>CM038674.1:654426304-655626304 GCA_021605145.1 Aegilops bicornis
GGCCCTTTTGGCGTGTTAATTCTTTTCGACGGGCGGCCTTCTTCGCTCGGTAGATCCGGTCGAGGTGGTTTTCGTTTACCAGCGGCGTAGGTGGTCTAAGTTCCTATGACCGAGTCTTTCTGGCCCCTGTGAACATATTTTCTTAATGTATTAAAGAGGGCCTCTCTAACGGTGAAAAGTGGTAGGTGTCCACTAACGGCTATTCCTGGCTCGGCTCCGATAACGCAATTCCGGGAGGAGTCGGTAGTTGGGCAATTGGATCCTTGGACCTGGAGAACGTGTGACACTTTGGGTCGGGTTTGGTGAACCAACAGGTCGCTCCTTTAGTTGAAGTATCGGGCCCTTTTTCGTTGCCTAGGTTACACCTTGAATACCCCAGACGGGATTTCGCTCTATTCCCCAATCTTCACTTTACGCCACGCCGACTCTCCGTCGTGGAATTAGACCAAGGGTCGAAGACCCATACCATAGGACCCGTCTCCCGTATCTTATCTTTCGCGTAGGAGATCGAGACACAGCCTTAGGGCTATGGGGAAAGTGGATCGATAACCATATAATTACAACTACGTAGAGGCTCTCTACAAGTCTATAAATAAGATCCAAAAAATTGATCGGTAGTATTCCTGTCGCACCCGAACAATAATATTCTAGAGGGAAATGCACCTAAGATCAAATATTTTGAGCCGGCTTCCGTGGAAAATTCAGACTTTCTTTTTGATGCTGCGATCACATAAAAACATAAACTTTGAAGCTCAATAGCTAAATACATGGCAATTAAATCATGAGCCGGGATCATTAAGAGCATACTGCGAGTAGGAAGTGGAATTAATACAATGAATTCAGAAGCATCAAACCTCTCTTTTTCGAAAAAATCGAAACACATCGAAATGGTACCAGCCGTACTTAATAATAGAAGGATTTGGCAGAAATATGTAAAATTGTCCCTCCTAAAAAAATTATTCCAGAATAAATGGGCAATAGTTAGGAGAGGTGCCAGCGGCGCAGCAGAAGCAAGGTTATTAGATACGAAGGAAAGCCCGGCCAGAACCACACGTGCAAGTTTCCCTGCATGTGGCTCGTCCGTGATAACTTCTTCGGATTTGCGTGAACTAGCGGACCGATCACTAAGTGGTTAGTACCTCCAGCATGAGCGAACCTTTTCAGAACTGGTTAGGAATGGGCGCCACTATCCCAGCCCGGATCCAGCCAGGTTCTATTGATCATGTCCCTTTCCCAACAGTTGTATCTTGTCTTGGGGCGTCTTTCTTTGGCTTTACTATCAAGCCAGACGGCGCCCTTCTCATTATCATCTACCGCCCTTTCTTTCCTCCCGTCCCTTCACGCATGAAGATCGTCGTATGTATGTTCGACTTCGGTTGCCGGTGCAATAGAATTGGCGGGAGTATATTATGGCAGGATCAGTCACCTGGGCAAACCAAAACCCTCCTCCAAGAAGAATTGTGCTATGCCCCATCGATATCCCTATAGAGCGAAAGAGCTGCCTGGTGATCCCTAGGTTGCAGCACGTCCGGTCGTTAACTCCTCGCTAGCTGCCGCCGCTTTCTAGGACCGACCGACGCCTCACCGCATGCACAGTACCTACGTAGTGTAGTGTCGGTCGCACATTCATAATAGCGTTAGGACTCATGTGCCTTCCTGAACCAGGGAGTTCCCTTGCTCCTGCTACAGACGATTAGCCGCCTTGCGGCGGCAAAAGGATTAGGACGTCCCCCATGCTAAGGTTCCCTGCGGTCCGGCCGCATTAGGGTTAGGGAGCTGGGCGATAATAGCTCCTCCGCATCCCAAGCGCGCTGCCCTCCTAGGCGCGCAACACTAAGTAATCCAAGCCAACCCACATTACTAACTAACGGTGGATAATCATCTTTCTTAGAGGTACTAAATACAACTCCATGAATGAGCAAAATGAAGGTTGCGTTAATGATAAAGATCTCTGGGGAAACCGCTAAAAAAAGATTGAACATGTGGTTCCGAGTTTCGATAACTTCTTCTACTTTCATTTCCTCCGTCTTCCAAATCGCAGAGTTAATTCAAAAGCCTAGGTGTTATTACTGAGCTGCTGCTCTTTTTTCTAATTCCTTCTCAGATCCTCCGACTACTCCTCCTTATCCTACTCACTTTCGAAGTTTACGTTGGTCATTTATTGTTTTTTAGCCTCTTTGACAAAGTTAGTAAGAAGAAAACCTCGATCTTCAGTACACTTCACACCCACACAATCTCTATTTGAAACTAACACTCCATTTCCAGATAGCGAGCGATCGCTCAGCAATGATACCGCTACGGACGAAGTACCTATCCCCGGGACCACGCTTTTTACTTGTTTCCTTTTTTTTCTTTCTATCTGAAATTCAGACGATTTCGTTTGTGTTCATGTTGGCGATTTCTGATGTGAATGAGGCCGGTCGTCTCCCCTTCCTACGGGTTCCCCAGTGACACATCAACCACGCCCCTTCCTTTTCTCCGATCATAAATAACCTGATATCTTTCTTTCTAATTCAAAAAAGAAAGGGGGGGGGCGGTAAGGCAGGCTCGCAACTTACAAAGGGCACTCGCTGCTCGCAGGCCTGCTCTTTCTATTATGATTTCTATGTCTATGAAAGCTCCTTTGACTCCAGCCCCATAAGCTATTCTTTCACCTGCACCAGCTCTTGGTCTTTGTCCAGGACAAAGATATCGCAATAGTGGAATAAGGAAGTGCAAGTTGGCGATCGAAGCAAAGGAAAGATCAAGACGAAGAGGATACAGGGCCATCTAAGACGGCTGTAGTAAATAGCTTACACGACTGATCAGGCTCATCAACCTATGGAACCTCACGCTATGTTGTTATGATTCTTTTATCACGAAAGCATGTCGGGCGAAGGAATAAAACGCGTACAACACTAGCAAGAAGAGACTTGCCAAAGAATTCGATGCCTCACAGGATCCTGCAAAAGCGGAGTCCAAAAAGCACGAGTCGGGTCGGCGGTTTCAGATTCAGATAGTTCAGTTCAATCATCATCCGACACCTTTCGGTGCCATTCCTTTTGAAACTGGCGCTTCTTTTGTAAAAGAATTCGATGCCCTGCGAAAAACCGAGTCAAGAAAGAGGTAAGGGCCGGGTCAGAGGCGGAATGACATTCAAAGCAATCAACCATAGATCCAGCTTTGCAGGACAAGCATAACGAAAGTAAGCATTTGGCCAGACATTCAAATAAACCCTATATCTAGAAATCCATCATCCCTGTCTGAACGGTCTAAGCATCATATCTTTTTCTTTTCACTTCCGCTGCATCGTCTCGGACATCGTAAATAGCTGCATTAGCAGCATCTCGCTTCTAACTCCCTTGGCAACCCTAGCACCAACAGGAACAACTCAGTTCAAGCTAGCAACAACTAACAATTTCTACTTCCTCGAACAAGAGCTTGCTTTTAGTTCACGTTAGCTACATTCGCTTTTAATAGAAAGATGGGAAAGGCTAGGTTAGCAGAAGACTATGCTTGTGCCACAAACTTATTGCTTCGAGAAGCATTTCTTCAATGAATCTTACTCAAGACAGTATTCATAAGGGACCTGTATCTAAATATTCTGTTCTAACATTCCTATTTTGGTTGGAAGTTTCTCAAATGAAAGAGCACAACCCTTTCCATCACTTCTCTACATACTGGCATTCGGAGCTAGGAGCAGAGAAGAGAAGTCAATCGGAAGAATCGTAAAAGCCTGGAGCTCATGCGTTCTACACTTTACTTTTGTTTTGTATCTCTGAAACAGGAGTGAAAAGAAATCAGCTCATCCACCGCTAACTAAACAGGGCGAAACTAGCTCTTCTTTGGTTTCCCTGGGTCCAAGTTGGGGCAAAACCAGCTCTTTTCCCGCAAAAAGTCTATCGTACTAGGTGGCGCGACACGCGACATAGGTAGTAAAGTAGTGATTTTGGGCCCAATTCCAGCGCAACGTCGGAGCAAGCAGGGTAGGCGCGAGAGGATACGATACGAGGAGCAAATGCGGCGCAGGCGAGCACCGGAGGCGGCTCTAGAGGGCTCTGGAGGGTGGAGAGTGGATCGTGTCGGCGGCTCTGAGGGAGGAAAGAGTGGGAACCCTAGGCGCTGGCTGTAAGGCGGAACGAGGAGGAGGCGGAAGACGAAGCCTCCCGTCGTTTATAAACCCTAGCGCCCGTTGGGCCTGGGCAGAAGAAAGCCCGATTATTTTATTTTTCGCCACGCCCCGCAGCGCCCGCGCAAATTGGGCCGGCCCATTAGTGCGCTCTCGCTTGACAGTCGTCTATGCGCTCGGTTGCTGTAGATTCGGTTTTGAGTTTGTTTTTTCTTTTTCCCGCGTTTTTCGATATGGTTTTTCCTCTTTCTCCTGTGGTTTTCCATTGTTTTTTTTTTCTGCTTTGTTCGTTTTTGTTCCCGTGTTTTTCCTTTTTTTGGTCGGTCACCGCGCAGCCGCTTGGTTAGGTCCACACCAACCGCTTGATTCGCGAGCGAATCGTTATGTTGAACAGGAGGAAGTTAGAGGTGTTCTCAAGTTACTAACTGAACTCCAACATCACCAAGAGAGAAGAGGCATGTTTTCGCTCGCGCCGCTCCCGCGAGCGGCCGGGCAAAACCCCAGCCCGTCGCCGCCGCCTCCCACACCTTCGCCTCCCCCTCCCTCGCCGCCGCCAGGGGACGGCGCCTGGCAAAGCCCGTGCATGCGTCGGCGGCGGCGGGGTCCTCCCCTCCCCACGAGGCGCGGGCGGCGCGGGACGTCCGGCTCCCGTGGTGGCGCGCATGGCCAGGTACGACGTGCAGGCGAGTGGATCTGGCGTGAGGACGGCCAGGTGAGGGCGGATCTGGCGCCGCCGCTGGAGGCGGCCAGCGCTGATCTGGCGCCGCAACGGCACGCGCCTGTGGGCGAAGCGGGCGGTGCGCGGATCTGGCGCTGCAACAAGACGCGTCCTGTGGGCGAAGCGGGCGGTGCACGGCTTGGCCCGTGGCGCTGTGCAAGGGGCGAAGGGCGTGGTGGCGCGCGGATCTGGCGCCGCGGCGACGGCGCGTGGGGCGAAGCGAAGCGTGGTGCACGGCTTGGCCCGTGGCGGCGGCGAAGCGGGCGCGGCCCGGTGGGCGCGTCTGGCGGTGGCGGGCCAGGCGAGGGCGTGGAGGTGCCTCGGATTCGGCGCGGGCTGGCGGGGCGGCGCCCCTCCGGCATGTGGCGGCCGGATCTGGTCGAACCTGGCCAGATCCGTGGTGTGTTTGACGCGCGCCGGCCCTGCGCGCTGGTCCTATGATGCTGGAGCAGGCGGCTCCGGCCGTGATAGATGCGGGATGCAGGGACTGATCTGGTCACTGTAGGCTCGCCGTGGGCGGGGTGGACCACGACTCCATGGCTTCTACGACTAGGTTCTGCGGCTGTGGCGGTGCGAGACTACATGGACGAGCTTCTGTGGGCACGAGCGAAGGTATGCGGCGATACGGACGAAAGTCCTGCACGACCAGAGGCCGGTGGCGATGGCGCCTGTGGGTGTCATTTTTCTCCTTGGAGGCGTCACCTGAGGTGTGTCGGCATCTTCCTCGTGCTCGGATGGTGGTTTGTCTCTGGGCGAAATCCTAGGTCCGGTGTTGGATCGGCGTGATGGCGGCGTGTTTGACGTCGTTCCTCTGTTGGGAGCATCACGTTTGGAGACACTTCCTAGAAGCTCTTTGTGGCGCTCCTCCGGTGCTCGCCGCTGTTCAAGGTGAAGCTCTAGGCGCAATGTACGACATCATCGATGAGTCCAAGACTAAGCTCTTTCTGGGATTGACCAAGTCCCGCCATCTACCCCCTGCTTCCTGGATGGATGGTGCGTTGGCGAGGGAAGTTGTAGTGGGAGATGCTGCTATCTTCGGAGGTGATCGGCGTTGTTCGAGACGCGGCGGTGATGCTTAGCTTAGGGCAGGTGCTTCGGTTGTGTAGTCATGTTGTTTGTGGTGGGTGTAGCTCTCTGCAGCTATTAGGGCCACAGTTTTTTCTTTCTCTTTTTGGTCTTCAGATCTTCATCATGTTGTTCTTCCGCTGCTTTCTGCTCAATCTGAATCAAGCCAACAATTTGCTGGATTTTAAAAAAAAAAAGTTACTAACTTAGTTTTTGAGGAGAAGTACCTTGGCCTTCCCACACCAAATGTTCTCAAATCCACAAATGAGCTTAACTAAAAGATTGATCCAGTAGGGTTGATGGTCGTCTTGCTCATCCAGGGAGGGAGACGCTAATTAAATCTGTTGCTCAGGCACTTCCCATTTATGTGATGGGAGGTCTTTAAACTTCTGTTTTCGGTGTGCGGTGAATTCACCAGAATGGTGAGAGCTTTTTATTGGGGTGCTGAGAAGGGGAAGAGGATGGTGCACTGGCGCTCATGGGATGATTTGATGCAACCAAAGAGCCAAGGAGGTGCTGGTTTTAGAGATATCTGAATTTTTAACCAAGCTCTCTTAGCAAAACAAGCATGGAGATTAATCTCGAGGCAAGACAGTCTTTGTGCACTAGTGTTGAATGCTAGATACTACCCGGAGCGTAAACTTGAGGACACTATATTTACTGGCAATGCCTCCTCTCCGTGGCAAGCTATTAGCCACAGTCTTGATCTCCTGAAGAAGGGTCTAATTTGGAGAGTGAGAAACGGAAGAAACATGTGTGTTTGGCGGGACAATTGGGTACCTATACATTTCTCTTATAAACCCTCGCTCTACATGCGAGGTGCATAATTCGCTTTGCCTCATATTTGCTTAATGAGAACAACTCATGGAAGGTTGGCTTGCTGCAAGAATTCTTTTTGAAGGCAGATGTTGAAGAAATTATGAAAACCAGAGCCTCGCAAGACAAGAGGATGATACATTGGCATGGGGCCCGGGCAAATATGGCGCCTTCTCCATCAAAAGTGTGTACCAGCTTGGTTTTGACAAAGTTCACAGAAGTACCTCGACAGGCTCCAGTTCACGTCCAGATGGGTGTCGGGACTGCTGGAAATTCATTTGGTCGGCTGATGTCCCTCAGTCCGTAATTTCACATGGCGGGCTGCCACAAATTCTCTGCCTACATGGTGTAATAAGCACAAAAGAGGGCTGGAGACTAGTGATTTTGTGCCATGTCTGCTCGGTTGAGCCTGAGGATTGCTTCCATGCATTATGTCACTGCACTCTTTCAAGAGTTCTCTGGCGCTATGGCAGAAGTATGGACCTGTCCCAGTATTACCTCGGTGCAGAACACAGGTGTCGAGTGGCTGCTGCATGTTCTTGCTCCTCTGCAGGATATCGAGCGATCGATGCTTCTCATGACGCTGTGGAGGGCATGGCATAGACGCAACGAGGTTGTTCATAATAAACCCGTGCCTCCCATGGAGGCTTCTTGACGAGCTACTTGGATTCTCTCGTTGGCATCAAAACTAATTTAAAGTGCCAATCCTACCAAAGGGAAATCAATTATCACGTCATTCCAGTTCAGCCACATACAGTAGTGGCGGAAGCAGATCCCAAGTGGTCTGCTCCTAAGTCTGGTTGGTTCAAGTTGTGTACTGATGGGTCCTTTTCTGTTGATGCTTCGGCCGGTGTTGGAATGGTCTTAAAGTGATAAGGGAGCCATTATCTTCTCCGCTTGTAGGCAGTTGTTCTCTTGCCGGGATGTACTTGAAGCTGAATTATGTGCATGCATGGAAGGTTTAATTTATCTCTATCCATCCAACGAAGCGAGTTACCAGTGCGGATCGAGATGGATTCTGTAATTGTTGTGAAGTTAATCCAAGCTTCAGAGGGTGCAGATCAGCCTACTCGTTCATCATCAACGAGATCAGATATCTTATGTCTCTTTGTGAATTTTGTGTTACTCATGTATTTTATAGCCAAAATAAAATTAGTGATAGCTTGGCTAAATTTGCTCGTATGGAGGGTACAACGACTTGGCTAGGTTCTGGCACTCCCGAAACATTACAACTGGTTGCGATTGATTGTAAGTTCTGTGGTGATGAGTAATACAATTTCTACCCACAAAAAAAAAAAAGAGAAGAGTTCAATATGTTTCATATTCCTATCTGGCTGCAAGTTCACAAATTATCGAATGGTTACGGCAAGCAACATCTGAGTGAGAAGCTTTTAAAGATTTTTTGGCAGATTCTAGAGATGCGCCTGAATGGTAATTCTAGGGGTGATTTACGTGCGCGTCCGTGTGCGTGATGATGTTCATCAACATTTAATGTGTTTAACATTTATTAAATGTAAATAATTAACAATTTTTCAAATAAATGTTTTTTCATGATAATATGTGTCTCATTCATATCATAAAGAACAGAGTACAAGTCACGTAAGGACCGACATGACAAAACTGAAATGATAGCAGAACATCTCTGAGCTTGACATCGACGCTCATCACCTGTCTTCGGCACCACCACAACAGTCACCGAAGAAAAGAATGACGGATCACCTCCTCACCCGAGCTCGATGCGGCTCAACTTTGCAGACCTCCAAGGTGGCTCACCAAAATTGAAGCCATTGCCGTTGAACAAATTAGACCGGGGCAACACCCCGGACACGCCATCAAACTCCAGATCTGGCACCCCACCACGACTAAGACGCCGAAGGAGGAAACCATAACTACCATCCACGAACCACGAACCCAGCAAACGTTCCGTCTTCTAGATGTCGTCGATGCAGACCACAATCTGCATCCGCTCCTCGGCTACCTCCCAAGCTCTGCAACGACGCTGGAGCAAACATTGTCACAACGGGGGAGCCTGAGGACGCAGGTCCACCACGAGGATGCCGCCACCGCCACGTCATCCTTGCTTGAACAAACTGGTTTTCAAATCCATCCCCAACCATAGGACCGATGGTCTCGTCAGGGAAGGATCCGAAGAATCTTTATTCAGCGCCGTCATCGTTGTCGCCGAAGCAAGGACAATGAACAACCTAAAAACCTAAACTACAAGGGAGTAAAAACGATCCACGCGCGTGGATCCGGCGACCCCCTCACCACCGACGACCGAGGTCGCCGGCGGAGGGGAGCCACCGGAGGATGGCGCTGAAAGATGGCCTCTCCTGGCGGCGGCTAGGGTTCTAGCCGTCAGGGATGAGAGAAAAACGATCTGGCTATTACTGCACCCTGTCTTTCCTTAAAAAAATGTTTTGGTGTCTACTTTTTTCATGTACATTACATTTTTGTATGCGCCATCAATATTTTTATACACATTCAACATTTAATACATGAGAAACATTTTTTTTTTCATTTTCCACTTTTTAGTTTTTCTTTTCCTTTTTTGTTTACTCTTATTTTTTATTTTCTTTTTCTCTTTGGTTCTTTACCTTTTCATACACATTGTACATTTTCCGTATATAGCAGGAACATTTTTATACACATGTTTAACATTTTTCAAACTCATTATTATTAAAAAAATGTTTTGTGGTCTACCATACAGATTGTAAAATTTTCATATATAGCAGGAACATCTTTATACTTGTTTAACATTTATTCAAAATACATGATTTACGTTGTTTTTAGATACATGTTTAATTTTTTCAAGTAAAAGATTTAACATCTTTAAGCATACTTTTGATGTCTACATTTTTTATATATATTGTACATTTTTGTATACATACAAAACCTTTTTGTACACATTTAACTTTTCATATACTCGATTAACATTTTTCCTACAAGATAGAACATTTTGTCATTGTCACAGACATTAAAAAACACTAGCAAGATGAGGAAGATCCAGTCTTGAAGGAGAGTGTGCGCTAGTTAGCCCTTGCGATACGCTTCCGTCCTGTAGATCCTAACCTGTTCGTCGTTCAGGCAACGTGTGTTGGCGATTTGGACAAGATCGTGGAGTATGGTCCTTGGTTATTTAGGAATTGGGCAGTTTAAACGAGCCCTTATAATGGTTTTAGTCCAGCATAAGAGGTCAATATGTTTCATCTTCCTATGGCTGCAACGCTCGTATTACGTGGCTTAAAGAAGGTGACCAAAATACGAAATACTTATTCTCTCGAGCTGTTTGGCGGGCGCGACGAAATTATATTCGGCGGCAGCGTCGATCGGATGGCACATGGTGTAACGCTCCATCGGATATGGAGTGTATGGCAGCCTCATATTTGAAAGAGGTATATACTACTCCCTACGTTCCTTTATATAATGTGTAGTATTATTTTTGGCACAGTGACCAAAGCACACAATTATAGACAAGGTAGGACAAAATTACCCTTGACAAATCTTTATTTAGTGGAAAGTAAATCAATTAGTCCAAGAAAATAAGAGATACATTCAATCGCCAAAGAGATACTTTCCTTCTTTTGCTACAAGAAAAGATACACACAATCAAGAAAGATATACTTTCCTTTTTCTGAAGGGCTAATAAAGAAATTATAAGAAATTAAAAGAAATGCACCTCACATTATGAAATTTTATAAATAAAACAAATACACCTAATATAAAGGAATGGAGGGAGTATAAAGATCCTACCCCCCCCCCCCCCCACCACCACCCACCAGTCGATATTGGAGTGTATTATGCCTAAGGTGACTAATGATATGAATGCTGCGCTGCGTGAGCCTTATACAGATAAGGAGATATCTGATGCATTATTTTAGATTAGACCTCTTAAGGAGCCAGGTACAAATGGGTTCCCCATGTGGTTTTCAACATAATTGGGTTGTGATTAAGGTGAAAATAATTGCAGTGATACTTGAGTTTTCTGAAACAGGAGTTATGGTGGAGGGTGTGAATGACACGACAATTGTTCTTATCCCTAACGTTCAGTATCCTAAAGAACTAAAGGACTTTAGACCGATCAATTTGTGTAATGTAATATACAAAATAGTTTCGAAGTGCACGATGAATAGCTATGCCCTTTGCTCATGGATCTTATTTCAGATAATCAGAGTACTTTTATTCCTGGACGGTTGACCTCGGATAATGCTATCATTGCATTCGAGTGCATTCACCATATATAGACTTTGCATCAGGGATCCCCGGCTTTATGCGCGTACAATTGGATTTATCCAAGGCTTTGTCCACTGTATCTTTTGGAGAAAGCTAGCTCTTCTCAAACGGGGCTTTGCTCCGGTTTGGGTTAATCGTATTATGACTTGTGTTCTTTGGTTAAATATTCGTCAAGTTCAATGGTAAACTATTGTAGTCATTCTCTCTTTTAAGAGGGCTAAAACAAGGCGATCCATCGTCTCCCTTTCTATTCCTGTTTGTTGCTGATGCATTACTAGTTGACCCGTTGCGCCAAATGGCGCAGAGACCCGCTAAAGCCATGTTGTCGATGAAAATAGTTACATTTTCCAAGGACATTTGATATTGATAGTAGAAAGCCCATGTGTTAAATTATGCTATATTGAAAATATGTTTATCATGGTGAAAAATGTGAGTTAAAAAAATCATATTTGTATAACATGTAAAGACCAATTAAGGAAGCATTTTTTAGTTGAAAATATGGTTATCATGCTAAGAAATTTGAGCTTGAAAAAACATATTTGTATAAGATGTACAAGCAGTTAAGGATGTATTTCAACTTTTCAGCAACTCTATGCTTTAGAAACTACACTCGGCAATAATTTAGATCTTAGTCACATTGGAAATCATATGGCCTTAGTTATGCTGTTTACAGAGACAAATGGTGCATGTAGCAAGGACTTTTAATAGACTCATCATCAACAGCTCTCACAACCTAGGTAAGTCTTTCTATCAAAAAAACATAGGTAAGTCTCAGTTCTATATCTACTCTAAACAGAAGGATAATAATAAATTGAGGCTAACCTATGTGGCTAAGGTAAACAAAAAAGGAGAAGAACATACCATAATTCTTAAAGTACCTATCCTAGGATGCATTTGACCGCGGTACCATCCTAAAAGTCCTTCCTGATGCTTCTTAGCTTCTTTCCTTAGCTAATCGCCCTGTTTTTGAGTTTTGGCTAATTTTAACAAGGTGCCTCTTACCCCCTTCACATAATAGGTAAGAAGGTAAGAGTTAATCAGGGACCATGTTAAAACTGCTCTTGAGTTTTTGTGACACCTTCTCAACACCGATAAGAGTTCCATTGATAAGCTGATCTATGGGTTCAATACCCATCAATGTCAAGAGAAAAAGATCATGTGATGCATCTCAACTGATTGATTGTTTCATCTCTGCTAAGTCTTCAGAAGGTTGTGGAGCTCTAAACTTCTCTGGAATAACCGCAACAGAAAAGAATAAACCATACCATACTCAAGTTGACCGGTGCAAAGCTCGTTATAAAACAGAAAGTTCAAAGGCCATATCAGGTAATATGTTGATAGGATTTAGAAAACAATGGCTGGGAAAACAAAAATATTTCGTAGTACAGAACAAGAAGCTAACAAAAACATTTCAACACTAAAGTAAAACTGCAGCAAGCGCAATGGTTACACTACACTGTTTAGATACCTAATTGCTAATTTAGGTTATACGACTGATGGAACTAAACAATATATAAAGAATCTATTTTCAAGTACTCCCTCTGTAAATGGTCAGGTCCTATGAGGACATTACACATCAGTCAGAGTTCCATGGAGACGGTCTCCTTTCCTATACCTAACCTATGTATATATACCTCCATGGAGATGGACGAAGACGACACGACCCACATCACGACAGCGCGGTTCTAGTTTCCTTGGTCCATCCCCTTGCTTCTCTTCAGGTCTCTACCTTGGTGTTGTCATGCTACTCCTGCATTCCAATCTAACATTTAGCTAATATAAACTCACCGCTCTCTGTACAACAGAGCAGTAATAGGGGAAAGAAGAAAAACTGGAACTTTACTTACCCACTGAAGTGTGTAAAGACCAGCTCTGAATTTTCGGTTGCACCGCTCATCATCATCCATCTCAGAGAATAGGCAAAATCTGCAACGATATGAATGGCCTTAGGATTAACTGTTGCGAGAATAAAGGATGTACATCTACAACTACAGTATGAAAATAGTGGCTTCACAGTTTGTATTCTCAGCAAAAAAAATTGTCAAGCCCGACCAAAACTCATATAAAAAATTATTTTTGTGGACATCAAGGCGATTATAAAATAAGAAAACAACATTTGGTACATGTTGGTGCTGCCTCCGGCGACATACGCCAAACAGCCTCCGGCGACAAACGCCGAGATGTGCCTCCGGCGACTCGAACACCACATGGAAGAGACACTCAACACGAACTCGGAGCTGTAATTCTTCACCAACTTATCAAAGATTCTTCTAAAAAACCGAAGCGACAAATCTTGTTATTGTACATATGAGATAGCTGAAGTCAAAAGACTACATCAGGCAGTGGCGCCTTTAGCATGTCATTGTCTAATGAAAGCGACATTTCCAACTGTTTTGCTAACTCGCCATCAACTTCCTGAACATTATTCCAAAAAACCAAAGCAAATATTTTTTTCATTATTGAAAAAATGAGATAACTTATGGCAATACAAATATAGACTATCCTAGGCGGCAAAGTGTTTGGCATGTCAACATCTAATGCCAGATGGCGCAAGCCATTTATTTTAAGAGGGTTATTTGCATATCAAGGCATTTTATGCACAACTATAAGTTTTATATAGCATTTAGTAGCACCGATCAACAACAGGAACAAACCACACAAATACATGTAATTTCCTTGATCACAGTAGCTAGCCTTCACGTCGCCTGCAAGAGACCCATTAAAATTTGGGTCCAGAAATCAACATGGGTCTACGGCAAAGGAAAATATGCATGTAATTTTGCACAAGATCTTGAATGAAATATACGATAACATCAAGTTACAGATACTACTATGTATGGATTAACAACACTAAAAATTGTATGTCTGAGTGAAAAACTAAAACTGAACCAGTGATGTAAGAAATTGGTCAGTGAAGATTAGATGAAAATGAAAAAGAAATAAAGAAAAACAGGAATCAGCCTGGACACTTGGGATATGGATATTTAATCTCAGCAGGACAGTAAACCAAGCGTTTCCACGTGGTAGAACCTCCTCAGGGAATATAAGATTTTTATGAGGTTGATCCTGAGCTGCCATCCACGCACTAATACCCTTGTTTAAAAGAATATTTTTGGTGTAAAAAGTCTCAAATTCCAATTAAATTTCCTTTTTGACATAAATATTGGTGGGGATCGACACGCTAATCAGAAATCAAAGTTGTCAAATGACGAGATACAGTTCAACGATGTCAAAAAAGTTTTCATGGGCATCATCAATATTCACTACTAACTGAAACAATGATGTAGGAAACAAAAAACATTTTCTCTCACCTAAAATGAATTTAATAATGTAGCAATAATATACATGCAACAAGCCAACAACCACTCGGCATGCATTTCCCAGAGCTAGCAACACTAACAAATAAGACGCTCAGACATACCTGTGCCAAGCTTCCGGCAGAGGATTCCTTCCTTCACTGAAGGAAATATGCCGCTGCCATCACCAAAAAACCGGGACATGCACCTTTTTCCTCCTTAGTGAACATCACCCAACCTCATCCCATTTGTCGACCTCCTTGATCTGCACCTCTACCAGGGACGCAACTCCCCTTATACCTGATGATGAGAGGAGGGTAGAAAACTATGGGTGCACAAAGGAGACAAAGACAAATCTTGGCAACATACATCAAGCAGAACGAAACAATCAAGCTCACATTACTTCCAACTTATGTTGTGTAACTGTGTCGTGAGATTTAATTATTCAGATTCAGGCCAAACACCGGTAGAGTGGTACTGGAATGTTCTACTTGCGGATGACCTTTAACAGTAATAGAATACATAATTTGAGCAAGTAGTTTAACGGGATACCCTTACAATTGCTAAGTAAGGTAAATAAACACCGCCCTCAAAGTTTTAAAGAGTTTCAAGTGAACAATTCACTGATTCTTTCAGTATAATACAGATATCTCTGAAGTTTACGCAAAGAAGAATGGATAAACATGATACTAACAGTACGCTAACCTGATACATGGTTCAAAATGATAAAGCCGCATCTGCGTATTAGTGTAAATGTGACCTTCCAAGTATCAGCAGCAATTTCTATAGGTGCCGTATCACACTTTTATGTACAGAAATGACCAAGGGGAAAATATTTATGGAGGATGATCACAATGTGTCACATAGTAGGATGCGTCCAAATATCATGTTCTGTGACCAACCGGATATCAAGATTCTTAGGATAAGAGAATCATATCCCTTTCTAAAACGACTATACCCATATAAAAAAATCTAGACAAATGTTCAAATCGAAAGACCTAACAAACAATCCGAAAGATTAGTACATGTTGTTGTTTGCATACCTTCAAAATATATTCTTTGAGCTTCAAACTCATGGATTTATCCAATGCATTGTATGCAATTTCGTAAATAATGAAATGGCTTTCTGGACCTACAATCTTGTCCTTCAGCAACACAGAGATCTAACCAGGCACTAAAGAATCAGTACACAAGCTAATTGTCACTGAGCGCTTGACTGGCTTTAGCAAGCTTGCTATTTAATCCAAATATCATCTCTAGATAATGTGGTTGTGGAAATACAATTATGACCTCACCTTCATCGTTTCCTCGCCAGTAAAGGTCATCATTTGTTGAACCTTGCAAATGCCTACACCAAATCCGATTCTCCAATGTTAAAAAATCTGCAAGCAAATCATCATAGTTTTCACAGAACTGACATGGAATTAATTACGGACCAATAGCTCCTGTGCGACACATTCACGTGAATTGGAAGGAGTGCGACGTGGTTGACGAAAATAGCTGTAGTGCAACGCTTCAGAAGCCCAAATAGCCAAGGCCCACTCGGGCGATTAAAATGGTCGTCAACAGGAGTGAGATTATGTTTAAGACATGTGGGTCCCACTTGACAGAGCATCTAGTTACGGCCCCACTTGGCAGTGCATTAGGTGAGATGTGGCTACGTGCCTGTCTGAATCAGGTGAGCAGTGACTCGTTGCTCCCTCCTGTTCGTTCTCGGTGGTGAGCCGGCGGCGGTGCCGGAGCTTTTTTTCTCGGTGACAGCAGCGGCGGAGCTGTCATTCTCGGTGACGGCGGCGGCTGTGGTGAGTAAATCCTGAACCCTTGTCCTGTTCCCCTTGTCGAGTTAGATCTCACCGCATCGCCTCTGTTTCCTATGTTTTTTGTCGATTTGATCCAGATTTGGGTGCGGGGGAGGGGGGCTGACCGTGATGGAGCCGCCAGAGACAACAACGTCGACTAGGATTGCATCCTTTCCACCCTATGCGATTTGTGCGTCGTCTGCTTCCGCTAGCTCACACTGCCCGCCATTGACAAACAGGGGTAGGACATTCGAATTCACTGTCGAATTCTTTCCTTCTAAGGCAAAGCTAGGTGATGGTAGCGTGCGAGACATAGAGAGAGATACAATTGTGAAATGGGAGGTTGAATGTGCAGAGATTGATCCTCAGGAAATACAGAGCATGGAAGAGAGGGCCGTGAGAAATGTCGTGGAGAAAATTGGGGAGAGCATTTTTGGGGGTCCAGAGCAGGAGGTAGCATTGTTACGGTTTGATAATTGGAAGGGTGAGTATGTGAGAATTGAGAATGGTGAAGAGATGGTTAATGAAATCGATCGGCAAGACGGCTGGGCAAGCAAACAGACTACTTTTCATGCAGAGCTCGTTGATCTAAAATCAGATTCTAAGGTTGGATATGTGCCCTCAAAGTTGGCTTCACAGATGGTAGATGATGATTGGGCCTCACAGAGACAGATAACGCCCATGTTTACGGGTGAAGTGACAGTAATAGGGGGTGTTGATCAAGATGTAGAAGAGGGTTGTGATGGTGCTGCAAGGGTTGTTTGTGTTGATTGGAATTCAGCACTATTAGAAGACACTACTGATCTGGTCATTGCACCAATGGCTGACACTGAGATGGCCAAAAAATTTGGCATTCCAGTAGATCCAGTAGATGATCAAGATGAGGAAGAGAGGGGTGAATCTAGTTTGCCTAATGATGCTAACAGAGATGCTTGTGAAGATGTGGATGGACAGCTGATGAAAGATGTTGCAGATGATGTAGATGATGCACATGAAGATGAGCTTGTAAGTGTGTATGACAAAGAAAATCCTGTTATTCAAGTAGGCAAGTTGTTCCCAAGCATGAAGGAGTTTAGGATGTGTTTCAAGACTTATGCAGTCAAACATGAGTTTGATGCCAAGACTATGTGGACTGACAGAAAGAAATTTTATGCAAGGTGCAGAGGTTTCGATGGAAGCGTCAGGCCTTGCAAGTGGTACATATCTGCTAGAATTCAACATGATGGAAGTACCATTAGGGTTAGTCAAATCCGAAATCCACATACTTGTATTACAAGTCCACAGAGAGTATCAACCATGACATCACAGCTTTGGATTGCAGAAAAGATCACTCCAATTTTAGCCAAGAAACCAAACACTACAGCAAAGAAACTTAAAGTAGACTTGGAAAAGCAGTACCCCATTAAGGTGAAGTATTCCACAGTGTGGAAAGCAAAACAGAGGGCAATGAAAGAATTATATGGTGATTGGGAAAATACTTTTAGGATGCTTTATAACTTCAAAGCAGAGGTGAAAAAGAGGTCACCTGGCAGTGTTGTGGAGATAGATACTGAGGTAATAGAGGATGGTAGAGTTCTTTTCTCCAAGTTCTTTATGGCTTTAAAGCCTTGCATAGATGGCTTCAAAGCAGGGTGCCGTCCATATTTGAGCATAGACTCATCTTTTTTGACAGGCAAATGGAATGGTCAATTGGCAGCATGCAATGCTTTAGATGGACACAACTGGATGTTCCCTATTGCTATTGGTTTGTTTCAGTCAGAGATAGAGGTGTTGGAAATATGCCCTAGAGGCAATAATAAAAGCATTATTATTATATTTCCTTGTTCATGATAATTGTCTTTATTCATGCTATAACTGTATTATCCGGAAATCGTAATACACGTGTGAATACATAGACTACAATACGTCCCTAGTAAGCCTCTAGTAGACTAGCTCGTTGGTCAACAGATAGTCATGGTTTCCTGACTATGGACATCAGATGTCATCGACAACGGGATCACGTCATTAGGAGAATGACGTGATGGACAAGACCCAATCCTAAGCATAGCACAAAGATCGTGTAGTTCGTTTTGCTAGAGCTTTTCCAATGTCAAGTATCTCTTCCTTAGACCGTGAGATCGTGTAACTCCCGGATACCGTAGGGAATGCTTTGGGTGTACCAAAGCGTCACAACGTAACCGGGTGACTATAAAGGTGCATTACAGGTATCTCCGAAAGTGTCTGTTGGGTTGACACGGATCGAGACAGGGATTTGTCACTCCGTATGACGGAGAGGTATCACTGGGCCCACTCGGTAATGCATCATCATAATGAGCTCAAAGTGATCAAGTGTATTGGGATACCGACGGTCGAGTCTCGGGCAAGTAACATACCGTCTGACAAAGGGAATAGCATACGGGGTTACTTGAACCCTCGACATCGTGGTTCATCCGATGACAACATCGAGGAGCGTGTGGGAACCAACATGGGTATCCAGATCCCGCTGTTGGTTATTGACCGGAGAGCGTCTCGGTCATGTCTGCATGTCTCCCGAACCCGTAGGGTCTACACACTTAAGGTTCGGTGGCGCTAGGGTTAATAGGAAGACTTGTATGTGATTACCGAATGTTGTTCGGAGTCATGGATGAGATCCCGGACGTCACGAGGAGTTCCGGAATGGTCCGGAGGTAAATATTTATATATGGGAAGTCGTCAAACGGACACCGGAAAAGTTTCGGGTCACATCGGTTTTATGGAGGGTCCACCGGAAAGGTTCCGGAGGACCACCGGGAGGGGCCACCCCGGTTGGGGGGCCCCGTGGGTTGCGTGGGGGCAACCAGCCCCTGTTGGGCTGGGCGCACCTCCCTTGGCCCATGCGCCTAGGGTTGTGGGGGGAACCCTAAGGGGGCGCCCCCTTGCTTGGGGGCAAGCCCTCCCTTAACCGCCGCCCCCTCTAGATGGATCTAGAGGGGCCGCCCTCCTCCTTTCCCCTATAAATAGAGGGGTAGAGGGAGGGCTGCACACACCATTGAAGGCGCAGCCCCTCCCTCCCAACACCTCTCCTCCTCCGCACACGCTTGGCGAAGCCTCGCCGAGTACAGTCCCTCCATCTGCATCACGCCCGTCGTGCTGCCATTGGAGTGATCTTCCTCAACCTCTCCTTCCTCCTTGCTGGATCAAGGCGAAGGAGGCGTCGTCAAATCCCGCACGTGTGTTGAACAGCGGAGGTGCTGTCCGTTCAGCACTTGGTCATCGGTGATCGGAATCACGTTGGGAACGACTCCATCATCACCACTCCCTCGAACGCTTCCGTGCTCGATCTACAAGTGGTATGTAGATACAAACTCTCTCTAGTAACTCGTTGCTTAGATGAACTCATAGATAGATCTTGGTGAAACCGTAGAAAAATTTTAATTTTCTGCAACGTTCCCCAACAGTGGCATCATGAGCTAGGTCTATGCGTAGTTCTCTTTGCACGAGTAGAACACAATTTAGTTGTGGGCGTGGATCTTGTCAATTTACTTACCGCTACTAGTCTTGTCTTGCTTACGCGGTATTGTGGGATGAAGCGGCCCGGACCAACCTTACACGTACGCTTACGTGAGACCGGTTCCACCGACTAACATGCACTAGTTGCATAAGGTGGATGGCGGGTGTCTGTCTCTCCCACTTTAGTTGGAGCGGATTCGATGAAAAGGGTCCTTATGAAGGGTAAATAGAAGTTGACAAGATCACGTTGTGGTTATTCATAGGTAAGAAAACGTTCTTGCTAGAACCCAATTGCAGCCACGTAAAAGATGCAACAACAATTAGAGGACGTCTAACTTGTTTTTGCAGCAATTGACATGTGATGTGATATGGCCAAGTTGTGATGAATGATGAATGACATATTGTGATGTATGAGATCATGTTCTTGTAATAGGAATCACGACTTGCATGTCGATGAGTATGACAACGGCAGGAGCCATAGGAGTTGTCTTTATTTTTGTATGACCTGCGTGTCATTGAAGAACGCCATGTAATTTACTTTACTTTATTGCTAAGCGTTAGCCATAGAAGTAGAAGTAGTCGTTGGCGTGACAACTTCATGGAGGCACAATGATGGAGATCATGATGATGGAGATCATGGTGTCATGCCGGTGACAGGATGATCATGGAGCCCCGAAGATGGAGATCAATGGAGTTTTATGATATTGGCCATATCATGTCACTACTATATAATTGCATGTGATGTTTATTATGTTTATACATCTTGTTTACTTAGAACGACGGTAGTAAATAAGATGATCCCTTACAACAATTTCAAGAAGTGTTTCCCTAAGCGTGCACCGTTGCCAAAGTTAAATGCTTCTAAGCACCACGTGATGATCGGGTGTGATGGATTCTTACGTTCACATACAACGGGTGTAAGACAGATTTACACACGCGAAAACACTTAGGGTTTACTTGACGAGCCTAGCATGTACAGACATGGCCTCGGAACACGGAGACCGAAAGGTCGAACACGAGTCGTATGGAAGATACGATCAACATGAGAATGTTCACCGACGAGACTAGTCCATCTCACGTGATGATCGGACACGGCTTAGTCGACTCGGATCGTGTAACACTTAGATGACTAGAGGGATGTCCAATCTAAGTGGGAGTTCATTGTAATAATTTGATTAGATGAACTTAATTATCATGAACTTAGTCTAAAACTTTTGAATGATATGTCTTGTAGATCAAATGGCCAACGCTCATGTCAACTTGAACTTCAACGCATTCCTAGAGAAACCAAGCTGAAAGATGACGGCAGCAACTATACGGACTGGGTCCGGAACTTGAGGATCATCCTCATAGCTGCCAGGAAACAATATGTCCTAGAAGGACCGCTAGGTGACGCTCCGTCGAGCAGAACCAAGACATTATGAATGCTTGGCAGTCTCGTCTTGATGATTACTCCCTCGTTCGATGCGGCATGCTTTACAGACTTAGAACCGGGGCTCCAAAAGCGTTTTGAGCATCACGGAGCATATGAGATGTTCGAGGAGCTGAAACTTGTTTTCCAAGCTCACGCCCGGTCGAGAGATATGACATCTCCGACAAGTTCTATAGTTGTAAGATGGAGGAAAACAGTTGTCGGTGAGCATATTACGAAGATGTCCGGGTTGCACAACCGTATGACCCAGCTGAATATTAACCTCCGGATGAGGCGGTCATTGACAGAATCCTCCGATCGCTCCCACCAAGCTACAAGAGCTTTGTGATGAACTACAACATGCAGGGGATGGTAAAGACCATTCCTGAAGTGTTCTCTATCTCAAGTCACCGAGGTTGAAATCAAGAAAGAACATCAAGTGTTGATGGTCAATAAGACCACTAAGTTCAAGAAGGGCAAGGGTAAGAAGCACTTCAAGAAGGACGGCAAGGAGGTTGCCGCCCGTAAGCAAGTTGCCGGAAGAAGTCAAAGAATGGACCCAAACCCGAGACCGAGTGCTTTTTATTGCAAGGGAGGGTCACTTTGGAAGCGGAACTGCCCCAAATACTTAGCGGACAAGAAGGCCGGCAACACCAAAGGTATATTTGATATACATGTAATTGATGTGTACTTTGCGATTACTCGTAGTAACTCCCCGGTATTTGATACGGTGCCGTTGCTCATATTTGTAATTCACAGCAGGAGCTGCGGAATAAGCGGAAGCGCAAAGGACGAGGTGACGGCGCGCGTCGGGAATGGTTCCAGAGTCGATGTGATCGCCGTCAGACGCTACCTCTTCATTTACCTACGGGATTAGTTATGAACCTTAATAATTGTTATTTGGTGCCAAGTTTGAGCATGAATATTGTATCCGGATCTTGTTTAATGCAAGATGGCTACTCATTTAAATCCGAGAATAATGGTTGTTCTATTTATATGAGAGATATGTATTATGGTCATGCTCCGATGGTCAATGGTTTATTCTTAATGAATCTCGAGCGTAGTATTACACATGTTTATAATGTGAATACCAAAAGATGTAAAGTTGATAACGATAGTCCCACATACTTGTGGCACTGCCGCCTTGGTCACATTGGTGTCAAGCGCATGAAAAAGCTCCATGCTGATGGACTTTTGGAGTCTTTAGATTATGAATCATTTGACACATGCGAACCATGCCTCATGGGCAAGATGACCAAGACTCCGTTCTCGGAACAATGGAGCGAGCAACCAACTTGTAGGAAATCAAACATACCGATGTGTGCGGTCCAATGAGCGTTGAGGCTCGCGGAGGGTATCGTTATGTTCTCACTCTCACAGATGACATGAGTAGATATGGGTATGTCTACTTGATGAAACACAAGTCTGAGACCTTTGAAAAGTTCAAGGAATTTCAGAATGAAGTAGAGAATCAACGTGACAGAAAGATAAAATTCTTACGATCAGATCGTGGAGGAGAATATTTAAGTCACGAATTTGGTACACACTTAAGAAAATGTGGAATAGTTTCACAACTAACGCCGCCTGGAACACCTCAACGTAATGGTGTGTCCGAACGTCGTGTCGCACTCTATTGGATATGGTACGGTCTATGATGTCTCTTACCGATTTACCGCTATCATTTTGGGGATACGCTCTAGAGACAGCTACATTCACTTTAAATAGGGCACCGTCTAAGTCCGTTGAGACGACACCGTATGAATTATGGTTTGGGAAGAAACCTAAGCTGTCGTTTCTAAAAGTTTGGGGATGCGATGCTTATGTCAAGAAACTTCAACCTGAAAAGCTCGAACCCAAGTCGGAAAAATGCGTCTTCATAGGATACCCTAAAGAAACCATTGGGTATACCTTCTACTTAAGATCCGAGGGCAAGATCTTTGTTGCCAAGAACGGAACCTTTACGAAAAAGAGTTTCTCTCGAAAGAAGTAAGTGGGAGGAAAGTAGAACTCGATGAAGTACTACCTCTTGAACAGGAGAGTAGTGCAGCTCAGGAAAATGTTCCTGTGATGCCTACACCAACTGAAGAGGAAATTCATGATGATGATCAAGATACTTCGGATCAAGTTGCTACTGAACTTCGTAGGTCCACTAGGACACGTTCCGCACTGCAGTGGTACGGCAACCCTGTCACGGAAATCATCTTTGTTAGACAACAAAGGTGAACCTTGAACTATGAAGAAGCGATGGCGGGCCCAGATTCCAACAAATGGCTAGAAGCCATGAAGTCCGAGATAGAATCCATGTATGAAAACAAAGTGTGGACTTTGGTGACTTGCCCGATGATCGGTAGCGATAGAAAACAAATGGATCTTTAAGAAGAAGACGGACGCGGATGGTAATGTCACCATCTATAAAGCTCGACTTGTCGCTAAGGGTTATCGGCAAGTTCAAGGGATTGACTACGATGAGACTTTCTCTCCGTAGCGAAGCTTAAGTCCGTCCGAATCATGTTAGCAATTGCCGCATACTATGATTATGAGATATGGCAGATGGACGTCAAAACAGCGTTCTTAACGGCTATCTTAAGGAAGAGCTGTATATGATGCAGCCGGAAGGTTTTGTCGATCCTAAGAATCTTGACAAAGTATGCAAGCTCCAGTGATCCATTTATGGGCTGGTGCAAGCATCTCGGAGTTGGAACATTCGCTTTGATGAGATGATCAAAGCGTTTGGGTTTATCTTGAGACTTATGGAGAAGCTGCGTTTACAAGAAAGTGAGTGGGAGCTCTGTAGCATTTCTCATATTATATGTAGATGACATACTTTTGATGGGAAATGATATAGAATTCTTGGACAGCATTAAGGCCTACTTGAATAAGTGTTTTTCAATGAAGGACCTTGGAGAAGCTGCTTATATATTAGGCATCAAGATCTATAGAGATAGATCGAGACGCCTCATAGGTCTTTCACAAAGCACATACCTTGATAAGATTTTGAAGAAGTTCAAAATGGATCAGTCCAAGAAGGGGTTCTTGCCTGTTTTGCAAGGTGTGAGATTGAGCTCAGCTCAATGCCCGACCACGGCAAAAGATAAAGAAGAGATGAGTGTCATCCCTATGCCTCGACCATAGGATCTATTATGTATGCCATGCTGTGTACGGACCTGATGTAAACCTTGCCGTAAGTTTGGTAGGAAGGTACCAAAGTAATCCCGCAAGGAACACTGGACAGCGGTCAAGAATATCCTGAAGTACCTGAAAAGGACAAAGGACATGTTTCTCGTTTATGGAGGTGACGAAGAGCTCGTCGTAAAGGGTTACGTCGACGCTAGCTTCGACACAGATCTGGATGACTCTAAGTCATAAACCGGATACGTGTATATGTTGAATGGTGGAGCGATGGTAGTGCGGTGCAAGCAGAGCGTCGTGGCGGGATCTACATGTGAAGCGGAGTACATGGCAGCCTCGGAGGCAGCGCATGAAGCAATTTGGGTGAAGGAGTTCATCACCGACCTAGGAGTCATACCCAATGCGTCGGGGCCGATCAAACTCTTCTGTGACAACACCGGAGCTATTGCCCTTGCCAAGGAGCCTGGTTTCACAAGAAGACCGAGCACATCAAGCGTCGCTTCAACTCCATCCGTGAAAATGTTCGGGATGGAGACATAGAAATTTGTAAAGTGCATACGGATCTGAATGTCGCAGATCCGTTGACTAAACCTCTTCAGCGGGCAAAACATGATCAACACCGTAACTCTATGGGTGTTCGATTCATCACAATGTAAACTAGATTATTGACTCTAGTGCAAGTGGGAGACTGTTGGAAATATGCCCTAGAGGCAATAATAAAAGCATTATTATTATATTTCCTTGTTCATGATAATTGTCTTTATTCATGCTATAACTGTATTATCCGGAAATCGTAGTACACGTGTGAATACATAGACTACAATACGTCCCTAGTAAGCCTCTAGTAGACTAGCTCGTTGGTCAACAGATAGTCATGGTTTCCTCGACTATGGACATCGATGTCATTGACAAGCGGGATCACGTCATTAGGAGAATGACGTGATGGACAAGACCCAATCCTAAGCATAGCACAAAGATCGTGTAGTTCGCTTTGCTAGAGCTTTTCCAATGTCAAGTATCTCTTCCTTAGACCGTGAGATCGTGTAACTCCCGGATACCGTAGGAATGCTTTGGGTGTACCAAACGTCACAACGTAATCGGGTGACTATAAAGGTGCATTACGGTATCTCCGAAAGTGTCTGTTGGGTTGACACGGATCGAGACAGGATTTGTCACTCCGTATGACGGAGAGGTATCACTTGGGCCCACTCGGTAATGCATCATCATAATGAGCTCAAAGTGATCAAGTGTCCGGTCACAGGATCATGCATTACGATGCGAGTAAAGTGACTTGCCGATACGAGACTAAACGAGGTATTGGGATACCGACGATCGAGTCTCGGCAAGTAACATACCGTCGACAAAGGGAATAGCATACGGGTTACTTGAACCCTCGACATCGTGGTTCATCCGATGACAACATCGAGGAGCGTGGGAACCAACATGGGTATCCAGATCCCGCTGTTGGTTATTGACCGGAGAGCGTCTCGGTCATGTTCGCATGTCTCCGAACCCGTAGGGTCTACACACTTAAGGTTCGGTGGCGCTTAGGGTTAATAGGAAGACTTGTATGTGATTACCGAATGTTGTTCGAGTCTGGATGAGATCCCGGACGTCACGAGGAGTTCCGGAATGGTCCGGAGGTAAATATTTATATATGGGAAGTCGTCAAACGGACAGGAAAAGTTTGGTCACATCGGTTTTATGGAGGGTCCACGGAAAGGTTAGGAGGACCACCGGGAGGCCACCCCTTTGGGGGCCACTTGGGTTGCGTGGGGCAACCAGCCTGTTGGGCTGGGCGCACCTCCCCTTGGCCCATGCGCCTAGGGGTTGAGGGGGAACCCTAAGGGGCGCCCTTGCTTGGGGGCAAGCCCTCCCTCCCGCCGCCCCTCTAGATGGATCTAGAGGGGCGCCCCTCCTCCTTTCCCCTATAAATAGAGGGGTAGAGGGAGGTTGCACACACACCATTGAAGGCGCAACCCCTCCCTCCCCAACACCTCTCCTCCTCCGTGACACGCTTGGCGAAGCCTCGCCGAGAATCTGATCCCTCCATCTGCATCACGCCGTCGTGCTGCCATTGGAGTGATCTTCCTCAACCTCTCCTTCCTCCTTGCTGGATCAAGACGAAGGAGACGCCGCCGTCTCCCGCACGTGTGTTGAACGCGGAGGTGCTGTCCGTTCAAAGACTTGGTCATCGGTGATCGGAATCACGTTGGGAACGACTCCATCATCACCACTCCCTCGAACGCTTCCGTGCTCGATCTACAAGTGGTATGTAGATACAAACTCTCTCTAGTAACTCGTTGCTTAGATGAACTCATAGATAGATCTTGGTGAAACCGTAGAAAAATTTTAATTTTCTGCAACGTTCCCCAACAAGAGGTTTCATGGACATGGTTCATGATGCAGTTGAAAAGATGCATAGGGTCAATGTCACCTTTGGCAGTACACACAGATGCATGTAAAGGGCTAGAAAATGCAGTGAAGAATGTTTTTCCTCATTGTGAGCAGAGGGAGTGCTTTGGCCATATGTGGATGAATTTGATTAGAAAATTCAGAGGGGAAGAATTTGGGAGAATGTGGCCAACAGCAAGATCTTAGACCAAACAAACACATTCATATCATCTTGATAAGATAAAAGCAGCATGTAGTGAGTTTGGTCCATGGTTGAACACCTATCATTCTCTATTGTGGTACAGGTCAGGATTTAACAATGCCATCAAGTGTGATCATATCAACAATAACTTGGCAGAAAGTTTTAACACAGATGCAAGAACAAAAGGAAAGCCGTAAAGGAAAAGGGACAGATCAGTGGCGCAAACTCCTGCACCATTCGCGAGCGTTGTGCTAGGATGCGAGCAGCTCGCGTGCCTCCCTCAAGTCATCGCGCGCCACCCCTTCATGAATCGTTGAGAGCCTCCTCCTCCGTCGTTTCGGGGTAGAAGACCGGAGATAGCACTGCTGCGCCACGTGCCCTCGTCCGCGTCTTCCGTGACTGGCCGGGCCTCGTGCCCTCGCCTAACCAAGGAAGGAAATGGCTCGCCATCGTTACATGGAGAGAAGGGCGAAGAGCGAGGTCGCATGCGTGGCGTGGGGATTAAGAAAGCGAAAAATATTCCGCCAAGCTAATGATTTCGCCGACGATTGCAATCGCCATCCGCAGCCGAACTCGCCCGACCACAGCCAGCTCCTGCTCCACTCGGTCCCGCGCCGCTTAGCCGCGCTCGAGACCAACCGCTTCCTCTCCGTTTCGACGACGCGGAACCAGCAGCCCAATCCTCGCCGGCACCAAGGGGCACCACGGCATGCACGCGCACCAGGATGCCAAGAAGACCCGCCCTGGCCGTCAACGCGTTGCGCACGCTGGATGTCGGAGCAGAAGGAGCGGCACACAAGATCCTGAAGCACTTCCGTCATTTCCTGGCGCGAGCCACGGAGCGCACGACAGTGACGCCGTTGTGTCTCCTCCTTTCTCATCGCCAGTGGCGAGACGTCCTTGAAGCTTGGGCTTCCCGCAGCCTGGTGCACTTCCGCCACAGTCCCTCACCCCCGCGCACACCTGCTTCCTCATTCATCTTCCTCCGTGCACCACCTCCTTCACGGGCGGACGCCTGCGAGGCAGCAAACGGAGTGAAAGCGAGAGATGATGGACACGGAGAAGGGAAAGGAGAGCTTTTTATAGATGCGTACGGCGGTGGAGGATTCGACCGGAGTCTTCCGGAACCACCATGATCATCGAGAGCGGAGACATCGAGAAGAAGAGATAAGGAAGAAGAAGGAAACGATGGAAAGATGAACAAATCAAATAGTACGATTAACATCTAACCAGCATGAGACGGCCATGTCCGCAATCTTTGACCAGATGAAGCACGTGACCACCGGCCATGCAGGGATCCATCCAAAGAAGAACCGCCAAACAAACGTAGCCAATCACATGGGACGCTCGCTAATCGCCTGACCACAGTAACGCGGCGGCAGCAGCAAGGGACAACGCATGTTGGCCCATGCATATGCGGCCGCTCGCTAATCGCCTGATCACCGCTGCTGGCAATTCCGATTGGTCGTCCACTCAGACACACGGCATGTCCACACTGGACCA
Source organism: Aegilops bicornis (assembly GCA_021605145.1). Lineage (NCBI taxonomy): Eukaryota > Viridiplantae > Streptophyta > Magnoliopsida > Poales > Poaceae > Aegilops > Aegilops bicornis. The sequence goes on from CM038674.1 coordinate 654,454,447, forward strand.
CATGCATGCACCGCTGAAATGACTACGTACTTCTCTCGCCTCGTACTTACACGCAGATGCGCACCCCGACATACGTGCTTCTCATGCCATGCAAACACCCACGTACATTTTTTCTGCCACATATACCCAAGGCTTGCACGCTAGAGCGGCACATATAAAAGGAAGGAAGATAGAAAAGCCCCATGCTCAAACAGCCTACACGCTAGAACGGCGATCAAAAAGATTAAAAAGCTGCATGCTCTAGCTGCTTCCATGACAGAACGACACCAAAAAAAAAAGCAAACACTAGAGCTACACGGCGGCTACACAACAATGGAGCAATGAAGTTCAAAAAAATTGAATCAAAAGCACACAGCCACACACTGGTTTTTACCCCCATATCCCGAAGTAATACACGTGTCAAGGAAGAAAATGCCCACAAGTTGCTTTCAACCAAGTGGGTAAACCTTAGAGCGAAAACGCCCCCGGAAATAGAGGCTTGGGTATTATGTGCTCTATTTAGTAAGCCCATGGCCAAGGAAGGATTGAAAGGAATCAAGATTTGTCGAAGATCATCGGTTATTTCACGCCTACTTTTCACGGATGATTCTTTGTTATTTTTCCGTGCTTCCTTACAGCAGGCAATGTTGATGAGAGGTTTGTTGAATTAAGGCGTTGATGAGGAACGGGGAGTTTATTCCCCGAAAATTTAGTAGGGAGCATAATAGGGGTGCCGACCGCTTGGCAAATTATAGTCGCATAGAGTGTATCATGGCTATATGGATACATCTAGGACCAGCATGTGTAGAGGATCTTTTGTCTCTCGACGATGACCGTAACTCTATCAATTTTTGAAATACTAAAACGAAACTCCTTTTTCATCGTAAAAAAAGAGTATGTATAGATTTCAGGAAACCGTGCCGGCCTGATTGTAAAGGGGCGTGTCTGGGCCTGGGGGGGAGGCCCGGCCCGTCACGGCCCGTTTGGCCAGGTTTGGACTAGTACAGTCCACCGTGGGTAGGCACCGCTTCCTATCCGCTCCGCTTCGCCCTCCTCTCGCCAGAACAGATGTGGTCGGCGGCGATGGCGCCGCCCAAACCCTAGCCCACCTCCTTGGGCTCCACCGTCCCCATCGTCCTCCTCCGCCCCCCACGCGCCCGCGCAAGTACTCATCGTTCTCCTCCGCCACCCGCGCGTTCGCTCGAGCCCAGGTACTCAATCCTGTTTGGCGCTGTTAATCTCTTCTTCTTGCTGCCCCCCTCGCTTCACTCACTGATTCGTGTTCGCTCGAGTGCAATCTCAGCCTGGGAGTGGTAGCCGGTCGATCCAAATTCTCTCTTCAACTTACGCAAGCATCCCTGCACTTGTTCCAGGTTAGTGGTGCTCGATTCGTTTCCTCATCAAAAAAAAAAAAAGGTAGTGCTCGGTCCATATCTCTGTTGATTTTTTTTTCTTTTGTGATGAATCTGTCGAATGCTTTTCGAATATGCAATTAACCAACCAGTCTTCTAGGTTTGTGTATTATCTTCTGAAATTTATGTTCCGCGCCGGCGCTGCCAACCTATTTTCCTTATGTTTTGCACTGGATTTGGTCCTCACCCGAGAGCCTATGTTTATGTATTGCAGAATGGATGATAGAGCAACTGAGCTGCGAGCCCTGCAGCATGTGTTTTGTGATGCAAGTGCAGAGCCCATCAAGCTATCATTTCAGCTCCTGAAATCTATTACACATGAATTTCAGTATGAGATTGGTCATGGCAGGTCTGGATCTGTTTACATGGTATGGTTTCTTCTTCTTGATTGCCTCATGAATATATAGCTTTTCCCCCCCTTCAATTATCTGCCCAAGTGGAGCAAACTGACTGCTCATGCCAGTGCCGATGCTATGCGTGAAACAGGGATTTCTGCGAGCTGCTAGCGGTTCCAGCGGAAGAAGAACCAAGGTTGCGATCAAAGAGCTTCCTAATCTGCATGTTTTGCCTGATGACAAATTCCTCGAGTGCTTAAAGAAGGCAAACCACAAGAACATCGTAAGATTTCTAGGCTATTGCACAGTAACACAACAAGAGCTGTTTCAGGTCTATGGAGTGAACAAGGGCCATAAAATGCTGCTCTGCTTTGAATATGTTCCTAATGGTAACATTCTGCATTATCTCGAAGAAGGTATGGTGGGCTTACAACTTCATTTCTCCGTCTGCTGCACTCACTATAAAACAAAGTACCGCCTCATGTTTTTGCAGTTATTTTTCTTAAGCATATTGCTCTGCAATGTCATTATTTCTTATTTTTAGGACATAATCCAACTTTGAACTTTATCGTACAACTAAATTCAACAATTATTCTATTGCCTCACTATTACCTCTCTAGCCTTACTTCCTGTGCCACACAGAATAATTTCCTGCACGGTAAATAAACCATTTTGTCTAAATAGCCTATCATACCCAGAATTTTTTTGACTCTGTCATGCCACTTCTTCTGTTTCGGGTATACATCCCTTATCTCGAAAAAAGGTAGTTGTGGGGATGAACGATGCGAGCTGGCTCTGTTAACCTGGGTAGCTAGGGATAGCTATGGTGCTACAGCTCTGGTAGTACTGGTTTGGGGATAAACCCCCTCATGTAGATTTGAGGTTGAGGACGAAGAGACCTTTTGATTGAGGGGCTGCCCAACCAAGTGATGTCACACACACATGGGCAAAAAAAGGAGTGAGGTGGCCTTCACAAATCACTGACAGGTGGGCCTAGGTCGGTTAACCAGGAGGTTATCTGTGAACCGTGCAAACTATAAATTGTCTAGGGTCCACTGGTGTTGCACGCCGGAATCAGGCTTACTTGTATAAGATGACGCACTACAACTGTAGTAATAAGAAATGTCCAAACGAAAGGATGAACTTACAACTATTGTCTTAACTTACTTAGTATGCAACATAATTTTTTGTTGACTTGTTGAGGGAATAGAGAAAGAGACGTATACTCCTAAATTTATAGATAGTAGAGATATTAACATTGGATATAGGGGAAGGCGCCTACTCTACTTTTGCACTATGTATTTATCTGGGGTGGATGCTCCCCAAAGTATAACGGAGGTGTGCGAAGGTAGGCTTAAACACTTTAGAAGACATGGAGGAACATAGGAGACTTCACTAACAAATACAGAAGATGACTACATGATTGGCTGCCCTCGCTACTAGCATACATTTCTGTATTAGTGCATGTCAGATCATCCAGAAACCGACCATTTACTCTAATTTAGCTCAATAAATGGTTTTTCTGATGTAAAATGGCATAAAAATGGAAGTTCCCATCAAATCGGTATATAAATAGACTCTCAGACTTGGAAGGACATTTCAAACCTTTTCACTCACATGCAGAACTCTGATAACCATTGTTCTAGATGACTCTTTGTGTTTGCCACAGGAACAGTGGACAACAGTTTCCCCACAATTGCTTTTCAATAAGCCACAACCCAAGTAAACAAGGCCAAACTTTGAAATTAAAAATACCATGTGAGTTGAAGGTCCAAAGTTTGGCCTGAAAATTTGAAATTTCAAGTTGAAAGCTCGTACTTTTTTCTGAGTTAAAGTTGATTTGCTACTTATTTGCCTGTTTCGGGTTCTATGCCTTATTTAGGGAGCACGACAAAAAAATAGCAACTACAGTATTTATCGGTACGAGCATTGGGGTGGGTAAGGTTGGGTAGCCATAGAGACGGAGAGGCTGAAACAATAGATGACCACTGCTGTCTTTTCATAGATTAGTTAATTTGTGATGCAAAACTCACATGGACATGAATAAAGATTATGCTACAGAGACTGAATGATCAATTGCTTGCTTTTGCAGAGAATCATGAAGACGATTGGCCTGCACGCTACCAAATGATCAGAGGAACTTGTGACGGATTGCACTATCTTCATGACAAAAGAATTAGCCACCTTGACCTGAAACCTGAAAATGTTATGTTGGATGCTCAGATGGAACCAAAAATTACAGATTTTTATTTGTCAAGATTAGTAGATCAGGGACAATCCGAAATGTCCACTCATCACATACCTGGAAAACTGTAAGCTACGCTGGCATGTTGACATCTCTATTTGTTATATTGGCTTTGTGCAATGATACTTCAAATTAACTGTCACATTGATGCGTGCAGGCAATCTCTTGGGCCAGATATTGTATTTGAAGAACAAAGATCATTCAAGTCAGACACATATGCTCTGGGAATTATTATCATAAAACTGTTAACTGGGAACAGTATGTCAAGTCTTGAGAATGTAAGAACCATTGTTAAATTTATGGAAAAATGTATTCATCTCCATTGCACAATCTCATTATATGGAAATATATACGTTTATCTACTTTGCAGAATCTCCATTGCACAATTTTGACCACTACTTTTGCTGAATATCTGAGTGAAATATTATATTCTGAAATGATTTTTTCTGGCATATAGTTATAACATTAGCTTTTGTTTGAGAAAACGCAAAAGACTTTTGCGTTTCATTGTATTGAAAAGAATTAGCATCTGACCATTACAAGGTTTCATATATTAATTAATGGTAAAAAGGTATAAAAGTTTTAATGCACACTTTCCTGCAAAAGCTGTCCTGAATAAACTCAATCCTAGTGTGCCTATCAAGTTCACTCCAAGGAAGGGATGTGCAAAGACTACTCTTTTTCATACATTATTTGTAGAACCTGCATCTTTCCTGTAGTTACATACACATAAAGTGGCATTTGCATGCTCAAGGCGATTTGCACCTTAAAATCTCTCTCTTATAAATTAGAGAAGTTGTGATTTTTCAAAACATTCAAGAATACTAGTCATCATATACCATGTACACTTGCAGAACTTGATGTGAGAATATGATTTACATGCGTCCCACATAAAAAAAAATCCATGCATTCTCGCTAGTGGCCCGTATGCTATTCCACAAAATTTGATTCTATCGCGTAGGGTTGCATGCAATTATATTTTTGCACCATAGTTTGAAAGTATACATGTATTAGCATGCTTTTTTTTTAGAGTTCATGACTTTCTGAAGTTTGTGAAGAGAAAAAAAATACAGGGTGCAATCTGGACCCGGTTAGAACTAAGCATTTCACTACTTAGTTTCTTCTGATGTTAGATGTATAATGGCCAAAATGTCCATTCACATATGTTGATTTTCTTTATGTTTCAGGTTTGTCTTTTTCTCTACAATTTATTTTCATTTTAATTAGGAATACAAGTTTAATGCCAACCAGTGTATTAATTGTAATGAAGTACGTTAAGCTATTCCTCATGTACAACAGTTACTTCATATATGATGGGCATTTGCATGAACTGGAACTACTATTATGCAATATTAAAAACCAAGAGAGGATATGTGCTACTCCCTCCATTCCTAAATATAAGTCTTTGTAGAGATTTCACTATGAACCACCTACGTATGTATATAGATGCACTTTATAGTATAGATTCACTCATTTTGCTTTGCATGTAGTCCATAGTGGAATCTCTACAAAGACTTATATTTAGGAACAGAGGGAGTACGTTAAGCTATTCCTCATATATGATGTGCACAGGCAACTGAAAAATCTTTTTTATTTCAGTCAATCTCCACCACTCTTAGATCCTCATAATTTCAAAGTAAATCATATGGGCAAGATGATAGACTGAAACTTAAGGTTTTAGGTGATTGTGTATTGGCAAATCTGTAAGATGCATGAATTGGAGGTGGCAAAGTTTTTTTATTTCTTTGATTTACTCGTTTTTGTACTGGGATGGCAGACTGCACCTTGTGTGTTGTTCTTGCTACCAACACCACCAGTTTTTTCTTCTTTTCTTTAGATAAAGGTTTGTTATGCTGCTAGGCGCCCTGGTAGTATACGAGCTCCTGCAACATGAATGTGCCAATTCTCAAGGCTAAGTTTTCAAGGCTTGTTTATGTATGTCTGGGTCAGTATGGCAGTAACATGTTTCGAATTCAGTTGCGATAAATATTGGCAATGTAACACTTATTCTGCCTCTTCTCTATGATGTTACAGTTTTGTTCCTTCAAGCTCATAAACTCTTCAATGTGCACAAATTGGGCGGGAAACCTTCGGTGGTGTCTGAGCTTTTTGTCTTGTTTGCCCAGATTCGATATAGTGATTGCTCAGTAAAAGAACATTTTATCATGTTTTAGCAGTGGCTTAAATCACATAAATCAGCATCAGTCTGCTATTGGCCAGCTTGATTTTGAAGTTAGGTGGGTTAGGCATGGGCTGTGCCAGTTTGTGTTCTCGTTCTGTTTGGTCTTGATTTGCTTTTCGTTCTGCTTTTTGGAGGGTGTGTAGCGATCTCGGTGGTTATTTTTAGCAGAAATTGGGATTTCGCCTTTAGTAAAAGAAAATACAGAAACTTCAGTCCGAAACCTGAGGCACCATGAGTACTTGCGCGTGGTTATGAGTTGCTTGATCTCTGTCGGCTGAACCATGAGTACATAGTAACCAAAGGATGAAAATCCTCAATCGTGTGATCGATGAATGTGCGTACTTCCCAGCAGCTTCTTATTGCATCTTTTGTACTAGCTATGTGTTATGCTTATATTTTACTAAAAAACTATCTCTAGTTATCAGTTAAATCCTGCCATACCAAATGTGCCTGCAATACATATGTAGCGTTGCATATTTTTCCTTTTATGTTCTAATATATATGCTCAAGTGCTGCCAATATTACTTAATGTAAACTTAATTTGCAGTGGGATGGATTCGTAGATGTGGATTGCCCACGGGCGAGGATGTGCGCCGCAATAGCTCTAAGATGCACGGACGCTGAGGAATATAATAGGCCTACCTTACATGAAATAATTTGTGAACTGAACAAGGTGGAGAGCATGGTTTCACAGTTTCCCATAAACCAGGTATGGATGATTAACTATTTCAAGGCTGAGTTGTTCTCTTTGGCGATATTTTTTTATTAATTTTATGGGTCCCCAGTCAATAGCATCCCAAATGTTCATATGATTATTTTTCATTCACTTGAGACTTCAAAGGTACAAAACCCTAAATAACTGAGTTAATGTTTGAAGGGTTGTTTTATCTTGCATGGTTCTCACAAAAATCGGAAACAATTTAGATTTCAAAGCTCTGAACTGCATTTAACTAGGCCATACTAGTTTGTGCTATTATATTAGTGAAAAGTTTTTATTTTTTCGACTTAATGAACCATGGTCATGCCTTCAGTATCAGTTAGGCTATTGAAACATGCAGTATCTTGCACAAGAACCAGGGAAATTCTAATGTTAGTGTTTGGTAAATGTGTTATTTGGCCAAGCAATTCCACAGTTAATAATAAAGTACCAATCCATCTAGAAGCCCCAGTAGCTAGTATTGCCATCGCCCATAATCTCATATTACCTCTAAATTTGTTTGGTTTACAGCTGCTGCACCCTGTCGCCACTACTTTTGCAGTACTGGCAGCTTATGCGCTGTTGCTTATGATCAGTACAAACTACATCCAAATAGCTGCGATCCCGGCTATCATAGTTGCTTTCATTGGTGTTTTGTGGCGCAATTTCTGGGTCAAGGGAAGACTTCAGCATAGAAACAGTGGAACTGCTGCTAACCAGGGGAGTGGCAGCGAGCAAGCTTGGAGGATGCTGCTACCCACGGTACTACTCTCATACTGTTTGCAGCTAATCCAGCTCGTCTGTGCACGAGCGACCAACGAACAACAACAAAGTGACAATTTCCTTTTCTCTCACTCCCTCCTCTTCCTGAGTTCCGCGCTTGGCGCACTGGCCGTGATGATTGCTGCGCTGCCCATCAGAGCCAACCAATGTGTGGCGCAGGGGCAGCAACTGACTCACAGGACCTTCATTGTGGTTCTTATGATAGCAGTGCACATGATGGCTATAGAATGGATGTTGGTGGAGGGCATGTTACTGGTTTGCATGCCGGAGTTTGTTGCATCACTTGTGTGGTTCACTGGTAATTTTGATCACGCCCGATGCATGGCGCTCATCGACAAGGTAACATCACGCAAATCAACAGCCATCTTCCTCACTGCAGCAGTGGCTCTGGTCTCGTTCATCTTTGCGTTTGAGAACGAGATGGTACTTGCTAATTACTGGTACAGAAGAATCCTGTTCTCATGTACCTTGTCGGGGCTTCTATCCTGCTTGTGCGTGTGTATGATCCTTCAGTGGCGGCCGGATATCTCTCCTAATGTGCCCCTTGACTGGCCGAGCGATAGTGCGATCATTTCCATAAGGATCCTTGAGTTCTCGGCGGTGATTTGCTTTGCTATGTCAGCTGTGCTTCTCTTCATTGGGTTCCTCCTGAATTACTCAATACTGTAGATCTTCAAGTTTGCTATGTAAGCATGCATGTCTACCTTGTATGGCGGCCTCGGGACAAAGATCGACCATAACTCTAGTGTTTTGTAAGCATGCATGGCTACCTTGTATGACGGCCTCGTGACAAAGATTGACCATAACTGTAGTGTTTTGCACTGTATCTTCTAATATTTTTATAACTACTATTGTAGTGTGGTTACTGATCTGGATTGTTGATTGTAGAGAGGCTACCTCTGAATCTCATTACCAGAAGGGAATGCAAACATTTATGCTTGTTATCAACGAGAACATCAGAATATTTCGTATATGAAAGGTGATTGAAGATGCTATGTTTTTTGTGCGTAGTGATGGCATGTTCTTACATTTGGGATGGCCAAAGTACTGCTACATATAGCAGGGGCTGCGTCATTTACCGGCCGATTAGTCATTTTGTTAATTAATATAAGCAGCGGCAGGTGAAGGGATTATGGATGCCACGATACATATTAGTGCTTGAAGATGGGACCTATGCACCTGCCATTGAAAAACATATTCCAAAATGTCAAAAGTTCGAACACAAATTTGACGCGTACATCTTATCACTGTATGCTATACGCCATGTTTCATGAAAATCCGACATTTTATACGTCTTGTGCAAAAAAGATAAAAAATATGTCTCATGAAAAGCCTATTTTGACACTAAATTTTCTCTTTTTTAGATATGACACAAAAGTTGTCGGTTTTCCACGAAACGAGTGTGTGCATGTAGAATGTTGAGATGCACTCGGGAATCATTTTGTCAGAATTTTGTGACATTTCAAAATATGTTTAAAACACATTTTAAAAACCAGGAGCATATGCTCCCATGTGCCAAAACGCCTCTCTCCATAGTCGTCCTTTCGCGGGGGGACACCTTGAGTAGGCCGGCCCATTAGCAGCACAGTGAACCGAGCGGGCAATGCATTGCCCTGTAGGGATCGATTGAGGCACCGCAGTGTTAGCCACCCCCCCCCCCACCCCCACCCCCAACAAAAAAATACTGAGGTAATGTAGCAAATGTTTCCAGCCACCCGACCGGCTAAGCGCTTGCCGATCGCACACACGCATGATGCGTGTCCTGCATAACCGCCCCAACTTGTCATTTCCCTCTGTCGCTTCCCACCTTTACGTTGTCTCTTCCACACACATTGCATCTCATCCACAATCTTTTCTTCTTCTATCAGCGCAGCCACGCAGACCCCGCACTCACCTCCTCGCGACCTCGCCTGCATGTTTTTGTCCCATCCCGTTTTCTTCCACAGGGAGCCGGAGTTATTAGGGGGGCGAGAGTCTCGAGCCGCCGCCGGGCAACACGGCACACATTCCCTCTCCATTGCCTCCTGGTTCCTCCCTGGTGAGCTGGCTGCCGCCCCTGCACCACCTCCTCGACCAATTCCCCTCGCTGGCCATGGCCACACAAGGAAAGTTGGACGTGCGTGCTCACCGTCAGCTTTTTAGGGCTGCATGCTGCAACCGGCGAGCATGTCGTGCTACAATCGGTGTCCAAGTTTGCTGTGACCGAGGGGGTCGCCAGGCTGGAAAGCTGCTGCAACCGACTGCTAATTTTCCTAGATCTAGAAGCCGGATTTGCTGGAACTGGTGACCAGGCCTCTTTTTTGTTGAGACCAGAAGTACATTTTATTGGAACCGCCGATCTGGTTTGCTGCATCCGTGGGTACCCACGACCTACGACGACGATGACCGTGTGCCTTGACATTTTTGCTGCAGCCGACACGATGACTTTTGCTTCAAGCGGCAATGGCGAAGAGGTGCAACTAGTTTGCGAGGGGAAGCAACGACGATGACTGCGAGCTACGGCATGAATTTTTTTGCTAGAACTGGTGTCTCCGACACTGGCGGAGAGCAATGCACAATTCATTGAAGAAAAAAAATTAATAGAGGGCTTAATGGAAGGGAAAAAATGTCATTTGCCCCCTGAGTTGTTCATATTTTCTGTTTCGCCCCCCCTGGAAATCTGGCGTAGCTCCGCCACTGGTCTCCGAGTGATTCAACCAGCACACCGGATGCTTCTACAGATGCCGGCAGCCACCCACGATGCTGTGACTAGGGGTGGTGCCGACGAGGCCCGTTTGAATGCGGACACCGAGGTTGCTGTCACGCTCGCTGGAGCTCAGAAGCGCGCGGCGACCTAGGTACGGAGAAGCGTATCACGGAGGGGCGTTGACCAAGCGTTGAGGAGAGAAACAAACGACTTTAGGAGAGAAACGAACGGCCGAGGGTGACCCAATCCAACGCACGCGTGGCGACCGGCGCCTAGTGTACCGGGCGGACCGACCGAGTATTTGGGCCGGTCACCCGCGGGACGTTCGATCCACACGAATCCTCGCGTCTCATAGTACGCCACGTCCCCCTCGCCGTATCCACATGCGAGCCTAGCCACCTTCATCTTGGTCCTCCACAGACCAACGCGTCCACCCCCTGCTCGCGCCATGATACCACTACTAGGGAAAAGCTTATAGGCAGACGCTTACTAGTAGCGCGGGTTTATACCCCTCGCTACTGCTACTTACTAGTAGCGCGTGTTTTTACCCCTCGCTACTACTAAATTGATAGTAGTAGCGCGGGTTTTTACCCCTTGCTACTACTAAGTGATTTCCACCGTGCCCCCTGGGACCAGCTGTAGTAATAGTGCGGGTTATAAACCGACGCTACTACTAAGTTGATAGTAGTAGCGCGGGTTATAAACCCCACGCTACTACTAAGTGGTCTCCACCGTGCACCCCGGGACATGCCATAGTAGTAGCGTGGGTGTAAACCCAGCGCTACTATTATTTAACCCACCGACACATGTATAAACATAGCGCGCAGAGGCCCAATCTCAGACCCACACACTCTCTCAATTTCACTTCTCCCTCCCACCTGCGACGCCCTCCTCGCCCACCACAACTGCTAGCCTCGCACCTCGACGTCTCCCTCAAATCCGGTGACCTCCTCTTCCACCGTAGCCCCTCCTTCCTCCTCCTCCTCCTCCGCTGCCCCTCCTTCCTCCTCCTCCTCCTCCTCCTCCGCTGATGGAAGGAGAGGAAGATCCAACAAAGCGCCGCCCATGACGATGGCCAGATCTCTGATGGACGCAATCCATGGCGTCATCTAGGGTTTCGGCTCCAACTCCGGCGGCCACCGGTGAGTTGCTGCACCTACTCCTCTCTATCTCTCTCCTCCTCTTCTAATCCTTGTCTCTTTTTTGTAGCAGCAACAAAGGAGAGGTGTGGAGAAGAGTTGGATGGGGAAGCACCATCACCATGGACGACTTCATCCCCTCCAGGATCAGCATCGACCATGGATGAAGAGGATGATGACGCCTAGCTAGCAGCAGCAGCCATGACTAGATTTTTTAATTCCTAATTAGTTAACAGTAGCAGGGTCCAGACCCACGCTACTTCTAGTTAGTAGTAGCGCGGGTGGTATCCATGCTACTACTAACGGACGTAGTAGTAGCGCGGGGCACCCGCGCTACTACTACCGCTAGTCAGCATCAGATCAAGAGCGCTGGCACCGCCATCGATATACCTAAAACCTGCACTACTGCTAGGCTTTTCCCTAGTAGTGTATGTCTCTAATGTATCTATAATTTGTGAAGTATTCATGCCATGTTTACAAAAAAATATATGGTTTTGGTGCACTTTGATATCATTTTCATGGACTAACATATTAACCTAGTGCCCAATGCCAGTTGCTATTTTCTGCATGTTTTTGGTTTTTCTAGAAAATCCATACTGAACGAAGTCCAAACGCGATAAAAATTTATGATGATTTTTTATGGACAAGAAGAGACTCACGAAGCTTCGGAGAAGGATCAAATGAGGTCCAAGGGGTCACAAGCCTGGGTGGCACCCCCAGGGCACGCCACATGGGCTTGTTGGTCCCTCGGGACTCCCCCTAGCGTGACTCCAACGCTGAAAAATCCTATAAATCCCCAAACCCCTAAAAGTTAACCTGGATGAGTTTTTTCGCCGCCGAAGGCCTCTGTTGCGAAGCAATCTCATCCGGAGCTCAGTTTCGGCTCCCTGTCGGAGGGGGGAAGTCATCACTAGAGGCCATCTTCATCATCCCCGCTGCCTCCATGACGATGAAGGAGTAGTTCACCCTCGGAGCTAAGGGTATGTACCAGTAGCTATGTGTTTGATCTCTCTCTCTCCCTCATGATCTTGATAGGGCACGGTCTTGATGTACCATGAGCTTTGTTATAGTGGAACCATATGGTGTTCTTCCATCTCTATCTTTGTTGTGATGAATTGAGTCTAGCTCTTTCAGATTTTTTTTATGTTGGGTTGAATATTGGATTTCAGATCACTTGATGTATGTCTTGCATGTGGATACTCATTGTGACAATGGGTATTCTATTGAGTCACTTGATATATGTTTTGGTAATCAACTTGTGGATTCCCGATGTGACATTGGGGTAATCTAGACATAGAGGTTGATAGACGTTTTCATCCTACTTTCTCCGATAGGAACTTTGGAGTGATTCTTTGTCACACGTTGAGGGATTGTTATATGTTTCAATTATGTGAGCACGGTTGAGAGATTACACTATTGAAAGTATGAACCCTAGGCCTTGTTTCCAAGCATTGCAATACCGTTTGTGCTCACTTTTTCCACTTGCTACCTTGCTGTTTTTATTATTTCAGATTACAAAACACTATATCTACTATCCATACTACACTTGTATCACCATCTCTTCGCCAAACTAGTGCACCTATACAATTTACCATTGTATTATATGATTGCAATGTTGTTAGTATTCTCTCTAAGATATCCATAATGCTAATGATAATTGCACTAGCCATGATAAAATTTCTGAAAAAGGGTTTCTTATAAGCATGTAAATTATTGTGGCTCACATAGACCTCGTGAAGACATGACAATAAGGGATGATAGATCTTGTAAGAAGCATAAATACGGAAGAACCCAATGGTTTCTTAAGATGCTAGATGATTATGCTAAAGAGTTATGTTCTCTTCTTCCCATTCCTTGCGAACTTTGCAATGAAGGTGGTCATTTTAATTTTCAATGCATACAATTTTATTATCGAATTGCGTACATATATTGTGATGATATAATCTTTCACCCTTGAGCATTGTAATGAACTTAGTCTGTTTTTGGTGTATGAAGAAGTGACACATAAAAGTAACTGGTTTGAAGTATTAATTCTCATGAAAACTCTTGAACTTTATCAGCCAGCTCCTGCACCAACAAATGAGCCAATACAAACAGCTTCTAGGTCAAGGAAGAGTTCCACATCAGTAGCAGCACCAGGTACATCAGCAGCAAAAGCATTAGCCTCCAAGAAGAGCAGGACCAACATTTCTTCAGCAGCAGCAACAACACTTCCCAAGAAGAGCAGGACCAACACATGTTCAACAACAACAGTTATGGTTCCCAACAAGAGGAGGACAACCACTTCTTCTCCAGCAAAGAACACCAGGTCATCAAGGTCTTCTCCAGCAAAGAACATCAGGTCAACTTTTGCCAATAGAGACTGCTCAAGATCATTGATTGCACCTAGACAATCTGCTACAAGTGTTGTGCAAGATGGGTCAAAGAGGGCCAAGAAGCCAACTGGGAGGTTCATGGATTATTTTTATGCAAGTGGTAACTAGCTGAAGTGGTTGCCTGTGAACTGCTCAGTTTTCCTTCGGTGAACTGTTGGATTTGGTTTATAATAACACTACTTTACTGTGTGGTTTTACTCAGTACTTGGTTGTGCATTCAGTCACTATGTGTATTGTTTGTGTACTAGTACTATTTGTAGATTCATCACTTGGTTATCTGCATCTCAACTCTGTGTAGTGGCATTTTTTGCATCAATGTATAGATAGTCATTGAGATATAAATAGATAGATAGATTCAGAGTAGCATACATTTATTCTCATCCAAATCTTACAAATAATAATAACACAACTCTTTCTCTCACATAGACTTATAGATAGATATATAGATTTAGAATACTACACATTAGTCATAATGCTCGAAGAAACGACCCCACTTAGCCCTAATAGCTGGGTGAGGAGTCATGATTGATCTTCTCCTAGCCCAACTAATGATCTGTATGAAGCTCCTTCCCCTGCCACCAGGGAAAACTAGCTCAAGCTTCTGCATTGCATTTCTCCAGCACCTTGTCGGAGAGGCGGCAGCTGTACTCAAGCCGCTACTCATCCTGGGCGGCCTCCTCCTCCTCCTCCTCCTCCTCCTCCTCCTCTGCTACTAGGGTTTGATAGTGGTGGCGGCTGGTGGAGTGACTGGGAAAGGGTGGGGGTGGGTAAGGGTTTATGTTGACAGTCGTGGAGGGGATTGGGTTTTAGTAGGCCTGGGGTTGCATTTGGCCAGAGACTAGTGGCCCTCTAAGCCCAATATACCACAACATAATAATTTGTATAACATAGAAGATCAATATATTCTAACCCAATGACGGAACTTACTAAAAACCATGGCATAGAAGATCCATTACAACAATTACTACCATAGCATTGGAGATCCATTACAACATACTTAAGAACATAGCAAATATGGTTCTTACATAAGACACTAAAGTTCAAATGCAGTGCGAAACCCTAGGTTAACTTAACATTCCCCCAAAATGTAGACCCATATAATCACTTGAGACAGTTAGGCCACATCCTTATATAGGCCTTGGATGTACTTCACCACCATTTCCCAGCACTTCAGGACTCAAGGATGGCCTTGATTTGCTCTAACTTTGTTGGGGAACGTTGCAGAAAATAAAATTTTTATACGGTTTCACCAAGATCAATATATGATTTCATCTAGCAATGAGAGAGAGGAGTGCATCTACATACCCTTGTAGATCGAGCGGAAGCGTTCAATAGAACGGGGTTGAGGGAGTCGTACTCGATGTGATCCAAATCACCGATGATCCTAGTGCTGAACGGACATCACCTCCGCGTTCAACACACGTACGGTTGGGGAACACGTCTCCTCCTTCTTGATCCTGCAAGGCGGAAGGAGAGGTTGATGAAGATCCAGCAGCACGACGGCGTGGTGGTGGATGCAGCAGCGATCTCGGCAGGTCTTCGCCAAGCTTCTGCGAGAGGGAGAGGTGTAGCAAGGGGAGAGGGAGGCGCCAAGAGCATGGGTGCGGCTTCCCTCTCTCCCCTCTTATATAGGCCCCCAAGGGGGCGCTGCCCCGGAGATGGGATCTCCAAGGGGCGGCGCTGGGGGTGGCTTTCCTCCAAGCCGTGGAGGGCGCCTCACCCCTAGGGTTTCCCAACCCTAGGCGCAGGGGGGGGGGGCAAGGGGGGCGCACCACCCCACCAGGGGTTGGTTCCCCTCCCACTTCAGCCCATGGGGCCCTCCGGGATAGGTGGCCCCACCCGGTGGACCCCCGGGACCCTTCCGGTGGTCCCAGATAACACCGTGACCGGAAACTTTCCCGATGGTCAAAACCTGACTTCCTATATATAATTCTTTACCTCCGGACCATTCCGAACTCCTCGTGACGTCCGGGATCTCATCCGGACTCTGAAAACTTTCGGGTTACTGCATACTCATATCTCTACAACCCTAGCGCCACCGAACCTTATGTGTAGACCCTACGGGTTCGGGAGACATGCAGACATGACCGAGACGCCTCTCCGGTCAATAACCAACAGCGGGATCTGGATACCCATGTTGGCTCCCACATGCTCCTCGATGATCTCATCGGATGGACCACGATGTCGAGGATTCAAGCAACCCCGTATACAATTCCCTTTGTCAATCGGTACGTTACATGCCCGAGATTCGATCGTCGGTATCCCAATACCTCGTTTAATCTGCTATCGCAAGTCACTTTAATCGCATCTGTAATGCATGATCCTGTGACCGACACTTGGTCACATTGAGCTCATTATGATGATGCATTACCGAGTGGGCCTAGAGATACCTCTCCGTCATACGGAGTGACAAATCCCAGTCTCGATTCATGCCAACCCAAGAGACACTTTCAGAGATACCCGTAGTGTACCTTTATAGTCACACAGTTATGTTGTGACATTTGGCACACCCAAAGCACTCCTACGGTATCCGGGAGTTGCACAATCTCATAGTCTAAGGAAATGATACTTGACATTTGGAAAAGCTTTAGCTAAACGAACTACACGATCTTTGAGCTATGCTTAGGATTGGGTCTTGTCCATCATATCATTCACCCAATGATGTGATCCTGTTATCAATGACATCCAATGTCCATAGTCAGGAAACCATGACTATCTGTTGATCAACGAGCTAGTCAATTAGAGGCTCACTAGGGACACGTTGTGGTCTATGTATTCACACATGTATTAAGATTTCCGGATAACACAATTATAGCATGAATAATAGACTATTATCATGAACAAATAAATATAATAATAAACATTTTATTATTGCCTCTAGGGCATATTTCCAACAAACTCCCACTTGCACTAGAGTCAATCATCAAGTTACATTGTGATGAATCGAACACCCATGGAATTCTGGTGTTGATCATGTTTTGCCCTAGGGAGAGGTTTAGTCAACAGATCTGCTACATTCAGGTCCGTATGTACTTTACAAATATCTATGTCTCCATCTTGAACATTTTCACGAATGGAGTTGAAGCGACGCTTGATGTGCCTAGTCTTCTTGTGAAACCCGGGCTCCTTGGCAAGTGCAATAGCTCCAGTGTTGTCACAGAAGAGTGCGATCGGCCTTGACGCATTGGGTATGACTCCTAGGTCGGTGATGAACTCCTTCACCCAGATTGCTTCATGCGGTTGCCTCCGAGGCTGCCATGTACTCCGCTTCACATGTAGATCCCGCCACGACGCTTTGCTTGCAACTGCACCAGCCATCGCCCCATCATTCAAATAAACACGATCCGGTTTGTGACTTAGAGTCATCCAGATCTGTGGTCGAAGCTTAGCGTCGATGTAACCCTTTATTTACGAGCTCTTCGTCACCTCCATAGACGAGAAACATGTCGTTTGTCCTTTTTAGGTACTTCAGGATATTCTTGACTGCTGTCCAGTGTTCCTTGCCGGGATTACTTTGGTACCTTCCTACCAAACTTACGCCAAGGTTTACATCAGGTCTGGTACACAGCATGGCATACATAATAGATCCTATGGCTGAGGCATAGTGGGTGACACTCATCTCTTCTTTATCTTCTGCCATGGTCGGGCATTGAGCCGAGCTCAATCTCACACCTTGCAACATGTGCAAGAACCCTTTCTTGGACTGATCCATATTGAACTTCTTCAATATCTTATCAAGGTATGTGCTTTGTGAAAGACCTATGAGGCGTCTTGATCTATCCCTATAGCTCTTGATGCCTAATATGTAAGCAGCTTCTCCAAGGTCCTTAATTGAAAAACACTTATTCAAGTAGGCCTTAATGCTGTCCAAAAGTTCTATATCATTTCCCATCAAAAGTATGTCATCTACATATAATATGAGAAATGCTACAGAGCTCCCACTCACTTTCTTATAAACGCAGGCTTCTCCATAAGTCTCAAGCATAAACCCAAACGCTTTGATCATCTCATCAAAGTGAATGTTCCAACACCGAGATGCTTGCACCAGCCCATAAATGGATCGCTGGAGCTTGCATACCTTGATAGCATACTGATGGTCGCTAAAACCTTCCGGCTGCATCATATACAGTTCTTCCTTAAGATGGCCATTAAGGAATGCCGTTTTGACGTCCATTTGCCATATCTCATAATCATAGTATGCGGCGATTGCTAACATGATTCAGACGGACTTTAGCTTTGCTACGGGAGAGAATGTCTCATCGTAGTCAACCCCTTGAACTTGTCGATAACCCTTAGCGACATGTCGAGCTTTATAGATGGTAACATTACCATCCGCGTCCGTCTTCTTCTTAAAGATCCATTTGTTTTCTATTGCTCGCCGATCATCGGGCAAGTCTGTCAAAGTCCATGAAGGAAATATGCCCTAGAGGCAATAATAAAGTTATTATTTATTTCCTTATATCATGATAAATGTTTATTATTCATGCTAGAATTGTATTAACTGGAAACATAATACATGTGTGAATACATAGACAAACATATAGTCACTAGTATGCCTCTACTAGACTAGCTCATTAATCAAAGATGGTTATGTTTCCTAACCATAGACATGAGTTGTCATTTGATTAATGGGATCACATCATTAGGAGAATGATGTGATTGACATGACCCATTCCGTTAGCTTAGCACTTGATCGCTTAGTATATTGCTATTGCTTTCTTCATGACCTATACATGTTCCCGTAACTATGAGATTATGCAACTCCCGTTTACGGAGGAACACTTTGGTACTACCAAACGTCACAACGAATCGGGTGATTATAAAGGAGTACTACAGGTGTCTCCAAAGGTACATGTTGGGTTGGCGATTTCGAGATTAGGTTTTGTCACTCCGATTGTCGGAGAGGTATCTCTAGGCCTTCTCGGTAATACATATCACATAAGCCTTGCAAGCATTGCAACTAATAAGTTAGTTGTGAGATGATGTATTACGGAACGAGTAAAGAGACTTGCCGTAACGAGATTGAACTAGGTATTGGATACCGACGATCGAATCTCGGTAAGTAACATACCGATGACAAAGGGAATGACGATGTTGTTATGCGCGGTTTGACCGATAAAGATCTTCAGAGAATATGTAGGAACCAATATGGGCATCCAGGTTCCGCTTATTGGTTATTGACCGAGAATAGTTCTAGGTCATGTCTACATAGTTCTCGAACCCGTAGGGTCCGTGACGCTTAACGCTTCGATGACAAAGATATTATGAGTTTATAAGTTTTGATGTACCGAAGGTTGTTCGAGTCCCGGATGTGATCACGGACATGACGAGGAGTCTCAAAATGGTCGAGACATAAAGATTGATATATTGGAAGCCTATGTTTGATTCTCGGAAAGGTTCCGGATGAAAACAGGATTTTAGGAACACCGGGGTTACTGGAACTTCGGGGGTCAATGGGCCTTGATGGTCCATAAGGGAGAAGAGGAGGGCTGCCAGGGCAGGTCGCGCCTCCCCCCCTCTAGTCCGAATAGGACAAGGAGAGGGGGCGCCTCTTCCCTCTTCCCTCCCCAAACCTAATCCAACTAGGGGGGGAGTCCTACTCCGGTGGGAGTAGGACTCCTCCAGCGCCGCCTCCCTAGGGCCGGCCGCACCCCTTGCTCCTTTATATACGGGGCAGGGGGCACCCCATGACACACAAGTTGATCTACGTGATCGCTCCTTAGCCGCAGCGGTGCCCCCTCCACCATATTACACCTCGGTCATATCGTCATGAGCTTAGGCGAAGCCCCGCGTCGGTGGAGCATCATCATCGCCACCACGCCGTCAGGTCGACGGAACTCATCCCCGACGCTTTGCTGGATCGGAGCCCGGGATCGCCATCGAGCTGAACGTGTGCAGAACTCGGAGGTGCCGTGACGCTCGGTACTTGGATCGGTCGGATCGTGAAGACGCACGACTACATCAACCGCGTTGTTATAACGCTTCCGCCA
Organism: Aegilops bicornis; assembly: GCA_021605145.1. Lineage (NCBI taxonomy): Eukaryota > Viridiplantae > Streptophyta > Magnoliopsida > Poales > Poaceae > Aegilops > Aegilops bicornis. The sequence continues at coordinate 654,474,270 of CM038674.1, forward strand.
CGGTCTCACGAGGGTACGTGGACATACACTCTCCTCTCGTTGCTATGCCATCACCATGATCTTGCGTGTGCGTAGGGAATTTTTGAAATTACTACGCTCCCCAACAAAGGGCATCCGAGCCTGGTTTTATGCGTTGATGTCATATGCACGAGTAGAACACAAGTGAGTTGTGGGCGATATAAGTCATACTGCTTACCAGCATGTCATACTTTGGTTCGGGCGGTATTGTGAGATGAAGCGGCCCGGACCGACATTACGCCAGACGCTTACGCCGAGACTGGTTTCACCGCTCGAGCACTAGTTGCTTAAAGGTGACCGCGGGTGTCTGCTTTCTCTCACTTTAGTTGAACTGAGTGTGGCTACGCCTGGTCCTTGCGAAGGTTAAAACAGCACCAACTTGACAAACTATCGTTGTGGTTTTGATGCGTAGGTAAGAACGGTTCTTGCTCAGCCCGTAGCAGCCACGTAAAACTTGCAACAACAAAGTAGAGGACGCCTAACTTGTTTTGCAGGGCATGTTGTGATGTGATGTGGTCAAGACGTGATGCTATATTTTATTGTATGAGATGATCATGTTTTGTAACCGAGTTATCGGCAACTGGCAGGAGCCATATGGTTGTCGCTTTATTGTATGAAATGCAAACGCCATGTAATTGCTTTACTTTATCACTAAGCAGTAGCGATAGTCATAGAAGCAATAGTTGGTGAGACGACAACGATGCTACGATGGAGATCAAGGTGTCGCACCGGTGACGATGGTGATCATGACGGTGCTTCGGCGATGGAGATCACAAGCACAAGATGATGATGACCATATCATATCACTTATATTGATTGCATGTGATGTTTATCCTTTATGCATCTTATCTTGCTTTGATTGACGGTAGCATTATAAGATGATCTCTCACTAAAATTATCAAGAAGTGTTCTCCCGAGTATGCACCGCTATGAAAGTTCTTCGTGGCCGAGACACCACGTGATGATCGGGTGTGATAGGCTCTACGTTCAAATACAACGGGTGCAAAAACAGTTGCACACGCGGAATACTCAAAGTTAAACTTGACGAGCCTAGCATATAACAGATATGGCCTCGGAACACGGAGACCGAAGGTCGAACGTGAATCATATAGTAGATATGATCAACATAGTGATGTTCACCATTGAAACTACTCCATCTCACGTGATGATCGGACATGGTTTAGTTGATTTGGATCACGTAATCACTTAGATGACTAGAGAGATGTCTATCTAAGTGGGAGTTTTAATATGATTAATTAAACTTAAATTTATCATGAACTTAGTACCGATAGTATTTTTGCTTGTCTATGTTTATCGTAGATAGATGGCTCGTATGTTGTTCCGTTGAATTTTAATGCGTTCCTTGAGAAAGCAAAGTTGAAAGATGATGGTAGCAATTACACGGACTGGGTCCGTAACTTGAGGATTATCCTCATTGCTGCACGTAAGAATTACGCCCCGAAGCACCGCTGGGTGCCAGTGCCTGCAGGAGCAACGCCATAAGTTACGAACGTCCGCAGAGCAAAGCTGATGACTACTCTATAGTTCAGTGTGCCATGCTTTACGGCTTAGAACCGGTCTTCAACGACGCTTTTGAACGTCATGGAGCATATGAGATGTTCCAGGAGTTGAAGTTAATATTTCAAGCAAATGCCCGGATTGAGAGATATGAAGTCTCCAATAAGTTCTATAGCTGCAAGATGGAGGAGAATAGTTCTGTCAGTGAACATATACTCAAAATGTCTGGGTATAATAATCACTTGATTCAACTGGGAGTTACTCTTCCGGATGATAGTGTCATTGATGTAATTCTCCAATCATCGCCACCAAGCTACAAGAGCTTCGTGATGAACTATAATATGCAAGGGATGACCAAAACAATTCCCGAGCTCTTCGCGATGCTAAAAGCCGGAGGTAGAAATCAAGAAAGAGCATCAAGTGTTGATGGTCAACAAGACCACTAGTTTCAAGAAAAAGGGCAAAGGAAAGAAGAAGGAACTTCAAGAACAGCAAGAAAGTTGCTGCTCAAGAGAAGAAACCCAAGTCCGGACCTAAGCCCTAAATCGAAAGTGTTTTTACCGCAAGCATCGGATTTGGAAGCGGAACTGCCCCAAGTATTTGGCGGATAAGAAGGATGGCAAGGCGATCAAAGGTATATGTGATATACATGTTATTGATGTGTACCTTACTAATACTCGCAGAGTACCGGTATTTGATACTGGTTACATTGCTAATATTTGCAACTCAAACAGGAACTACGGATTAAGCGAAGATTGGCTAAGGACGAGGTGACGGCGCGCTGGGAAATGGTTCCAAAGTCGATGTGATCGCGGTCGGCACGCTACCTCTACATCTACCATCGGGATTAGTTTTAGACCTAAATAATTGTTATTTGGTGCCAGCGTTAAGCATGAACATTATATCTGGATCTTGTTTGATGCGAGACGGTTATTCATTTAAGACAGAGAATAATGGTTGTTCTATTTATATGAATAATATATTTTATGGTCATGCACCCTTGAAGAGTGGTCTATTTTTATTGAATCTCGATAGTAGTAATACACATATTCATAGTGTTGAAACCAAAAGATGCAGAGTTGATAATGATAATGCAACTTATTTGTGGCAATGCCGTTTGGGTCATATCGGTGTAAAACGCATGAAGAAACTCCATCTTGATGGACTTTTGGAATCACTTGATTATGAATCACTTGGTACTTGCGTAACCGTGCCTCATGGGCAAGATGACTAAAACGCCGTTCTCGGAACTATGGAGCGAGCAACTGATTTGTTGGAAATCATACATACCGATGTTTGTGGTCCAATGAATGTTGAGGCACGCCATGGTATCAAGTTATTTTCTCACCTTCACAGATGATTTGAGCAGATATGGGTATATCTACTTAATGAAACACAAATCTGAAACATTTTAAAAGTTCAAAGAATTTCAGAGTGAAGTGGAAAATCATCGTAACAAGAAAATAAAATTTCTACGATCTGATCGTGGAGGAGAATATTTGAGTTACGAGTTTGGTTCACATTTGAAACAATGCGGAATAGTTTCGCAACTCACGCCACCGGAACACCACAGAGAAATGGTGTGTCCGAACGTCAGAATCGTGATTTCTTTACTTGATATGGTGCGATCTATGATGTCTCTTACTGATTTACCGCTATCGTTTTGGGGATATGCTTTAGAGACGACCGCATTCACGTTAAATAGGGCACCATCAAAGTCCGTTGAGACGACACCTCATGAACTGTGGTTTGGCAAGAAACCAAAGTTGTTGTTTCTTAAAGTTTGGGGCTGCGAGGCTTATGTGAAGAAACTTCAACCAGATAAGCTCGAACCCAAGTCGGAAAAATGTGTCTTCATAGGATACCCAAAGGAGACTGTTGGGTACACCTTCTATCACAGATCTGAAGGCAAGATTTTCGTTGCTAAATTCGGATCCTTTCTAGAGAAGGAGTTTCTCTCAAAAGAAGTGAGTGGGAGGAAAGTAGAACTTGATGAGATAACTGTATCTGCTCCCTTATTGGAAAGTAGTTCATCACAAGAAACGGTTCCTGTGACAACTACACCAATTAGTGAGGAAACTAATGATGTTGATCATGAAACTTCAGATCAAGTTACTACTGAACTTCGTAGGTCAACCAGAGTAAAATACGCACCAGAGTGGTACGGTAATCCTATTCTGGAAGTCATGTTGCTTGACCATGGCGAACCTACAAACTATGAAGAAGCGATGGTGAGCCCAGAATCCGCAAAATGGTTGGAAGCCATGAAATCTGAGATGGGATCCATGTATGAGAACAAAGTATGGACTTTGGTTGACTTGCCCGATGATCGGCAAGCCATAGAGAATAAATGGATCTTTAAGAAGAAGACCGACGCTGATGGTAATGTAATCGTCTATAAAGCTCGACTTGTTGCGTAAAGGTTTTCGACAAGTTCAAGGGGTTGACTACGATGAGACTTTCTCACCAGTAGCGATGCTTAAGTCTGTCTGAATCATGTTAGCAATTGCCGCGTTTTATGATTATGAAATTTGGCAAATGGATGTAAAAACTGCATTCTTGAATGGATTTCTAGAAGAAGAGTTGTATATGATGCAACCAGAAGGTTTTGTTGATCCAAAGGGTGCTGACAAAGTGTGCAAGCTCCAGCGATCAATTTATGGTCTGGTGTAAGCCTCTCGGAGTTGGAATAAACGCTTTGATAGTGTGATCAAAGCATATGGTTTTATACAGACTTTTGGAGAAGCCTGTATTTACAAGAAAGTGAGTGGGAGCTCTGTAGCATTTCCGATATTATATGTGGACGACATATTATTGATTGGAAATGATATAGAATTTTTGGATAGCATAAAAGGATACTTGAATAAAAGTTTTTCAATGGAAGACCTCGGTGAAGCTGCTTACATATTGGGCATCAAGATCTATAGAGATAGATCAAGACGCTTAATTGGACTTTCACAAAGCACATACCTTGATAAAGTTTTGAAAAAGTTCAAAATGGATCGTGCAAAGAAAGGTTTTTACCTGTATTACATAAGGTGTGAGATTGAGTCGACTCAATGCCCGACCACAGCAGAAGATAGAGAGAAAATGAAAGATGTTCCTATGCTTCAGCCATAGGCTCTATCATGTATGCAATGCTGTGTACCAGACTGACGTGTGCTTAGCAATAAGCTTGGCAGGAAGGTACCAAAGTAATCCAGAGTGGATCATCGGACAACGGTCAAGAACATCCCGAAATACGAAAAGGACTAAGGATATGTTTCTCGATATGGAGGTGACAAAGAGCTGGTCGTAAATGGTTACGTCGATGTAAGTTTTGACATCGATCCTGACGATTCTAAATCGCAAACCGGATACGTGTTTTTATTAAATGGTGGAGCTGTCAGTTGGTGCAGTTCTAAACAAAGCGTCATGGCGGGATCTACATGTGAAGCGGAGTACATAGCTGCTTCGAAAGCAGCAAATGAAGGAGTCTGGATGAAAGAGTTCATTTCCGATCTAGGTGTCATACCTAGTGCATCGGGACCAATGAAGATCTTCTGTGACAATACTGGTGCAATTGCCTTGGCAAAGGAATCCAGATTTCACAAGAGGACCAAGCATATCAAGAGACGCTTCAAGTCCATTCGGGACCAAGTCCAAGTGGGAGACATAGAGATTTGCAAAATACATACGGATCTGAATGTTGTAGACCCGTTGACTAAGCCTCTTCCACGAGCAAAACATGATCAGCACCAAGACTCCATGGGTGTTAGAATCATTACTGTGTAATCTAGATTATTGACTCTAGTGCAAGTGGGAGATCAAGGAAATATGCCCTAGAGGCAATAATAAAGTTATTATTTATTTCCTTATATCATGATAAATGTTTATCATTCATGCTAGAATTGTATTAACCGGAAACATAATACATGTGTGAATACATAGACAAACATATAGTCACTAGTATGCCTCTACTAGACTAGCTCATTAATCAAAGATGGTTATGTTTCCTAACCATAGACATGAGTTGTCATTTGATTAATGGGATCACATCATTAGGAGAATGATGTGATTGACATGACCCATTCCGTTAGCTTAGCACTTGATCGCTTAGTATATTGCTATTGCTTTCTTCATGACCTATACATGTTCCTCGTAACTATGAGATTATGCAACTCCGTTTACCGGAGGAACACTTTGGTACTACCAAACGTCACAACGTGAATCGGGTGATTATAAAGGAGTACTACAGGTGTCTCCAAAGGTACATGTTGGGTTGGCGATTTCGAGATTAGGTTTTGTCACTCTGATTGTCGGAGAGGTATCTCTAGGCCTTCTCGGTAATACATATCACATAAGCCTTGCAAGCATTGCAACTAATAAGTTAGTTGTGAGATGATGTATTACGGAACGAGTAAAGAGACTTGCCGGTAACGAGATTGAACTAGGTATTGGATACCGACGATCGAATCTCGGGTAAGTAACATACCGATGACAAAGGGAACGACGTATGTTGTTATGCGGTTTGACCGATAAAGATCTTCATAGAATATGTAGGAACCAATATGGGCATCCAGGTTCCGCTATTGGTTATTGACCGAGAATAGTTCTAGGTCATGTCTACATAGTTCTCGAACCCGTAGGGTCCGCACGCTTAACGTTTCGATGACAGTATATTATGAGTTTATAAGTTTTGATGTACCGAAGGTTGTTCGGAGTCCCGGATGTGATCACGGACATGACGAGGAGTCTCAAAATGGTCGAGACATAAAGATTGATATATTGGAAGCCTATGTTTGGACTTCGGAAAGGTTCCGGATAAAAACAGGATTTTATTCTAACACCGGGGTTACGGAACCCCGGGGTCAATGGGCCTTGATGGGCCATAAGGGGAGAAGAGGACGGGCCGGCCAGGCAGGCCGCGCGCCCCCTCCCCCTCTAGTCCGAATAGGACAAGGAGTGGGGGGGCGGCGCCCCCCTTCCCTCTTCCCCCTCCCCCAAACCTAAACCAACTCGGAAAGGGGGGGGGGGAGTCCTACTCCCGGTGGGAGTAGGACTCCTCCAGGGGCGCCTCCTAGGGCCGGCCGCACCCCTTGCTCCTTTATATACGGGGGCAGGGGCACCCCGTGACACACAAGTTGATCTACGTGATCGTTCCTTAGCCGTGCAGCGGTGCCCCTCCACCATATTACACCTCGGTCATATCGTCATGAGCTTAGGCGAAGCCCTGCGCCGGTGGAGCATCATCATCGTCACCACGCCGTCGTCGACGGAACTCATCCCCGACGCTTTGCTGGATCGGAGCCCGGGATCGCGTCATCGAGCTGAACGTGTGCAGAACTCGGAGGTGCCGTGACGTTCGGTACTTGGATCGGTCGGATCGTGAAGACGACGACTACATCAACCGCGTTGTTATAACGCTTCCGCTTACGGTCTACGAGGGTACGTGGACATACACTCTCCCCTCTCGTTGCTATGCCATCACCATGATCTTGCGTGTGCGTAGGAATTTTTTTGAAATTACTACGTTCCCCAACAGTCCATACTTCGTTTTCATACATGGATCCTATCTTGGATTGCATGGCTTCAAGCCATTTGTTGGAATCTGGGCCCGCCATCGCTTCTTCATAGTTCGAAGGTTCACCGTTGTCTAACAACATGATTTCCGGTGACAGGGTTGCCATACCACTCTGGTGTGGAACGTGTCCTCGTGGACCTACGAAGTTCAGTAGTAATTTGATCCGAAGTACCTCTATCATCATCATTAACTTCCTCTTCAGTTGGTGCTGGCACCATAGGAACATCTTCCTGAGTTGCTCTACTCACCGGTTCAAGAGGTAGTACTTCATCAAGTTCCACTTTCCTCCCACTTACTTCTCTCGAGAGAAACTCTTTCTCCAGAAAGGACCCGTTCTTGGCAACAAAGATCTTGCCTTCGGATCTGAGGTAGAAGGTATACCCAATGGTTTCCTTAGGGTACCCTATGAAGACGCATTTTTCCGACTTGGGTTCGAGCTTTTCAGGTTGAAGTTTCTTGACATAAGCATCACATCCCCAAACTTTTAGAAACAACAGCTTAGGTTTCTTCCCAAACCATAATTCATACGGTGTCGTCTCAACGAATTTAGACGGTGCCCTATTTAAAGTGAATGTAGCTGTCTCTAGAGCGTATCCCCAAAATGATAGCGGTAAATCGGTAAGAGAGACATCATAGACCGCACCATATCCAGTAAAGTGCGATTACGACGTTCGGACACACCGTTATGCTGAGGTGTTCCAGGCGGCGTGAGTTGTGAAACGATTCCACATTTCCTTAAGTGTGTACCAAATTCGTGACTTAAATATTCTCCTTCACGATCTGATCGTAAGAACTTTATTTTTCGGTCACGTTGATTCTGTAGGGGAACGTAGCAGAAATTCAAAATTTTCCTACGTGTTACCAAGATCTATCTATGGAGAAACTAGCAACGAGGGAAGAAGAGTGCATCTACATACCCTTTTAGATCGCTAAGCGGAAGCGTTCATGAGAACGGGGTTGAAGGAGTCAGACTCGCTGTGATCCAAATTACCGGAGATCCTAGTGCCGAACGGACGGCACCTCCGCTGCTCAACACACGTGACAGCCCGGTGACGTCTCCCATGCCTTGATCCAGCAAGGAGAGAGGGAGAGGTTGAGGAAGACTCCATCCAAGCAGCACAACGGCATGGTGGTGATGGAGGAGCGTGGCAATCCCGCAGGGCTTCGCCAAGCACCAAGGGAGAGGAGGAGGAGGAGAGGCAGGGCTGCGCCAAGAGGGAGATCGAATCACGTGTTATGGGCAGCCCCTAGGCCTCATATATATAGGGGAAGGGGAGGAGGGTGCGCCCCCTCTAGGGTTCCCACCCCTAGGGGGGCGGCAGCCCTAGATGGGAAGGGGGAGGCGGCCAAGAGGGGAGGGAGAGGGAGGCGCCCCCTAGATGGGCCTTAGGGCCCATCTGCCCTAGGGTTTGCCCCCTCCCACTCACCCTTGCAGCTTGGGCCCCTTAGAAGCACCAGCCCATTTGGGGCTGGTTCCTCTCACACTTGGCCCACGCAACCTTCTGGGGTTGGTGGCCCCACTTGGTGGACCTCGACCCTCCGTGGTCCCAGACATTACCGATATCGCCCAAACTTTTCCGGTGACCAAAACAGGACTTCCCATATATAAATCTTTACCTCCGGACCATTCCGAACTCCTCGTGACGTCCGGGATCTCATCCGAGACTCGAACAACATTCGGTAACCACATACAAACTTCCTTTATAACCCTAGCGCCATCGAACCTTATGTGTAGACCCTACGGGTTCGGGAACCATGCAGACATGACCGAGACGTTCTCCGGTCAATAACCAACAACGGGATCTGGATACCCATGTTGGCTCTACATGTTCCACGATGATCTCATCGGATGAACCACGATGTCAAGGACTCAATCGATCCCGTGATACAATTCCCTTTGTCTAGCGGTATTTGTACTAGCCCGAGATTCGATCGCCGGTCTCCCGATACCTTGTTCAATCTCGTTACCGGAAAGTCTCTTTACTCGTTCCGTAACACATCATCCTGTGATCAACTCGTTGGTCACCGTGTGCACATTATGATGATGTCCTACCGAGTGGGCCCAGAGATACCTCTCCGCTTACACGGAGTGACAAATCCCAGCCTCGATTCGTGCCAACCCAATGACACTTTCGGAGATACCTGTAGTGCACCTTTATAGTCACCCAGTTGCCAGTGACGCTTTGGTACACCCAAAGCATTCCTACGGTATCCGGGAGTTGCACAATCTCATGGTCTAAGGAAATGATACTTGACATTAGAAAAGCTTTAGCATACGAACTACGATCTTTGTGCTAGGCTTAGGATTGGGTCTTGTCCATCACATCATTCTCCTAATGATGTGATCCCGTTATCAATGACATCCAATGTCCATGGTCAGGAAACCGTAACCATCTATTGATCAACGAGCTGTTGGGGAACGTAGTAATTTCAAAAAATTTTCCTACGCACACACAGGACCATGGTGATGGCATAGCAACGAGAGGGGAGAGTGTCCGTCCACGTACCCTCGTAGACCGAAAGCGGAAGCGTTATATCAACGCGGTTGATGTAGTCAGACGCCTTCACGATCCGACCGATCCAAGCACCGTTACTCGGCACCTCCGAAGTTCTTGGCACACGCTCAGCTCGATGACGATCCCCGGCTCCGATCCAGCAAAGCGTTGGGGAGGAGTTCCACAAGACGACGGCGTGCAGGACGATCTTGATGTTCTACCGGCGCAGGGCTTCGCCTAAGCACCGCAACAATATGACCGAGGTGGAATATGGTGGAGGGGGGCACCGCACACGGCTAAGGAACGATCACGAAGATCAACTTGTGTGTTCTAGGGTGCCCCCTGCCCCCGTATATAAAGGAGCAAGGGGGGAGGCCGGCCGGCCCTAGGGGCGCACCAAGGAGGGGGGAGTCCTCCTCCTAGTGGGAGTAGGACTCCCTTCCTAGTCCTACTAGGAAGAGGGAAGGGGGAAGGAAAGAGAGGGAGAGGGAGAGGGAAAGGGGGGCTGCGCCCCCCCCTCCTAGTCCAATTCGGACTCCCCATGGAGGGGGGCGCGCCACCTCCTGGTGCAGCCCTCTCTCTCCCCTCTTGGCCCAATAAGGCCCATAACTTCCCCGGGGGGTTCCGGTAACCTCCCAAGGCACTCCGGTTTTCTCCGGAAACTTCCGGAACCTTTCCGTGTCCGAATATAACCATCCAATATATCAATCTTTATGTCTCGACCATTTCGAGACTCCTCGTCATGTCCGTGATCACATCCGGGACTCGAACTCCTTCGGTACATCAAAATACATAAACTCATAATATAACCGTCATTGAAACCTTAAGCGTGCGGACCCTACGGTTCGAGAACTATGTAGACATGACCTAGAACCATTCTCGGTCAATAACCAATAGCGGAACCTGGATGCCCATATTGGTTCCTACATATTCTACGAAGATCTTTATCGGTCAAACCGCATAACAACATACGTTGTTCCCTTTGTCATCGGTATGTTACTTACCCGAGATTCGATCGTCGGTATCCAATACCTAGTTTAATCTCGCTATCGGAAAGTCTCTTTACTCGTTCCGTAATACATCATCTCACAACTAACTCATTAGTTGCAATGCTTGCAAGGCTTATGTGATGTGTATTACCGAGAAGGCCTAGAGATACCTCTCCGACAATCGGAGTGACAAATCCTAATCTTGATTCATGCCAACTCAACATATACTTTCGGAGACACTTGTAGAGTACCTTTATAATCACCCAGATTGCTAGTGACGCTTGGCAGCACACAAAGTGTTCCTCCGTAAACGGAGTTGCATAATCTCATAGTTGCAGGAACTTTGTATAAGTCATGAAGAAAGCAATAGCAACATACTAAACGATCAAGTGCTAGGCTAACGGAATGGGTCATGTCAATCAGATCATTCTCCTAATGATGTGATCCCGTTAATCAAATGACAACTCATGTCTATGGTTAGGAAACATAACCATCTTCGATTAACGAGCTAGTCAAGTAGAGGCATACTAGTGACACTGCTTTGTCTATGTATTCACACATGTATTATGTTTCCGGTTAATACAATTCTAGCATGAATAATAAACATTTATCATGATATAAGGAAATAAATAATAACTTTATTATTGCCTCTAGGGCATATTTCCTTCAGTCTCCCACTTGCACTAGAGTCAATAATCTAGTTCACATCGCCATGTGATTTAACATCAATAGTTCACATCTATATGTGGTTAACACCCATAGTTCACATCGACATGTGACCAACACCCAAAGGGTTTACTAGAGTCAGTAATCTAGTTCACATCGCTATGTGATTAACACCCAAAGAGTACTAAGGTGTGATCATGTTTTGCTTGTGAGATAATTTTAGTCAACGGGTCTGTCACATTCAGAGCCGTAAGTATTTTGCAAATTTCTATGTCTACAATGCTCGCACGGAGCTACTCTAGCTAATTGCTCCCACTTTCAATATGTATCCAGATTGAGACTCAGAGTCATCTAGATTAGTGTTAAAACTTGTATCGACGTAACCCTTTACGCATTTAACCTTTTTTCACTTCCATAATCGAGAAACATATCCTTATTCTACTAAGGATAATTTTGACCGTTGTCCATTGATCTACTCCTAGATCACTATTACACTCCCTTGCCAAGCTTAGTGGTAGGGTATGTAATAGATCTGGTACACAGCATGACATACTTTATAGAACCTATGGCTGATGCATAGGGAATGACTTTCATTCTCTTTCTATCTTCTGCCGTGGTCGGGTTTTGAGTCTTACTCAATCTCACACCTTGTAACACAGGCAAGAACTCTTTCTTTGACTGTTCCATTTTGAACTACTTCAAAATCTTGTCAAGGTATGTATTCATTGAAAAACTTATCAAGCCGCCTTGATCTATCTCTATAGATCTTGATGCTCAATATGTAAGCAGCTTCAACGAGGTCTTTCTTTGAAAAACTCCTTTCAAACACTCCTTTATGCTTTGCGTAATAATTCTACATTATTTCCGATCAACAATATGTCATTCACATATACTTATCGGAAAGGCTGTAGTGCTCCCACTCACTTTCTTGTAAGTACAGGCCTTCCAAAAGTCTCAGTATAAAATCATATGCTTTGATCAACACATCAAAGCGTATATTCCAACTCCGAGATGCTTGCACCAGTCCATTGATGGATCGCTGGAGCTTGCACATTTTGTTAGCACCTTTAGGATTGACAAAACCTTCTAATTGCATCATATACAACTCTTCTTTAATAAATCCATTAAAGAATGTAGTTTTGACATCCATTTGCCAGATTTCATAAAATGTGGCAATTGCTAACATGATTCGGACAGACTTAAGAATCGCTATGCTTTGAGAAAATCTCATTGTAGTCAACACCTTGAACTTGTCGAAAACCTTTTTGTGACAAGTCAAGCTTTGTAGATAGTAACACTACTATCAATGTCCGTCTTCCTCTTGAAGATCCATTTATTTAACATGGCTTGCTGATCATCGAGCAAGTCAATCAAAAGTCCATACTTTGTTCTCATACATGGATCCTATCTCAGATTTCATGGCCTCAAGCCCTTTCGCGAATCTGGGCTCATCATCGCTTCCTCATAGTCCGTAGGTTCATCATGGTCTAGTAACATGACTTCCGAACACGATTACCATACCACTGGTGCGGATTTTGCTCGGAAGATCTACGAGGTTTGGTAGCAACTTGATCTCAAGTTTCATGATCATCATCATTAACTTCCTTACTAATTGGTGTAGGAATCAATCGGAACTGATTTCGTGATGAACTACTTTCCAATAAGGGAGAAGGTACAATTACCTCATCAAGTTCTACTTTCCTCCCACTCACTTCTTTCGAGAGAAACTTCTTCTCTAGAAAGGATCCATCTTAGCAACGAAAAACTTGCCTTCGGATCTGTGATAGAAGGTGTACCCAATAGTTACCTTTGGGTATTCTATGAAGACGCACTTCTCCGATTTGGGTTCGAGCTTATCAGGTGAAAACTTTTTCACATAAGTATCAAAACTCCAAACTTTTAAGAAACGACAGCTTAGGTTAACTGTTAAACCATAGTTCATATGGTGTCGTCTCAACGGATTTAGATGGTGCCCTATTAAACGTGAATGCAGCTGTCTCTAATGCATAACCCCAAAACGATATTGGTAAATCGGTAAGAGACATCATAGATCGCACCATATCTAATAAAGTACGGTTGATTTACTTTCGGACACACCATTATGCTGTGGTGTTCCATATGGCGTGAGTTGCGAAACTATTTCACATTGTTTTAATTGAAGACCAAACTCGTAACTCAAATATTCATCTCCACGATCAGATCGCAGAAACTTTATTCTCTTGTTACGATGATTTTCTACTTCACTCTGAAATTCTTTGAACTTTTCAACTATTTCAGACTTATGTTTCATCAAGAAGATATACGCATATCTGCTCAAATCATCTGTGAAGGTCAGAAAATAATGATACTTGCCACGAGCATCAACACTCATTGAATCGTATACATCGGTATGTATTATTTCCAATAAGTCAAGAGTTTGTTCCATTGTTCCGAGAACGGAGTTTTAGTCATCTTGCCCAAAAGGCACGGTTCGCAAGCATCAAATGATTCATAATCAAGTGATTCCAAAAGTCCATCAAAGCATGGAGTTTTCTTCATGCGCTTTACACCAATATGACCTAAACGGCAGTGCCACAAATAAGTTGCACTATCATTATTAACTTTGCATCTTTTGGTTTCAATATTATGAATATGTGTATCACTATGATCGAGATCCAATGAACCATTTTCATTGGGTGTGTAACCATATAAGGATTTATTCATGTAAATGTAACAACAATTTATTCTCTTACTTAAATGAATAATCAGTATTGCAATAAACATGATCAAATCATATTTATGCTCAACACCAAATAACACTTATTTAGGTTCCACACTAATCTCGAAAGTATAGGGAGTGCGATGATGATCATATCAATCTTGGAACTACTTCCAACACTCGTCGTTACTTCCCCTTCAACTAGTTCCTGTTCATTCTGCAACTCCTGCTTTCAAGTTACTACTCTTAGCAACCGAACCAGTATCAAATACCGAGGGGTTGCTACGAACACTAGTAAAATACACATCAATAATCTGTATATCAAATATACCTTTGTTCACTTTGCCATCCTTCTTATCCGCCAAATACTTGGGGTAGTTCCGCTTCTAGTGACCAGTTCCATTGCAGCAAAAGCACTTAGTCTCGTGCTTAGGTCCAGACTTGGGCTTCTTTACTCGAGCAGCAACTTGCTTGCCGCTCTTCTTGAAGTTCCCTTCTTCCCTTTGCCCTTTTCCTTGAGACTAGTGGTCTTGTCAATCATCAACACTTGATGCTCTTTCTTGATTTCTACCTTCACGATTTCAACATCATGAAGAGCTCGGGAATCGTTTCGTCATCCCTTGCATACTATAGTTCATCGTGAAGTTCTAGTAACTTAGTGATGGTGACTAGAGAATTCTGTCAATCACTATCTTATCCGGAAGATTAATTCCCACTTGATTCAAGCGATTGAAGTACCTGCACAATCTGAGCACATGCTCACTAGTTGAGCGATTCTCCTCCATCTTTTAGCTATAGAACTTGTTGGAGACTTTATATCTCTCAACTCGGGTATTTGCTTGAAATATTAACTTCAACTCCTGGAACATCTCATATGGTCCATGACGCTCAAAACGCCTTTGAAGTCCCGATTCTAAGCCGTTTAAGCATGGTGCACTAAACTATCAAGTAGTCATCATATTGAGCTAGCCAAAACGCTCATAACGCCTGCGCATTCCGCTTCCCGCAATAGGTCTGTCACCTAGCGGTGCATCAAGGACATAATTCTTCTGCGCAGCAATGAGGATAAACCTCAGATCACGGATCCAATCCGCATCATTGCTACTAACATTTTTCAATACAATATACTCTAGGAACACATATAAAAACATAGGGAAGCAACAACGCGAGCTATTGATCTACAACATAATTTGCAAAATACTACCAGGACTAAGTTCATGATAAATTAAAGTTCAATTAATCATATTACTTAAGAACTCCCACTTAGATAGACATCTCTCTAGTCATCTAAGTGATTACGTGATCCAAATCAACTAAACCATAACCGATCATCACGTGAGATGGAGTAGTTTTCAATGGTGAACATCTTATGTTGATCATATCTACTATATGATTCACGCTTGACCTTTCGGTCTCCGTGTTCCGAGGCCATATCTGCATATGCTAGGCTCGTCAAGTATAACCTGAGTATTCTGCGTGCAAAACTGGCTTGCACCCGTTGTAGATGGACGAGAGCTTATCACACCCGATCATCACGTGGTGTCTCGGCACGACATTTAACTTTGGCAACGGTGCATACTGTGGAGAACACTACTTGATAATTTTAGTGAGAGATCATCTTAAAATGCTACCGTCAATCAAAGCAAAATAAGATGCATAAAGGATAAACATCACATGCAATCAATATAAGTGATATGATATGGCCATCATCATCTTGTGCTTGTGATCTCCATCTCGAAGCACCGTCATGATCACCATCGCCACCGGGCGCCGACACCTTGATCTCCATCGTAGCATCGTTGTCGTTTCGCCAACTATTGCTTCTACGACTATCGCTACCGCTTAGTGATAAAGTAAAGCAATTACATGGCGCTTGCATTTCATACAATAAAGCGACAACCATATGGCTTCGCCATTGCCGATAACTCGGTTACAAAACATGATCATCTCATACAATAAAATATAGCATCACGTCTTGACCATATCACATCACAACATGCCCTGCAAAACAAGTTAGACGTCCTCTACTTTGTTGTTGCAAGTTTTACGTGGCTGCTACGGGCTGAGCAAGAACCGTTCTTACCTACGCATCAAAACCACAACGACATTTCACAAATAGACTCCGCTTTTAACCTTCTCAAGGACCGGGCGTAGCCACACTCGGTTCAACTAAAGTGAGAGAGAGACACCCGCCAGTCACCTTTAAGCAACGAGTGCTCACAGCGGTGAAAACCAGTCTCGCGTAAGCTGCACGCGTAATGTCGGGCCGGGCCGCTTCATCTCACAATACCGCTGAACCAAAGTATGACATGCTGGTAGGTAGTATGACTTGTATCGCCCACAACTCACTTGTGTTCTACTCGTGCATATGACATCAACGCATAAAACCAGGCTCGGATGCCACTTTGTTGGGGAACGTAATAATTTCAAAAATTTTCCCACGCACACACAGACCATGGTGATGGCATAGCAACGAGAGGGGAGAGTGTCCGCCCACGCACTCGTGAGACCGAAAGCGGAAGCGTTATATCAACGCGGTTGATGTAGTCAGACGTCTTCACGATCCGACCGATCCAAGCACCGTTACTCCGGCACCTCCGAGTTCTTGGCACACGCTCAGCTCGATGACGATCCCCGGCTCCGATCCAAAGCAAAGCGTCGGGAGGAGTTCCACAAGACGACGGCGTGCAGGACGATCTTGATGTTCTACCGTCGCAGGGCTTCGCCTAAGCACCGCTACAATATGACCGAGGTGGAATATGGTGGAGGGGGCACGACACGGCTAAGGAACGATCACGAAGATCAACTTGTGTGTTCTAGGGTGCCCCTGCCCCGTGATATAAAGGAGCAAGGGGAGGGCGGCCAGCCCTTGGGGCGCACCAGGAGGGGGGAGTCCTCCTCCTAGTAGGAGTAGGACTCCCCTTTCCTAGTCCTACTAGGAAGCGGGTGGGGGAAGGAAAGAGAGGGAGCGGGAGAGGGAAAGGGGGGCTGCGCCCCCCCTCCTAGTCCAATTCGGACTCCCCATGGAGGGGGTGCGCCACCTCCTGGTGCAGCCCTCTCTTCCCTCTTGGCCCAATAAGGCCCATAACTTCCCGGGGGTTCCGTAACCCCTCGGCACTCCGATTTTCTCCGGAAACTTCCGGAACCTTTCCGGTGTCCGAATATAACCATCCAATATATCAATCTTTATGTCTCGACCATTTCGAGACTCCTCGTCATGTCCGTGATCACATCCGGGACTCCGAACTCCTTCGGTACATCAAAGTACATAAACTCATAATATAACCGTCATTGAAACCTTAAGCGTGCGGACCCTACGGTTCGAGAACTATGTAGACATGACCTAGAACCATTCTCGATCAATAACCAATAGCGGAACCTGGATGCCCATATTGGTTCCTACATATTCTACGAAGATCTTTATCGGTCAAACCGCATAACAACATACGTTGTTCCCTTTGTCATCGGTATGTTACTTACCCGAGATTCGATCGTCGGTATCCAATACCTAGTTTAATCTCGTTACGGAAAGTCTCTTTACTCGTTCCGTAATACATCATCTCACAACTAACTCATTAGTTGCAATGCTTGCAAGGCTTATGTGATGTGTATTACCGAGAAGGCCTAGAGATACCTCTCCGACAATCGGAGTGACAAATCCTAATCTTGATTCATGCCAACTCAACATATACTTTCGGAGACACTTGTAGAGTACCTTTATAATCACCCGATTACGCTAGACGTTTGGCAGCACACAAAGTGTTCCTCCGGTAAACGGGAGTTGCATAATCTCATAGTTGCAGGAACTTTGTATAAGTCATGAAGAAAGCAATAGCAACATACTAAACGATCAAGTGCTAGGCTAACGGAATGGGTCATGTCAATCAGATCATTCTCCTAATGATGTGATCCCGTTAATCAAATGACAACTCATGTCTATGGTTAGGAAACATAACCATCTTCGATTAACGAGCTAGTCAAGTAGAGGCATACTAGTGACACTCTGTTTGTCTATGTATTCACACATGTATTATGTTTCCGGTTAATACAATTCTAGCATGAATAATAAACATTTATCATGATATAAGGAAATAAATAATAACTTTATTATTGCCTCTAGGGCATATTTCCTTCACGAGCTAGCCAATAGAGGCTTGCTAGGGACATGGTGTTGTCTATGTATCCACACATGTATTTGAGTTTCCTAGCAATACAATTATAGCATGGATAATAAACGATTATCATGAACAAGGAAATATAATAATAATAACTAATTTATTATTGCCTCTAGGGCATATTTCCAACAGTCTCCCACTTGCACCAGAGTCAATAATCTAGTTCACATCGGCATGTGATTAACACTGATAGGTCACATCGCCATGTGACCAACACCCAAAGAGTTTACTAGTGTCTGTAAACTAGTTCACATCATCATGTGATTAGGACTCAATGAGTTCTGAGGTTTGATCATGTTTTGCTTGTGAGAGAGGTTTTTAGTCAACGGGTTTTAGTCAACGGGTCTGAACCTTTCAGATCCGTGTGTGCTTTGCAAATCTCTATGTCATATTGTAAATGCTGTTTCCACGCTCCACTTGGATCTATTCCAAATGTTTGCTCCACTATACGTATCCGGTTTGCTACTCAGAGTCACTCGGATAGGTGTTAAAGCTTGCATCGACGTAACCCTTTACGCGGAACTCTTTATCACCTCCATAATCGAGAAACATGTCCTTATTTACTCCAAGGACAATTTTGACCGCTGTCCAATGATCCATTCCTGGATCATTCTTGTACCCCTTGACTGACTCATGGCAAGGCACACTTCCTGTGCGGTACACAGCATAGCATACTATAGAGCCTACGACTGAAGCATAGGGACGATCTTAAATCCTTTCTCTACGATACTGCCGTGGTCGAGCTTTAAGTCTTAACTTCATACCTTACAATTCAGCTAAGAACTCCTTCTTTGACTGATCCATCTTGAACACCTTCAAGATCATGTCAAGGTACATGCTCATTTGAAAGTATTATTAAACATTTTCGATCTATCCTTATAGATCTCGATGCTCAGTGTTCAAGTAGCTTAATCCAGGTTTTCTATTGAAAAACATCTTTCAAATAACCCTATATGCTTTCCAGAAATTCTACATCATTTCTGATCATCAATATGTCAACAACATATACTCATCAGAAATTCTATAGTGCTCCCACTTACTTCTTTGGAAACACAAGTTTCTCATAAACTTTGTATAAACCCAAAATCTTTGATCATCTCATCAAAGCGCACATTCCAACTCCGAGATGCTTACTCCAGTCCTTAGAAAGGATCGCTGGAGCCAGCATATCTTTTAGCATCCTTAGAATCGACAAAACTTTCTGATTGTATCACATACAACCTTTCCTTACGAAAACTGGTAAGGAAACTCATTTTGACATCCATCTGCCAGATTTCATAAATGCAGCTTATGCTAACATGATTCCGACGGACTTAAGCATCGCTACGGATGAGAAAATCTCATCGTAGTCAACTCCTTGAACTTGTGAAAAACTCTTCGCCACAAGTCGAGCTTCATAGACGGTGATATTACCGCCCACGTCCGTCTTCTTCTTAAAGATCCATTTATCTCAATGGCTTGCCGATCATCGGGCAAGTCCACCAAAGTCCATGCTCGCTCGATATATGGATACTATCTCGGATTTCATGGCTTCTAACCATATGTCGGAATTTGGGCCCACCATCGCTTCTCCATAGCTCGTAGGTTCATTGTTGTCTAGCAACATGACCTTCAAGACAGGATCACCGTACCACTCACGAAGCGATGCTGGCGTCCTTGTCGCCCCACGAGGTTCGGTAGTGACTTGATCCGAAACTTCATGATTACTATCATAAGCTTCTACTTCAATTGGTGTAGGTGCCACGGGAACAACTTCCTGTGCCCTGCTACACACCAGCTTGAAGTGACGGTTCAATAACCTCATCAAGTCTCCACCATCCTCCCACTCAACTTTTCGAGACGAACTTTTCCTCGAGAAAGGACCGGTTCAAGAAACAATCCCTATTGCTTCCGGATCTGAATTAGGAGGTATACCCAACTGTTTTGGGTGTCCTATGAAGATGCATTTTGTCCGCTTTGGGTTCGAGCTTATCAACCTGAAACTTTTTCACATAAGCGTCGCAACCCCAAACTTTTAAGAAACGACAACTTAGGTTTCTCCAAACGGTGTCGTCTCAACGGAATTACGTGGTGCCCCATTAAAGTGAATGCGGTTGTCTCTAATGCCTAACCCATGAACGATAGTGGTAATTCGATAAGAGACATCATGGTACGCACCATATCCTATAGGGTGCAACTATGATGTTCGGACACACCATCACACTATGGTGTTCTGTGCGGTATTAATTGTGAAACAATTTGCACAATGTCTTAATTGTGTGCCAAAACTCAGAACTCAGATATTCATCTCTATGATCATATCATAGACATTCTATCCTCTTGTCACGAAGATCTTCAACTTCACTCTGAAATTACTTGAACCATTCAATAATTCAGACTTGTGCTTCATCAAGTAAATATACTCAACATCTACTCGAATCATCTGTGAAGTCAGAACATAACGATATTCTCTGCATGCCTCAGCACTCATTGGACTGCACACATCAAAATGTGTTACTTCTAACAAGTTGCTACCTAGTTCCATCTTACTGAAACCGAGGCTTTTCAGTCATCTTGTCCATGTGGTATGTTTTGCATATCTCAAGTGATTCAAAGTCAAGTGAGTCTAAACGATCCATCTGCATGGAGTTTCTTCATGCATATACACCAATAGACATGGTTCGCATGTCTCAAACTTTTCAAAAAACGAGTGAGTCCAAAGATCCATCAACATGGAGCTTCTTCATGCGCTTTATACCAATATGACTTTCATGGCAGTGCCACAAGTAAGTGGTACTATCATTACTATCTTATACCTTTGGCATGAAAATGTGTATCACTACGATCGAGATTCAATAAACCATTCCTTTAGGTGGAAGACCATTGAAGGTATTATTCAAATAAACAGAGTAACCATTATTCTCCTTAAATGAATAACCGTATTGCGATAGACATAATCCAATCATGTATATGCTCAACGCAAACACCAAATAACAATTATTTAGGTTTAACACCAATCTCGATGGTAGAGGGAGCGGGCGATGTTTGATCACATCAAACTTGGAAACACTTCCAACACATATCGTCGGCTCACCTTTAGCTAGTCTCCGTTTATTCTATAGCTTTTATTTCGAGTTACTAACACTTAGCAACCGAACCGGTATCTAATACCCTGGTGCTGCGAGGAGTACTAGTAAAGTACACATTAACATAATGTATATCCAATATACTTCTATCGACCTTGCCAGCCTTCTTATCTACCAAGTATCTAGGGTAATTCTGCTCCAGTGGCCGTTTCCCCTTATTACAGAAGCACTTAGTTTCGGGTTTGGGTTCAACCTTGGGTTTCTTCACTGGAGCAGCAACTGATTTGCCGTTTCATGAAGTACCCCTTCTTGCCCTTGCCCTTCTTAAAACTAGTGGTTTCACTAACCATCAACAATTGATGCTCCTTCTTGATTTCTACATTCGCGGTGTCAAACATCGCGAACACTTCAAGGATCATCATATCTATCCCTAATATGTTATAGTTCATCACGAAGCTCTAGTAGCTTGGTGGCAATGACTTTGGAGAAAAAATCACTATCTCATCTGGAAGATCAACTCCCATTCGATTCAAGTGATTGTTGCACTCAGACAATCTGAGCACAAGCTCAACGATTGAGCTTTTCTCCCTTAGTTTGCAGGCTAAGAAAATCGTCGGAGGTCTCATACCTCTTGACGTGGGCACGAGCCTGAAATCCCAATTTCAGCCCTTGAAACATCTCATATGTTCCGCGACGTTTCGAAGACGTCTTTGGTGCCTCAACTCTAAACCGTTTAACTGAACTATCACGTAGTTATCAAAACGTGTATGTCCGATGTTCGCAACATCCACAAACGACGTTTGGGGTTCAGCACACTAAGCGGTGCATTAAGGACATAAGCTTTCTCTGTCCGCATAATCGCCATCATCAACTTTATTTTCTCTAGGAACATATCTAAACAGTGGAAGTAAAGCGCGAGCCATTTACATAATTTGCAAAAGGTCTTTTGACTATGTTCAAGATAATTAAGTTCATCTCATGAACTCCCACTCAGATAGACATCCTCCGGTCATCTAAGTGATTACATGATCCGAGTCAACTAGGCCGTGTCCGATCATCACGTGAGACGGACTAGTCGACTCGGTGAACATCTTCATGTTGATCGTATCTACTATACGACTCATGCTCGACCTTTCGGTCTCTGTGTTCCGAGGCCATGTCTGTACATGCTAGGCTCGTCAACACCCGTTGTATGTGAACGTAAGAATCCATCACACCTGATCATCACGTGGTGCTTAGAAGCGACGAACTTTTGGCAACGGTGCACAGTTAGGGGGACACTTCTTGAAATTGTTGTAAGGGATCATCTTATTTACTACCGTCGTTCTAAGTAAACAAGATGCATAAACATAATAAACATCTCATGCAATTATATAGTAGTGACATGATATGGCCAATATCATATAGCTCCATTGATCTCCATCTTCAGGGCTCCATGATCATCATCGTCACCGGCATGACACCATGATCTCCATCATCATGATCTCCATCATCGTGTCTTCATGAAGTTGTCTCGCCAACTATTACCTCTACTACTATGGCTACCGGTTAGCAATAAAGTAAAGTAATTACATGGCGTTGTTTAATGACACGCAGGTCATACAACAAATAAAGACAACTCCTATGGCTCCTGCCGGTTGTCATATTCATCGACATGCAAGTCGTGAATCCTATTACAAGAACATGATCAATCTCATACATCACATATCATTCATCACATTCTTCTTGGCCATATCACATCACATAGCATACCCTCGCAAAAACAAGTTAGACGTCCTCTAATTGTTGTTTGCATGTTTTACGTGGCTGCTTTGGGTTTCTAGCAAGAACGCGTTTCTTACCTACATAAAACCACAGCGTGATATGCCAATTGCTATTTACCCTTCATAAGGACCCTTTTCATCGAATCCGTTCCGACTAAAGTGGGAGAGATCGGCACCCGCTAGCCACCTTATGCACCAAGTGCATGTCGATCAGTGGAACCTCGTCTCACGAAGAAATGCGTGTTAGGTCGGTCCGGGCCGCTTCATCCCACAATACCGTCGAAACAAGATTGGACTAGTAACGGTAAGCATATTGAACAACATCAACGCCCACAACTACTTTGTGTTCTACTCGTGCAAAGAATCTACTCAATAGACCTAGCTCTGATACCACTGTAGGGGAACATAGCAGAAATTCAAAATTTTCCTACGTGTTACCAAGATCTATCTATGGAGAAACTAGCAACGAGGGAAGAAGAGTGCATCTACATACCCTTGTAGATCGCTAAGCGGAAGCGTTCATGAGAACGGGGTTGAAGGAGTCGTGACTGTCGTGATCCAAATCACCGGAGATCCTAGTGCCGAACGGACGGCACCTCCGCGTTCAACACACGTACAGCCCGGTGACGTCTCCCATGCCTTGATCCAGCAAGGAGAGAGGGAGAGGTTGAGGAAGACTCCATCCAGCAGCAGCACAACGGCATGGTGGTGATGGAGGAGCGTGGCAATCCCGCAGGGCTTCGCCAAGCACCAAGGGAGAGGAGGAGGAGGAGAGGCAGGGCTGCGCCAAGAGGGAGATCGAATCACGTGTTATGGGCAGCCCCTAGGCCTCATATATATAGGGGAAGGGGAGGAGGGTGCGCCCCTCTAGGGTTCCCACCCCTAGGGGCGGCAGCCCTAGATGGGAAGGGGAGGCGGCCAAGAGGGGAGGAGAGGAGGCGCCCCTAGATGGGCCTTAGGGCCCATCTCGCCTCTAGGGTTTGCCCCTCCCACTCACCCTTGCGCTTGGGCCCCTTGTGGGCGCACCAGCCCCTTTGGGGCTGGTTCCCTCACACTTGGCCCACGCAACCTTCTGGGGTTGGTGGCCCCACTTGGTGGACCCCGGGACCCTCCCGGTGGTCCCAGACATTACCGATATCGCTCAAACTTTTCCGTGACCAAAACAGGACTTCCCATATATAAATCTTTACCTCCGGACCATTCCGGAACTCCTCGTGACGTCCGGGATCTCATCCGAGACTCTGAACAACATTCGGTAAACACATACAAACTTCCTTTATAACCCTAGCGTCATCGAACCTTAAGTGTGTAGACCCTACGGGTTCGGGAACCATCTGAACATGACCGAGACGTTCTCCGGTCAATAACCAACAGCGGGATCTGGATACCCATGTTGGCTCCCACATGTTCCACGATGATCTCATCGGATGAACCACGATGTCAAGGACTCAATCGATCCCGTATACAATTCCCTTTGTCTAGCGGTATTTGTACTTGCCCGAGATTCGATCGTCGGTATCCCGATACCTTATTCAATCTCGTTACCGGCAAGTCTCTTTACTCGTTCCGTAACACATCATCCCGTGATCAACCCCTTGGTCACATTGTGCACATTATGATGATGTCCTACCGAGTGGGCCCAGAGATACCTCTCCGTTTACACGGAGTGACAAATCCCAGTCTCGATTCGTGCCAACCCAATGACACTTTCGGAGATACCGTAGTGCACCTTTATAGTCACCCAGTTACGTTGTGGACGTTTGGTACACCCAAAGCATTCCTACGGTATCCGGAGTTGCACAATCTCATGGTCTAAGGAAATGATACTTGACATTAGAAAAGCTTTAGCATACGAACTACGATCTTTGTGCTAGGCTTAGGATTGGGTCTTGTCCATCACATCATTCTCCTAATGATGTGATCCCGTTATCAATGACATCCAATGTCCATGGTCGAAACTGTAACCATCTATTGATCAACGAGCTAGCCAATAGAGGCTTGCTAGGGACATGGTGTTGTCTATGTATCCACACATGTATTTGAGTTTCCTATCAATACAATTATAGCATGGATAATAAACGATTATCATGAACAAGGAAATATAATAATAATAACTAATTTATTATTGCCTCTAGGGCATATTTCCAACAGATTCTCTACCTCATTCTGAAATTCCTTGAACTTTTCAAAGGTCTCAGACTTGTGTTTCATCAAGTAGACATACCCATATCTACTCAAGTCGTCAGTGAGAGTGAGAACATAACGATATCCTCCGCGAGCCTCAACGCTCATTGGACCGCACACATCAGTATGTATGATTTTCAATAAGTTGGTTGCTCACTCCATTGTTCCGGAGAACGGAGTCTTGGTCATTTTGCCCATGAGGCATGGTTCGCATGTGTAAAATGATTCATAATCGAGAGACTCTAAAAGTCCATCAGCATGGAGCTTCTTCATGCGCTTGACACCAATGTGACCAAGGCGGCAAAGTGCCACAAGTATGTGGGACTATCGTTATCAACTTTACATCTTTTGGTATTCACACTATGAATATGTGTAACATCACGTTCGAGATTCATTAAGAATAAACCATTGACCATCGGGGCATGACCATAAAACATATCTCTCATATAAATAGAACAACCATTATTCTCAGATTTAAATGAGTTGCCATCTCGTATTAAACGAGATCGTGATACAATGTTCATGCTCAAAGCTGGCACTAAATAACAATTATTGAGTTTTAAAACTAATCCCGTAGGTAAATGTAGAGGTAGCGTACCGACGGCGATCACATCGACCTTGGAACCATTCCCGGCGTGCATCGTCACCTCGTCTATCGCCAGTCTCTGCTTATTCCGCAGCTCCTGCTTTGAGTTACAGATATGAGCAACGACACCGGTATCAAATACCCAGGAGCTACTACGAGTACTAGTAAGGTACACATCAATTACATGTATATCACATATACCTTTAGTGTTGCCGACCTTCTTGTCCGCTAAGTACTTGGGGCAGTTCCGCTTCCAGTGTCCGCTTCCCTTGCAATAAAAGCACTCAGTTTCAGGCTTGGGTCCATTCTTTGACTTCTTCCCGGCAAGCTGGCTTGCAAGGCGTCGCAACTCCCTTGCCGTCCTTCTTGAAGTTCTTCTTACCCTTGCCTTTCTTGAACTTAGTGGTTTTATTCACCATCAACACTTGATGTTCCTTCTTGATTTCTACCTCCGCTGATTTTAGCATTGAATATACCTCAGGAATGGTCTTTTCCATCCCCTGCATATTGAAGTTCATCACAAAGCTTTTGTAGCTCGGTGGAAGCGACTGGAGGATTCTGTCAATAACCGCGTCATCCGGGAGATTAACTCGCTGAGTCAAGCGGTTGTGCAACCTGACATTTTGAGTATGTGCTCACCGATTGTAACTATTTTCCTCCATCTTACAACTGAAGAACTTGTCGGACACTTCATATCTCTCGACCCGGGCATGAGCTTGGAAAACCATTTTCAGCTCTTCGAACATCTCATATGCTCCGTGTTGCTCAAAGCGCTTTTGGAGCCCTGGTTCTAAACTGTAAAGCATGCCGCACTGAACGAGGGAGTAATCATCAGCATGAGACTGTGAAACGTTCATAACGTCTTGGTTCTCTGGGATGGGAGCTTCACCTAGCGGTGCTTCTAGGAAATAATATTTCTTTGCAGCTATGAGGATGATCCTCAGGTTCCGGACCCAGTCCGTATAGTTGCTGCCATCATCTTTCAGCTTGGTTTTCTCTAGGAACGCATTGAAGTTGAGGTGGACATGAGCGTTGGCCATTTGATCTACAAGACATATTTGCCAAGGTTTTTAGACTAAGTTCATGATAACTAAGTTCATCTAATCAAATTATTTAATGAACTCCCACTCAGATTAGACATCCCTCTAGTCATCTAAGTGATACATGATCCGAGTCGACTAGGCCGTGTCCGATCATCACGTGAGACGGACTAGTCATCATCGGTGAACATCTCCATGTTGATCATATCTTCCATACGACTCATGTTCGACCTTTCGGTCTCTTGTGTTCCGAGGCCATGTCTGTACATGCTAGGCTCGTCAAGTTAACCTAAATGTTTATGTATGTGTAAATCTGTCTTACACCCGTTGTATGTGAATGTTAGAATCTATCACACCCGATCATCACGTGGTGCTTTGAAACAACGAACTTTCGCAACGGCGCACAGTTAGGGGAAACACTTTCTTGAAATTATTATGAGGGATCATCTTATTTACTACCGTCGTTCTAAGTAAACAAGATGCAAAACATGATAAACATCACATGCAATCAAATAGTGACATGATATGGCCAATATCATATAGCTCCTTTGATCTCCATCTTCGGGGCTCCATGATCATCTTCGTCACCGGCATGACACCATGATCTCCATCATCATGATCTTCATCATCGTGTCTCCATGGGGTTGCTCGCCAACTATTACTTCTACTACTATGGCTAACGGTTTAGCAATAAAGTAAAGTAATTACATGGCGTTGAATCAATGGCACGCAGGTCATACAATAATTAAGACAACTCCTATGGCTCCTGCCGGTTGTCATACTCATCGACATGCAAGTCGTGATTCCTATTACAAGAACATGATCTAATACATCACATATATATCATTCATCATTCATCACAACTTTTGGCCATATCACATCACAATCACATGCTGCAAAAACAAGTTAGACGTCCTCTAATTGTTGTTGCATGTTTTACGTGGCTGCAATAGGGTTCTAGCAAGAACGTTTTCTTACCTACGTAAAAGCCACAACGTGATTTGTAAACTTCTATTTACACTTCATAAGGACCCTTTTCATCGAATCCGCTCCAACTAAAGTGGGAGAGACAGACACCCGCTAGCCACCTTATGCAACTAGTGCATGTCGATCGGTGGAACCTGTCTCACGTAAGCGTACGTGTAAGGTCGGTCCGGGCCGCTTCATCCCACAATACCGCTGAAGCAAAATAAGACTAGTAGTGGCAATAAAGTTGACAACATCTACGCCCACAACAAATTGTGTTCTACTCGTGCAAAAAGAACTACGCATAGACCTAGCTCATGATGCCACTGTTGGGGAACGTTGCAGAAAATAAAAAATTTCTACGGTTTCACCAAGATCAATCTATGAGTTCATCTAGCAACGAGAGAGAGGAGTGCATCTACATACCCTTGTAGATCGAGCGGAAGCGTTCAATAGAACGGGGTTGAGGGAGTTGTACTCGACGTGATCCAAATCACCGATGATCCTAGTGCTGAACGGGCAGCACCTCCGCGTTCAACACACGTATGGTTGGGGAAGACGTCTCCTCCTTCTTGATCCAGCAAGGGGGAAGCAGAGGTTGATGAAGATCCAGCAACACGACGGCATGGTGGTGGATGCAGCAGCGATCTCGGCAGGTCTTCGCCAAGCTTCTGCGAGAGGGAGAGGTGTAGCAAGGGGAGAGGGAGGCGCCAAGAGCATGGGTGCGGCTGCCCTCCCTCCCCCCTCTTTATATAGGCCCCCCAAAGGGCGCCGTCCACAGAGATGGGATCTCCAAGGGGGCGGCGGCCAGGAGGGTGGCTTCCCCTCCAAGCCAGGTGGAGGCGCCCCCACCCCTAGGGTTTCCCAACCCTAGGCGCAGGGGGGCCCAAGGGGGGGCGCACCAGACCACCAGGGGCTGGTTCCCCTCCCACTTCAGCCCATGGGGCCCTCCGGGATAGGTGGCCCCACCCGGTGGACCCCCGGGACCCTTCCGGTGGTTTCGTTACAACACCGGTGACCCCCGAAACTTTCCCGATGGCTGAAACCTGACTTCCTACCTCCGGACCATTCCGGAACTCCTCGTGACGTCCGGGATCTCATCTGGGACTCCGAACAACTTTCGGGTTACTGCATACTCTTATCTCTACAACCCTAGCGTCACCGAACCTTAAGTGTGTAGACCCTACGGGTTCGGGAGACATGCAGACAATACCGAGACGCCTCTCCGGTCAATAACCAACAGCGGGACCTGGATACCCATGTTGGCTCCCACATGCTCCTCGATGATCTCATCGTATGAACCACGATTTCGAGGATTCAAGCAACCCCGTATACAATTCCCTTTGTCAATCGGTACGTTACATGCCCGAGATTCGATCGTCGGTATCCCAATACCTCGTTTAATCTCGTTACGGCAAGTCACTTTACTGCATCAGTAATGCATGATCCCGTGACCAGACACTTGGTCACATTGAGCTCATTATGATGATGCATTACCGAATGGGCCCAGAGATACCTCTCCGTCATACGGAGTGACAAATCCCAGTCTCGATTCGTGCCAACCGAAGAGACACTTTCGGAGATACCCGTAGTGTACCTTTATAGTCACCCAGTTATGTTGTGACGTTTGGCACACCCAAAGCACTCCTACGATATCCGTGAGTTGCACAATCTCATGGTCTAAGGAAATGATACTTGACATTTGGAAAAGCTTTAGCTAAACGAGCTACACGATCTTTGAGCTATGCTTAGGATTGGGTCTTGTCCATCACATCATTTTCCCAATGATGTGATCCCGTTATCAATGACATCCAATGTCCATAGTCAGGAAACCATGACTATCTGTTGATCAACGAGCTAGTCAACTAGAGGCTCACTAGGGACATGTTGTGGTCTATGTATTCACACGTGTATTAAGATTTCCGGATAACACAATTATAGCATGAATAATAGACTATTATCATGAACAAATAAATATAATAATAACCATTTTATTATTGCCTCTAGGGCATATTTCCAGCAAACTTATCCTTGCTACCATAGTCATCTTTTAGCAGCTCAGCAACAACTTGCTCAAGCTTTGCCTTCTCCTTCTTAAGAAGATCTCCGTCCACTTCAACATCCTTCATAGCCTTCCTGGTGTTCTTGATAATGTTAGCTTGGCTCTGCAAAATGCACCTATTCTCCTTGGCAAGTTTAAGCTTTTCCATCTGCACCTCCAACCTAGCTTTCTCCTCTAGCTCCCCCTTCTTCTTCTCAAACTCTTCCTCCTCCACTTGTTTCTGGTACACCTTATTGTCCATCGTACCATCCTGCCAATCAAACATCTTGGCTACATCTTCAACAAGCTTGTTGTACTCAACGCAAAGCTTGTCATTTTCAGTCTTAAGCTTGGCCAACTGCTTCTCAAACTGTTGCTTGTCAAGTACTCTTCCACAATTCTGCTCATGGAACATTTCACATGGCTTGGGCAAACATCTTTGAAGAACAGGAGGCCAAGGCTTGTCAACCTACTCTACAACACCACAATTCAAACCATTTTCCTGCATTTGGAATTTCAGAATTATAAAACTTATTACACCGCTTGGAAAGTAACAATGATTATGATAACAATCAAATTACTATTCCAGCTTTTGTAGTCCGTAAATATAATAATTGATATAACAAGTTACTTCTCTGAACTATAACAAGTTCAGTATATTGTTACTTCTCTGAACTATATATTTAACACTATAACAACTTCAATTGCTATAATACAGGTACTATAACAAGATCACTTCATATAATTCTTTTATTATTATTCAGTCACTATTGGAAAATCTGAAATATCAGTGGTTACTATAGATAGCACATTCAGTCACTATAACAAGATCAAGTACTAAGAATGAACAACTATGTGGAAACAGTTGCTATGTTTAGGTTTGGCCATTAGCTAAATATGATAGTTTAGTTACCGAAAAATGTTGCCTCATGTGCTGCACTAGACAAACACATGTAACAAACTCAGAGTGCTGCAACCATATACAAGATGAGATTGGCATAGGTGAAATATCTCGATGACCATGTAACAAACTCAGAGTGCTGCAACCATATACAAGATGAGTAACGGAATTTGAAGAAGAGGTGGGATCCACATCCTTGCACCCTCCCGCAAAGGGGGAAAAGGCTACAGTTTGGCCATCCCGTTTAAGCCAACCTATCGGCGGTCCAAATCCGGTCTTGAATGGCCAACCAAGCAAAAAACTTGACTTTTAGCGGTGCCCAAGCCTCCCACACCCTTTGGTCCGATCCATGGGAGAGAAGACCCTGCCGAGGAATTGCGCCTTGTAGATGGAAGCCGCCGAGTATTGGCCACTAAGCATACGCTTCCATACAATATCGTCGTCAACAAGGTCGTCAAGATGGATCTCCTGAAGAAGCATCCAAAGGGTGAAAAATTGAATAATGTGCTCAGCGGTAACAATGGTTTCGGGATTGATCTTGAGAATCCATGCGTTGTTCTTTAGGGCCTTCCACACCTTCCAATTCTTTCTCGATGAGGCCTCGAAAATAAACGGAGCAATATCAATGGGCCTCCGCCAAGTAGCTAGGGAGCCTCCCAAAAAGGGGTCCTTGCGCCGTTGCCTCTAGTGATGGTCGTCGAGGCATAGAGGATCCTCTTCATCACACGGGTTTCCCATCCCCACCCACATCTTGCTTGGCTCCTTCCACTCGAACCATGTCCACCTCAAGCACAGAGCACGTGCAAATTTTCCATGTTGAGAACCCCAAGTCCTCCGTATTCATGTAGTCGGCAAACGATCTCCCAAGTCACCTTGCATTTTCCCCGGCTGTCGTATCAGAGCCAGAACAAAGAAAGCTCACTGAAGCTTATTGACATTATGAAGGGTGGTCGGTGCAACAACAACAGGAATGATGAAGTACACCTCTTAGGATGTGCTCATGGACTTGACAAGGGCCGTGCGGCCAATGGTAGTGATATTTACCCCTTCATACATGACCAACTTAGCCACCACTTTTTATAGTGAAAGAAGTAGGTAAGGAATGTAAGGTTTTTTTAACCTTACGTTAAATCCAACAATCAGGGTATGTCCAGAGAGTGATTTATCTATCGTTCATGGGATATGATGCGCATGGATCCACCGTCCATGGTTGCTTTGAGATTCATGCTATTTTTTGATTGTTGCAAAAAAAACTTGTTTCAAAATGCTCCTTTATGTTTTTGTCTTGTCCAACATATATCATGTTTTATTGTATACTCCCTCTGTAAAGAAATATAAGAGCGTTTAGGTCTACCAGTAAAAGAGAATGCCCTTCTTTTTTATATCATTTGGTCGTTGTCGGTGTCAAAACCGGCGGATCTCGGGTAGGGGGTCCCGAACTGTGCGTCTAGGCGGATGGTAACAGGAGACGAGGGACACGATGTTTTACCCAGGTTCGGGCCCTCTTGATGGAGGTAAAACCCTACGCATCGCTTGATTGATATTGATATTGTGGATGTTTACAAGAGTGGATCTACCACGAGATCAAGGAGGCTAAACCCTAGAAGCTAGCCTATGGTATGATTGTAAGGGTTGTTGTCGTCCTACGGACTAGAGCCATCCGGTTTATATAGACACCGGAGAGGGCTAGGGTTACATAGAGTCGGTTACAATGGTAGGAGATCTACATATCCGTATCGCCAAGCTTGCCTTCCACGCCAAGGAAAGTCCCATCCTAAAGCGGGCGAAGTCTTCAATCTTGTATCTTCATAGTCTTGGAGTCCGTCGATGATGATAGTCCGCCAATGATAGTTCGGCTAATGATGGTAGTCCGCTATCCGGACACCCCTAATCCAGGACTCCTCAAGAGCCCCTGAACCAGGCTTCAATGACGATAAGTCCGGCACAGATATTGCTTGGCATTGCAAGGCGGGTTCCTCCTCCGAATGATAGAAGATTGTGAACACCAGATAGTGTCCGCTCTGCAAAATAAATTCCACATTCCACCGTAGAGAGAATAATATATACACAAGTTCAATCTGTTGACATTTTCTGGCGGCATGACGTCACGCCGCTACCAAGCCATTATTTAAATCGCTTTTCATTCTACCACCTCAAGCATTTAAGCGGCGGTTTCCTTGGCACGCCTTGTCAAGCAGTAGATCGTGTTTCCCCTTAATCCGGGATTCTCATCAATACGGACGTGGGTAACCCAACCGCGCCATTGATGGTGACGCTTGGGGATAAGCGAGTTTTACCAGGCCGGTGGGGACGCGTGAGACTTCGCCTCGTCCATATAAGGGATAAGGATTCACCTTCTCACCCACGCCTTCTTCCTCCTTTGCTTATCCATCTCTCACAAGACTTCGAGCTCCAGCGCCCAAGTTCGCAAGATCTCGTCTCAACCTTCTCCGACCATGTCCGGAGCGGGAGGTAAATGGTTGGCCTCCACCGTTAAGGAGGAGCACATCGCCAAACTGCGCGGCGCCGAATACCTCTCCGGCGATATCGCGCACCGGCTGCCCGACGAGGGGCAGCTCATCCCCACCCCAGGCCCCATGAGAGAGTCGTTTTCCTTCCCCACTTCCTCCGCGGACTGGGCTTTCCACTTCACCCCTTTGTCCGTGGGCTCATGTTCTACTACGGCCTGGATTTCCATGATCTGGCGCCGAACTTCATCCTCAACATCTCGGAGTTTATCGTCGTGTTCGAGGGCTACCTCTGCATCCAGCCCCACTTCGCTTAGGCTCAAGACCTTCAATGTCAAGCCGAAGGTAGTGAAGGGCACTCAAGCGGAGTGCGGAGGCGCTATGTTGGGCAAGATGCCCAATGTCCTTTGGTTCGAAGGGGCCTTCGTGGAATCCGGCAAGGGGTGGCAATCGGGGTGGTTCTACATCACCGAGCCGCGTGACCCTACATGCGCGGCGGCCCCCGAGTTCAGATCTGGTATCTGCATGCAGCTCACCTCCTGGAAAGAGAAGGGCTTGCTGTGGGGTAGTTCGGAGGAGCTGACGGGACTCCAAGCCTGTATCCAGAAGCTGGTGAAGAAGCTCAGGCTGGTTAACGTGGTCCAAGTCATGCTCGTCCACCGGATTCTCCCATGCCAAGAGCGGGCATTCAATCTGTGGGAGTTCAATCCGGAACAGCACCAGGCGCTAAGAGGGCTCTTCGACACAACGTACGAAGGTGCCTGGAGGGTGCTATTCAAGGGCGCCGAAGCCCCCGCATCCGCGACTGAAGATCGCGGATTTCGCCCGCAGCGCCAAGCCAACGAGGTAAGTGATTCTACCCCTTTATGGGACACTTGCTTTTCATAGTTTGACTCTATGCGGGTTTTAATTTCCCCTTTTCCTTTGACAGGAATGGATGAGGAAGGCGGAGCAGATTATCTGTCCGGCTCCTATGCCAGAAAATCCAGTAGACGCTCGTCTAGCGGGGCTGTTGGTTCCGGCACCGCACGTGGTGCCGGAGAAGAAGGCCAAGAAGGAGGCCACGGGTGCTCGAAAGAGTTCCCGTTTTCAGGTGTCCGACGACTCCGGGGCGGACTCCTCCCCCGAAAACGAGGAGGAGAAAGAGGACTCTCTCCCAGAGGAGGGAGAGAGGAAGAGGAAGGCTTCCCCAACAAGGGAGGCCGAAGGGTCCAAGAGGGGAAGGACTATTCCCCCGGACAGCTCCGCCAACGTCAACGTTGGCGAGGAAGAATGGCCTTCAAGGGCCAGGCCTCCGGCGAGATCGTAAGTATCCGGATTCCTGAATGATTTATAATTTCTTTTTCTGCGTCACATAGTGTCATTCTGATGCTGCATGCTGCCTGTAGTCCGGCCAGTGATGATCTCCCCGCTTCATCGAGCGGGTCGTTGGCTCCGTCGGATGTAGACTCCATCCCGACCGCCTCTATACCTCGCGACACCGAGGACGCCGAGGTGGGATCCCAAGAAGGGACCCATCAGGGGGAGGCTCCGGAGGTGCCACAAGGCGTCCTCCCGGACTTTGCGCCGGACTTCATATCAGAACCCGCAGTGGTTCCGGAGTCCGGCTGGCGGCCCCTTCGAATGAAGGGCAAGACCGTGACGCCGGCGGCTTCCGTCAAATCGGAGGCGCCGGGCAATTTGTTGGAGGCGCTGCAGAGCGCTTCCATCGAGGAAGAACACCGCACTATTATGAGTGCGGTGATTCAGAAGGTGCAGCTTGCTAAGAGCGGGCTGACCGAAGCCTGCAGTAGCCTTCTATCAGGCTTTGAGGTAAGAAGTTAAAAATATGCAATGTAATACCGCATAGACAGTATCCCCTGATGCTCGGTTCGGTGTTCGGGAAGAAAAGCCGGACTGAGGATCTGAAAAAAGAAGATATACGCAGGGTTGCTAAAAAATTATGTCAATATGGGTTGCAGGCTGCTTGACCTCTGCCACAGACCGATCATGGAGGTCGGTGCTTTGAAGCAGGAGCTCGAGCAGTCCGAGCAAGAGCTTGGCAGCGCCAGAAGCAGCTCCAGGACAAAGAAGGTGAGTAACACCACTTTGAACTTGTACCTTCTGAGAAAAGGATTTAGGTTGCAACAAAAAATAACAAGGATAACATGGGTACTGCAGGGGCCCACGAACGCAGGTGGCGACCACGAAGGAGGCCGTGTCATGACCCGAACACAATGCGGCCACGGAACGGGCAGAGCGAGAAAAGCATGAGGCGCGGTGGCGGTGGTTCAGCAAGAGCTCCTGTGCTCTCATGGAAAAGCATGAGAGTTTGGGCGTGACTCAAAGACTCGAGAGTCCGAGCTTGCCTCGGCTCTCGAAAGTGCCAAAACTGCCAAGGCCGATGCCCATAAGTCCCTTCAGGAGATTGAGTTGATGAGGAAGATAGCGGCGGGTAAGACATTTTTCATGCAAAGCAAGCATGTGCATGTAAATTACGTGTTACTTACCCGAATTCGGAGCTCTCCAGGGACGTTTGCAGATCTGCCTCGAAGCGTGTCTGATGCCGCCGCATTCTACCGAGCCGAGGGGGGGAGCTCAACGGAGAAGGTCTTCTGGTCTCAGTATGCTGAGGCCGGCCATCCGGTGCCCCCTAGCGACTAGCTGAAGCAGCTGGTCGAGCTTCACAAGGTGGCCGAGCAGGCCATGAAGGGCCTCATAGTCCGGCCAGGCTCGGAGAGGCCATGCCCGGAAGCTACTTCGCCTCATGCGACGCGGCTGGTGGATGCATGCCTCGGGTGGAGGTTATCAAGCGCTCCGCCTGTATTGAAGGTGCTCGTCGGGCCCTTGCCCGCGCAAAAGGTGCTGGGGCAAGCTGGATGCGGAGAAGCTAATCACTGACGCGCCACCAGCGGGCAAGGAATATCGTACGCCCGAGATGTACTATAAGACTGTCCTGAAGGGCGCCCGCAAGATTGCGGATGAGTGCCCCAGGGATGTAATTATTGAGTAAATTCGCAATGTGTTATCCTGTGCGCTGAAAACTTTGTTCATATGCGCTAAGCAACGCTTGTTAATTTAAAATATTACCTTCTGTGCGGCCATTTATTAAATCTGAGAGATGGCAAGTCGTCAGCTTCAGCCCCCATGCCACGAGTGCTGGGGTGTTCGGGATAAACTTGAGCACTCTTGTTCCCATTTTTGGGTCCATCTAGGGAGGCGCTCAACACAATGAACAAGGCAACCGGACTTATAGTGCTTGAACACTCTCACTTAGCCATAGAATTCTATAATTTTAAATTTCGTGAAGCCCCTAGTATTCGGAGGACCGAATTGGGGCGCTATCCACGCCTTCGCCGGACGTTATCCGAACTTCGCTCAAAGCGGCGTAGGTCTTTAAGGACCCGAAAGGACCTCTCGAACAGCGACCAGTCTCTCGCCTTATCATGACAGTCAGTTTTAGCTTTCTCCACTGAGGCGTTAACCCGACTCAACCGGGGCGCAATCGCAGTGGTTCTCCCAGTGCTACCTTAGCCGATAGAACGGAACGTAAGGTGCCAAACATGGGAGCCGGGCAAACCCAACTATTGACCCAAGACATGATTCGGAGCCGATTCATATAATGCTATAAGTTCGGGGTGCCGCACTTGTGAAAGTGTTCGGACTTTATCACACCATAATGCAGAGAACATAAGCCCTGGGTGTATTTGGCTGTACCAAAATGTACGGGTGCAACATGTCGTAAATGAACATATATATATATATATATATATATATATATATATATATATATCTATATATATATATGTAAGGTAATGCAATTATGGGCAAAAAGTGCTGCATTTTATTCGAGAACATATGCTATGAGTGCGGAATGATACGAATAGTGCGGAAAGCAAGGGATTGGGCGAATTAAAGGCGTCTCCCTCCAGGGGTAGGCCGCGGAATGTTGTATTTAACAAATTTAATGCTCGTGATGGAGACCACCTGAGTGTTCGTCGCGGCCTTTGTCCTTCCCTGGCTGTTGCATCATGAGTTCGACAGGTTCGCCGCCGGACAGAGTTCTGTATAAAAAAGAGAAAAATAAAAAGAAAAAAGAGCGACACACTTGGGAGCCCCTGGTGTGGTCGAACCGCAGTCTGGGTCTGTTGTGGTTGTGCCTTTCCCCCTATGCCCATGGTATTTCCAGGGCATAATTATGTACGCGGAGAGTTTGTCTTACAATTTTGCGAGGGCTGGGGTTGAGGCCGCAGTGCTACGCGTGCTCGGAACGTGCCAGGTGGTCTTGGTTGATGTTGCTCCGGGCGCGTTTGGCCGTGTCCGGTCGTTTAACGGCCGGACTCGAAAATTGCCTTAAAAGGCTGCTCTGTACTTCTGCCGCGAGAGCCGCTGTATGTTCCTCCGTTCGGAGGGAGCGTTCCGTGTTTCCATTGACCGTGATGACTCCACGAGGGCCTGGCATCTTGAGCTTAAGGTATGCATAATGCGGCACCGCGTTGAATTTTGCGAACGCGGTTCGTCCGAGCAGAGCGTGATAGCCGCTGCGGAACGGGACTATGTCGAAGATTAACTCCTCGCTTCGGAAATTATCCGGGGATCCGAAGACCACTTCCAGTGTAACTGAGCCAGTACAACTGGCCTCGACACCTGGTATGACGCCTTTGAAGGTTGTCTTTGTAGGTTTAATCCTTGAAGGGTCTATGCCCATCTTGCGCACTGTATCCTGATAAAGCAGGTTCAGGCTACTGCCGCCGTCCATCAAGACTCTTGTGAGGTGAAATCCATCGACGATTGGGTCTAAAACCAATGCGGCGAATCCGCCATGGCGGATACTGGTCGGATGGTCTCTTCGATCGAAAGTGATCGAGCAAGAGGACCATGGGTTGAATTTTGGGGCGACTGGCTCCATCGCAGATATCGTCCCTTTAGTGCACGCTTCCGCTCCCTCTTGGGAATATGCGTTGCGTATATCATGTTTACCGTCCGAACTTGAGGGGGGAATCCCTTTTGTCCTCTGTTGTTCGGCGGCCGGGTCTCTTCCTCGTCATCGCTGTGTAGCCCCTTGTCACTGTTTTCGGCGATTAATTTGCCTGCCTGCTTGAATACCCAACAATCTATGTTGGTGTGGTTAGCTGGCTTTTCGGGGGTTCCATGTATTTGACAGAGCGGTGAGTATTCGGTCCAAATTGGACGGGCCCGGAGTGGTTCTTTTGAATGGCTTCTTCCGTTGACCGGGCTTGGAGCCTCGGAATCCGGCGTTGACTGCCGTATCCTCATTGCTGTCGCCGTTAATGCGGCGTTTGTTTTTGTTTCGACGCAACCTGCCATCGCGGTCCTTGGTATCCGGACTGCTAGCGTTTCTGCTGAAGTTGTTGCTGCAAGCTAGCCAGCTATCCTCTCCCGCACAGAAGCGGGTCATGAGTGATGTGAGGGCTGCCATGGATTTCGGCTTCTCCTGTCCTAGGTGCCGGGCCAGCCACTCGTCACGGATGTTATGTTTGAAGGCAGCGAGTGCCTCTGCATCCGGACAGTCGACAATTTGGATTTTCTTTGTTAAGAACCGTGTCCAGAATTGCCTGGCCGATTCGTCTGGCTGCTGGATTATGTGGCTTAGGTCATCTGCGTCCGGTGGTCGCACATACGTGCCCTGGAAGTTGTCGAGGAATGCGGCTTCCAGGTCTTCCCAGCATCCAATTGACTCTGCGGGCAGGCTGTTAAGCCAATGCCGAGCTGGTCCTTTGAGCTTGAGCGGGAGATATTTGATGGCGTGAAGATCGTCGCCGCGGGCCATATGTATATGGAGGAGATAATCCTCAATCCAAACTGTGGGGTCTGTTGTGCCATCGTAGGATTCGATATTAACGGGTTTAAACCCTTCAGGTATTTGATGATCCATTACTTCGTCAGTGAAGCATAGTGGGTGTGCGGCGCCTCTGTATTGAGCAATATCGCGACGTAGCTCGAAAGAGCGTTGTCTGCTGTGTTCGGCCCGGCCGGAGTAGTTGTATCCGGCGCGACGGTATTCGTCGTGGGTCTTGGGGCGCTCGCGTGATCCATAGATAGATCTGGATTGTCTTGCCTTGTCCTCCAATATATCTCACAAATGCAGCGCGTTCCCCGTGGCTTCATGCTTTTGAGCGATGCCGGGCACGGTTTTTGGTGGAGGGCTTGCACGCCTCTCTGTCGCGACCACGAGGTGGTCGGTCTGCCAGACAGCGCCGGTGATGCAGGTTTGTACGCTTCCTTCTCTAGTCGGGGAGCAACTTGCGTTTTGGGTAACTTTTGGAGGCGTTCGAGTTCATACTCTTGACGCGAGGACCTCGGTCCATCCGCCGGCCAAGATGGGTCTTGCTCAGCTTGAAGCTGTTGTTGCTTTTTCTTTAGGCTGTTTGCCGTGGCCATTAGCCTGCGTCTGAAACACTCTTATTCGACGGGATCCTCAGGCACGACGAATTCGTCGTCGCCGAGGCTTGCCTCGTCTCCGGAGGGAGGTAAGTAACTGTCATCCTCGACCTCTTCGTCTGCCGCCCTCTCGTGAGGGCTTGCTTCTGCCTCCTCCTGCGCTGGATCGTGCTGGAGGGAGTTGTCTTCGGCACTTTACGGGGTGTTATTATCTCGTGCGGAATCTCCATTCTTGCCGTGGCGGGATTTAGAGCGCCCGGCCGACGTCGGCGCTTGGGCTGTTTCTTTAAGGAATCGGCCTCCGTTGCTTCCTCGCCGTCCCCATCTTTTGGGGTGTCCACCATGTATATGTCGTATGACGAGGTGGTCTTCCAGTGTCCTGTAGGCACTGGTTCTTGGTAGTCTCCGGCATCGTCGTCCATACCGTCGATGTCTTCGGAGTCGTAGTCGAGCACGTCGGTTAAATCGTCGACGGTGGCTACGAAGTGGGTGGTGGGTGGGCTCTGAATTTCTTCGTCGTCTGCGTCCCAACCGTCCTTGCCGTAGTTCGGCCAGGGCTCTCCCGATAGCGAGAGATGCTTGATGAATTTATGATATCGCCAAGCACTAGTAGAAAAGGGCCTATTGACCCGGTTGGTGAGGAGCCTTTAGTCGGTTCATGAACCCGGGACTAAAGGGTCGATACTAATACCCTCGCCCTTTAGTCCCGGTTCTATCCGTAACCGGATCGATGGGCCTCCACGTGGCCTGTCCATTGAGCCCAGCCGGAGGGCCTTTGGTCCCGGTTGGTGGCACCAACCGGGACCAATAGGCATCCACGCGTCAGCATTTCTATGGCTCTGGTTTTTGTTTTTTTTTCTTGAAAAGGGGGGGGGGGTTTGGGGGGTTTTGGGGAGTTAATTTAGGTGTTTCATATATTGTGCTATAGCTAGCTAATTAATAGAGAAAAGTGTCCACTCTTTTGTACGTGCATGGTCGACGCCACGTACTATACATACATTATAGAGAGGACTAGCTAGACACGCTAGCTAGCTAGTAATTAAGCAAACAGAAGATCGTCATGAACATATATGCATACAGAGAAGTGATATCGACCACCTCTCCTTCTCCGAGAGATTGGTCGAACAACAAGTTCTCGTATATCTATCCGACACTACCGCTACATATATACAATAATTATCTTTTACAAATATATAATCTCCTAACA
Source organism: Aegilops bicornis (assembly GCA_021605145.1). NCBI lineage: Eukaryota > Viridiplantae > Streptophyta > Magnoliopsida > Poales > Poaceae > Aegilops > Aegilops bicornis. The sequence goes on from CM038674.1 coordinate 654,514,994, forward strand.
TACTGGACGCGTGTTCCACATAGTATTCTCCGTCTTCAGCGATCATGTGGTCAAGAAAGAATGCCGCCAATTCCTCTTGAATTGCTCGCATGCGATCTGGTGCTAGGAGTTCATCCTGCTTCGAAACATCTAATTTTAAGAAAGGGGTCAATACATATATATATATATATATATATATATATATATATATATATATATATATATATATATATATATGAATGAATGAATGAATGACAATCAACACAAATGATGGTAATAAAATAAAATTGTGAATATTTTTATTTACGCACTTCATATTGTTTGTCGGAGTAGCCCCTCTCACAGGTCGTGTGGCGGATGGACTGCATAAGCGTAGTATCCACAGAAATCATTCCTTGTTCCTGCCACAACCACTTTACAAGAAACAGAGGTCAATCAAACTGATAATTAGCAAGCATGCTAAATGGTATTGATGAAACTAGCGCTTGAATCACTAGGAGATGCGCGTGGAATATGCTACTATATAGTACTTACTTTCGGGTGTCTAAATTGCAGCTTCTTCGGTAGTCCCGGAGCTTTTTTGGTGAATTTTCCCCAAGCCTTGCCATACAAAGAAAACAATTACTTGATATCAGAAATGAACAAAGTTGCTGATATGGTGGATAATGATCGATTTAACTTACTTCTCGAGCATTTCAGTCATGTCCGCATACTCCTTGGGATCTTTTCGTCTCGAGTCTAAGACAGTTACTACTCCCTGCTCAAGCTTAATCTCTAGGAGAATATAGTGGAACCTGCGATGCATGCATAACTCATCAATTACATTACTATAACCTGGACTAATAAGGGAAACCGAATATGCCACAAGACAGTAACACTCACTTGTAGTTGTAAGGAAAGAGTATTATATTTTTGTGTTCATTTATTTCCAACGATCGTAGTAAGTTGGCCTCGGTTTCTCCGACACGATATTTAACCTCATTTGCATCTATGAGATATGTGTTAATGAACCCAATATCACCCACTTGTCTTTTCTTCATTCGGCGATCTTCAATCTGCATAATATAGTGAGGATATTTATAAATACATGCAATGAAAGAGCTGAGTTATATAGAGATACTTAATGACAGAAGTAGTACTACTTACAGACAGTAGCAGGTGACCGTTGCTTTATCGAGGGCCAATTGATTGAAAAACTGATAGAACTCCTCAAATGGAATAGGCAACAGTTCAATTCCAAGGAGGTCATGCTCCTTTTAACTCTCACATACAAAGTACTCCTCCCTCGGACTCTTTGCAGGTTTTCATGTACCAATCAAGCAATCTTCGCATCATCGTTGATAGAGAGCTTTCATCTTTGACGAGAGGCTTCCCGTACTCGTATCTTTGTATCTGCACCTCCAAGAAATCATAATGTACATCGTCGGGCAGGTAATCTGCAGGATTGCCATACCGGGCACCATCCTCGGATCGACGATGTCGCTAGCAGGCACCTTGAGCGGGGGGCACGATTGCTTCGCTTGTTCACCGAGCTGGGCAATTTGTTTCCCAGCTCGTCGTTCTTTCATCCTTTGATCACTGACAGTACTTCCCACCTCTCCGCTTTGGCAAATGCCTTTCCAATAATGCGCTCATAGTTGCCTTTCGGCGGAGACTTGGGTGGTTTTGTCGAGCAGCAGTCTTAACCGCTTTCACCGGATCTACCTTCTCCTCCGGAGGTGGATGTCTCTTTGCTTTCAACCCTTGAAACCAGTCATCCACTTGGTCTCACGCGATCTTCGCGTTTTCCTCCTCGCTCCTCTCGTGCGGTAACTTTTCCGGAGTCTTCAGAGAAGGACCCGAATCTGTATCTCCTCCCGCCTTTGGCTGTACTTGCTACACGCCAGAGCAGACGGAGTGGATGTCTTCTTTCCTTGCTTACGAGGCGGAGGAGAAGGACTACGACGCCACGGAGCAACCGGAGCGGCAAGGGTCTCTTCCGCCCTTGCTGATGAGGCGGAGAAGGAGGAGGCTGGCTGCTCGGGCGCCGGTGCAGGCGGAGAAGGAGGCGGAGTACCTCCACGCGGCCGGAGAAGGAGCCGGCCGAGTGCCTGATCGTCCACTCGCCGGGAGGAGGAGGCGGTGGAGGAGGCGGAGTGCCCCGACTCGCGGAGGAGGAGGAGGAGGCGGAGGAGTCGATTCGGAAGGTTGATGAGATCCTTCCGCCATAGGCATGGAGTCTTGAGCGAGAACCCAGCCGATACTCCCCTTCACGGTAGGGTGGTCAAGCGGAGGTCCTCAAATCCCTCCGTTATTTCATCGACCATCACCTTAGCATATCCTTCTGGAATCGGCCGGCAGTGAAAAGTTGAGTCGGGTTTAGTAGGATAAACAGAGCCAACAACCGCCTTGACCTTCAAATTGCTCCATTGCGCCATAAGGTGGCAATGTTCAGCATTCGTGATAGCATCCACGGGATAGCTGGCAGGAGCCGTCAAGGCATGCTTTGCTCTGGCTGAAGCAGCTCGGTGGAAGCCACGCTGCTTCTCCGCTGAGATGGCGGGGTAACCGGGGAAGCTTGCAGGTCGTTTGTTGTGATCTGCTGCTTCTCGTTCCTCTTCTCGTTCCTCTAGCCCCATTACCCTTTCGTGCAGCGCCTGCATTAGGCTCTGCTCCAATTTCTTCCTCCTCTCATGGGTTTTGTAACCCCCTGCGTCCGGAAATCCAGCCTTCCACGAAACGGAGCCTGGCGTGCCTCGTGTCCGTCCAGGGTGCTCAGGATTCCCGAGGGCCATTGTGAGCTCGTCCTTCTCCCTATCTGGAACAAACTTCCCTTGCTGCGCTGCTTCGATATAATGCTGAAGCCTCTTGACTGGTATGTCCAATTGTTCGTCCGTCCAAATGCACTTCCCTGTTAGAGGGTCCAAGGATCCGACCCCGAAGAACCAAGTCCGCAGCAGTGCAGCGATTCATTGTCTGGTTCGATCCCTTTATCAAGCAGATCATTCTCAGCCTTGGCCCACTTAGGCCGACTACGAGGTAGCCACCTAACCCCGTGCGATGGTGAAGCTTCTTCTTCGCAGCATTTCTCTTGTTTGTCGCCGACATCTTTTTACTCTTTTCTCGATGTCTTGTAGGCCACAAATGCGGGCCGATCATCTCGATCTTCTTATATTTGCCCTTGAATTCTGGTGTCTCATTTTTTTCGACATACGTATTGAGTTCTTTCTTCCAATTCCTGAATAGTTCTGCCATCTTCTTAAGAGCAAAAGACTTGATTAATGGCTCTATTACTGGCTTCTCCGGATCATCCTCTAGCGGTAGGGTAAAATTTGACTTCAGCTCAGTCCAAAGATCATTTTTCTGCATATCATTGACACAAGACACCTCGGGGTCTTTGTTCTTGAGGCTTATACCATTGGTGGATGCTGATCGGGATCTTGTCCCTAACGAGAACCCGCGACCGAGCAACAAATGCCTTCTTTGTCCGGTAGGGTTCAATCGGTTGGCCGTCGCGCGATTTGTATGATCTCAAACTTTTCATCCGAGCTCAACTTTTCTTGGGCCTCGTCTCTTTACGAAGTTGTGCTCGATCCGGAGGGCTAGAAAAAGAACAAAGATGAGAGTTAATTAATATGTGTACATACCAAAACAAAGAGGCGAGCTAGTCGGCACAGGCTTAACTAATATATATACCTGGCGGACTCGGTTTGGTGATCACCGGAGCCGTTCTCACGGTCTACTTCTTCACCCTCTCCTTCTTGCACGGCATTGGGTCATCGAGCCATGTAAATCATAGCCAGCTGCTTCTTCACCCTCTCCTTCCGGACCATCGTTGTCGTTGAGAAACATCAACGAGCATTTACATCACTTCCTTGTGCGATTATGTCCCTCAACAACGCTTCTTGTGCTTCGTCTCGGGGGGTGTCCATAGTTTCTACAAATATTTACAACATGACAATTATTATTCAAACATGACAGATATGGATATATTAGTGGCAAACGTAGAACTAGCTAGCTAATCACAATAAGGAATCATATTAGTGGCCTCGGCGCTGCTTCTCTAGGGTTTGGGGTGGCCTCGACAACGCTTCAAGGGTTAGGGGGTGGCCTCGAGAACGCTTCAAGCTAGGAGGGTAATATCGACCCCCCACGTGTTGAAGCTATCGGGAGGGGTCGGCGTTGAACAGTACATCTATGTCCCACAAGTGGCGTGGGCATCGACGCCATGTAGGGTAGAGGGTCGTGGATCGCCCGGCGGTCGAGGGTCAAGGGTCGAAGATCGCCGAGGGTCGGGAGGTTGCCTAGTGTCAAAGGATTCAACAAAACCATGTCTTCATCATTAGGTAAAGTAACAGGTGCATGATGGTACGAAGCTCTTCAAAGTTATTTTGGAACGGAGTCCCAGATAGGATAATTCGCTTTTTGGTACAAAGTTCAGCAAAAACCTTCCGAATATCGTTATTTGAAAGGCCTTTGCTGAGATTCGTACAAAAAGGCAAATTATCCTATCCGGGACTCCATTCCAGAACAACTTTGGAGGACTTCATACCATCATGCCATGGTTACTTCCGGCTAATGATGAAGCCATGGATTTCTTCAATACTTTGACTCTATAGGAACCCTCGACCCTGAAACCTTCGACCCTTGACCCCTTAACGACCCTCGACCCACAACCCTAGTTCCCGACCCTCGCACCCTCGGCGATCCTCGACACCCACGTTATATCGACAACGACGCAACATACAAATACAAGGGACAATAAAGTTATCTGGGAGGGGTATGGTACCCCCCTCGTGTCAAAGTTTCTTCTTTCTCCTCTATTCCTTTCTTTCTTCTTCTCCTCTTCTTTTCTTCTTATCCCTCGAGAAAGGAAAATAAGGAAAAGGAAGAAAAGAGGAAGAAGGAAGAAGGAAGAAGAAGAAGAAAAAAGAAGAAAAAGAGGAGAAGAAGAAAAGAATAGAGGAGAAGAAGAAAAATAGAAAAAAATTCTATTTTTCTTCTTCTCCTCTATTCTTTTCTTCTCCTCTTCTTCTTCTTTTTCTTCTTCTTATTTATTTCTCCTCTTCTTCCTATCCCTCTTGTTCTCCTTTCTTCCTCTTCTTTTTCCTTTTCCTCTCATTCTTTTCTTCTTCTTCCTTCTTAAAAATACCTGAAGTAGTATTGCTTGTTTTTTTAAATAATGTTCAAATAAAAATCTATGAACATAAAACATATATATACACAGAGAACATATATACATTTTTATAAAAATGCAAAAAACAATTTTTTAAAAAAAAAGACATATAAACAGATATACACATATACATATACTCATACATACACACATAATCAGGAAACAAACATAGCTATATTTGCAAAAAAAGGGGGAAGAGGGGGGCGGTGCCGGCCCTGACCAAAGCGGCGCGGGGCGAGGCAGAGGAGACGGCGAGGCAAAGGCGACGGCGAGGCAGAGGCGGGGCGGCGACGGCGTCGGGGCGCGACGCGGGGAAGCGACGGCGCCGGGCGTGAGGTGGCGATGGCGTGGGCGGGCGCGGGGTGGCGACGGCGTCTGGGCGGCGCGGACGGCCGGAGGCGGCGACGGCGACGGCGAGGCACAGAGGGGCAGCCTGGCGGCGTCGTCGGGGCGGGATCGAAGAACTGAACTGAATTTTCACAAGTCTTGCTTATATAGACGGCGCATTGGTCCCGGTTCGTGGCACGAACCGGGACTAATGCCCCCCATTAGTCCCGGTTGGTACCACCAACCGGGAACAAAGGCTAATTTTCAGCAGCCCAAAGGGCGGGAAGCGGCGGCCTTTGGTCCCGGTTGGTGGCACGAACCGGCCCCCCTTTAGTCCCGGTTGGTGCCACGAACCGGGACCAATGCCCCCTTTAGTCCCGGGTGGTGCCACCAACCGGGACCAAAGGCCTTGTGCTGCCCCGCGCCAAATGTTTAGTCCCACCTCGCTAGTTGAGAGGGAGCCGCACCAGTTTATAAGGTGCGGTGCGCCTTCCCTCTCAAGCTCCTCTCTAAAGCAGGCTTTCGGGCCTAAACGTGCAATATGTGCCTGTGGGCCTACTAGGCCTCCCGCGGGCCTGAATCCTGGCCCATGGTAGTGTTTCTAGTCGTATTCAGGCCGTGGGTGCCCAGTAGGTGGCACTTTTTTTGTTTTTTTGTTTTATTTGTTGCTTTATTTAGTTTATTTTGGTTTTGGTTTATTTTTCTTTTGGTCTTTTGCTTTATTTTTTAATTCTTTTTGCTTTTAGTTTTAGAAAAATTATAAACTTTCTGTTAGTGCCATTAGTTTTCAAATTTGAAAACTCTTTTTTTGTTTTCTTTGTTGCTTTATTTATTTTATTTTGTTTCTATTTACAACAAAATACTTATTGGTTCTATTTTTATTTTTTTTCCAGTTTTTTGTTCTGTTTTCTGCATTATTTAGTTTTTGTTGTTTTTTGCTTTATTTTTTAATTCTTTTTGCTTTTAGTTTTAGAAAAATTATAAACTTTCTGTTAGTGCCATTAGTTTTCAAATTTGGAAACTCTTTATTTGTTTTCTTTGTTGCTTTATTTATTTTATTTTGTTTCTACTTACAACAAAATACTTATTGTTGCTATTTTATTTTTTTCCAGCTTTTTGTTCTGTTTTCTGCATTATTTATTTTTGTTGTTTTTTCTTTATTTTTTAATTCTTTTTGCTTTTAGTTTTAGAAAAATTATAAACTTTCTGTTAGTGCCATTAGTTTTCAAATTTGAAAACACTTTTTTATTTTCTTTGTTGCTTTATTTATTTTATTTTGTTTCTGCTTACAACAAAACGGTGTGTAGAGGGACGGGCTTATAAACGGTGTGAGCGCCCTTCGGTTGGCGAGGTTTTCAAATTCATAGTTTTCAAATGAACTCTGAAAAAGTTGGCATAGCATGTGCATGTACAAAGCGGACAATGGTATCATACTAAATGCATTACAAAGTTGGCATGGTATCATCATAATAGTTGCGGAGAAAGTCTTCACTTTTTCTTCGCTTGTGTCGTTGCTTATTGCGCCCGTAACCATGGATAATCTTCATCGTTTATCAGGATGCTTGGGTCAGCCTTGACTTTGAAGGGAATTTCATGAAACTTTTCATACGCTTCAGACATGTCTGTCTTGCCCTCCACTCCCAGGATGTCGCTTTTTCCTGAAAGAACTATGTGGCGGTTTGGCTCATTGTATGATGTATTCGCTTCCTTATCTTTTCTTTTCCTCGGTCTAGTAGACATGTCCTTCACATAGATAACCTGTGCCACATCATTGGCTAGGACGAACGGTTCGTCAGTGTACCCAAGATTTTCAGATCCTTGTTGTCATTCCGTCTTTGTGGGTCTACATGCCCATTCTCGACAGATTGACCCACTTGCACTTAAACAAAGGGACCTTAAAATCTACTCCGTAGTCAAGTTCCCATATGTCTACTATGTAACCATAATATGTGTCATTTCCCTTGTCGGTTGCTGCATCAAAGCGGACACCGCTGTTTTGGTTGGTGCTCTTTTCATCTTGGTCAATCGTGTAAAATGTATTCCTATTTATCTCGTATCCTTTCCAAATCATTACGATCGAAGATGGTCCTCGACAACAAGTACAGCTCATCACAAACAGTGCTGTCACCTACGAGGCGTGTTTCCAACCAACTGCTGAAAGTCTGATGTGTTCACATGTAATCCGATCGTCGCCTTTGCTCTAGGGTGTTTGTAGCGCAGACTGTTCTTGTGTTCATCGACATACTGGGGTCACCAAGGTAGAGTTACGTAGAACTGTGTAGTGTGCTTGAGACCAAGAATATCCGTCCCTGCATATTATTGAGTCTCTTCCAAGCGTGCCTTTTCGGTCAGTCTCCCCTCATACCGCGATTTAGGGAGACCTATCTTCTTAAGGCCAGGAATGAAGTCAACACAAAACCCGATGACATCCTCTCGTTTGATGGCCCATGGAGATGCTTCCTTACGGCCTAAGCGGCGATTCTGAACATATTTCTTTAGGACTCCATGAACCTCTCAAAGGGGTACATATTGTGTAGAAATACGGGCCCCAGAATGACAATCTCTTTGACTAGATGAACTAGGACGTGCGTCATGATATTGAAGAAGGATGGTGGAAACACCAGCTCGAAACTGACAAGACATTGCGCCACATCACTCCTTAGCGTTGGTACGATTTCTGGATCGATCACCTTACGAGATATTGCATTGAGGAATGCACATAGCTTCACAATGGCTAATCGGACGTTTTCGGTAGAAGCCCCTCAATGCAACCGGAAGCGATTGCGTCATAATCACGTGGCAGTCATGAGACTTTAGGTTACGGAACTTTTTCTCCGGCATATTTATTATTCCCTTTATATTCGACGAGAAGCGGTCGGGACCTTCATACTGAGCAGGCATTGAAAGAATATTTCTTTCTCTTCTTTCATAAGAGCGTAGCTGGTAGGACCTTCATACTGCTTCGGAGGCATGCCCTCTTTTTCGTGCAAGCGTTGCAGGTCCTCTCGTGCCTCAGGTGTATCTTTTGTCTTCCCATACACGCCCAAGAAGCCTAGCAGGTTCACGCAAAGGTTCTTCGTCACGTGCATCACGTCGATCGAAGAGCGGACCTCTAGGTCTTTCGAAGAGGGTAGGTCCCAAAATATAGATTTCTTCTTCCACATGTGTGCGTGATTCTCGGCGTCATTGAACAGCTAGTCCGCGGGACCCTTTCCAAAGATTACGTGTAAATCATTGACCATAGCAAGTACATGATCACCGATGCGCATGGCGGGCTTCTTCCGGTGATCTGCCTGCCTTTGAAATGCTTGCCTTTCTTTCGACATTGATGGTTGGTCGGAAGAAATCGACGATGGCCGGTACACATTCTTCCTGCAGCTTCCCGGTATATACTATCGGTGTCAAGTAAACAGTGCGTGCATGCGTGGTATCCCTTGTTTATGCATCACGAAAGGTTCTCGAGAGCGGGCCAATCGTTGATGGTCACGAACAGCAACGCCTTTAGGTCAAATTCCTCCTTTTGTGCTCATCCCACGTCGTACACCATTTCCATTCCACAGCTGTAAAAGTTCTTCAACTAATGGCCTTAGGTACACATCAATGTCGTTGCCGGGTTGCTTAGGGCCTTGGATGAGAAGCGGCATCATAATGAACTTCCGCTTCATGCACATCCAAGGAGGAAGGTTATACATACATAGAGTCACGGGCCAGGTGCTGTGATTGCTGCTCTGCTCCCCAAAAGGATTAATGCCATCCGCGCTTAAAGCAAACCATACATTCCTTGGGTCCTTTGCAAACTCATCCCAGTACTTTCTCTCAATTTTTCTCCACTGCGACCCGTCAGCGGGTGCTCTCAACTTCCGTCTTTCTTACGGTCCTCACTGTGCCATCGCATCAACTTGGCATGCTCTCCGTTTACGAGCAGACGTTTCAACCGTGGTATTATAGGAGCATACCACATCACCTTCGCAGGAACCCTCTTCTGGGAGGCTCGCCGTCAACATCACCGAGGTCATCTCGTCGATCTTATACCGCAATGCACCGCATACCGGGCATGCGTTCAGATCCTTGTAGGCACCACGGTAGAGGATGGAGTCATTAGGGCATGCATGTATCTTCTCCACCTCCAATCCTAGAGGGCACCACGACCTTCTTTGCTGCGTATGTCTTGTCGGGTAATTCGTTATCCTTTGGAAGCTTCTTCTTCATTATTTTCAAGATAGCTTCTAAAATCCTTTATCGAGCACAACATTCTACGCCCTCCTTTGCAGCAATTCGAGTACGGATCGAGCTTTGGGTTGCCATCTTCGCAATTGGGGTACAACCCTTTTTGTGATCCTCTAACATGCGATCGAACTTCAGCTTCTCCTTTTGACTTTCGCATTGTGTCCTTGCATCGACAATGACCCAGCGGAGATCATCATCATCGGGCACATCGTCTGGTTCCTCTTGATCTTCAGCAGCTTCGCCCGTTCCAGCACCATCGTGCACATCGTGCAGTGCATCTTGATGTTCAGTAGCATCACCGTATTCAGGGGGCACATAGTTGTCATCGTACTCTTCTTCCTCGCCGTATTCCATCATAACCCCTATTTCTCCGTGCCTCGTCCAAACATTATAGTGTGGCATGAAACCCTTGTAAAGCAGGTGGGTGTGAAGGATTTTCCGGTCAGAGTAAGACTTCGTATTCCCACATATAGGGCATGGACAACACACAAAACCATTCTGCTTGTTTGCCTCAGCCACTTGAGAAAATCATGCACGCCCTTAATGTACTCGGAGGTGTGTCCGTCACTTTGTACATCCATTGTCGGTTCATCTGCGTGCATTATATATAATTAAGTGTGTCAAAAATCATTACTGAGAACATCATGAATAGATAATTAAGTAACCAAATTAATAGAAGTTCATCATCACATAAAAACCAAAGTACATACATAGTTCTCATCTAACAACATAAAGCTCTGCAGAGCATCTAAAATAATTAAACCATACATTGAAACTATGTAAAACATTTCAATGCGAAAACAAATACGATCATAATCGCAACCAAGGTAACAACTGATCCAACGGCATAATGATACCAAGCCTCGGTATGAATGGCATATTTTCTAATCTTTCTCATCTTCAAGCGCATTGCATCCATCTTGATCTTGTGATCATCGGCGACATCCGCAACATGCAACTCCAATATCATCTTCTCCTCCTCAAGTTTTTTATTTTTTCCTTCAAGAAATTGTTTTCTTCTTCAACTAAATTTAACCTCTCGACAATAGGGTCGGTTGGAATTTCGGTTCAACAACCTCCTAGATAAATAAAATCTATGTCACGTTGGTCGGCATAATTTTCATAAACAATAAATGAACCAATAGTTACGAAAAGAAAATATATACCACATCCGAATCATAGGCAGGAATGACGCCCGACGAGGCGGATACCAAAACCATCGCACTATATAAGATGCAATAATAAAAGTAAGAAAATAATACAAGTATCTATATAAACAGACAAGTAATCATATTTTTCCTTTCAGAAAGAAGATAAGAACAAGAGGCTCACCACGGTGGTGCCGGCGATGAGATCGGCCTTGGTGATCGACGGAGATGAAGACGGGGACGAGGCGTGACGGACCGCTAAACCTAGATAAATATTGAGGAAAATGGAGCTTGGCGGTCGAGCTTGGAGAGGAGAAACCTTAAGTAGTGTGGCTCGGGCATTCCATCGAACACCTTGTGTGCATAGGAGGTGAGCTAGAGCACCACCAAGCCCTCTCCCCTCGGCGGAAAAAAATAGAGCGGTGTGCTCTGCTCTTGCTGAGGGGCTATATATAGGCAGCACCATTAGCCCCGGTTGGTGGCATGAGCCGGGACTAAAGGGAAGCCTTTGGTCCCGGTTCATGCCACCAACCGGGACCAATAGTGGTGGGCCAGGAGCCAGGACCATTGGTCTCGGTTCGTCCCACCAACCGGGACCAAAAGGTCCGGACGAACCGGGACCAATGGCCCACGTGGCCCGGCCGGCCCCCTGGGCTCACGAACCGGGGCAAATAGCTCCATTGGTCCCGGTTCTGGATTGAACCGGGACTAATGGGCTAAACTGGCCTGGACGAAAGCCATGTTTTCTACTAGTGAAGGGCGAGTGCTGAAAGATGTCCGCAGCGGTGAATTTCATGATCGGCGCCCAATCGGATTCGACCGGGCAGGGCGCAGGAGGTTGAGTCAGCGGAGAGTCCGGCACCTCGGAGTCATGAGCTTTATGCGGGACAAGGTAAGTGTTCGGCTCCATCGCCGTAGAAGTTGCAGCTCCCGAGGCGGTGTCCAGCCATCCGTCCTTGATCCGAGCGATCGGCTCCGGACTATGGGTCGGAGCGGATTCGTGTGCAGCCTCCAAGGTGCTGTCCGGCGGCAGAGTTAGGTCATGCCCATCGTGACAGCGCGGCATGCTCGGCTGTGGCTCAGATCCATTGAAGATCAAGTCTCCGTGGATATCGGCCGTGAAGTTTAGGCTTCCAAACCTGACCTGACGGCCAGGGGCGTAGCTTTTGATCTGCTCCAGATGGCCAAGTAAGTTGGCCCGGTCTGAAAGCCGCCCGAATCTGAAGATCTGTCCGGGAGAAAAGTCTCACCCAGGGACTGCGTCGTTGTCGATTGAAGAGGCCATCAAGCCTATCAGTGGCGACACAGAGGAACTCTCAATGAAAGCACCAATGTCGGTGTCAAAACCGGCGGATCTCGGGTAGGGGGTCCCGAACTGTGCGTCTAGGCGGATGGTAACAGGAGGCAAGGGACACGATGTTTTACCCAGGTTCGGGCCCTCTTGATGGAGGTAAAACCCTACGTCCTGCTTGATTGATATTGATATTGTGGATGTTTACAAGAGTGGATCTACCACGAGATCAAGGAGGCTAAACCCTAGAAGCTAGCCTATGGTATGATTGTAAGGGTTGTTGTTCTGTCCTACGGACTAGAGCCATCCGGTTTATATAGACACCGGAGAGGGCTAGGGTTACATAGAGTCGGTTACAATGGTAGGATATCTACATATCCGTATCGCCAAGCTTGTCTTCCACGCCAAGGAAATTCTCATCCGGACACGGGGCGAAGTCTTCAATCTTGTATCTTCATAGTCTTGGAGTCCGGTCGAGGATGATAGTCCGGCCAATGATAGTTCGGCTGATGATGGTAGTCCGGCTATCCGGGCACCCCCTAATCCAGGACTCCCTCAGTCGTACACACTGGAACATTAAGATACACTTTGGAACTAGAAGAAACCCCCAATGTAATATTTTTAAAATGGTAAAAAAAGGTAGCATGAATCTCAAAGCAACAATGAAAGATCTATTAATGCACGGTATATTTTTGTTCTCGGGTATTTTCATATTGTATAGAGAAAACCCTGGTGGAATTTTACCGAAATATTCCAACCTATCCTCGGGGATAGGATGGACATATACCGTGAGTGAGTAACTTCACTCTTTCTCGGCTGCGTTAATCCTTGTTAAAGAGCATGGTTAATAGTATGTCCAACTGCTGGTTATATGTTGTTGCCTTATCATCCAAAGGCAATTTTATAGTCAACATGTGTTGTACTAGTTGGCAGTAAATAGATACCTCTTTATTATTAATACCTACCCATTTCACTCTCTCACAAAGTTTATTGAAGTCTTTGTGGTTCTTACTCCCTCCATCTAGGTGAGTAAGTCATCTTAGGTTGTGCACGTGACCAAGGAGGAGGGGAAAAGGAGAGACCTTAATGTTTATTTGCTAATTAATAGCGTTGCATGCAATGAACTAACCACTGCACGTCGTGTTTGGTAGTCTCAAATCATTAAAAGCATGCACACCCCTCGTCTCTTATTGGTTGATATGTGAAGAAACAAGAAACGAGGTACAAGTTAATGCACCGCGCCTAAGTGTTTTGGGATTATTTGGTTTTCATAAGATGACTTACACACCTAGACGGAGGGAGTAAATCCTTAGAAAACACTTCTCTTCTCTCTTCTTCAACTCAGCATAAATATAATATTTAAATTCTTATAGCCTGCTTACGTCACCTTATTATACTTGTTCTCAAGCGATGTCACACGGGTACGATGACCCTTGGCATGCCATCCTCTAGCTAGTCTTGATGGCACTCTCTTCTCTAGGCATACCATTAACATTATGTTGCCTTCAAGTAGTACAAATACAGGGATGGAATGAGACGTTTCACACTAAGTTGATTTGAGGTATTCTGAGGACCCACCTCCTCCTCCTCTAACACTATATTACCTAAATAACATGCATAGTCAAGCAGCTTCATCGCGATATGAACTTTAGTTTTGTGTATTGATGCAACACATTTTGACATAATTGGTCGTTGAGGGAGTCCTGGACTAGGGGGTGTCCGGATAGCCGAACTATCACCGTTGGCCGGACTCCTAGACTATGAAGATACAAGATTGAAGACTTCGTCCCGTGTTCGGATGGGACTTTCCTTGGCGTGGAAGGCAAGCTTGGCGTCTGGATATGTAGATCTCCTACCATTGTAACCGACTCTGTGTAACCCTAACCCTATCCGATGTCTATATAAACCGGAGGGTTTTAGTCCGTAGGATGAACAATAATCATACCATAGGCTAGCTTCTAGGGTTTAGCCTCTCCGATCTCGTGGTAGATCTATTCTTGTACTACCCATATCATCAATATTAATCAAGCAGGAGTAGGGTATTACCTCCATCGAGAGGGCCCGAACCTGGGTAAAAACATCGTATCCCTTTCTCCTGTTACCATCCGCCTAGACGCACGATTCGGAACCCCTACTCGAGATCCGCCGGTTTTGACACCGACATTGGTGCTTTCATTGAGAGTTCCTCTGTGCCATCACCTATAGGCCCGATGGCTCCTTCAATCATCAGCAACGACGCAGTCCAGGGTGAGACTTTTCTCCCCGGACAGATCTTCGTATTCGGCGGCTTTGCACTGCGGGCCAATTCACTTGGCCATCTGGAGCAGATCGAAAGCTACGCCCTGGCCATCAGGTCAGATTTGGGAGTTTGAACTACACGACCGACATCCGCGGAGACTTGATCTTCGACGGATTCGAGCCACAGCCAAGTGCGCCGCACTGTCTCGATGGGCATGATCTAGCTCTGCCACCGAACAGTGCCTTGGAAGCCGCACCAGAGTCCGCTCCGACCCTTAGCTCGGAGCAGACTCCCCCGATCGAGGACGAGTGGTTGGACACCGCCTCGGGGGCTACGATCTCAACGGCGATTGAGCCGAACTCCATCCCTGTCCTTTGTGAAGACCGTGACTCCAAGGTGCCGGACTCCTCTCCGGACTCCGAACCCTCCAGCGCCCTTGCCAATCGAATCCGATTGGGCGCCCGGTCATGGAGTTCACTGCCGCGGACATCTTTCTGCACTTTCGCCCTTTGGTGACATCTTGAATTCACTAAAGTCTCTCTCTTTATCGGAGAGCCTGGCGGACTACGGTCGGGGAAGGTTGGGATGTGGACGACGAAGAAATTCAACGCCCACCCACCGCCCACTTTGTAGCCACCGCCGAAAGCTTAAACGGCGTGCTCGATTTCGACTCAAGACATCGGCGGTATGGACGGCGATGTAGGAGACAACCATGAACCAGCACCTATAGGGTACTGGACAACCACCTCATCCCATGATGTATACATGGTGGATACACCTAAAGGAAGTGACGACGAGGAACAATGGGACACTACGAAGGATAAATCCCTTGAAAAGCAGTCAAAACGGCAACGTAAACGCCGCACCAAGTGCCGCCTCGACAAAGACCCAGCCATAGAGCAGGGCGAACCGGTGGACGACGAACATGCTACTGAGCAACCGTCCGAACCGGACAACTTGGATAAACAACCCGTCCCAGGCGAAGATAACAGTCCGGACGATCTCACGGGACAAACTGTTGGACCGGAAGAACCTCCACTTAAGGCTCGTCGCCACCGCTCGTAGCCTGAAAAGCATTAGCGGAAGCTCAAAACAGCGGAAGATGCACTCAGAATTAGATGGAGCAAAGTACTCAACATCGTAGACAAATAAGGTGACAGTCGCCGAACAATGAGTTACCCAAAGAGAAAACTACTGCCCGAATTTGATGAGGAGGCCGTAGAGCCCCCAAAATCAAAAAGCAAGAAAGCCACTCGGTCAGATGGACGACCCCACGGCAAACAGAGAGCGGCAAATGGCGCCGCACTCAAGCTGGTACACGATCTGCATAAGGATTCACATCAAAAGGATGGCCCAGTTAGGTCCATCTATGGGCCGAGAAAGCAAGCTCTTCAAAGCAATGCAACACGCCAAATATCCGAACATCACGGCACACCCAAATATAGGGGTGCCGCACCCCCCTGTGTTTCACCGATGAGGTGCTGGATCACGAATTCCTAGGTGATTCAAACCCGTAAACATAGAGGCATACGACGAAACAACAGACCACAGAGTGCGGATTGAGGATTACATCCTCCACATACACATGGCTAGAGGAGACGATCTCCACGCCATAAAATACTTACCCCTCAAGCTCAAAGGGCCAGCCCGGCATTGGCTCAAAAGCCTCCCTGAAAATACCATTGGAAGTTGGGAAGAGCTCGAGGATGCTTTTCGAGCAAATTTTCAAGGGACTTATGTCCGTCCTCCGGATGCAGATGATTTAAGCCATATAACTCAACAACCCGGAGAGTCAGCCCGCAAATTCCGGAACAGGTTCCTCACCAAAAAGAACCAAATAGTCGACTGTCCGGACGCCGAAGCCTTAGCAGCTTTCAAACACAACGTCCGAGACGAATGGCTCGCCAGACACCTCGGCTAGGAGAAGCCGAGAACCATGGCTGCACTAACAAGCCTCATGACCCACTTTTGCGCGGGAGAGGATAGCTGGCTAGCAAGGTGCAGTACCAGCGACCCAAGTACATCTGAAGTCAGGGATGGGAATGGGAAACCACGACGCAGCAAGGACCAGCGCCGGACTAATGGGAACGGTCCAAAGAGCGCGGCAGTCAACGCCGGATTCAAAAGCTCACGGCAGAACAATAAAAAACTGCCCCTTAAGGACAATAGCGATGAGCTATCCAACTTAAACAAAATCTTGGACAAGATATGCCAAATCCACAGTACTCCTGGGAAGCCTGCAAACCATACCCACAGAGATTGTTGGGTCTTCAAGCAGTCCGGCAGACTCAACGCCGTACACAAGGGGCTCGACACACCAAGCGAGGACGATGACGAAGCCCACAAGCAGAGCACCAGAAAACAAAAGAATTTCCCATAAAAAGTCAAAATAGTGAACTCACTTCAAGTGACCAAAGGGAAAAACAGAGCGCGCCCATAGAAACACGTGCCGCACGGTCTACCCCGGCAGAGTCCCAACGATGGTTGTCAAAACCAATCACCTTCGATCATCAGGACTATTCCGGAAGTATCCGGAGCGCAGGATGGACTGCCTTGATATTAGACCCTATAATCGACGGACTCCAATTTACACAAGTCCTAATGGACGGAGGTAGCAATCTAAACCTGCTATATCAGGACACAATTCGCATAATGGGGATAGACCCAACCAAAATTCTCCATAGCAACACCTCCTTCAAAGGGGTAATGCCAGGCCTGTATGCCCATTGTACGGGCTCCCTACTGCTAGAAGTTGCGTTCGGCTCACCCGACAACTTCCGCTACGAAAAGTTAACCTTCCACATCGCCCCATTCGAAAGTAGCTATCAAGCACTACTCGGGCGTGAAGCTTTCACCCGCTTTAACGCAATACCACATTATGCATCTCTTACACTTAAAATGCCCGGTCCACGCGGCATCATCTCATTAAAAGGGAGTATTAAGTGTTACTCGAGCACGGAAGAACGTGAGACTGCCTTGACAGCCCCACACCAATCCGGCTCCGCTAATAAAAGCACCTGAACAGGTCATTCAAACCCCGGACACGGCTAGACGAGTCCGGCGCCTACTAGCGGCATACCCCCATACAAGGGGCTGCACGCACGTACAACAAGAGACAATAAAGCTCAATTTTATTCACCTTTCGAACCGTACTCTGTTTATTTAATATAAAGTACATTTCTCGCACGGTATTTTTTCTTTTCAACTAAGTTCTTCTCTCTTACAGATGAACACCGTGCTACACCCGTCCAGGATATGGCTGCGGAGACACAGCGCAGGCGTGCAGCGAGGACCCGTGGCAAGGATTCTTTTCAGATTAAGACCCTGTGTAAACCTTTTTTACTGTCTCTTGTTGATACACATCCCCCGGTTTCTTGCTATAACCGAGGAGGAGGCTGGCGTTTTGGCATCGGCCGCACCAGAATTTTTGCGCGTGCACGGACACGGGGGCTTAGGGCATTATTCTACCCGTTTTCATAAAGACCGAATACCTTAGGGAGTGTTCGGCGTCTCGAGTTAGGCCTTATATGCATCAGCTCCGAATGTCTTTGGTCAAATGTTGGGTTTGCCCGGCTCCCATGTTTTGGTACCTTACGTTCCGTTATATCGGCTAAGGTAGCACTGGGAGAACCACTGCGATTGTGCCCCGGTTGAGCTGGGCTGAGCACCTCAGTGGAGAGAGCTAAAACTGACTGTCATGATATAGCGTGAGACTGGTCAACCACTCGATGACCCAGCGGACTGTTTAGAATTCCCCCGCATTGACGAAGGGCCGTTTTTCGGTCAGGCACATATGCGCCCCGAATTCGGGAGAGCGCGGTGCCCCAAGGGGCTATATAGTAGCCCCACCATCGAGCTCCTATGGCTGAGTGAAAGTGATAAAACATTATAGTCCGGTTGCCTAGTTTGCTACGCTATCACCTCCTTCACAGGACCAAGACGTTGGATTAAGTGTGAAAATGCGCCTTTTTTGCAAACACCCCCGCATTATGTGCGTGGGGGCTGAAGTCAAGACTGCCATCTTTCGGGTTATATACACATATACATCAACGGCAGACAGGAGGCGTTTTAATACTTGAACGCACAAGTATAAAAATCTCTTATATTATATTGAAATACTGTTTTCACAAATCATACATGTCATTTAAACATAATATCCTTCGAGCACTGCGTCTCTATTAAACGAGCGCCCTGCAGGACTTCCTCAAAATAGTGCTCGGCAGATACTCGGCTTCTGTCCGAATCTTGGGATGCAATGACGGTGGCCTTCATCTCCGCCCAGTATGTCTTGACACGGGCAAGAGCCATCCGCGCTCCCTCAATACACGCCGACCGCTTCATTGCGTCGACACGCGGTACCGCACCAAGGAACTGCTGCACTAAGCCAAAATAACTCTTCGGCTGGGGTCCGCCTGGCCACAAATGAGTCATGACATGCTTCATGGCAAGTCCGGATAATCGATTCAGCTCGGCCCATTCGGCCAACCAATCGGTCAACGGAAGAGGCCGCTCCGGACTATGGAATTGCGACCAATATAGCTCTTCCCTTCTGTGCCCCTTCTAGCCTCGGAAGTGCTCCATCGCGTCCGCAGCGCTCGCCACTAAGTCCATATAAGCATCCTCTGAACTCCACAACTTGTCCAACTGAGCATACCTCGGATCCGTATATTTCCTCCGCAGCAGAAACGGTTTCCCAACCGCAATAGCCCTGGCCTGACTCAGCTCCTCCTTGGCAGCTCTCATAGCGGAACGGGCATCCTTGGATTCGGCGGTGGCCTTTTTCAGGTCCTCTTGCTCCGCTTGATGTTATTTTTCAAGAACCTCGCAGCGGTCGGTAGTATTCTTCAGTTTCAGGGCCAAATCGGCCATTTCCTCTTTGCTTGGCGGTGAGCAGCCCGTTCGCTTTCAGCTCTTGATTAGCCTTTAAAGCGCGACATTACTATTTCTGGCCTGCTCTTTAGCTCGGGCGAGTTCCGCCGCATAGCGCCTCCACAGCAGCGGCACCACCTGCATTAAGCATACAAGTAGTAAGGCACAGGCGTCAAGCTCCCTTACCAGGTGTCCGCGGAGAAGTCGCATACCTTGTGACTCGTCAAACCGTTTATTGACCAGCGCGATGTCCGCATCCGCCTCGTCAAGTTGCCGCTTTAGTTCGGCAAATTCATCAGTCCGGCTAACCACCGGACGCCCCGCCACCTACATAGGAACGACGACATGTTAGTGTTGGGGAACGTAGCAGAAATTCAAAATTTTCCTACGTGTCACCAAGATCTATCTATGGAGAAACTAGCAACGAGGGGAAGGAGAGTGCATCTACATACCCTTGTAGATCACTAAGCGGAAGCGTTCAAGAGAACGGGGTTGAAGGAGTCGTACTCGTCGTGATCCAAATCACCAGAGATCCTAGTGCCGAACGGACGGCACCTCCGCGTTCAACACACGTACAACCCCGTGACGTCTCCCATGCCTTGATCCAGCAAGGAGAGAGGGACAGGTTGGGGAAGACTCCATCCAGCAGCAGCACGACGGTGTGGTGGTGATGGAGGAGCGTGGCAATCCTGCAGGGCTTCGCCAAGCACCCGGGAGAGGAGGAGGACTGGGGAGAGGGGGAGGGCTGCACCAGGGGCAAGGGTGTAGCTCCCATGCGCCTCCTCACTATATATAGGGGTGGAGGGGGATTATTTCTTGCCCTCCAAGTCCATTGGGGCATTGGCAAAGGTGGGAGGAAAGAAATCCCATCCTTTCCTTTCCCCACCGATTGTTATCCCCCCTTTTTAGAGATCTTGATCTTATCCCTTCGGGATATGACCTTATTCCTTCTAAGGGGGGATCTTGGTGCGCATTGACCAGGGGTGTGGGGCCTTGCCCCCACTACCCACGTTCATGTGGGTTCCCCCATGCAGGTGGGCCCCACTCCGGAACCTTCTAGAACCTTCCCGGTACAATACCGAAAAATCCAGAACATTTTCCGGTGGCCAAAATAGGACTTCCTATATATAAATCTTTACCTACGGACCATTCCGGAACTCATTGTGACGTCCGGGATCTCATCCGAGACTCCGAACAACATTCGGTAACCACGTATATCTATTCCCTATAACCCCAGCGTCATCGAACCTTAAGTGTGTAGACCCTACGGGTTCGGGAACCATGCAGACATGACCGAGACGTTCTCCGGTCAATAACCAACAGCAGGATCTGGATACCCATGTTGGCTCCCACATGTTCCACGATGATCTCATCGGATGAACCACGATGTCAAGGACTCAATCAATCCCGTATACAATTCCCTTTGTCTAGCGGTATTGTACTTGCCCGAGATTCGATCGTCGGTATGCCGATACCTTGTTCAATCTCGTTACCAGCAAGTCTCTTTACTCGTTCCGTAACACATCATCCCATGATCAACCCCTTGGTCACATTGTGCACATTATGATGATGTCCTACCGAGTGGGCCCAGAGATACCTCTCCGTTATACGGAGTGACAAATCCCAGTCTCGATTCGTGCCAACCCAACAGACACTTTCGGAGATACCTGTAGTGCACCTTTATAGCCACCTAGTTACGTTGTGACATTTGGTACACCCAAAGCATTCCTACGGCATCCGGGAGTTGCACAATCTCATGGTTTAAGGAAATGATACTTGACATTAGAAAAGCTTTAGTATATGAACTACGATCTTTGTGCTAGGCTTAGGATTGGGTCTTGTCCATCACATCATTCTCCAAATGATGTGATCCCGTTATCAACGACATCCAATGTCCATGGTCAGGAAACCGTAACCATCTGTTGATCAACGAGCTAGTCAACTAGAGGCTTACTAGGGACATGGTGTTGTTTATGTACCCACACATGTATCTGAGTTTCCTATCAATACAATTATAGCATGGGTAATAAGCGATTATCATGAACAAGGAAATATAATAATAACTAATTTATTATTGCCTCTAGGGCATATTTCCAACAGTCTCCCACTTGCACTAGAGTCAATTATCTAGTTCACATCGCCATGTGATTAACACTCACAGGTCACATCGCCATGTGACTAACATCCAAAGAGTTTACTAGTGTCACTAAACTAGTTCACATCATCATGTGATTAAGACTCAATGAGTTAGGGATTTGATCATGTTTTGCTTGTGAGAGAGGTTTTAGTCAACAGGTCTGCAACATTCAGATCCGTATGTACTTCGCAAATCTCTAGGTCATATTGTAAATGTTGCTTCCACGCTCCACTTGGAGCTATTCCAAATGGTTGCTCCACTATACGTATCCGGTTTGCTACTCAGAGTCATTCGGATAGGTGTTAAAGCTTGCATCGACGTTACCCTTTATGCTGAACTCTTTATCACCTCCATAATCGAGAAACATGTCCTTATTTACTCCAAGGAAAATTTTGACCGCTGTCCAATAATCCATTCCTGGATCATTCTTGTACCCCTTGACTGACTCATGGCAGGCACACTTCCGGTGCGGTACACAACATATCATACTATAGAGCCTACGTCTGAAGCATAGGGGATGACCTTCGTCCTTTCTCTCTCTTCTGCCGTGGTCGAGCTTTAACTCTAAACTTCGTACCTTACAACTCAGGAAAGAACTCCTTCTTTGACTGATCCATCTTGAACACCTTCAAGATTATGTCAAGGTATGTGCTCATTTGAAAGTACCATTTAGCGTTTTTGATCTATCCTCATAGATCTTGATGCTCAATGTTCTAGTAGCTTAATCCAGGTTTTCCATTGAAAAACACTTTTCAAACAACCCTATATGCTTTCTAGAAATTCTACATCATTTCTGATCAACGATATGTCTACAACATATACTCATCAGAAATTCTATAGTGCTCCCACTCACTTCTTTGGAAATACAAGTTTCTCATAAACTTTGTATAGACCCAAAATCTTTGATCATCTCATCAAAGCGTACATTCCAACTCCGAGATGCTTACTCCAGTCCTTAGAAGGATAGCTGGAGCTTTGCATACTTGTTTGCGTCTTTCAGGATTGTCAAAAACCTTCTGGTTGTATCACATACAACCTTTCCTCAAGAAAACTGTCAAGGAAACAATGTTTTGACATCCTATATGCAAGATTTCATAAATAATGCAGTAATTGCTAATCCAATTCCAACAGACTCTTAGCATCGCTTCTGGTGAGAAAGTCTCACCGTAGTCAACTCCTTGAACTTGTCGGAAAATATCTTTAACGACAAGTCGAGCTTTCTTAATGGTGATACTTACCATCATTGTGCATCTTCCTTTTCAAATCCATCTTTACCCAACGTCCTTATGACCATCAAGTATTTCTTCCAAAGTCATGGATCCTCTCTCGGATGTTATGGCCTCGAGCCATTCGTCGGAATCCGGGCCCACCATTGCTTCTCCATAGCTCGTAGGTTCATTGTTGTCTAGCAACATGACCTCTAAGACAGGATTGCGTACCACTCTGAAGTAGTCTGGCGTCCTTGTCGACCTCACGAGGTCGGTAGTGACTTGATCCAAGCATCATGATCACTATCATCAGCTTCCACTTCAATTGGTGTAGGTGCCACATGAACAACTTCACGTGCCCTGCTACACACTGGTTGAAGTGATGGTTTAATAACCTCATTAAGTCTCCACCATCCTCCCACTCAATTCTTCCGAGAGAAACTTTTCCTCGAGAAAGGACCCGTTTCTAGAAACAATTACTTTTGCTTCCGGATCTGAGATAGGAGGTGTACCCAACTGTTTTGGGTGTCCTATGAAGATGCATTTTTATCCGCTTTGGGTTCGAGCTCATCAACCTGAAACTTTTTCACATAAGCATCGCAGCCCCAAACTTTTAAGAAACGACAACTTAGGTTTCTCCAAACCATAGTTCAAACGGTGTCGTCTCAACAGAATTACGTGGTGCCCTATTAAAGTGAGTGCGGTTGTCTCTAATGACTAACCCATGAATGATAGTGGTAATTCGATAAGAGACATCATGGTACGCACCATATTCAATAGGGTGCAACTATGATGTTCGGACACACCATCACACTACGGTGTTCGGTGCGGTATTTATTGTGAAACAATTTCCACAATGTCTTAATTGCGTGCCAAAGCTCGTAACTCATATACTCATCTCTATGATCATATCATAGACATTTTATCCTCTTGTCACGATGATCTTTAACTTCACTCTGAAATTACTTGAACCATTCAATAATTCAGATTTGTGTTTCATCAAGTAAATATACTCAACATCGACTCGAATCATCCGTGAAAAAAGAACATAACGATATTCACTGCATGCCTCAGCACTCATTGGACTGCACGCATCAAAATGTGTTACTTCCAACAAGTTGCTATCTTGTTCCATCTTACTGAAAACGAGGCTTTTCAGTCATCTTGCCCATGTGGTATGATTTGCATATCTCAAGTGATTCAAAATCAAGTGAGTCCAAAGCGATCCATATGCATGGAGTTTCTTCATGCGTATACACCAATAAAAATGGTTCGCATGTCTCAAACTTTTCAAAAACGAGTGAGTCCAAAGATCCATCAACATGGAGCTTCTTCATGCGTTTTACACCAATATGACTTACATGGCAGTGCTACAAGTAAGTGGTACTATCATTACTATCTTATATCTTTTGGCATGAAAATGTGTATCACTACGATCGAGATTCAATAAGCCATTCTTTTAGGTGCAAGACCATTGAAGGTTTTATTCAAATAAATAGAGTAACCATTATTCTCCTTAAATGAATAACGGTATTGTGATAGACATAATCCAATCATTTCTATGCTCAACGCAAACACCAAATAACAATTATTTAGGTTTAACACAAATCTCGATGGTAGAGGGAGCAGGCGATGCTTGATCACATCAACCTTTGGAAACACTTCCAACACATATCGTCATCTCACCTTTAGCTAGTCTCCGTTTATTCCGTAGCTTTTATTTCGAGTTACTAACACTTAGCAACCGAACCGGTATCTAATACCCTGGTGCTGCTAGGAGTACTAGTAAAGTACACATTAACATAATGTATATCCAATATACTTCTATCGACCTTGCCAGCCTTCTCATCTACCAAGTATCTAGGGTAATCCTGCTTCAGTGTCCGTTCCTCTCATTACAGAAGCACTTAGTCTCGGGTTTGGGTTCAACCCTGGGTTTCTTCACTGGAGCAGCAACTGATTTGCCGTTTCATGAAGTACCCCTTCTTGCCCTTGCCCTTCTTGAAACTAGTGGTTTCACTAACCATCAACAATTGATGCTCCTTCTTGATTTCTACATTCATGTGTCGAACATTGCGAATAGCTCAAGGATCATCATATCTATCCCTGATATGTTATAGTTCATCACGAAGCTTCTAGCATCTTGGTGGCAATGACTTTGGAGAAACATCACTATCTCATCAGGAAGATCAACTCCCACTCGATTCAAGTGATTGTTGCACTCAGACAATCTGAGCACAAGCTCAACGATTGAGCTTTTCTCCCTTAGTTTGCAGGCTAATAAAATCGTCGGAGGTCTTATACCTCTTGACGTGGGCACGAGCTTGAAATCCCAATTTCAGCCCTCGAAACATCTCATATGTTCTGCGACGTTTCGAAATTGTCTTTGGTGCCTCAACTCTAAACCGTTTAACTGAACTATCACATAGTTATCAAGACGTGTATGTCAGATATTCGCAACATCCACAGACGACGTTCGAGGTTCAGCACACCGAGCGGTGCATTAAGGACATAAGCCTTCTACTGTTCGCATAATTGCTACTGTCAACTTTCAACTATATTTTCTCTAGGAACATATCTAAAACAGTAGAACTAAAGCGCGAGCTATGACATAATTTGCAAAGGGTTTTTGACTATGTTCAGGATAATTAAGTTCATCTTATGAACTCCCACTCGAATAGACATCCCTCTAGTCATCTAAGTGATTACATGATCCGAGTCAACTAGGCCGTGTCCGATCATCACGTGAGACGGACTAGTCACCATCGATGAACATCTTCATGTTGATCGTATCCTCCATACGACTCATGCTTGACCTTTCGGTCTCTTGTGTTCCGAGGCCATGTCTGTACATGCTAGGCTCGTCAAGTTAACCTAAGTGTTTCGCGTTTGTAAATCTGGCTTACACCCGTTGTATGTGAACGCAAGAATCTATCACACCCGATCATCACGTGGTGCTTCGAAACGACGAACTTTCGCAACGGTGCACAGTTAGGAGGAACACTTTCTTGAAATTTTAATGAGGGATCATCTTATTTACTACTGTCGCTCTAAGCAAATAAGATGTATAAACATGACAAACATCACATGCAATCAAATAGTGACATGATATGGCCAATATCATATTGCTCCTTTTGATCTCCATCTTTGGGGCTCCATGATCATGATCGTCACCGGCATGACACCATGATCTCCATCATCGTGTCTCCATGGAGTTGTCTCGCCAACTTATTACTTCTACTACTATGGCTACCGGTTAGCAATAAAGTAAAGTAATTACATGGCGTTGTTCAATGACACGCAGGTCATACAATAAATTAAGACAACTCCTATGGCTCCTGCCGGTTGTCATACTCATCGACATGCAAGTCGTGATTCCTATTACAAGAACATGATCAATATCATACATCACATATCATTCATCACATTCTTCTTGGCCATATCACATCACATAGCATACCACCGCAAAAACAAGTTAGGCGTCCTCTAATTGTTGTTTGCATGTTTTACGTGGCTGCTATGGGTTTCTAGCAAGAACGTTTCTTACCTATGCAAAACCACAACGTGATATGCCAATTGCTATTTACCCTTCATAAGGACCCTTTTCATCGAATCCGTTCCGACTAAAGTGGGAGGCGGCACCCGCTAGCCACCTTATGCACCAAGTGCATGTCAGTCGGTGAAACCTGTCTCACGTAAGTGTACGTGTAAGGTCGGTCCGGGCCGCTTCATCCCACAATACCGTCGAAACAAGATTGGACTAGTAACGGTAAGCATATTGAACAAAATCAACGCCCACAACTACTTTGTGTTCTACTCGTGCAAAAGAATCTACGCAATAAACCTGGCTCGATACCCTTTGTTGGGGAACGTATCAAAAATTCAAAATTTTCAAAAGTGTCACCAAGATCTATCTATGGAGACACTCGCAACGAGGGAAGGAGAGTGCATCTCCATACACTAGTAGATCGCTCAGCGGAAGCGTTCAAGAGAACGGGGTTGAAGGAGTCGTACTCGTCGTGATCCAAATCACCGGAGATCCTAGTGCCGAACGGACGGCACCTCCGCGTTCCACACACGTACAACCCGGTGACGTCTCCCACGCCTTGATCCAGCAAGGAGAGAGGGACAGGTTGGGGAAGACTCCATCCAGCAGCAGCACGACGGTGTGGTGGTGATGGAGGAGCATGGCAATCCTGCAGGGCTTCGCCAAGCACCCGGGAGAGGGGGAGGGCTACGCCAGGGGCAAGGGTGTAGCTCCCATGCGCCTCCCCACTATATATAGGGGTGGAGGGGGATTATTTCTTGCCCTCCAAGTCCATTGGGGCATTGGCAAAGGTGGGAGGAAAGAAATCCCATCCTTTCCTTTCCCCACCGATTGTTACCCCCCCTTTTTAGGGATCTTGATCTTATCCCTTCGGGATATGATCTTATTCCTTCTATGGGGGATCTTGGTGCGCTTTGACCAGGGGTGTGGGGCCTTGCCCCACTACCCACGTTCATGTGGGTCCACCATGCAGGTGGGCACCAATACGGAACCTTCTAGAACCTTCCCGGTACAATACCGAAAAATCCAGAACATTTTCCGGTGGCCAAAATAGGACTTCCCATATATAAATCTTTACCTCCGGACCATTCCGGAACTCATTGTGACGTCCGGGATATCATCCGGGACTCCGAACAACATTCGGTAACCACGTATATCTATTCCCTATAACCCTAGCGTCATCGAACCTTAAGTGTGTAGACCCTACGGGTTCGGGAACCATGCAGACATGACCGAGATGTTCTCCGGTCAATAACCAACAGCGGGATCTGTATACCCATGTTGGCTCCCACATGTTCCACGATGATCTCATCGGATAAACCACGATGTCAAGGACTCAATCAATCCCGTATACAATTCCCTTTGTCTAGCGGTATTGTACTTGCCCGAGATTCGATCGTCGGTATGCCGATACCTTGTTCAATCTCGTTACCGGCAAGTCTCTTTACTCGTTCCGTAACACATCATCCCCATGATCAACCCCTTGGTCACATTGTGCACATTATGATGATGTCCTACCGAGTGGGCCCAGAGATACCTCTCCGTCATACGGAGTGACAAATCCCAGTCTCGATTCGTGCCAACCCAACAGACACTTTCGGAGATACCTGTAGTGCACCTTTATAGCCACCCAGTTACGTTGTGACATTTGGTACACCCAAAGCATTCCTACGGCATCCGGGAGTTGCACAATCTCATGGTCTAAGGAAATGATACTTGACATTAGAAAAGCTTTAGCATATGAACTACGATCTTTGTGCTAGGCTTAGGATTGGGTCTTGTCCATCACATCATTCTCCAAATGATGTGATCCCGTTATCAACGACATCCAATGTCCATGGTCAGGAAACCGTAACCATCTGTTGATCAGTGAGCTAGTCAACTAGAGGCTTACTAGGGACATGGTGTTGTTTATGTACCCACACATGTATCTGAGTTTCCTATCAATACAATTATAGCATGGGTAATAAACGATTATCATGAACAAGGAAATATAATAATAACTAATTTATTATTGCCTCTAGGGCATATTTCCAATAGTTAGTACTGAGATTATGATCCTCGGCACGCTATCAGTTGTGACAGCATACCGAGTCTCAGGGGCTACTATCTATACAGGGCGCATTCTATATGCATAACTGTCAGAAGGTACATCATTTTTTCGTACCTCAAACCCCGTCAGTAAACTTCTGGCGGCTTCATGCAATCCGCTCTCAGCGGATGCAATTCTTTCAATTACCGTAGCCATTAGCGCACGGTGATCTTCTGAGATATACGCTCGCCCGAGCAGGTCCTTCAGCTCCTCCGAAGACGCTTGATTGGCGCGGACCGTCTGGCCCGTCGGACTCGGGAAACTCTCCGTGGCGACACTTCAGGTCGCCCGCCTACCGCCTGAAAGCGCGATAGGTGGAGGCGTTTCGCCCTCTATCATCTCCGGACGAAGATCCCCCGAAGACGAGCTCTGCTGAGAAGGGCTGAGATCCGAACTACTAGGTACAATTTCGGTTATCTTCAGAAATAAATACAGGGATGTTCCTTATTCACAGGACCCCTTCTTTTTTACTTACGGCTCGCTGGAGGGCTGATCCCCTTGGGAAATAGTGCGGCTGGGATACTTCCCGGCGCCGGACTTTCTGACGAAGACTTCTTTCCCCGTTTTGAGGCCTTGGCTTCCGGGTCGTCGGAAGCGGTCCTATTTTCCCCTTGGAGGGGAGGATCCCTGATCCCCTCTTCCTTGAAAGCCTCCTTCGCGGAGGCAGTTTCTTCCCTGCTCCCCCCTTCGCCTTCTTTAAAAGGCGCGGCCTTCAACATCTTGATCAGCATGGGATCCGGCGTGGTCTCTGGGAGGGGAGCCGGACACCTTATAAACTTCGCCTTGGCTATCCACTCATGTTCAAGAAACGACTCCCTTAAAGGGCATATATATGATAAATGAATGAACAGCGTGTCTGGTTACAGGGTTACTTACTTGAGTATCTGGGTGATTGCAGCTTAGACCCGCGTCCTCGGTCAAGTCCGGACACTTCCCTTGTGATCCGAAGAAAAATTTGTACATCTCCTTGGGTGTCGCGCCCATAAAATGTTGGAGAGCTCGTGGTCCCTCCGGATTAAACTCCCACAGATGGAGGGGGTGACGTTTGCAGGGCAGAAGGCGCCGGATCAGCATAACCTGCGCCGCCACGACCAGATTGATCTCCCTTTCTTGGAGGTCTCAAATACGGCCCTGCAACAGAGGAACGTCCTTGGACGGCCCCCAGTCGAGCCCCCGGTTGACCCATGATGCCAGCCGCTGTGGTGGACCTGAGCGGAAGGCGGGTGGAGCCCCCGGGTATCATCCTGGGAGCGGTGATATAAAACCACTCCCGTTGCCACAAACCAAGCTCCTCTTGAAAAGATCCCTCGGGCCACGGAGCATCAGCACACTTGCTTATGACCGCCCCTCCGCTTTTCTGCTTGTTGCCCTCGATCATCTTGGCTCCACCTTGAAGGTCTTGAGCCACAATCCAAAGTGAGGGGTAATATGGAGGAAGGCTTCACATACGACAATGAATGACGAGATATGGAGGATGGACTCGGATTCAAGTCATGGAAATCCAGCCCATAATAAAACATGAGCCCTCGCACAAAGGGATCCGTCGGGAAGCCTAAACCCGAAGGAAGTGAGACACGAACACCACGCCTCGCCGGGCGGGAGTGGGAATGACCTGCCACAGCAGGCAGCCTATCTGAAATCTCGCCGGTTAGATACTGGCGTCTCGCAGCTTTAGCACATCTTCTTCTGTGATGGAAGAAGACATCCATCGGCCGAGCTGGTCGGAGCCGGACATCGTCGAAGGTCCGAAGCGCCTAAATATGAAGCTTTGGGTGTTACAACTCGAAGCGCGAGGCAAACTCGATGGAGGGTGGAAAAAAGAAGATGGCCTTGGTCTCATTATAAAGAGGTTGAATACCAAGAGCCCTCCCCGTGGTCGGTTAGGACTCGCCTTCGATAGAGGAGGCGTGCCAACGGGCACGGTTGGGTTACCCACGTCCGTATTGATGAGAATCCCGGAATAAGGGGCACGATCTCCGCTTTGATAAGGCGTGCCAAGGAAACCGCCTCGCTAAACGCTACCGAGGTGGACAGTAAAAACGATTCGAATAAAGGCCTGGCCGTGGTGTGATGTCACGCCATGAATACGTCGCCAGATCTGTGCAAAGGTTATTCTCTCTACGGTAATATGTGGAACTTGTTTTGCAGAGCCGGACACTATCCTTGTGTTCAAAATCTTCTATGAAGTATTCAGAAGAGGAACCCGGCTTGCAATGCCGAAGACAATATGCGCGCCGGACTCGTCGTCATTGAAGCCTGGTTCAGGGGCTACTGAGGGAGTCCTGGACTAGGGGGTGTCCGAATAGCCGAACTATCACCGTTGGCCGGACTCCTAGACTATGACACTAGTAGAAAAAGGGCCTGTTGTCCCGGTTGGTAAGGGCCTTTAGTCCCGGTTGGTGAACCGGGACTAAAGGGTCGGTACTAATGCCTCCCCCCTTTAGTCCCGGTTCAATCCAGAACCGGGACTAAAGGTCATGCCACGTGGGGCTCCACCTTTAGTCGGTTGGTAACACCAACCGGGACTAATGGAAATTTTATGAAATTTTTTATGAAATTTTTTTGAATTTTTTGAATTTTTTGAATAATTTTTATTTTCAAATTTCTGAATTATTTTAACCCCTAATCTCTAATCAGCACCCCTCATCCTTTGCTCAATTTATCCTCTTCTCTAATCACCCTCATCATTCTAAATCACCTAACTTCCCAAACGGTCACCCATCCTCCCACTCCCCCAGCCTGAGCACGCTTAACTTTCGGGTTCTATTCTCCCTCGTTTCCAAGTCTGCACGTGTTGTTTTCCTGACAATAGTAAGATGTCAATCCTATTAACCCTCAGGAATTTTGCTTGAGCATGAATTGACACATTTCACTGTTTGAGTTTCAAACTATTGTTTTCAAAAACAATAATTATTTAGAAAACAATAGTTATTTTGAATAATTAGTTTGACCATGGTTTGACCATAATTTGACCACAGTTTGACCATAGTTTGACCAGATTTGACCAAAATTCAAAATAACTGAACAAATTATTTAGTAACACTAATATTCTAGAATAATTAGTTTGACCATGGTTTGACCATGTTTTGACCATAGTTTGAATTTTTTTTCGATTTTTTCCACTCTAGATATTAAAAGCCCCGTAACTTTTTTTCTGTTAGGTTTTTGAGGATTTTGAAAATGTTTAACGGGGTACCCCCGGTTAAATTCGGATGTAACTTTTCGAGTAGATGATTTTTCATATAAAAAACTTTTTCATCCGAGTTAGTATGTAAAAGTTATGCCCATATTTACAAATTCCAGTGAGATTTTGCAAATAAAGTCGAAATTCACATTTGAAAATTTTCCCAACAACTAAACCACATATCACATGGGAAACTTATTTTCTTTTATTTCTTTGACATTTCCATCATTTTCTTTTATTTTTTTTAAAATTGAAAAGGCGATCCACGGGGAGGTAGAGTTTGAAAATGGGACCTTTAGTACCGGTTCGTAGCACGAACCGGGACTAAAGGTCTCAACCATTAGTCCCGGTTCGTGCCTCAAACCGGGACTAAAGGTCTACTCTTTAGTCCCGGTTTGAGGCATGAACCGGGACTAATGGGTATCAAGATTCTTTAGTCCCGGTTTGAGGCACGAACCGGGACTAAAGGGCACAGGTGAACCGGGACTAATGTCTTAGCCGCACGAACCGGGATAAATGCTCACATTAGTCCCGGTTCTGGATTGAACCGGGACTAATGGGCTAAACAGGCATGGACGATAGCCCCTTTTTCTACTAGTGTGAAGATACAAGATTGAAGACTTCGTCCCGTGTCCGGATGGGACTTTCCTTGGCGTGGAAGGCAAGCTTGGCGATACGGATATGTAGATCTCCTACCATTGTAACCGACTCTGTGTAACCCTAACCCTATCCGATGTCTATATAAACCGGAGGGTTTTAGTCCGTAGGATGAACAACAATCATACCATAGGCTAGCTTCTAGGGTTTAGCCTCTCTGATCTCGTGGTAGATCTATTCTTGTACTACCCATATCATCAATATTAATCAAGCAGGAGTAGGGTATTACCTCCATCGAGAGGGCCCGAACCTGGGTAAAAACATCGTGTACCTTGTCTCCTGTTACCATCCGCCTAGACGCACATTTCGGAACCCCCTACCCGAGATCCGCCGGTTTTGACACCGACAGTCATTATTACAAATAGCATAATGATACACATTTGATCATAGTCTGACATTATTGATTTCAGAAATGAAATTGGGGAGCGGGGCTCTTTTCATTGGAAAAACTCACATTTGAGCTGATGTTGTTGCAAAGAGAATAAACGTTTGGTCATAATTGAACATTGTTACAAATATCCTAGAATAAACATTTTGTGTGTGTGTGTGTAGCGTAAGTGCTATTGTGAGCTCAAGCTCACATGATCTCGGATGAACATTAAAATTTGAAAAAATAGAAAAAAGATTCAAAACATTCTGAATTTTTTTTCAAGAAACATTGATGTTTTTTCTAAACGCATGCAAATTTTCGAGATGGAATCACATTTGTGGAGGTGTGCACGAAAAACAAAATTAATGTTCGAAAATGCCTCCAGAAGCACTCTTTTTGGAGCATAGATTTTTTTTTCCACACCTCCACAAATGTGATTCCATCAGGAAACATGCACGGATGTAAAAAAAACATCAATGTTTCTTGCCAAAAAATCAGAGTTTTTTGATTTTTTTACTATTTTTTGGATTATAATGTTCATCCGAGATCATGTGAGCTCAAGCTCACATACTTCATGTCCAGCATTTAGAGGTTTTGCACACCAATAGGGTGAGACATCTTTTTTGTTTAGATTAGAGGCGTGGACGATCTGGCCCCGGAACAACAGGCAGGTGACCATGCTGCTGCAGGGATACCACCATGTCGTACAAACTCTCCTTGAGGGGAGTGAACTCCAACCCGAGGTCCCTCAGCCTCTGGTTGGAGAACCTGTACGGCTTGGCCATCGGCTTGCTGTCATCTTCACGCCTGCCACACATGCATGCACGCACACCATTAAACGCTCGTCGTTACAAATTAATCGCTTTCGGGGGAAGAGAGCAAGCAAAGCAATGCATGCACGGGTGGAAATTGATTATGTACGTACTTGTCGGTGATGGGGTACTGCGGGAAAAGGTCTCGGAGCAGCTGGAGGAAACGGGCACGGTGCAGCACGGCGCCCATGCAGAGGTACCTGCCGCGAGAGTCCGGGCGCTCGTAGACTAGGACGTGGGCGCGGGCGACGTCGCGGACGTCGGTGTAGCCGGCCACGGCGTTGGGGCAGGTCTTCTTGGCGCCCGTGAGGTAGCGGTTGATAAAGGCGATGCCCAGATTGAGCTTCTGCTGCAGCGCGGGGCCGATCGTCATCGACGGCACCACCACCGCCAGGTCCAGCCCCCTGTTGGCCGCCTCCTCCTTCGCCGTCATCTCCGCCATTATCTTGGAGCAGCAGTACATGTTCTGCACACGATCGATCGAGGATTGTTAAGCTCACTTCAATTACAAGTAAAGAAGATCGGGCGTGATCGATGGGCCGGGCCGGGCAGGTTAATTATGCAGATGAAACTGAGCCAGATCATACACCAGTCTCCTTGCAGAAGTCGTAGTCGCTCCAGCACGTCTCATCCACGACCGTGTCCGGGCTCCTGTTGGGATCCATGTGCACGGCGCCGTAGGAGGAAGTGAACACCACACGCCGCACGCCCGCGTCAGCCGCCGCGTTGATCACGTTCCTGGTTCCCTCCACGGCGACCACCATGAGCTCCTACGGATTAGGTTCAGATGCAAGTAAATACACTCCATGTATATATTCGGAGCTGCGTACGGAATCTCCAGAGAGTTTGTGAGCTCACGGGGTCGGTTTCCGAGATCGGGGAGGCGACATGAAAAACGCCATGGCATCCGCTGAACACTGAACAGAGCTTGTCACGGTCCAGGAGATCGGCGCGGCATAAGGCTAACCTCTCCTGGGCTCCCTCCAGGGCAAGCAGGTGCGCGTTCTTGTGATCAGCTTCACGTTCATAGTAGGCACGAATCAGTTACTTCGCTTTAGAGATGTATAGCCAATTTATCGGTTTAACAGTTCAATAAAAAATCACAGATAATGAACTATTAACTCTTGAAACAGGATCTCGTCCTGCTTTATATATAAAATAACGGACCAAAGTACACGGCCGACCGATACAATATGAAGGGAAGGTTCCCTTTTAAGGCAAATCAAAAGATACACTTTATATATAAAGCAACGAACCAAAGTACACGGCCGGCCGATACAATATGCATGATGGGGAGGTCCCCTTGCAAAGCAGTTCAATACAAAAATCAAAGATAATGAACTATCAAGCTAACTAAAGCTAATTAAATGGTCTTGCATGGGGCGTGCTTATTGTGCCATTTACATACCTACTTTGTCTAAAAAATAAATTACATCTCTACTTTATTTTTGCCGAGTCTATACATCCCTACTTTGCTTTATGAAGCTAACCTTCGCCCCCCCGCCCCCCCCCCCCCCCCTCAAACACACATAGGGTGATGGGTGTATATGCAATTATATGCATTTTTTTGCATGGATCGTTCGTATAAAATGTGAACCCCGCGAGAAAATGCCGGCGTGTCCCATATGTAAATCATTCATATTTTTCACTTTAAAATACGGTGTCACACAATATACCATCTTACATTATAAATATATCAATCGAAAGATCGGGTGTCTCTGGCACCGCTTTGGTTGAACCTTGGTACACTTTTGGTTTACTTTTAAAAGGGTATGTTCATACTTTGTACAAATCAAATGAGTTGCATAATCATGCCTAACAACTTCACTGAGTTATATCTGCCAACCGTGCGAGATCTCATAGCTAAAAAGAACTCCCCTGGACCCAAACAATTTTACTGTATGAATATATTCCTTTGTTCTTCTTCCGCAGCCTACGAAACAAAATAATTCAGGAGCTATCATGGTAATACTCCCAGGCATGGATGTTCAAATAACACGGGCTTGGATAAAGAAGTGCTTTTGCTATATTACCAGCAGAACACTGCTTTAAGTCCTATACTTCGCATTGGTGCTCATATTTTATAAAATTATTCTAGGTTTCCCGACAAAGCTCGTTCATTGGGACATGACGTTCTCTTCGACTAGATGTCTGTGGTGACTTGTCAATCTCAAGATTTGTTGGATCAGTCGCTAGGAGGTGCTCATAGAAGTATGGCGTGCATGCATGCATTCATAGAGATGTTTGTTCGTGAGTGTGTGTGTGTGTGTGTAAGTGTTTAAATTTGTGCTGTGTTTTTTATAAAAGGTGTTTTGTTATATTACCCTCTTAAACTAAATGGTAAACTTTAGTCTTCAACGTTAATTTTTCTCAATGGTGGTAAACATTCCAAAGAATGGTGTAATGAAGCACTCCTCCATTTTCAATCCAATTGTTCATCATAAATTGTTTTGGTATTTCAGTATTTTATGACTGAGTTATCTCATGTATATTGTTGTTTAATATAAACAACTAAACTACATATCCGTATCCTCTGTAAGTGGTGATAAATAGTGCTTTTAAATAGGCATGTATTTAGAGAACGGTTAGCATGTAATTGATATATGCCATAGATATGAAATTATGATGCTATTACTTACCGGGGTCTCTGGCAGTTCCCCGGACACGGTAGCCATGGAGGAGGAGCGCCTTCACCACCCATGAACCAATGAAGCCTCCTGCCCCAGTCACACAAACTAGCTCATGATGTTTCTCACCCTTGCCGTTGGCCTGCTTCTCCGAATAGGAAGCCATGGCCACCCCCTATGTCGCAAATCTTTTAGTTAATCCTTCTACAATTTTCTAAACACACAGCTATGGGTATTTAAAGCACATCACATGCTAGATAGGTATATATAGAACAATCAGCTCGCCCAGTCAATTTTGAGTTAGTGGACGAAAAGTACAGTTAGGTATAACTTACACAAGAATGACTATGCTTCGATGACTATGTACGTGCTCCCTCTTACCTTCCCTTTTCACATGGGAGGTAAGTGAGAGGTAAGAGTATAAAATAGATCTGAGCCGTTGATTAACTCTTACCTTCTTACCTCTCATGTGAAAAGAGAGGGTAAAAGGGAGCATATTAAAATTGATCGACAACTAAAAATTCCAATTAAATCGAGGGATTTTGTTCAGTAAATGAAATTGGCACACCAATCCAAAGTGTTGCTTTTGTAATGACGATGAAACAATAAGTGTCTATTAATTGTAATCTTATTATAGTCATGCAACATATTTTTCCATGTAAGGTAGCTTTCTTGAGGCGTTACCAATATGTGTAGCAACTGCGTTTTGTTGATCATTTTGGCTTTGTAAAATTAATATCTTCTCTTGTGCAGGTTATGTACTCGTTTACAGTGTGGTATTCTACCTGGGTGCATGTTTGATGCAGGTGTAGTACTGTGTAGCTGGAGGCGATTGTAAAGGGGTTTGTTTGGCGAGAACACATGGTAGCCTAACCTTCATATCACGTACAACTAGCGGCGAAGCCAGCCTCAAGAATTTGTGGGGTTACTGGTATTTTTCTTTTGATAATTTCTTCACGATAGACAGTAAATATACCGTGTATTTAGGTAGTTTTTCACAAAAGCTGTGGGGTCAGAAGTATACTAGAAAGATGTTTAAGTAGTTTAAAGTTTAAATATATGAAGTGTTTTTAGATTGATAATATCTGATAATGACATGGTTGGAGGGTGAAAAGATTAGTTGGAATTTGGATTTTCTTTTTGTTTGTGAAAATGTGTAATTAGTAAAATAGTTGAAAGGCGAATTAATTTACTTTGAAGTTGGAACTCTTTTCCCCCTGTTCGCAACCTTGCAGCTTCATGGATCAGCTCTGGATATTTGTGGCACACACGGGCAAGGGCGCTGACCCATGTAAAAGGGGAGGTAAGAGGGAGCATGTTAAAAAAAATCTCTTTTCCGCTTTGCTTTTGATTTTTAATCTTTTATATCTTTTGAAACAAAAGTCCAAATGAAGTTTCATTGCATATTCATGATTTTTTTGACGAGGTATTTCAAATAAGATCCCTTTTGAATAAGTTTTGATAAAACCGCTGAAACTTGGTACAAGCGAACGCCAAAATCGCAAGTTTCAGAAACTAAAACTTAAAATTTAATGCGCCATCATGCGGAATTCAATGACTTTGTGGATCACGATGCAATCTGACAGCCGGCAAGGTCGAGCAGCCCTCGCACCTGTGCATCGGCGAGTTTCCAGGGAGTTCGAGAGAAGAAATTAAGCAGACGTCTTTTTCCCCAAAGAAAACAGACTTAAAATAAAAAGCAGGGTCCGGGAGATCTTCTAGATGCACAAAAGGACGTACTTTCTTTTTTTAAAGTCTTCTACACATCTAATATGTACAAACACATTGTTCATTCTAGCACGCTAGATGACCATCAATTCTAGATGGACAAGTGCAACCATAATCAAACGTACGACTAGGACATATACTATTCCTTCGCACATACTCCCTCCGTACCTCCAACGCCGAGCGTACTACACAAGACACGTCGGAGGAGGAGCCTCATCGTCGGCCCATCCCTCATGGCCAGACAACTAACTCCAGACTTGCCATCAAGCGTTGTGTCCATCGGCGCCCTCATTTCTCGCAGTCGCGTCCTCCCATTGTTGATAGCCGCCGGTGAGCCTTGTTGTCGCCATGTCCCCCTTTCACGTCCTTCAAACCTTACAGTTGGCCCCAACTGTTATCGGCTTATGCCACGGGCTGAAACGGTACAAGTGAAAGTGCCTGCAGGAAATACGCCTTCAAAGTTAGCCGTTCTGTAAATTCCTTTTAAAATCAATTAAATCATTGTTTTGACCAAACGTGGACATGTTCTAACGCTTGTTGCAATTTTGTGATGTACCTAGGTAGGCTAGGTAGTCACAATGGCTTTATGGAGATTTTCCTAAATTCTTTATTTGATTTTCGTAGTAGCTTTTCCTTCGGTGTTGAAGATGTAGACGGTCTTGGCACTCCATTTTTATCAAGGCAAGCCACCACTTCTAGGGTTGGATGACTTGATAAACCTATGGTTTCCAATATGCATTTTTTTTGACTATTTTGCATTATTACAATGCTTTTATTAGTACTTATTGTTTCTAGGCTCATGTTGATATGGTTCCATCAAGGCATTGCATGTATACTTCATGAACACTAGAATACATGTCTAATCATGCTAAGCTAACAAATGGCAATGCGCATGGTTGCATACAAAATATGACATGGATAATGTTGCAAATATGACCATGCGATGCTTTACTCATATGGTAAGTAAATATGGCTATCACTTGGATCAACACATAATGGATGAAATGAAGGTAAGATTATAACAAGTATAAACTTGCTAATCAAGACAAGAGGTCGGATAATATTGCAACTAATCGTTGTAACCCCGCTCTATCCCCTTGTAGACCTCGTTATAGCAAGCGAGGGAGAGGGTATGATTGCCAGATGTTGGTTTCTCTATATACTTTGAACCCCAGATTTCCACTTGAACATAAATAAACTTGTTTAATAGGACCCTTCATTAGTTTGGTCAAGCCATGGTGCCACCGAACCAAACTCATCACAGTGCGACCACATTTGTCTTATTTTGGGAAGGCCTTAGCTTGCTCTATTCACGCGCCTCTTATTTGTATCACCATAATTGGGATAGGGTGTTTGGTTGGGCCTTTTCGTGCCTTTTTCTCTTCAGCTTAAAGCCAAAAAGAGCTCCTATCTAGGGGACAAGGATCATAAACATGATCATTTGGTAAGTTGCAATGACGGGGCGGTCAAGATGTTAAGGTTACATAAAGCTAAGTGGTAAGTTTGCATGAGATCATGGTAGTAACATAAAACCTGACTAATCAATACAAGTGGTCAAATAAAATTACAGCCAACCTCCGTTACACTTCTCTATGTCCAATTGTCCATGCCGACCTCGTTATACCAAACGAGGGAGTGGGCCTCGTTGCTAGAAGTTGGTTGTTCTATATACTTTGACCCCTGCTTGCCACTTGAACATAAAGCACATATGACCTTGATGGACCTTTGATCCGGAAGTGCATGAATGAACCCGGGTACATATGAACCCACTTTGAAAAACAAATTTTTACATGCTAAAAGAATCTGAAAAATGTTGCACGGGTACGTTTCCATGTTCTATGTACGTGCACAAAATTTCACTGAAAAATAACCATTTTTGTGGCCCGTGCAAAAAAGACAAAAAATTGTGTCATCAAACACTATTTAGAAGCACTGAAATTTGTCTTTTTGCGAAGCAAACCAAAAAGATATTTTTTTTTCACAAAACTTTATGCCGTGCACATACATTTGCGAAAATGTATGTATGATTTTTTAAATATTTTTTGACATTTTAAAACATGCTTAAAATGCAATTTTTTTTCAAAAGTCGGTGCAGATGCCCGTGCGTTCAGGACGTGCCCACTCATCTTTGCTCACCTTTCTTTTATGTTGGCACAACTCCCATGCTTCGAGCTGCTTCCAATCGTCTTAGGTAGCTGCTTTCATTCATTTTTAGCAGAAGTATTGCCGATGTGAAACAAAAAAATAAGGTTAACATGGCGTTACGTGCAAAAAAGGTTATAAGTACACATATTAATAATTATTTGAAAAAAATACCACACACATAACTCAAAATAAGGGGAGTTATTTTCCAAAGGAAGATAGAGAAATAGGTTGTGAACAACAAATTGCATGCATTGATGCAAGTCGGATTGATGAGGTAATTAAGATAAGATGGTGTAAATGATTGAGTTATTTAAAAAATATTATTTTTTCTAAAACAATTGGATGAAGAACTATGAAGGTAAATGAGTGATTTCTAGACTTAAATCCAAATCATCACGTTCTTTCCAAATGATTAGGTTTCGTCCTCCTCCCATCGGTGTTGCCGCTAGTCTGCCTCGCCTCTGATAGCCTTTGGGCCGTAGCGGTGCAGAGGACCTTGCCCTCGCCGGCGGAATGGACATCACTCTCGTTCTTGTTAGGGTCAACTTCTTTGGTTGGGGCTGTGTGGCGGCGACGATGTTCCTTCCTTGGAATAATGTCTCGGATTCATAAGGTGCTGGTCTTCGGTGGGTCTATTTGCCTCCAGAATTCGTTCATTCAGTCGTATGCTACAGGTTTGACCATTCAAATCTATGACTCCCTTCATCAACGATGGTTGCTGCTCTAGTGCGCTAGTCCTATAGGGCCTTAACATGGTAACTTTCTGACTGCCTACTAGCTACAACAAGGTTTGCGTCACTCAAGTTTGGGAAGGGCGATGACGGCGCCACACCTTCATGGACCGCATTATAGTTTTTGTTACATCTATTATCTTTGCACTTTCATGATTGATTATGAATACATCGTAAGTTTCCCCCGCAATTTTTTTTGTCAATACATAATTTATTTTTGAGTGAATTTTAGTTTTTACCACTCCTTGGTGGTTATTATGCCAATTGCCTCATTTGTATATATTTTTGAACGCGGTACAATCAAAATCGTGCATATACATGAGTGTACACTTACCCTTATGAATGTACGCACACACATCTTATGTAACATCCCAAAATTCTAATTTTTGAAATGTTATATTAAATAAGTATTTGTGATTGTTTCGTGATGGCTTGTGTGAAATTGAGTGGAATTGAAACTTTTTGAAAGTAGAATGAGAGGAAATAAAAGGACGTTCCCAAACTTTCCTTTTGCATTTGGGTTCCATGAGTTCAAATTCAATTTGAACACCAAACCCTAGAGTGAAGGTCATCCATTAAATAAATGAAAGGGTTTATGAAAAGATTTCAATTCTAGTTGAAAATAATTGAAATTCAGAAACTTTATGCAACTCAGTGATTTTCATGAGAGAAGACAAAATGACTTCTTCAAATTTTGAGAAAGAGAGTTGAAACTTTAAAATAATGAATTTGAAAGCCCCTTTAGTTCTTTTTGAAATTTCATTTTCTTTTAGTTCAAGTGGGGTTTTGAAATTTCAAATCCTCTAGAAGCTTAATCAAATGAGAGAAGTAATTTTACCCTTCAAATTTTTAGTAACAATTGAAATATATTTGAACAAGGAAAAACAGAGAAGATTTGAGATTGGTTTGAAATTCAAATTCAAACCCAATTATGAGTTATTTGTTTTTTATTACTTTTCTCCTAATAATAAAAATATCGAAAAGAAGGTAAAATGATTCCTACCAGGAAATAATTAGGAGAAAATAAATTTGAATTCAGTTTGGTATTTAAAAAATGATTTTTATTGGCTTTAATGCAACAGTAGCACTATTTGAATTTTGAGATTTTGTATGTATTTTAGTTGCCTCCGGAAAATAGTTCATCATTTTTCATTTTCCCTCATGATTATTTTGGTATATAATATGTCTAGGTTATCTTTTTATTTTCTTTTCCTTTTGTTTATTGTTTCTCTCCGTTTAATTAAAATAGGAAAAAAAAATCATGTATAGGAAATATATCGCCGCAGCCCACCTAAACGGCCAGCCCACCGCGGCGAGTCGGCATCGGACCGGTTGCTTGATCCGACCCATCCCCCTTTCGCCCATTGATCGCGGGACCCACCTGCCCGACCGAATCGCCACGTGGTTACCTTGCCTGCCACCGTCGAAGCCTCGCCGGAAACCAATCATGAGCCGCTCCCCTGCCGTTTTGGCCTCATAACTACACTTAAGTCTGTGCGGATAGTGTTAGCAATTGCTGCTGACGATTACGAGATATGGCAGATGGATGTCAAAATGGCCTTCCTAAATGGA
This sequence comes from Aegilops bicornis, assembly GCA_021605145.1. NCBI lineage: Eukaryota > Viridiplantae > Streptophyta > Magnoliopsida > Poales > Poaceae > Aegilops > Aegilops bicornis. Next base: position 654,557,039 of record CM038674.1, read on the forward strand.
AACCTCAATGTGGATGTGTCCATGATACAGTCTTAAGGTTTTGTTGATCCAAATGATGCTAAAAAGGTGTGCAAGCTTCAGATGGCCATATACGGTCTGAAGTAAGCATCAAGGAGCTGGAATATTCATTTTAATGAAGTGGTCAAAGAGTTTGGCTTCATCAGGAATGATGAATACTCTTTTGTTAACAAGAAGTTTAGTAGGAGCACAAAAGTATTTGTAATCTTATATGTGGATGACATAGTATTGATTGGCAATGATGTGAATTTTCTTAGTGAAATAAAAGAGTCATTAAAGAAGAGATTTTGAATGAACCTTCGGCGAAGCGGCATATATATTGGGCATCAAAATCTGTAAAGATAGATCAAGACGCTTGATAAGGTATTAAAAAGGCTTAATATGGAGAACGCCAAGAAAGGCTTACTCCCAATGTTACCTGGCATAGTACTCAACCCGAATCAGTGTCCTAGAGTGAGTCGCACCAAGGAGGTGGATCATCCCAGAGATTCTTTCCTTCTCCACTCCATAGGTGTCTTGCCACCCAAGTCAAGGCGGGGTGTACCACTATGAGCCCATGCAGCTATTGCCCCTTGGTACAACCAAGAAGGCAGCCACTACGACCACCTAGAACCTTTCAGAAGGTTTCAAAACCTTTTCGAACCTTTCAGGGTACCTTCAGGACATTCTCGATATCACCGGAACACTTCTGGGACCGTCGGAACATTTTCGGTTTCATCATATACATTTCTGATGCATTTCTATCTTATCCTTAACACTTCTCAGTTCTCTATCAAACTGTTAATCGTTAAGTGTGTAATATGTGGACATGACTCGGAACACCTTCTGGTCAATAATCAAAAGTGGAGTCTAGACACCAATATTGATTCCCATATACACATGCAGATATTTATCGAGTGAACCTTTTGTTTACATACACATTTTCCTTTGTTTCATAATACTTAACAAAACCTGAGGTGAGACTTTTAGCTGTATCCTTGTGAAGCAATTACTTGATCGCAATAGCAAGTTATTCTCGTCATGGTTTAGTTCTCTTTTCTCGTTTCCGTATTCTGGAATCACTGTGATCATATAAACGGTGTGTCTAGACGATGATGTATACCGTAATATTGAGTGGACCCAGGGAGTACCTCTTCATTGTTGGAGGAGAAAATCACATTCTTAAACTATCGTGTCCTTAGGCATTTGTTTCGATGTACCCGAAAGTTACTGTTATGATCATCCGTTAGTGGTAACTTTTGGCAAGCCCAAATTAACCGTCCGATATGAAGGTACCTGACATTCTCATGGTCTAAGGATGTGATGTGAGTATACATTAACACTTGATATAATAATATTGATAACAACTTGAACTATATCATTAGTTGGTTCTAACACATTGTTCTGCCAACACTGTGTTCTCATTATTGGTGGCATCCTTGTTACTTTAACAATGACCATAATCAAGAAGACTAGATTATCTGCAATACATGAGCTAGTCTAAGAGGCAAGATTATGAATTTAGTTGGTGTTTATCTTTCTACACATGAAACTGGATTTTCATCTGAATCTCATATTCTGAAACCATTACAGTTATAGTGCAGAAATGTAAGCTTAATTATGAAGGTGAAAATACATAATAATATTTTATTATTGGGCATATGTCCAACAGATTTGGTGCACGGCGCTGAATTTGCTCTTAGTTAGTGATTGCCTTGAGTCTTTTGCCCAAAACAGCCCGCAACATTATATTCTGAGAAGAGGTATCTGGGAATCTTCAACGCGGATAATCAAATGGAAATCACCAAATATCCGTGGACAGCCGACCAGGCGTCGACCATCCAACGCAGGTCATCAAATAGAAACAAACATGAATTTTTTCACATCACAAAACTGGAAACCGAGCTTAATAAAATTCTAAAACTAAAGAAATACTCCTACATGTCGTAGGAGAGGTCAACGACCTCCACACTGGAGCAGCCGGCCTCATTATTATTGGCGGCCATCGCCAACCAGCTAGAGCCGCCAACAGGTGTCATTTTGACATTGTTGTTGTGCTAGTCCAACACATGTCTGTCGTCAGCCTCGAGGTCCTCGAAGAGCCACTCCCGATGTGCGCGGTTGATGCAGTCCTTGCGGCGGCTTCACACAGATGCGAGCATCACCATGTTCTTGTTGTGGACGACTGGGTTAGCGAGGAGTTCCGCCACGGCGGCGGCATCCACACGCTCCGCCTCGAGTTGAGCCACTGCCGTGGGTTGCTTATCCAAGAAAACAAGGTTGAACTGCTGCTCCACCTCCAGCATGATGAAGCCGGGCGCCGGCATAGTGCCGACGGCCATCACCCCTTCTCTTCAGCCATGGGGCTTGGCCATGAGATAGGTCTCCTGTTCATCCTCCATCTCCTCCTATGAACTTGGCTCGGAGGGCGAATGTTGGGCCGCCTCAATGCGGGCCTAGCGTCGGGTGTCCAGGGCGTGTGGACCTCCGCCTGGGGTCACTCCGGTGTGAGCTGATTATACCATGTAGGCAAGGACCGCACCATGCCCGATGACGGATGACATGGAGTGGACAAGGGGCTTAGATGCCTCAGAAGTTGGATGCGAAGGTGGGAGTATGGACTCGGATGTGTTATTTTGGGGGAGGCCGGCTGGCTTTAAATAGGCGTGGCAGGGAGGTGTGATAACCCACAAGTATAGATGATCAATTGTAGCCTCTTTCGATAAGTAAGAGTGTCGAACCCAACGAGGAGCTAAAGCTAGAACAAATATTCCCTCAAGTTCTATCGACCACCGATACAACTCCACGCACGCTTAACATTCGCTTTACCTAGAACAAATATGAAACTAGAAGTACTTTGTAGGTGTTGTTGGGTAGGTTTGCAAGAATTAAAGAGCACATAAATATAAACTAGGGGCTGTTTAGATAAAGAAGCAATAAAGTTAGTATAGCGAGTGTGGAAAAGTGGTGGTAGGAGTTGCGAAATTGTCCCTAAGCAATTGACTACTTTACTAGACCGATAGCAAGTTTTATGTGGGAGAGGCCACTGCTAGCATGTCATCCCTGACTTGGAATTCTATGCATTTATGGTTTGAACTATTAGCAAGCATCCGCAACTACTAACGTTCATTAAGGTAAAACCCAACCATAGCATTCAGATATATGTGAGTATGGATCCTTTTTTACATTTATGTAGTTGAATGTTGTGAATTTGTAGCTCTAGATCATCCAGGTTGTCATTCAAAACTGTATGTCTTCTCTCTCAGCAGTTGAAAACATTTTTGTAGTTCAGGCTTGTTAGATTTTCAGTTCCCTTTGAGATATGTGAAAAGGGCAACCTATGCAACAAGTTTGACTCGTCTTGGTTGGGTAGTGCAATGCATTCATAGCTTAAGCTGCAGTTTTCTTGCTGGGAAGAGCTTTTTGAGATGTTACTCCTTTTTTCTGTTGATTGATTCACAAGGCTGTTATTCTTTAACTTGTGTTTCCTTGCCTCATGTACATGATCAGGATGTCTGTCTCTCTCTGCAGCTCAAAGGCTGAACCGTGCCTTGCGAGTTGCGACTGCTGCTGTTGTTTTCAAATGGGCTGCTAAAGCTAATTAACATGCGAACTGTAACACTTGTTTGAATGACATTTGGAACGTTATTTTCCTCCTCCCTTTTTTCAGCGATACATCTTGGTGATGCTGGCAAGTAGATGCTCTCTGATGAATAGTGATGAACCTTTGGGATTGCAGTCCCCCATGAAATTGTGCGCTGATTGCTGAAGATAGATACAGCCTGATCATGAATACATGAGACACCTAGGCTAGTACTCCCTCCGTCCGAAAATACTTGTCCTAGAAATGGATGTATATATATGTATCTTGGTTCTAGATACATCCTTTTTATCCATTTCCCGGACAAGTATTTCCGGACGGAGGGATTAGTCGATTTCAAAACAGCAGCAGTGCTTGCATCTCAGCAACAATGAAGATGGTAGAACTGAATAAGCAGCTGCAGAGCAGGGCAAGGAGAAACGAAAAGTCAAATGAGAAGCATGTAGCTGACCGAGTGAGGAGCATGGGTCAGCAGAAATTCTCATGTTTGGTGATGTTCCTGGTTTTTGGCTTGGTGATTTACTTCTGCAACGCCTATTCAAACGGCAAGTCAACTGAAAAGCATGTAGCTGAAAACTCTGAAAATTGTTTTCAGAACCGGATGAGGAGCAGCAACTCTCATGTTTGGTGATGGTCCTGGTTTTTGGCTTGGTGACATACTGATGCGAGCAATAGAAGGGGAGGGAAATGCCTCTTGGTTTCGGGCCAAATGAAGGTCTACTGAAACTTGGACATGTCCACTGCAGTCTGTGAGGGATGGATCCACCCATCGATCTCCGGCACAATGATGAACCCTTCAGGGAAATTGTGCCCTGAGTTGAAGATACATACAGCCTGATCACAAACGACTTTGCTTGCACATGAGGAATCGATCAGCTTTGCTTGTTGTGTTTAGTTACGTACATGCGTGTCGACGAAACGATCAGTTTCCTTGTTATGTAGATACATCCATTTCCGAGATAAGTAATTCCGAACGGAGGGAGTACGTGTGTGTCGAGGAATCGATCAACCTCTCTACGTGCGTGTCAAGGCGAGCTCAATCCTTCGTGTGTGGCTGTTGCTCTCGGCGAGATCGACAAAGTTGGATGGCCAAGCATCGCCGCCGTCCTGCTACAGCTAGAAAATCCAGCTCTTCGACCTGTCAGCTGCCGCGACACATCAAACAGCACCGGCATGTACAACTCCGACACGCTGACCCATGTCGAGAGAGACACAGAAGATTCAGACCATTCTGTGTGAAGTGGCATTGATGTTCCGAGGTCAAAGGTCAATACCGGGTCCATGTCAGCCTAAAACCACTTGGAGTGCTAGAGGGACCAAAAGTATCCGGTTTTACAAGTTAAAGGACTATGTTTGTCTAGTACTGAAGTTGAGGGACCATTTCCATACTATCAGTAGAGTTAAGGGACGAAAAATATACTTATCCCAAAAAAAAAAAAAAACCCTTGTGAATCAAGGTAGAGACGTAGAGTGTGTCCGTTCATGAAGCCTATTCACGAAGCAGAGTGTGTCCGTTCCAACATCAGCCAGGACACAAAAATAATCATCTGCTGTCCCCAAGGAATTGATCACTGTTGCGGGATCTTTTTTTGTTCCTTCTTCTTCTTCTTATTGTTTTTTGGCTGTGTGCATCCGTAATGTCTTTACGATATTGCGTTGTTGCAGAGGCCGGGTGTAATTGATATTTCCACGATATTAATATATTCCCTTTGTTGAAAAAAAAGCATCTGGAGAGTAGTTAGCTACCAATAATCATCTGCTACTGCAAAATCAATTAATGATTGGTGACATCAAATTTTAACGGCAGCAATACTACTATATAGGAATCTTACATCGAAGGCGAAAGAATGTAAGCATATATAACATCATGGAAGTCGTCGAGAAAACGGGAAGAGCTCATGAATTGTTTTAAGTTCAGGGTACTACAGCTGGGGCACTGAGCTTCCGTGATGTCGTTTGCGGAAGAACTCTCTCACTAACCAAGAACAAAATGGCTTCATAAAGTTTAAATAACTGCCGGCACCTCACGTATATGTACTAATCTATAACAGGAGAAACAACAACCAGAACAAGCATACATTTGAGTACCTACCTTATATATTGAGAAACAAGATACACATTTTCTTGTGAACGAAAGACTGTACAAAGCTCAAGAGATGTCTCCTTATACTAGTGGTATTTCTTAAAAGTTCCATTTAATACTATCTTCCCAGTTTCTCCATATGTTAAAGAAGTAGTGGTCAAATGTTTGGTGTTTATTTTCTAGAAAGGAAGAGTAATAGATGGAGAGAGTACAAATAAAACATGTCCTAGGAGCCTCTGTTCATGATTTATGTCCTTCTATTTTTATATGCTGCGATTATGAAGAAATAGGTACATAGTTACTCCCTTTATTGAGCAATATATGACTTAAGTTTCTACCAGGAATAGGGCTCCATAACACTCCATTTTCTCACAATAGTAACAAATTTTTTCCCGAAGAAATAGGTACCCCGGCCTCTGCATCACAAGATGCACACAACCATTTTATTAAACGTGAAACAAGTTCAAGTCATCGAGTGCCAGAAAGTAAGACAAATAAAAAGAAAACACGACCACAACCAGTCAGACTCGAGATTATATAGCTCATCCACATAATGCACCGTACCTCAATTCACTCTTCTCCTCTTCTTTCTCGCCCCGCCAACCGAACGCCGCACTGCTCTATTGAGACCAGCTCCATTGAGATTTGCTAGGTCTCACTATTGTTGCCCTACAAGGCCATCCCTCACCGACAATGTAATCGGTCAGAATAAAAATATATTATATTTTACTAGGTTAAGTGAGCATAATTATTATAATTTCTCTGTTATAATGGGAAAGCATGCCCAAATAAGTAGTCCAGGAGGCAAAAACATACATTTTTTGTGAGATGTTATGTATGTAGTTTACCTGGTTTTGAATTTAGATCACTTGATCTTTGGGTCCGCATCCAGATTCTTGCTTTGTTACTCATGACCACTCGATAAACGCCTACGTATGATTATTCATCTTTTGATTCATCTCTTGTCTTTCAACATATTGTTCTAGTCTCAATCTTTTTTTGTGGTCATGCTTCTTGTTTAAACAATTGCTTACCCCCCTTGCTCTCAGTAATGCACCAAACTAACATGGACGTACGAAACGAATTAAGTATGCATATGCCCTTTTAGCACTTGTGTGTTTATCCTTTTCATTTTGTCAATGTTAGCATGTTCCATTTATTCTTTGTCTATCTACACAACAGTTTTTTATTTGAGGAACACAACACTTGATTTTACAGCTATGCTAATATTTATTTGTCCATGTACAGGTACTTTGTTGTTGTTGACGATATATGGGACGTGGATACCTGAGATATTATTAAGTGTGCATTCCCTGCTACAAGTTCTACTAGTAGAATAATCACGACTACTCGTATAAAAAGTGTCGCTCATTCATGTTGCTCGTCATTCAATGGATGTGTTTACAAAATAAGGGCTCTTGATATGGTGCACTGAAGACAGTTATTTTACAGAAGGTTATTCAGGTCTGATGAAGATTGCCCTTCATACCTTAAAGAAATTTTTGAGCAGATATTGAAAAAGTGTCATGGGTTACCTTTGGCGATCATTGCTATATCTGGTTTGTTGGCTAGCAAAGAGAGAAGAGAAGATCTATGGAATCAAGTGAAAGATTCAATTGGTCGTGCACTTGAAAGAAATCCTAATGTCGAAGGAACGATGAAGATATTGTCACTTAGTTACTTTGATCTGCCTATTTATCTAAAAACATGTCTTTTATATCTAAGCTTGTATCTAGAAGATTCTATTATTTTGAAGAAGGGCCTGATAAGAAAGATGGATTGCTGAAGGATTCATTCATAGAGAAGGCAGATACACAACATATGAGTTAGGAGAAAGGTGTTTTAATGAACTACTCAATAGGGGTTTGATCCAGCCTGAGGAGACAAATAAATATGGCAATGTGAAGTGTTGTCGAGTTCATGACACGATTCTTGATTTCATCATATCCAAGTCCATAGAAGAGAACTTCGTTACTTTACTTGGTGTTCCCATTCTGACAATTGGGAATCAAAGCAAAGTTGTTCGTCGACTTTGTCTACAAGGTGTAAAGGAAGGAAATTCAACAGTATTGACAGCGGGTCTCGTGTTTTGCCATCTCCGATCACTTACTATGGTTAGAGGTCTGTTGGAAATCCCTTCTTTGGAGGAGTTCAGACATCTGCGTGTTCTCGACTTGATGGGTTGCTCTGGATTGGAAGATCGTCTTCTTGAAAATATAGTGAGGTTGTTCCAGCTGAGGTACCTGAATTTCAAAGGTACATATATAAGAAAGCTCCCAGAACAAATCGGGCATTTAGGGTGCTTAGAGATTCTGGACCTAAGAGGGACTTTTGTAGAGGAATTACCTGCATCTATTGAGATTTCTTGATGGGATTGCAAAGATGCTAGCACTAGAGATGTTGAAAGATATCGATGCTGCCTTTCAGCCATTTGACTTCCTGTGTGGCCTTGGCCAACTAAAGAATTTGAGAAATCTGAAGCTGGATGCAAATATGGTTGGGGAGGAGCGCAACAAAGCTATTGTCTCCTCCCTGTGTAAGCTAGGCACCCAGAATATCCGCTTCCTGACTATTCATGGACGAAGCAACCTCTTACATGAGGTATCTTTGTGCCTACCTACCCTCGAGGATCTTTCTTTCTCTAGTCTGGTCTTCCCACAGGTTTCGACATGGATGGGCTCCCTCAGAAACCTCCAACGGCTATGCCATGTTGTGAAGGGGCTCAAGCAGGGCGATCTCTGCACCCTTGGGGCTTTACCCAGTCTGCTCGTTCTGCATCTGGTGTAACAAACTGAGCCAAATGAAAAGCTCAGAATCAGTGGTGAAGTTGGGTTCCGATTCTTGAAGATTTTTATTTATTGCAGATGTCTTAAACCATTATATCTGATGTTTGGGACAGGGTCCATGCCAAAGCTTGAAAAACTAGAGCTTAATGAGTTTTGCATGGTTGAAGCTAACTCTCTCGGTTTTGGAATTGAGAACCTCCCTTGCCTCACTAGTGTCAAATGCATTGGTGTTGTGGGTGATGATGGCATTGTTAAAGCCGTGAAGACTGCCATGGAGAGAGGAGCCAGCACACATCCCAACCACCCTAGTCTACACTTTGGGAGATATCCATATTACATTATTAACAAAGAAGCCAAAAACAGCGGAGTTGCTTCTGCTCATCGTCCAGCCAGCTGGTTCTGAAGTTTAATAGTGTTTGGCTTTATTCATCTCTCTTTTATGATACACTATTCTCTATCGGATAATGTACTATGGATAATGATACAAAATTGTAGAATTGGTTAAGACTGCTACTGTACTGCATTTTCTGTAATGATCAGTCATCCGTGGGAATGATGGTTTAATATTATTGGGCGAGCATTCGTAGTCATCATTCGTAATTCATTTCTCCTTTGCTCTTTTATCCACCTGTTTGCAGTCGTCGTGCTCTTTATGAAGAAGGATTTTGCTCTCAATAGTTCTATCAAAAACTGGGATGTAGTACTGTCAATTAAATCTTGATTTTACAGTTCAGTCTATCCCTCGAGGAGACTGGAGTGTTGTGGCTCTTTTATCCACCTGTATGTAGTCATTGTGCTCTTTTATGAAGCAAGCTTTTGTTTGCTTACGGTTGTTTACAGCTTATAATATAAGCCTGTCAACTGGTGAAGCCACGAACACTCGGCGACGACATTGGCCACAACGCGACACTTAGCCTCAGTACTGAAACGGGAGACCGTAGGCTGCCGCTTGGACAACCACGAGATAAGCGAGGGTCCAAGGAAAACACAGTAGCCCGAAGTGGAGCGACGAGTGTCGGGGCAGCCGGCCTAGTCGGCATCGGAGTAGGCGGTGACGACGATGTCGGTCGAGGCGTGCAACGTGACGCCGAGATCCATAGTGACACAGATATAGCGGAGACTCCGCTTAACAGTGGCCCAATGAACGTCCCGAGGAGCATGCATGTGAAGACACACCTGCTGAACTGCATACTGGAGCTCCGGTCGAGTGAGAGTGAGGTACTGAAGAGCCCCAACAATAGACCGATAAAAAGCAACATCTGAAGCAGGAGAACCATCTGTGGAAGAGAGCTCGGCCTTTGTATCAACAGGCATGGTGGCGGGCTTGCAATTAAGCATGCCAGCACGATCGAGGAGTTCGTGAGCGTACTTCCGCTGGTGAAGGAAGAAGCCATCCGGACGACGCAACACCTCAACACCGAGGAAGTAGTGCAAAGGACCCAAGTCTTTGATGGCAAACTCAGCACGAAGACGATCACTGAGCTCACTGAGAAGGCCAGTCATACATACCGTTAGGATGATGTTGTCGACGTAAAGGAGTATATATGCAGTGTCGGAGCCCTGGTGGTAAACAAACAGCTATGCGTCCAAGCGGATAGAGCGAAACCCAAGCTGATGCAGTAACACCGCGAAGCACTGCTACCAAGCGCGAGGAGCCTGCTTGAGTCATACAAGAACCACGAGACTAAACACATGTGGTTGGGATGTGCCGGATCAACGAATCCAGCACCAGGATGGCGAGGAGAAGCTCGGACACCGGCGACGCATGCACCGCGAGACGAGGGCGAGGCACAGGAGAGTGGCAGAGAGAAGGGATGGATGTGGTCACTGATCAGTCACCACAACGCGTTAACAAGGACCGACCAGCAATGGTGGTCGCCAAGTCCTCGTTGCGCTCTCTGTTCCGTGGGCCCAAAACCACGTGGCCTAGAGGTTGTGCACGCCCTCTCGTGGAGCAAATAAAAAATAAAATCAGATTTTTGAGAACTTTTTGGGCACCAGCATTTCTTATACATTTTTGCATCTTTTTTTTGTGAATAAGAACTTCTCAGTACTCAACCAAGGGAAACATTGTCAAGTTTACATAAATCCTCAACTTTCCATCGGAGCATGCCGTACTTGTACAAACCAACCTGCGATCAACATGGGCGTGTTTGCTTGCGAAATAGCTGCACTAGTTTAGATCCTACGTATAAATATACAATGTGTTTGGTTGGCGGAGCGAGGTCGCATCGGAGGGATCGATGCACCGGGGTACATCACTTGCCTGGTCTCTGTACTGGCCGCGTCCGTTTTCTATCCTCCCTGCAGGCTCCGTTGCGGTGCTCCCTCTCTCTTAAGGTTACTCCGGGTGAAAACTTGATCCGCGGGATCAGACAATGGCGGCTTTGGTCGTTCCCTTGTTGGAGGCATCGTTTTGGAGTCCTCGCTCCGCCGTCGGTCGTCTCATCTCTCCTCGGTGGATTGCTCATGGTGATCTCCGTCCGCTCTAAGAGACGCTTCTTTGTTCATATTTTTGGTACTTTGTAGTCGTTGGAGTAGTGTGTTGGTGCCCGGCACCCTTGTATCTAGCCTTGGGTGTGTGGTGTGTGTTTGTATCGGCTCGCGGTTGTAATTGGTGAGGGATGCTTTATAATATAAAGCGGGGGAAATCCTTTTTCGTAAAAATATACACAACGGAACAGAGGCATGTCTATTCCCTCTCTCTCTCTCTCTCTCTTGCGAGGGAGAGGCAGAGAGAAGCATTGCAGCACCTGAGCTACAGTGCTCTCTATATTTGAACAATATAAAATTCGTGTTTTGGAAGTTTCAAAAAAATGTGATTTTTTTCCAGGGATACATATACACATTCTGAATACCCGTGGAAATTTTTGGTAGAAATCTCGTTTTGTTTTGGGCTATAGAAGAAAAACAAATTTCTGACAGTACGTAGGAGAAAAAGGGTGCCATTTTCTGTCAGAAATTTTTTTATTTCCAAAAATACAAAGTATTTCTTTTCCAGATTTTTACAGGCCTTATGAATATGTGTATGTATTCATGTATTTGTTTTAAGATTTTGTTGAGCATCCGAAGTGTGTTTTTCAAAAATTTCAAATACCAAGAGCACTGGAACTCGGTAGCTGCAGTCACTTTTCGGGGAGAGGCAGGTCTATTCAGCACCCAGCATGCAACTTTGCTGATAGAATACTATTCATTCACGTACCAGTACAATGCTAATGTAACTAAGAGAGATGCTGTAGCTTGTACTGGGAATGTTGATGCCAGCAACAGAAGGCTCTCCCGTAATATCCAACAGAACGGCATCATCAAGTGTGACAGCATCTTGAGCGCATTCAATCAGAGAGACTAGCGTGTTTGTCCAACACCAGCCCAATCTGCTACGGAAGTATCTGGACCACTGGAGGGTAATATTTCGACTGTAAATGCAAATGATTGAGAAGGTTAGAACCTAACGGTGATAGCAGCCGTATATTACAGTGCAGAAACTGCTAGAAAAATGACAAGACTTCATGAGCTGTTCAGTTCAAGGAAGAGTGATTACGAGTGCACCGGGAAAGTATAATACACTACAACGAACTACGTAGTAGTAAGATATATACATACATACAAATAATAAATGTACAGAAATTAAGTAACAACGTACGTACATAGGGTGTTGCTTGAATCAAACAGCGTGAAGCATCGAATATAAGAGTAAGGTGGACGTTGGGATGTTTTCCAACTGCTCTCTCCAGGCAAGCCATGCATTACGGTGTCTTCTTGGTGACATCCGAGCAACGCAACTCGCATCTGAAAGTGACGAGTCTGGAGAGGTTTTTAAATCCAAAATACCAAGAACGTGCACTGCTGAAGATTGGTTTTCAAAAAAGACAAATTCCCGCTTTTCTAGATTGGGCATACACCCTGGTGCAAAAAGTATATCGATTCTATATCCCTGCACCGTATAGGTAAATATCCTCAGGCAATGGAACCCAGCTTCACTGCTGACTACCAGGTATTCATCTTTACAAGAAAATTGATTTTTCCTTACTTGAAGACTTAGTGAGCAGAGCAGGCAAGGCTCCAAGGATATAGAGATGTTTGTGCGATATTAGTTCCATTTCCAAGCATAACTTTTGCAGGTTGACAAATGATAGTATCCAATCCAGAACCTCTGGGAGGACACAATCCACAATCTTCAGTTTTTGGAGGTTAAGTGGGGGACAAGTGCACCATGTATTCCGTAAGATGTTGTAATCAACATTCCTTGTGGTCAGAGAACAAAGGTTCCGTGTGCATAGGTTGCCGAGAGAGGAAGCAAAAACTTCCTTATGCTCCTGTGCAACATCCATATGACTAATGTGTAGCTTCTTCAGATTCTTTAGTTGACCCAGCTCTTGCAGAAAGTTACATGACTGCTTGCAGGCATTCACCTCTTTCAAGCTCTCTAATCCTTGCATCTTCGTAATTCCCTCGGGAAATGTTTGCCAACAGCTAAATGTGCCAAATTTTGAAGATTGACAATACATGCCGGTAAATTGTATACATCTGTCTCTCTTATGTCCAACATCTGTAAGCACCTTAAATGTCTGATTTGTTCTGGGAGCTCATTTATCTTTGTCCTGCTAATGTTGAGGTACCTTAGGTGAAACAACCTCCCTACATCAGCAAGATGGTGATTCTCCAATTGATGGCATCCTGAAAAATCCACTGTGCGCAAATGACTAAACTTTATCACTGAAGGGATTTCTACTTCATCCCCAAACACATTAAGTGATCGGATATGAGACAATATTAGGCTTGTCGGCATGAGACAATTTGCTTTCCCTTCGGCTTGCATGGAGAGCCGACGAACTCTTCTTTGTGTCCTACTAGTTAAACTGGGGACACCAACGAAAGTAATAAAGTTCTCTTCGATGGACTTGGATACTATGAAGTCAAGAATTGCGTCATGAACTCGACAGGTAAGCACATTATCATATTTGTCCAGCTTCTGACTCTGGATCAAACTCCTATTGACGAGCTCATTAAAATATCTCTCTCCTAACTCATACGCCGAATATCTGTCATCTCTCTGAACAAATCCTTCGGCAATCCATCTCCATATTAGTGCTTTCTTCTCAATAACAGAATGTTCCGGAAATATGCTCAGATATAAAAAACATGTTTTAAGATGAGGAGGGAGATCAAAGTAACTAATTGACAATATCTTAATCATTCCTTCGACGCTAGGATTCCTTTCAAGTGCACGGCCAATTGAATCTTTCACTTGGTTCCATAAATTTTCTGTTCTTCCTCTAGTAGCCAACATACCAGATATAGATATTATCGCCAAAGGCATCCCATCACATTTTTTCAATATTTGGTAAGAAACTTTTGTAAGGGATGGAGGACATTCTTCTCCAGAGTTGAATAATCTTCTATGAAACAGTTGTGTCGAGTGGGCCATGTTAAGAGGTCTTATATTGTAAATATGGCCACCAATTGATGAACGACATGAACATGCAACATCACTCGAACGAGTAGTGGTGATTATTACACTGCCACATATGGTCACAGGGAAAGCATACTTAATAACATCCCATGTTTTAACATCCCATATATCGTCGATCACTATAAAATACCTACACATGATTTTATAAGTGATATTAGTTAATACGGCATCTTAAAAATGAAGTGTACAACAAGAGAAGCATAATGATGAAAATAATTAATGAAGTATTCCGATCGATTATAAATTTACCAATGTAAGATTGATGTGAAAAAACATCAATATATATCTTAATAGATGAAAGTGAATTGAAATGTATAAAAAGTACCTTTTCTCGGTTAGATAATCACTAATCTTGATAATCACTTGTTCTAGGCTTCCTGCTTCAGTGTGAGCATAAGGTTGACAACTAACTTCACTAAGAATGGTTCTCAAGATATTCATCATGTCTGGATTTCGTGACACCGACAGGAAAGCCTTGCACTTGAATTTCTCTTTGAGCTCTTGATACACTTGGTTTGCAAGAGTTGTCTTGCCCATTCCTCCAGATCCGACAATGGTGACCACCTTCAGTTGTTGTTTCTCTGACAAACATCCATCCAGTCCCGTCAATAGCTTGATTTCCTCGGCCTTGGGTTTATCAATTCCGACGAGTTTTGATGCATGCTCAAAGATAGCAAGAGCTCTAGGGTCATCAACTTCATTTCTAGTGTTAGAGAAGGCCTCATGGGTCCTAGAGTAAGTCTCACGTGTCTTGTACCTTGCATTCCTGTCGGCCACCTCAATTATCTGTCTCTTCAAATCTTGTATCTCGATACCAATCCGCCGACGAGCCTTCATCTTTTCCATCTTCTCTAGCAAGTGTTTGCTCTTCTCCATAAATCCATCCGGCTTAGTATCTTTGTCGTCAATGTGTTGTATGAGGTCGTCGATGGAGTCTTCCATGTCGTAGGACAGCTCTCGGACCTCATTCATCCAAACTTTGTCCTGCATATCGGAATCCTCCTCCCCAGACATTTTCATGAGGAAAGCATCCATGGTAGCGAGTTCATGAGTGAGGGACTTGATCTCCTTGCGCACCCTCTTAAAACGCTTGTACTCATCGCCCAACAGAGTGGCCATCTTCCCCAGGACGGGTTTCAGCACCCCTGTTGCTGCACTCACCAGAGCTGCATCCATGGGTTGGAGGGCCTGGTAGCTCCGTTTATTTGCACGGATGGAGCTTGTATATCATCGACCGCATCGACAACTAGAAGTAGTAACTTTTAACAGTTAGTACGATTTGTGTCTGGAAACTACAACTCCATTTTCTATGTAAGGAAACTACAACTCCATAGATTAGAGGAGAAAGGAGCACGGCATGGGAGATGGATGGGGTCCGTACATACCGGGATGCTGCCATTGACCAAACTCCGGAGACCTGGACGCGGAGGACTTGTGCAGCTGGGCAAAGAGTGAGGAGAAAGAGAGGATGTAATTACGAAGTATGTAGGTGTTTGTTGTCGAGCAAAACGCGAGCCTAACGCGAACAGGAGACGAACTGGCCGTCGGCTGATGGACTTGTCTTTGACTATAAGCTCCAGTTACGTGGAGCCTGTGTGGCCTCCTATATGATCAGTGGCGGAGGCAGCACCCGGCGACCCGGGGCAGCTGCCCGGGCTCACCAGCCAGCTGCTGTATAAAATACGCTAATTTGCTTTTTTGTTAGCGTCACGTACTAATGACGTACTAATCAAATTCTTGTGCCTATCATGCAGAGTTCGGTCGCTGCAGAGACTGGTTCTTACAAAAATAATTAAAGACATGATGAAAGTTGACAGACTTCTTGTACTTAAGCAGTTTACACGTCGGCATTTTCTAAATGTTTAGTTGCCTCCTATATAGGGACGACTAAGAAGTCTGCTTACATAACTTCTACTCATGAAAAGGAGCTTGGTGTGGCAAGAGGATATCTCATGAAAAGGATATCTCATAAGGAGATGGAGACACCGGCGCAAGAGGGGCTTGCGAGGAAGGAGCCGGCGGTCCTACGGCTACGACTAGTCGAAAGAGCAGACCGGTGGCTGATAACTTCAGACCACGTAGAGCTTGTCTGGCCTACCGTTGTGCAGATTAGTCTGAGAGGCATGTGCCAGAACAGAACAAAGAAAATTCTTTAGATTGTGATTTCTGGTAGAATAGACTGGATTTTCTACTCTCGGGTTCAGTACACCCAGAGTTCGCATAAAAATTGAAAAAACAGCATAAAAAAATTCAAAAATCTGAAACTTCGCGACATCAAACTTTATTGTATGTTTGAGCTTTGTGCAAAATTTCATCAAAAACTAACACCCGAGGAGCTCTCACCAAAAAGAACAAAATCGCTCCTCAAAGTTTTGTGCACTGTTTAAGCAGTGAATTTGTTTTTTTTTTGTGACAGCTCCTCGGATGTTAGTTTTGGATGAAATTTTGCAAAAACCTCAAACATATGATAAACTTTGATAAAGAAAATGCACGCCAAAAATTATTCCATCAGTCAGCTAACGTCCAACGACACGCATAACTTTCAAGACTCGTTCAACGTACAAATAGTTTCCAGTGAACTAATAATCTATCTAGTTGTTATTATTATTATTATTATTATTATTATTATTATTATTATTATTATTATTATTATTATTATCTATACGTACTTATAAAGAGATGTGAGGGTGTCAAAAGGCATATCAACTCCTCATACTCCATTTTTTTGCGAAAAATCAACTCCTAATACTCATCCCACTGTCCTGCCAGTAAGGGCATGTACAATGAAGGCATCACTATACAGATGCCTCAACTTCCACATAGATATTTTGGACTGAAACCACCATATGAAAATGAGACTAGCCCAACGCTGCAGCCTCTCTAGTGGTCCACTTCTTCACATCATCTCTCTCTCCCTCCCTGAACGCATGTGAGCTAAACCGAGGAAGGTTGTTATGGCATTGGCCAGAAGAGAGTTGAAGCTGCTTTTTGTCAGCGGAGAGGCCGCCTCGTCTACAGGCACTTGTTTCACTCTGCAAGCAGCATCTTTTTGTAGTCTGGACCATTAAATCCGACGTGGAGGGCTGGGGCACCGGTCCAGAGTGGAGCGTTGGTCATGCCCTAATAATATGGCTTTAGAAACCTTGTCGTCAGCTTAAACATAAAATCTTTTTCTGGCTTTTAATCAATAATATACTGAACACGAGCGCTATGTTCCAGAGAAAAAACCTCTGCATTCAGGATTACACATGTGTCATGTGCCACATAGATGTTTATTGACAAGGGATCACATGTTCTTCCTTTGCACAACTATGCTGGCAATATGTTTGCCCCTCATGGAATCCTACTAAGACATGTATTCAGGATGAAGTCTTCCAGCTCAAGCAGTTGTTCAATGTACCATTCGCTCTGGAGGTTATTGATATATAGGCACGGTTGTCAATATAGACAGACAAGGTTCTGCAGACGTGACTCGTGACGGATCTGAGGAAACGCGTGGTTGGGCTGCATCAATGCAGTCACCGGCTCAGGGAGCGTCATGTCCGCGAGCAACTAATCAGTGGCACCTCTTGCGAGTGGCCGGCAAGGGTCACTTGTGGGCTGAGAACGCGCCACATGGCACGTCCTTAGCCATCGTCACGTGTCGCATGCTGGATATTTTCTCAACATTTTTTTCATGTACGCGTTTTTGTGTTTTAGTTGTTTTTCAGTTTTTTTTTGGCTTTCATGGGATTCAATTTTTTCTAGGTTTTGGAGGGGAGAAATTCAAAACAAATTTGTTAGAAAAAATGTATTGTTTTTCTTCCACGGTATGCACAACTGTGCCTCTTGGAAAAGGAAAAAATACAATCATTTTTTTTTGCTTCCATAGGATGCATAGATTTGCCTCCGTGAGAGGCGTAGTTGTGCCTCCTTGAACAACAAAAGAAAAAAGCATGTCGTTTTCCTTCCACAGAAGACACATATTTGCTTCTATGAGCGGCACCTCTCGAAAAGAGAAAAAAAAGTGTTTTCTTTATTTTTGCTTTAGTGAGAAGCACATATTTACTTCCGCAAGGACCTCGGAGCTTTGGAAACCATTAAGCAAGTTGAAAGACGCATCCACCATTGCGGTGCTGCTTGAGAGGCTCAGAGCGCTTGCGTCAAAGCTATGGCGACACAAGACCTCCAATGGTCAGCAGGGAGGCTGACTAGCATTTGGCGTTCTGTACTGCTCCGCTACACTTCGTCGTCTGTATTAGGCCCTTAAGTCTGATGCTTGGACGAGTGCCATTGGCCCGATGGGTCTGTATCGAACCTTTTCTTTTTCCTTTTTTCTTCATTTTATACTTGAGTTCTCCATTAAACTTCGATGTGAACTTGTAAGGGCTTTAGTTCGCTCAAGCCGGGCAATGTGCCTCCTATCTAAAAGAGAAAAAAACCTCGGATCACCTGGAGCTTGTCAAGCCGAGCGTTGTGCAGAAAACAAGTGAAAGGCATGTGCCCTCCAAAAAAGGGAATGGAGAAAATTCTGAAGAACGTGGTGGTCCACATACCCTCCGAAAATGCACAGAAATATGATAAAGAAAATCCACGTCCGAAGTTCCACCGTCTACTAACTGCCCAAGGACACATATAATTTCCGAGACCCGTTCAACAGTTTCCAGTCCTCATTGAACTACAAGATTTTTTTTTCGAAAAGGGGATTCCCCGGCCTCTGCATCAGAACGATGCATACGGCCATATTTATTAATAAGAGTAAACAAGGTTTAACAAGGTCTAAAAGTCTGTAAACAAAAGGAGTGGCAAGCTCACACAGAGCCTCAATGCCAAAACAGAAAGCCTTACAAGCCACAACCGGCTGACAAATGAACAGATAGGTAAACTAATCGCCTATCCTATTACATGACCGCCATCCAAACCGGTTGAAGATATCCCGCTACCATCTCCCACCGGACAGATCCAGTAACCAAACGCTCTACGGCCTCCGTCCGGAGTGAGTGAGGACCACATCTGGATCAGCGCAGTAGCCGGAATAAAACCTGCAAAAATGAATAGTTGTTGTTACATTAAAAGCCAAATCATTTCTGCAGTTCCAAATTGCCCATAACAACGCACAAACTCCTACACGAATGTGTCTAGCTGTTTCGGAGTCTATCCCAGCAAGCCACGTCCCGAATAACGTGTTGACCGAAGTCGGGGGAGTAATGTTAAAGGCAATTTGCACTGACCGCCACAAGCCTCGTGCCAACGGGCAGTCAAAGAAGAGGTGCTTGATGGTCTCCTCCCGATCACAGAAACTACACCTAGTAGAACCTGTCCAGTTACACTTAACTAGATTGTCCTTTGTTAAAATTACTTGTTTATGTACAAACCACATAAACACTTTAATCTTTAAGGGGACCTTAACTTTCCAAACCTCTTTGGAACTAGGAATCACACTTGAGTTAATGATATCGATATACATCGATTTAACTGTGAACTCCCCAGATCTAATAAGCTTCCACCACAACTTATCGGGCTGAGAATTTAACTGAACCCCCATCAATCTCCGGACCAAGTGAAGCCATGCTTTCCATCGGTCACCCACAAGCACCCTCCTAAACTGAATGTTGAGCGGAATGGACTGCAGAACCGTGGCAACAAGAGCCTCACGGCGCTGAACAATACGATAAAGGGGACGGATACTGGGTCGCCAAAGGCGCGTCGCCAAGCCACGTATCCTCCCAAAATCGAGTAGCATTACCATTACCGACAATACACCTAGTTCTGTTAAAGAAGGTAGCTTTGATTCTCATGAGCCCCTTCCAGAACGGCGAATCAGTTGGTCTCATAGTGACCTGGGACAGGGTCTTGGACTGCAAATATTTACTACGTAAAATCTACGCCCATGTTGCCTCTGTCTCAAGTGCCAACTTATACAGCCACTTACTAAGCAGGCATCTATTCTTGACTTCTAGATTTTCAATACCAAGGCCCCCCTGTCCTTTGGTCGACAGATAATATCCCATTTGGCCACTCTGTATTTTATCTTAAGTTCATCACTCTGCCAAAAGAATCGGGATCGATAGAAGTCCAGCCTTTTCCTAACCCCAACTGGGACCTCAAAGAAGGATAAGAGGAACATAGGTAAACTCGTGAGCACCGAGTTAATAAGGATCAACCGGCCTCCATAAGACATGAGTTTTCCCTTCCGACAACTCAGTTTCTTCTCAAACCGATCCTCTATGCACTTCCACTCGCTGTTTGTTAGCTTACGATGGTGAATGGGAATACCTAGATACGTAAAAGGTAGAGCCCCAACTTCACAACCAAACAATTGTCTATATGCCTCTTGTTCATCTTTGGCTCTACCAAAGCAGAACAGCTCGCTTTTATGGAAATTAATCTTAAGCCCCGTCAATTGTTCAAATAAGCATAACACTAACTTCATGTTTCTCGCTTTTGCCAAATCATGTTCCATAAAGATGATAGTATCATCAGCGTACTGCAGGATGGACACACCACCATCAACCAGATGAGGCACCAAGCTACCCACCTGACCGGCCTCTTTTGCCCTTCCAATCAGGATCGCCAACATGTCCACCACAATATTGAATAATATTGGAGACATAGGATTGCCTTATCTCAATCCCTTATGCGTTTGGAAATAATGACCTATATCATCATTCACTTTGATTCAAACACACCCTTTTTGCGTGAATGCTTCCACCTGGCGGCGCCAAGCTTCATCAAAGCCCTTCATGCGTAAGGCCTGTTGAAGGAACGGCCATTTGACTTTATCATATGCCTTCTAAAATCCACTTTGAAAATAACCCCATCAAGTTTTTTCGTGTGGATCTCATGGAGCGTTTCATGGAGGACCACCACCCCTTCCAGGATGTTCCTGTCTGGCATGAAAGCCGTTTGAGTAGGCTGCACCACGGCAATCTGTGTTAGCCTATTCGTCCCAACCTTGGTAAAAATTTTGAAACTAACATTCAGAAGACAGATAGGCCGAAATTGCTCGATTCTCACGGCCTCTGTTTTCTTAGGAAGCAGGGTTATTATTCCAAAATTAAGCTGGAACAGCTGCAAATGTCACGAGAACAAATCATGGAACATCGGCAACAGGTCCCCTTTAATAATATGCCAGCATTTCTTATAAAACTCAGCCAGGAAACCATCCGGACCGGGTGCCTTATTATTTTCATCTGGGAAACGGCCTCGAAAACCTCCTTTTCCGAAAAAGGGGTGGTTAATATATCATTCTCCACCGCAGTGAGTTGAGGTACATCTTCGATTCTAGACTCATCCAGAGACACAGTTCTCCTCTGGTGGTCGAACAATCGTTTGTAGTACTCGGTAATGTAGAGCTTCAAATTATCCTGCCCGATAATCGTACCCTCATCTTGTTCTAGTTGGAAGATTCTCTTCTTCCTATGTTTGCCATTTGCAATCATATGGAAGAATTGAGTGTTCGCGTCCCCCTCGACCACTCTTCGTACCTTGGCCCGCAGAGCCCACTTTAACTCTTCTTCACGAAGCAGTTCTTTCAA
The DNA here is from genome assembly GCA_021605145.1 of Aegilops bicornis. Lineage (NCBI taxonomy): Eukaryota > Viridiplantae > Streptophyta > Magnoliopsida > Poales > Poaceae > Aegilops > Aegilops bicornis. The sequence goes on from CM038674.1 coordinate 654,578,496, forward strand.
CCTCTGCTCAGCGTCAAGCTTAGTATGAAGCTCGGTGGCTGGCAACACCGTGGTTTCTGCTTTTACATCTAAGGACTGAATGAGGGCAAGGAGCCGTTCCTTTTCAACCCTATATATCCCACTGAGATGTTTAGCCCATCCACGTAGGAAACTTCTCAGATGCCTAATCTTATTCTGCCAGCGCTCAAGCGCATTCCTACCGCCTGCATCCTTAGCCCACTCTCTGGCTACAAGATCCAGGAAGCCTTCTCTTTCAAACCACGCAAGCTCGAACGAGAACAAATTCTTGTTGCCCGAGTAGGTAGCCCCACCAGAGTCAAGAAAAAGAGGTGTGTGATCAGAAATCCATGAGAGAGAGCTTGAACTGTTACAAAGGGAAACTTACATTCCCATTCGACACTTGCGAGTACCCTATCCAACTTTTCAAACGTTGGATTTGGCATGGCGTTGGCCCAAGTAAACTTCCTACCTGAAAGCTCAATCTCTCTTAGATCCAAGCTTTCAATGATAGTGTTGAACATAAACGACCATCTCCCATCAAAATTATCATTGTTCTTCTCACACGCCTCCTAATAATGTTAAAATCACCCCCAACGAGAATGGGGAGCTGCTCGGAACCACAAACTCTAACCAGGTCGGCCAGGAAATCCGGTTTGAATTCTACCTGCGCGGCGCCATACACCGCCACCAGAGCCCAGTCAAAACCGTCGATCTTGGATCGCACCCTGAATTTAACAGCAAAATCTCCCATGACCACACTTCGAACTTCGAGAGAATCGCATCGAACACCAAGTAAGATCCCTCCCGATCTCCCTCGCGGTGGCAGACAATGCCAGTCAAACTCAATACCCCCCGATAGAGTGTTAAGAAATTGTGGTGAGAAATTTGCTCTACCAGTTTCCGACAACGCAATAAAATCCAATCGATGCTCGACAGATGCATCTGCAAGAAATCTTCTTTTAGCCAAGTCCTTAAGACCTCTGCTATTCCAAAAGATTCCTCTCATATCTCGTCGTGGAATTTCTTAGCGGTGCGGATCCTAGCACTCCTACGCACAGCAGACGTAGGGTAAATCTTGGACTTCCATTTGCGCTTAGGGCCGGTCCTCGCATCCACCCGGTCCTCACTCCCCATTTCAGGGGGACCAACAACATCCATCTCGACACTCTCATCCTCCTCCTCCGGCTCCGGGAGGGGAGGTGCGAGATCGGCACAAAAATCATCGAGCACCGAACTCCCAAGGCATCAATCTCGGAATCATTCATGGGTTTGACGGCAGCTAAGTTTCGAATCATATCTAAAGCCCTCTCGGCTTCTAGATCTAGCAAATCATTGATGGAGTTAGAAATTTCACCCTCATTACTACCTAGTGAAATCCCTAGTTGGTTCGCATTATCAACAATCTCATCATTCGAAAAATGCAATATGGAATTAGAAGTATTGACCGGCATACCAGTAGTGACCTGGACGTCATGAAGCTTGGTCGCCCTCACGGGCGCACTGCTGTTGCATGTCGTCCACCTCCGGATGGCCTCAAGACGGCAGCTCACCCGTCGGCCCTCGGACGCCTTTGGTCCGGAATCCCGCCGAATCTGTATAACCTCCTCCCGAGTGAAGTTGCCCGGGATTGACCGCTGTCACCCCAGAACAAGCAGCTGCTCCCACGGCTGGGAGAGGGCGCCGAGTCGGTGATGGGGAGCCAAAGGCCACCTGCCCGCTCCCCATCCACCCAGGACCTTCGGTCGGGAGTGATCACCGGCGCCAACGGTGGGGCGGTCCCCTGGCGGAAGGTGAAGAGGGTCCCGAGGCCACCCGCCCCAAGCCCCCTCCATAGGCCGGACCGGCCACCTGCAGAATCGGCCCAGCGACCGGTGAAGAGGGCGCCGAGGCCACCTGCCCCAACCCCCCTCCCGAAGGTATCTCCTCCCTCACGGTCTCACCGACCTGAGCGAGAGGAGAAGGGGGCGCCGAGACCACCTGCCTCAACCCCCCTGCACCGCTCGGAACCACCACCTGTAGCTCCGCCGTCTGAACACAATCCGGCGAAATCTCTATCTCCGAAATCTCCTCCGCGCTAGAATCCTCCACGCCCGGGCCCTCAAAGTCCAAAGCGGGTAGAGAGTGCTCAAAATCATCAAAAGACTCCACTCGCTCGCTCCAAAGCCTAGGAGGTGCAGTAGCAGGCTCAATAGATCCAAACCTCAGAGTGGTCGACGGCACTGAAGCAGAAGGCGCCGTCCCATCTCCGGTTGTCTGAGCAACAGATCCCGGTCCCTCGGACATCTCTCGTCCAGGATCGGCGGCCGGAGTCTCCTTAGCTCCTGCACCCTCATCATCCTCGTGCATATCAACATTAGTGGCAGCAGGTGCCTCAGCAAACATTTGTCATCCTCAAACTCAATCTGAAGGTTGTAAACCTGGCCTCGATAAGCCCACTTGACCACATCAGGCACAAACTCAATGTCCAAAATGCTGACGATGGCGAGCAACCCCATGAGCTCTAGTAAAGGCCATATCCACACGCCGGGCTTTCCCACCATGATGCCCAAACTCGCAACTACCCTAGCATCCTGCATAGGTTTGGAAGGAGCTCCCGAAAACCGTAACCAAGCCTGGGTAAGAAGTTTACCCTGAGGTTCAATCAACTTCCACTCGTGGAACTCAAGAATGCCCTCAGTACCTGGCACTTTGCAGATCCCGAAACTCAAGAGCCTCTTTAAATCCTCCACTGTTGGGAACTCAACCCTGAACAAATTCGCCTCTAGACTGACAAGCTCCCAGTGGAAATCCCACAGGGCCAGCTCCGAACCATTGTACAATCTGGGTCTCAGAGACTTCTCCTTTAGTCACTTTAACAATCCCAGTTGTCACACTCTGAACCTCATCAGTAACCTCCCTCTCGGTCGGAGACTCAAAGAACGTGAGCTCAGCACAGTACACTCCATACATCATAAGATTCGGTACCTGCTCCCTCAAAAGCGGACAAACCCCCGACTCATGGGCTGGCTTGCCACACGTATCGCATAAAACAGCCACACACTCAGCAATGAAGTGGCCCTTATCACCACAACGGTAACATAACATCCTTTCTTTCTTGCGCGCATACTTGGCCGCTCTGTCCTCTACCGACATAGACCCAATCTCACCATTAGCAGGGACCACCACGTCAGCCAGTGCCGTTACCACCTCCATAGCCTGGCCATACAACCCAGGTTCCGCAGTATCCACGCTAACAGGTGTCTGGTCCACAATAACAGGATGCTGTCATGGACGACAGCGGCCACCGCGGCCACCTCGGCCACCACGGTTACCACGGAAACCACCGCGGTTACGATGAGCCGGTCCAGACGCCCCTTCGACGAAACCGCCCGTCGGCCCCAGGAAGGGCCTCTCGGCCGAGCCATCGCTCTGCCAGGCATACCCCCGTCCACCACCCGTAGACGAGGATCCCCGGTGTTGTCCATCTCCATACGCATTATATCCATCATCACCCCACTGTCCACGAGGCGCCGATTGAACATCCCCACTAGCAGAAACCTGCGGCGCCTGTGCCTGCTTCACCGAAAAAGCTTGTCCCATGCTTGTTTCTCAAATGGATGTATCTAGCGCCAACTTGATGCTAGATACATCTATTTGAGGGACAATCTTTTTCGGACGAAGGGAGTATGTACTAATCTCTAACTGAGGGCAATTTACCCATTCAGAAAGAGGACATGTTTTATGAACGACAACTCTCTACTGGAATTGTTGACTTTTTTTTGGAAAAGGAGGATGACCCCCGGCCTCTGCATCTGGGAGATGCATGCGGTCATTTTATTAATTATTCTTGAGGACCTTATAAAATAGATAAACAATATGCCTGAATCCGTCATCTTGACAATATCTGCCGCTACTCCTATCCAAATGATGAAGGGGGTGCAAGCTGGGCCCCATACCCAGACCTCTGACCTGAGCCTACCATCTAAAGCCGGAGGCCTCGACCGAGCCGTCTGCCAGGTCCGGGGCTCAAACCGGTCCGTGCACTCACATGTGTCGTCGCCGCCGTCTTCCGCTGGTCCATCTTCAGAGCAGATTAAGGTGACAACCTTGGCAGGTCCTCCGCCATCGACACCACCACGACGCCAAACGATGACCTTCACCTATGCGAGCCTTGGCAGGTCCTCCGCCATTGACGCCACCATGACGCCAGCCGACGACCTCCACCTACGCGAGTCCATCTCCAAGCAATGGACGTAAATCCATGCTAGATAGGGCCGCACCACCGCCGTCGCCCACCACACACAAGCGCCACCCAACCGCAAGGTTCCCAAAGCGGCACCTTCAAGAAGGAAACGGCGCCGTGAGCCCCGCTGCCGCCCAACAAAGTTAGGGCTTTCGCCTGGGAGACCTAGGGGAAGGTGAAGTGAGGAGAACAGTCCATACCGACGCCTCCAAGAAGGGGAACGGCACCCACAGGCGTCGCCGTCGACGCGGCCGGTCATGGCCGGCAGGGATTTCGCCCGAACTAGATCTCCACCACCAGCAGCGTCTCCTATAAGGCTGGCCCGCACGCCGAAGAGAGGAGGAGGGGAGGCGCCAGGTCGCGTGCACCGGCCGCCGCAGAAGCCGCCGCCGACCGCCAACGACCACCGGATCCCGCCGCTCGCGAGGCCGGGACACCAGATCCACTGCCCGCACGGCTACTAGCCGGCGGTGCCTTGCCAATGAATCCGCCGCTCCAGATCCGAGGTTCCCCATGCAGAAGTAGGGCAACCAAGGCCCCGCCGCCACCATCCTTGACGACCCGGGCTTGCCCGGTGGCTGCCTCAGGCGGCGGCGAGGAGGTGGGACGAGGTGGGGAGGGGGCCGCGGCGGCGCGAGCTAGGGTTCCCCCGCCGCCGCCGGGGAGGCGACGCGGGGGTCGTGAGAGGAGAGGGCGCGGGGGTTGCCTCAAGCTGGAATTGTTGACTGCAGGAATTAATCTGGTCTCAAGCTGGTTGCCAACAGCATCGATCAGCCACAACACTCAAGCGCCCAATCGGCCAGTACTGATTTGGTTACCACTGCAAATGATCAACAGATGAACTGCAAAGTCAATATTTAATTGTTGAGACAATGACCAGGTGGCAGGCGTATATTAAGCAGTAAACGACCTTAAGCAGGCATATATAGCAGCATCCGAATTGTTGAGAGAACTATTGGGAAGAAGCAGAGCGTATCAAGTGTTTAGTCCAACTGTAACAGAGGCACAAAAGCTTGCTTGATAGTAAAAAAGAGCACGACGACTAAAGGTGGATAAAAGAGCAAAGGGGAAATGTATTACCAGTACAACTATAGAATGACGACTTGCCAAAGAGCATGACTACAGAATGATGACTACGAATGGTTTCCCAATAATATTAAACCATCAACACAGATGAGTGATTATTACAGAAATTGCAGGTAATCGAACAACCAAACAGCCCATGAGGCAGTATCCAAATGCTAATTCTACAATTTTTTATCACAGACTCCATAGTACATTACCCGATGGAGAGAATACAACGCACTGGTGTGGCATAAAAGGGAGAAGAATCAGAATCAGCCGGCCGGGCAACGAGCAGCAGCATCTCCACGGTTATTGGCTTGTTTGTTGAAAGTATCAGAAAGCTCTCTCAAATAGTAGACTAGGTTGGTTGGGATGTGTGTTGGCTGCTCTCTCCAAGGCAGTCTTCATGGCTTCAACAGTGTCATCATCACCACAAACATAAATACATTTGACAGTACTGAGGCAGGGGAGGTTCTCGATTCCAAAGTTCAAACAGTTAGCTTCAACCACGTGCAAAGAATCAAGCACGAATTTTTCTAGCTTGGGCATGGACCCTGCCCCAAACATCAGATCTACTGGTTTATAAGATGCATAATAACTAAAAATCGTCAAGAATCGGAACCCAACTTCACCACTGATTCTGAGTTTTTCTGTTTGTTCGTTTGACTCTGTTTTTTCCAGCAGGTGCAGAATCAGCAGACTGGGTAAGGCCCCAAGCATGCAGAGATCGTGGTGCTTGACCCCCTCCACTTCAATGCGTAGCTGTTGGAGGTTTTTAAGGGAGCTCACACATGTCGGAACCCGCGGGGTGGCTGAAAACCAGGCAATAAGTTTCTCCAGGGTAGGCAGGCACAAAGGTTCCTGTAAGAGGCTGCTCCCTTCAAAAATATTCAGGAAGCGGAGGTTCTGGGTGCCTAGCTTACACAGGGAAGAGACCATAGCTTTGTTGCGCTCCTCACCAACCACATCCGTATCATCAGTGTCAGAATCAACTTCCAAACCAAGGTCAAGCTGCAGATTCCTCAAATTCTTTAGTTGGCTAAGGCCCCATAGGAAGTCAAATGGCTGAATGGAGACCCTCACTTCTCCCAACGTCTCGAGTGCTTGCATCTTTGCAATCCCATCAGGAAATCTAACATCATGATCAACAAGTAGATGCATTAATTTTCCGAGATTAACAATAGATGCAGGCAATTCCCCTACACGAGTGTCACTTAGGTCCAGAATCTCTAAGCACCCTAAACGCCCGATTTGTTCTGGGAGCTTGCTTATTTTTGTACCTTCGACATTTAGGTACCTCAGTTGGAATAACCTCACTATATTTTCAAGATGATGATCTTCCAATTCGGAGCAATCCATCAAGTCAAGAACACGCAGATGTCTGAACTCCTCAAAAGAATGGATTTCCAATAGACCTCTAACCATAGTAAATGATCGAACATGAGACAAGACAAGACCTGCTGTCAGTATTGTTGAATTTCCTTCCACGGCACCTTGAAGACAGAGTCGACGAATACCTTTACTTTGGTTCCCAATTGTGAGAATGGGAACACCAAGTAAAGTAACGAAGTTCTCTTCTATGGACTTGGATATGATGAAATCAAGAAGTGTGTCATGAACTCGACAACTCATCACCTCGCCATAGATATTTGTCTTTCCAGGTTGGATCAAACCCCTATTGAGTAGTTCATTAAAACACCTTTCTCCTAACTCATATGTCGTGTATCTGCCTTCTCTATGAATGAATCCTTCAGCAATCCATCTTCTTATCAGGCCCTCCTTCGCAATAGTAGAATCTTCTAAATACATGCTGAGATATAAGAGGCAAGTTTTTAAATGATGAGGCAAATCAATATAACTAAGTGACAATATCTTCATCATTCCTTCGACGCTAGGATTCCTTTCAAGTGCACGACCAATTGAATCTTTCACTTGATTCCATAGATCCTTTGTTTTTTCTGTGTTAGCCAACAAACCAGATATAGCAATGATTGCCAAAGGTAATCCATCACATTTTTGCAAAATTTCATCAGAAACATTTTCAAGATGCGAAGGGCAATCTTCATCAGACTTGAATAGTCTTCTATGAAATAGCTGCCTTGACTGCACCATATCAAGTGGCATTATATTATAAAGATGGCCATTGAAGGATGAACAACATGAACGAGCCACATTTTTCATACGAGTAGTTGTGATTATTCTACTGCTAGAACTTGTAGTGGGAAATGCGCACTTAATAACATCCCATGTATCCACGTCCCATATATCGTCAACAACAACAAAGTACCTGTACATGGACTAATAAATATTAGCATGCTGTAAAATAAAGTGTGTTGCATAGACAAAGAAAGCATAAACGGAACACATCGACATTGACAAAATGAAAAGGATAAACACACAAGCTAATCAAAAGGGCATATGTTACACACTTGATTCGTTTTTGCTCGTACATGTTAGTTTGGCGCATTACCGAGAGCAATGGGGATAAGCAATTGTTTAAACAAGAGGCATGACCACAGAAAAAGGTCAAAATTGGATAATTATGTTGAAAGACAAGAGATGGGCAAAAATATGAATAATCATACACAGGCGTCGATCAGGTCGTCATGAGCAAAAAAGCAAGACTCTGTGTGTGGACCAAAAGATCCAGTGATCTAAAAATGAAAACAGAGTAAACTACATATATAATATATAGAAAAATGCATGTTTCCCTTCCTAGACTGCTGATTTGGGCATGCTTTACCATTAAGGAAATTAGTCTCACTTAACCTAGAAAACTATAATTTTTTTGATTTTGGATGGCTACATCGTCGGTGATGTATGCCCGTGTAGGGCAACAATAGCGGCGTTCGGTTGGCTGGATGAGAGATAAGAGGAAGAAGAGTGAATCGAGGCACGGTGAATCTGGTCTGAAGAGAAAAGTTAGCCAGAGAAGTTAGAGGTGGAAAAAGGTGATGTGTGTGACAGCTTTGGTGTGATAACCATTATGACGTGGATGCCGCACTTGCAAAACCAGCATCTATAACATCAAAATTACTGGCCAAAACCTGTTTTGAGTTAAAATGCACAAAATAATATAGTTCAGTATGTTAAGGGAGCTCAAGGAGAATTAGAAAGAAAAGTGAGCCAAGCTAGTAATGTGAGAAAATGGAGTGTTATGGGGCTCTACTCCTGACACAAACTTATGCCATATATTACTCAATAAAGGGAGTAGCATGTGCCCATGTCTTGAAGATCGTAGAATATCAAAATAAATGGACATAAATCATGAAAGCAGGCTCCTAGGACATGTTTTTTTGTACTCTCTCCATCTATTTCTCTTCTTTTTTAGAACATCAACACGGTCTTTATTACAAATACTTGACCATTATTTTTCGAACAACATATGGAGAAACTGTGAACATAAAATTACATACTTTTTAACAAATCCATAGTATAAACTTCCTATGACATACCTAACTAACCTTTTTATACATTCAAAGATGAGAAGTAGAAATGGAAGAAAAGTTAAATATAGCATGTACCTTTTATCTAGTAGGGAATCATGGATCTTGTTAATAAGTATTTGTTCACTCCCTGCTTCCGTGTTAGAATAACCTTGACCGCTAACTTCACTAAGAATAGTCCTCAAGATATTCATCATGTTTGGGCTTCGCGACACGGATAAGAAGGCCTGGCACTCGAACTGCCCTTTGATCTCTTGATACACTTGGTTTGCAAGAGTTGTTTTGCCCATTCCTCCGGATCCAACGATGGAGACTATCTTTGGTTGTTGCTGTGTTGAGCCAAACCCATCATCTATTAACAATTTGATTAACTCGGCCTTGGGTTCATCGATTCCGACGAGTTTTGATGCATGCTCAAAGATAGCAAGAGCTCTAGGGTCAACGGTCGCATTGAAAGTCTTGGAGAAGGCCTCGCGACCCTTGTACCTTGCATTCCTGTCGCCCACCTCAATGATCTGTTTCTTCAGATCTTGGATCTCCCTGCTGATCCGACTGACGAGCCTTCATCTTCCCCAACTTCTCTAGTGAGTTCTTGATCTTCTCAATGAAACCATCTGGCTTTTCTTCTTTGTCACCGATGCTTTGCATGAAGTCGTCGATGGCATCCTCCATATCATAGGACAGCTCCCGCACCTCGTTCATCCAAACTTTATCCTGCAAATCGGGATCCTCCACCTCGGACATCTTCGTGAGAAAAGCATCCATGGCAGCGAGCTCATGAGTGAGTGACTTGATCGCCTTGCGCACAGCCTTGAACCTCCTGTACTCATTGCCTAGCAGAAGGGCCAGCTTGCCCAGGACGGGTTTGAGGCGCCCGTCGCCACGCTGACGAGCGCCGCTTCCATGGCCATGCTAAGCTCAGAGTCAGAGCTCGGCCAGTCAATTGTGTGTGGAGGTCAGGTTGCAGCCAGATTGGTCAGCCTGTAGAAGAGGATGGATTATTACAGTTAACAGCTGATCGCGCCCACGGAAGCTGAGTTTCTATTGGTGTCGGACGGAGACACGGGGAGATGGGTTCTTCATACGTACTACCTGATTGTTGTGCAGGTCGAGCGCACCGCGGCGAACAGTGGATTTACCTTAATTTATTATCAGCGTCGTCGATCTGGATCCTGAAAGAGAAGAGTGGATTCACGGATGTAAGGATAGGATTGCTGCACCGAACGAGCTACAGAGCGTCCCCAGTGCAGGCGCAATCTAATGCGCGGCCGCGGCGCCGCCGGCGGTATAGGAGGAGATCGAAGCACCGCAGTGGGGGACGGGGCCATACCTTAGCGGGATGGATCCGGTCGAGCGCACACCGACGGTGAACAGTGGGTTTTCCTTTTCCTCTCCGCGTCACCGATCTGAATGAACCCTTAATGAAAGAAAATGGATTGACGGAGGTAAGCCGGACCATCGCTGACCGAACGAGCTAGGAGGCGGCACAGGAGGAGATCGAAGCACAAGTACGTCTGGGAGGGGATGAGGCCGTACCTAGCGTGAGATGGATCCGGCCGTGGAGTGGCTGGGCTGTGGCGACCGCGAGGTAACACCAGCACCTGGCCCGCGAGGAGCAGGAAGAAAGCAGGGAAGTTCGGACGCCGGCGGGCGGCGGGGCGTTCACCGCGAGGGCCAGCAGGTGGGCGAGAGTGGACTGGAGTGAGAACCGACAGCGTGTTCGGTTCGGGCGAACTAGAGATGATGGGGATTGGGAGTTGGGAGCGACGAGATTAAAAATTCACTGTTTGATTAAAGGGAATAAGAGAGTTTAAATGAGAAAAAGAATGAAAGTTGAGGAAGTCAATTTCCACCCATTTCGATCATTTCCATTATATACCAACAAGGAAATGGGTTCTAAAACTCTACTACTTCCCATACCTAATTCCTTCACAAACATCCTTGTGGAAACTTTCATTTCCCTATCCGAGTAGTTACCAAACAGACTGCGAAGGGGTCAGCGGTGTCGCCGGGTCATCGTCGTTTGGGCTTTATCTCTTTGTCTCCCTATTACGGTGGCCCAACTCCACGTGGCCTCCAGCTATGTGTGTTCCCCTGGTGGCACACATGAATGAAGCCCGGAGATCATAAATGATACGGTGCTTGTTCTTATTTCTAAAGTAACTAACCCATCTCTTTTGTCACAGTACAGGCCCATTAGCTTATGTAATGTGCTATACAAAATTGCATCCAAGATGGTGGCGAACCGTTTGAAGCTCATTCTGCCAGATATTATATCAAGGGAGCAATCTGCCTTTGTCCCGGGACGGTTAATCACTGATAACATTATATGTGCATACGAATGCTTACACTTCATGAAAAGGACCAAGTCAAAGAATAATAGCTTTTGTGCACTCAAGTTGGATATGATGAAAGCGTATGATAGACTTGAGTGGTCCTACCCGGAAGCCATCTTGACCAAGTTGGGTTTTGAGCAGCGATGGATTAACACTGTTATGGGTATGGTGTCGTCAGTTTCCTTTTCGGTATTGTTCAACGGAGAAAAGCTTGATAGTTTCAAGCCTACTAGGGGAATCAGGCAGGGAGACCCAATATCCCCCTACCTTTTCTTGATTGCAGCAGAGGGCCTGTCGTGCCTCCTGAAATCCAGTACTCAGTCATCCGTGTTGGTCGGTGTGAAGGTGGCTCCTACAGCGCCATCAATTAATCACCTTCTTTTTGCAGATGATAGCCTGTTGCTTTTGAAGTCTAGTGTGGAGGGAGCCAATGCGGTGTCAAACCTACTGGGATCTTACTGAAGTCCTTGATTTTCTTCAGTAAAGGTTGCGGTCAACAGTTGAGAGATAGCATAAAAAACATTCTTCAGGTTCAGAATGAGTCTTTGACTGATAGGTACTTGGGGATGCCGACGGATGTAGGTCACTCAAAAAATGGTACCTTCAAATATCTTGTGGACAGGGTCTGGGACAAGGTAAAGGGGTGGATGGAGAAAATCCTGTCAGTAGGAGGCAAAGAAGTTCTGATCAAAGCAGTTGCACAGGCCATCCCAGTATATTCTATGTCATGCTTCAGGCTACCTCGAGGACTTTGCGATAAAATCACATCTATCATACGACAGTTTTGGTGGGGCAGTAAACGGGGTAAGAGAAAACCGGCATGGGTTGCGTGGGATGTTATGGTCCGGCCAAAGCATGTGGGAGGCTTGGGGTTCAGAGATATGGAGATTTTCAACTTGGCATTACTAGCAAGGCAGGCATGGAGAGTACTCAATGATCCCAATTCTTTGAGTGCTGAAATTTTGAAAGCAGCTTACTTTCCGGACTCAAGCATTACGGACGCAAGTTTGGGTTCACATCCCTCTCAAATTTGGCGTGCCATTACGGATGGTAGCGATATCACAGCCCAAGGGATCATCGGAAGGATCGGTGACGGTGAGACAACCTTGATCTGGGAGCAAAACTGGATTCCGCGTGATGGTGTCAAGCGCCCCATTGCGTCTTTGATCCAAAACCCACCGACTCAAGTTGCGGAGCTCATTGACAGTAGCACGGCGAGTTGGAGAGCAGACATTGTGAGGGTACTTTTACACCATTCGATGCGAAGCTATCTGTCGAATTCCTCTCTGTAACAGAAGGGTACATGATTTCTGGGCTTGGAATGAGGAGAAGCGAGGCACATTCTCCGTACGCTCGGCATACAGAATGATAGTAAGAATCAAGACGGAGAGGGAAGGATGGGTGGAAGAGAGGGAGGGAACATCTCATAATTCGGGGAGCTCGGGAATCTGGCATGAAATATGGAGTCTGCATGTCCCGACTAAACTAAATATATTCCTGTGGCGTTTGGCTCAGCACTCAACCCCGTCGCAAGACCTACTTCACCACAGGAACATGGCCACGACCCCGGCATGTATTTTATGCGGAGCACATGACAACTGGCGTCATGTCCTGTTAAGTTGTCCTACGTCGTGCTGCACATGGGCTTTGTCTTCGGATCCAGTGCTCGAGCAGATCAGTGTGAATCAAGAGGAGAACGCGAGGAATTGGGTCCTCACCATGAGCGAACGATTGGGCAAGGATGAATTCACGCGGTTATCTGTTTCACTATGGGCCATTTGGAGTGCCCGAAGGAAGCGATACACGAGGGCATCTTCCAGAGTCCGCATGCAATAAATGGATTCATCAACTCGTACTTGGCAGAGCTACAGCCTCAGAGCACATCACCGGTGCCGCGAGCGGGTCGAGCCCCAACACTTCCTAGGGCTTGGAGGTCACCACCGGAGAACCATGCAAAACTTAACGTGGATGCTGCTGTTAGTCGCAATGGCAGGTACGGAGCAGTTGCAGCAATCAGCCGAAACAGCGATGGAATTTTGAAGGAGCGTCCATGGTGGTCTACCCTACGGCGAGCGACCCGCCTACGTTGGAAGCTATGGCGATCAGGGAGGGTTTAGCACTCTCGTTGGACCTCAACAACCAAAGAATACACATTGCCTCGGATTGCCAAAATGTGGTTCGTGAGATCGAGGAAGGAAGGAGATCAGTCTATGGCGCAATTATTGAAGAGATCAAGTTAGGAGTTAATTCCTTTATTTCATGTAATATAGTTTTCGAAAGTAGGAGCTCGAATTTCAAGGCTCACAGTCTTGCGAAGCATGCTTTAAGTTTGGGGCCTGGCCGTCATGTCTGGCTAGGTCACCCCGGGAACCTTCCCTTCGTCCCTGTAACCGTGGTGACGACATAATAAAGCTTCGTATGATTGTCTCAAAAAAAAACATGAATGAAGCCAATATGACCTGTTCAAAAAAAAAATCCTATGAGTATCTTCAATAAGATGAGTAGAGCTATAAACAACCGCTTTCACCCCTCCAACAAATGATGTATATGTATAGATTTTTACTCTAAATTTACATTTGATGTAAAATGCATCACCAAGTAGCCATCACGCGAACGCCCAACTCCCAACTGCCACGGGGAAACTTTTCGCCGCCCGCCGCTCGCCCACCTACCTCCACCGCCAGCGATCCCGCCCCGGAAACACCGCCGCCCGTCCATCCACCCCCGACCCTGCTGCGACCCCACCGCCTATCCCCACCGCCAGCCGCGCCGCCGGAGCCCCCAAAGACCCCTGATTTGGATCCGCCCCGCCTTCGCTTTTCCGGCCGATTTGTCTATTCGCCGGAGCGCCGGCGACCGTTACGGCTACAACAGCTCATGGCCGCCTTCCGAAGTAGTGCAGCTCGCCGCCGGAGCTAGCAGGGGCAGCCGCGTGACCAACGCGACCCCGCCGTGCAGCCATTGCTTCGGTCGGCGACGCCAGCGTTGCATCGCCGCTAGTGGACTCCTTCGCCAGCCGCCGCGCAACTAGGAGCCATAGCAGACATTACATATGTGTGCATGTATTAGTTTTCATATTTAAAGTGATATTAAGAATTATGAAAAAAAATTCCAAATTTGATGGGCACAAAACAGAGGCATACAGAAGCAGGACAAATGTCACTGATAGTTTGTTGGTCATTTTTCGGCGTCGCATCTCAAATGGAATGGCACTCATGAAGGCAATTGAACCAAGCTATCTGTTGTATGCCTAACTATGGCTTTTGTAGTTTTATCGGCTCCATTGCCGCTGTTGGCTTTCGCTCTCTTATATTCCTGCTTATATTACCGAACTTAATGTTAGCTAATTAGATTTAGTAATCATATGACAGTGCTGAATTGGTTGCTGCCTTGCTTCTGGGAAGGGTTAGCTTTTATGCTCTCATGACCGTGTTGAACTCGATGATCTACTCTTCTGGTACAGAGTGAATGTTTCTTCCTACCCCTAAACCTAATAACCGGTTGTCCTGTTACATGTGCTAAACTTTTCTTCATACAAATGCATCATGCCGTTTGATCTTCCACCGCTTGACTATATCGTTTGGACCCCCACCCTCGCGCTAAGCCGTGTTGCCAATCTAGTTTTGATGATTCTGGGTGAACTCTTAGAGCATCTCCAGCCGTTGGCCCCCCAGGGGGCGCCTAAAATCGCCACAGGGGTGACCCAGTAAAAAATGGGCACAGGGCGAGTTGGCCCTCAACCGCCACTCCTGTGGCCGGCCTCAGCGCTGGAAAAAAAATTGTGTAGCAAATTTAGGCAAAGTTCGGCTAAAACACGCCAAATTTCGGCAAACTTGGGCTTATATTCGCGGATTTAAGTCGATTAGTCGCCATTACATCACTGGTGGAAAAACAGGCTTCCGTCCAGCCCCATAAGTCGCGAAGCTGTAGGAACCGCGACTAATGGGACCTTTAATCATGATTCGGAGGTGAACGCGACCAAAGGCTGGGCCAGGCGCTCGGTGGCCAGTGGCAAGACGTGAGGAGTCTTTAGTCGCGGTTTGCAGGGACAACCGCGACTAAAGGTTTTCGGCACCTTTAGTCACGGTTTGCTGTGCCAACCGCAACTAAAGCCCTCCCTATATATACCCATCCAGCAGCGAACACTTAGCCATTTGGAGCCATTCTAATCACAAGTGGGTGTAGGTTTGCTTTTGGTTCCTCTTATGCACATAAGGTGTTTGATGAAATGCCCCAAGAGCATGAAACAAACATGACATGAAGTGTTGGAGCCACACTCCTCGATCGCGGTTAGCAACTTGATGAACCTTTGATGTGTCATTGATAAAATATGCATGTGTGTAGTTCATTGTTTAATTTATATTGTTTGTAGCTAGTTAGTTTAACAAATGCATGATGGTTAATTATATATTTTATATTATAATAATGCAGATGAATCGGCAATGGATGTACGGTAACCGACTCTCCGGCGAGTTCACTACGGGTTTGAAAGATTTCCTCGTAGTGGCTAATGCGAACAAGCGGGGGTTTTGTTATCTGTCCATGTGTTATCTGTAAGAATCGGAAGGGTTACTCTTCCTCAAGAGATGTTCACATGCATCTGCTTCGCACGGTTTCATGCCAAGCTATAATTGTTGGACCAAGCATGGAGAAAGAGGGGTTATAATGGAAGAAGATGAAGAAGGGATGATTTCATCGATGAAAGCTATCTTGCTCATTTCGGTGATACTTTCATGGAGGATCTTTGAAGGTGAAGGGGAAGGTGAAGAAGAGGCACGTGATGATCCCGTTGATGATCTTGGTCGGACCATTGCTGATGCACGGAGACGCTGCGAAACTGAAAAGGAGAGGGAGAATTTGGATCGCATGTTAGAGGATCACAGAAAGGCGCTGTACCCCGGATGCGATGATGGTCTGAAAAGCTGGGCTGCACTGCTGGATTTGCTGAAATGGAAGGCAGAGGCAGGTGTAGCTGACTCGGCATTTGAAAACTTGCTGAAAATGTTGAAGAATATGTTTCCAAAGGATAACGAGTTGCCTGCCAGTACGTACGAAGCAAAGAAGGTTGTCTGCCCTCTAGGTTTAGAGGTTCTGAAGATACATGCATGCATCAACGATCGCATCCTCTACCGCGGTGAATACGAGAATTTGAATGAATGCCGGTATGCCTTTGCATTGCGTTATAAGATCAGAGGCGATGACCCTGGTGACGATGTTGAGGGCCAGAAACCCAGGAAGAGGGTTCCCGCCAAGGTGATGTGGTATGCTCCTATAATACCACGGTTGAAACGTCTGTTCGGGAACAAAGAGCATGCCAAGTTGTTGCGATGGCACAAAGAGGACCGTAAGTCGGACGGGAGTTGAGACACACCGCAGATGGAACGCAATGGAGAAAGATCGACGGATGGTTCAAAGATTTTGCAGTGACGCAAGGAACATAAGATTTGCTCTAAGTACGGATGGCATGAATCCTTTTGGCGAGCGAGCTCCAGCCATAGCACTGGCCCGTGACTCTATGCATCTACAACCTTCCTCCTTGGTTGTGCATGAAGCGGAAGTTCATTATGATGCGGTGCTCATCCAAGGTCCGAAGCAACCCGGCAACGACATCGATGTGTACCTAAGGCCATTAGTTGATGAACTTTTTACAGCTGTGGGGTGGTGTCCGTGTGGGATGAGCACAAACAAGAGGAATTTGACCTCTGACGTTGCTTTTCGTAACCATCAACGATTGGCCTGCTCTTAGTAACCTTTCGGGACTGTCAAATAAGGGATACAATGCATGCACGCACTGCTTACATGAGACTGAAAGTGTACATTTGCCAAATTGTAAGAAGAACGTGTACCTTGGGCATCGTCGATTTCTTCCGAAAATTCATCCAAGAAGAAAGAAAGGCAAGCATTACAACGGCAAGGCAGATCACCGGCGAAGCTCGCGGAACGCCTGCTTGGTCTTTGAGGTATTTGATATGGTCAAGGATTTGAAAGTCATCTTTGGAAAGGGTCTGGCGGACAATCAGTTCCCAAAGGGAGCCGACGGGCACGCAGCCATGTGGAAGAAGAAATCTATATTCGGGAGCTAGAATATTGGAAAGTCCTAGATGTCCGCTCAGCAATCGACGTGATGCACGTTCACGAAGAATATTTGCGTGAACCTCCTAAGCTTCTTGGGCGTGTATGGGAAGACAAATGATACAAAGGAAGCACGGCAGGACCAGCAACGTTTGAAAGACCACGATGACCGGCATCCGGAATGGTTTCAAGGTCGTGCCAGCTACGCTCGACCAAAGAAGAGAAGGTCATCTTTTTGAATGCCCGAGCAGTATGAAGGTCCCGTCTGGATTCTCGCCCAATATAAAGGGAATAATAAACATGGCGGAGAAAAAGTTCCAAAACCTGAAGTCTCACGACCGCCACGTGATTATGACGCAATTGCTTCCGATTGCTTTGAGGGCTCCTGCCGGAAAATGTTCGAGTAGCCATTGTGAAGCTATGTGCATTCCTCAATGCAATCTCTCGAAGGTAATCAATCCAGAAGTTCTACCACGGTTCTGAGCGATGTGATCCAATGTCTTGTCAGTTTCGAGTTGGTGTTCCCGCCATCCTTCTTCAATATTATGACGCACCTCCTGGTTCACCTAGTCGAAGAGATTTTCGTTCTCGGTCCTGTATTTCTACACAATATGTTTCCCCTTGAGAGGTTCATGGGTGTATTAAATAAATTTGTTCGTAACCGTGCTAGGCCAGAAGGAAGCATCGCCAAGGGCTATGGAAATGAGGAGGTAATTGATTTTTGTGTTGACTTTGTTCCTGACCTTAAGCCGATTGGTCTTCCTCGATCGCGGCACGAGGGGAGACTAAGTGGAAAAGGCACGATCGGAATGAAATCAACGATATGTATGGACGGCCATTCTCTGAAGCACACCACACTGTACTGACCAATTCCAGCTTGGTGGCTCCGTACTTTGAGAAACACAAGAATATTTTACGTTCTGACAACCCGGGGAGCCTGAATCCTGGATTAGGAAGGCCCACATGGAGACTTTCGGCAGTTGGTTGAGAAAACATTTAATGAATGACAATGATGTTGTAGATCAGCTGTACATGTTGGCCAAGACACCATCTTCGACTATAACGACTTTCCAAGGGTACGAGATAAATGGGAATACATTTTACACGATCGCCCAAGATAAAAAGAGCACCAACCAAAACAGTGGTGTCCGCTTTGATGCAGCAACCGAGAATGGGCAAGAGGTCACATATTATGGTTACATAGAGGAGATATGGGAACTTGACTATGGACCCTCCTTTAAGGTCCCTTTGTTCCGGTGCAAATGGTTCAAGCTAACAGGAGGTGGGGTAAAGGTGGACCAGCAATACGGAATGACAATGGTGGATTTCAACAATCTTGGTTACCTTGACGAACCATTCGTCCTAGCGAAAGATGTCGCTCAGGTTTTCTATGTGAAGGACATGAGTAGCAAACCGAGGAAAGCGGAAAGATAAGAAAGCGATCAGTACATCATGCGATGATCCAAAGCGCCACATTGTTCTTTCAGGAAAAGAAACATCGTGGGAGTGGAGGACAAGACAGACATGTCAAGATTATAATATGTTTGCTGAAATTCCGCCCTTCAAAGTGAACACCGACCCAAGCATTAAGTTAAATGATGAGGATGCTCCATGGATACGGCACAATCGTAAGCAAGCAGGGACACAAGGGAAGAAATGATGTGTAATAATTTATTGTACCAAACTTTGTTGAATGGATCATGTGAATTATATTACCCGTGATGTGTTTGGTGTCCATTTTCGAATGATTCGAGATACCACTGATGATACATGAAATTTGGAGTGATTTAGTCATACTCCTGCCTAGGCGTATAATATGCATACTCGTAGTCTTCATAGCCGCCGTCGTCGTTGTACTGGTAGTCATCGCCTTCTAAGTTGCCGCCCGTAAATGCGTCGTTCTTTGTCGTCATTCTTTGTCGCTGTCGTCGGGCGGCGCCCGTGGCTCGAACTGAGGGTAGCGCAGGCGGGGGATATCGCCGGCCGTGATGTAGTCCATGACGCTTCTGCAGAGTCCGGCCATACCACCATAGCCGACGGCCGGCCTCGTGGAAGTTCCGGGAGGCAGACCGTCCTCCTCATACCGGCGGCGCCCTCTCACGCCGATTGATGAAGAAGGCGTCCCAAGTATGCTGGTTATCGGGATGCGGCGGATTCATCCGCTGCTCGGCGTGAGGTCGAGGTAGTAGTGGTTCGTGATGGCCGCCCGGTATGAGTACCACGAGGGACGGGAGGGACGGCTGCCGGGCGCTTAGGCTCCAGCCGGTGGGGCCTTGGTAGCCCGGTGGACAAGGGTAGTTCGAGGCGCAAAGCTCCTCCACCTGCTGGTAGGTTAGAGTGGGTGCGGTGGAAGCCATGAGAGAGTGATGAGAGATTGTAGAGATGTGATAATGCTGGCCAAGCCGGGCTACATATATGTAGTGAGAAATGGCGGGAAAAATGGGAGCGGGAAGACAGGAGGCGGGAAGAAAGTGGCGGGAAGAAAGAGGCGGGAAGACAGGGAAGAAATGGCGGGAAGAAGAAGAATCCAAAGCTGGTCATCTAACCTTTAGTCCCGGCTGGTTGGTGCAACCGGGACTAAAGGTTAGACAGGACGCGTGGGTAGCGCACGACGCCCTGTCGGAGGAACAAGACAAAGCAGAAGCGGCGCCGTGCCTATAAAAGGAGCCTCGATACGCGCGAAGATCGAGGCGTGAAGAACTGGCGGGACGACAGAGGCGGGAAAGAACTGGCGGGAAGAGGCGGCGAGAAGAACTTGTGGGAAGACAGAGGCGGCCGGGAAGAACTTCTCTGAATTTTTGATATATTATTTGTATTTTAGAATTTTGAAATGAATTAGTTCTATTTTTCTGAATTTTTGATATATTATTTGTATTTTTAACATATTGAATTGAATTAGTTTTATTTTTGACATATTATTTGTATTTGCCTCGTAGGGTTTGGAGACGGTTCGTAGATACAAAGGACGTAGAACTTTATATGCATTAAATTATGTATGGAAACTTGTTCAAAATTGTATATGGTCATCCGATGATATTGAATATATATTGTATATTCCTCTTGAATTCTTTTTGGTTCTAATTTCAAATTTGTTTTCAAATTTGAAAACTAATGGCACTAATGAAAGTTTATAATTTTTCTAAAACTAAAAGAAAAAGAATTAAAAATAAAGCAAAAAACAACAAAAAATAAATAATAATGCAGAAAACAAAACAAAAAACTGGAAAAAAATAGTGCCGCCCTCTTTGGACCCCACGGCACGAATCGACTAGAAACCCTACATGGGCTGTGGATTCAGGCCCGCAGGAGGCCTAGTAGGCCCACAGGCACATAGCTAGTGACAGATTAGGCCCGAAAGCCTGCAGTTGAGAGGAGCTCGAGAGGGTGGGCGCAGCAGCACTTATAAACCACTCTCGAGCTCTCTCAACTAGCAAGGTGGGACTAAACTTTGGTCTTGAGGCAGCACCTTTAGTCATGATTGGGCGGGCGACCAGCGACTAAAGGGTACCTTTAATCATGGTCTCGTCGCCAACCGCGACTAAAAAGAAGTGAGGAGCATAAAAACCCGCCAAAAACCCTTTAGTCGCGGTTGGGCAGGCGACTCGCGACTAACGGGTCCCTTTAGGCGCGGGTCTCGTCGCCAACTTGACTAAAGGGGGGCTATAAATACAAGGCTCCGATTCTCGTCTTCTCCGATTCCGATTCTCGCTTTGTTAGTCTCTGCGCGCCCTCGGCGCGCCCGCCCGTCGCCCTCGCCCTCGGCGCGCCCGCCCTCGCCCTCGCCCTCGGCGCCGCCCGCCGTCGCCCTCGCCTACAGCCTTGCGCCCGGCCGACCTCGATCTTGCCGCCTCGCTCGCCCGCCCTCAGCGCCGCCGGCCAAGCCTCCCTCGCCCACAGCGCTTCAGCGTACTCCTGGAACCTCCGAGGCTAACCAACCATTAGCCGCTCTCACTGTGCCTTTGCACTGGCACAGGCGAGCAGACTCCGGCCGCCGCCTCCGTCGTTGCTGCCATCTCTGTAGGCCGCCCCGGCTCCTGGCGCTTGCCCTAGAAGATGCGCCGCACCACCAGCTCGTCGTAGCCGCAAACCACGCATGAAGCGGTGCTCTGTGGCGCCATCCCGAGAAACTCCGGCGAGTCCCCGCCGTTGCTGTGGTCGCCGGTGTCAACCGCTGACGTGGCGCCGGTTTAATTAGCGCTAATGAACCTACTAAACACCCCTAGAGTCACTGCCATGTGGGCCTCTGTGCCTCACTGCCATGGTGGCAGTTGTGTCAATGACAGCAGGACCCACCTGTAAGCTTGACCCAGTCAACAGCCCTGTTGACTGCTGACATCATGCTGATGTCATAACCCTGTTTTCCTTTTATTTAAATCTGTTAATTCCAAATAACTGTTTAAAACTTTGAAAATCATATTAAATAAACCGTAGGTCGGATCAAAAAACTTTATACATGAAAGTTGCTCGAGCAGCGAGACGAACCCGAATACGCTACCCACATACATGTCGATGCCTCTAACTATCTGAACATGGAACTTTCCCCCTCCGGTCTTCTATCTCGACATTAGTCCGGAACCGGAAAACATTCGGTTGAATCCCCCTTCACCTTTATCGTGTAGCCATATGTTAGGTCACTCCGGCACATCATATTGCCACGTTCTGCTTTGTGATGATATGCTTGCTGTATATTTACTGTTTTTCCCCCTCTTCTCTCCGGTAGACCCCGAGACCGATGCCGCCCCTGTGATCGACTACGTCGACGACGACCCCCCTCCTTGCCAGAGCAACCAGGCAAGCCCCCCTTTGACCATCCCGATATCGCCCATTCCGTGAAGACGTGGTTGTCTGTTGTCCTCGCCTCCCTCTCCGTGTGTGTTGTGCTCGCCTCACTCTCCGTGGCCGCCGTCGTCGCCGCCCGTCTCGCGCTCTACCGCGACACCCTCTCCCACCCTTCCTCGCCTCCTCCTTTTGCCACCGCCTTTTGCCACCGCCACCGCCACCCCCCCCCATCTTAACTTAAATAAATTGTTTTTACTACATGTTTTCAGGACTGACATAATGGCTGACGATAGAGCTGAACGGATTATGGACAACTATGATCCGGACGGTGAAGCACATATGTTCGGCATCATAAACGGCGATATTCTATATGTGCCGACCGGAGAAGAAGAAGATGATATCTCTTCTTATCTGAACCTTGACGGTGAAGATGAAGGGCGCCGTCAGCAAGAAGATGCCGAAGAAACGTCGATAAACGACTATCTTCAAATGGAAGTAGCAACCACCTCCGGCGCCGAGGTATATATATACATTGAGCCTCTGGTGATACAAACTAACTGATTTGAATAAATATGTGTGTACTAACGCAGCGCGACTCTCTTTCTTATTTTAGCCCTCGGCGGATCGTCGAAACAATCGAGTACGTCGTCAAAGCGTGGCGCAACCAAGACGATGAAACAAGGAGAAACATGCACCATCGAGGTTGTCGACAAAGTGCAACCGGCAGGCAGCTGGAGCCCCGCAAGAACGCCACCAAGTTTGTCACCAATGCGGAGCCATTGTTAGAGACAACGTCTCGATCACCGCCCAGGAGTGGAATGAGCCAAAGAAGGCACGAATTGATGGTTTCACTTTTGTCGATAAGAGAACAAAAAAAGATTGCTTCAAGAAGCTTATGGAACATTTCGTTCTACCTCCGGAATACAACAAATTCGATGAGGAGGGTAACAAGATTGAGGAAAACAAGGAGAGGAGGAGGCTAGTCAAACAGTTTGCTCTTCATAAGATGGCCGACGCATTCCGGAAATTCAAGCAAAATCTAGCCCATGACTTTGTCAAGCAGAACAAGACTCCGGATTTCAAAGGACAATATGAGAAACTGAAACATGATTGGCCAGAATTTGTGAAGCAAAAGAAATCGGAGCAGTTCATTCAAATATCGAAAAAAATAAGGAAAATGCGGCTAAGAAGGAGTACAATCATGTTATGGGGCCAGGAGGGTATCGCATTTGGGTGCCTAGGTTGGAGAAGATGGAGAACGAGCTGAGGCGCGAGGAATCCGTCCAGTCTGGAGGGATGGGACCCAAGGGCCAAAAGCTGGTGGTACGGGCATGGGGAACGCTGAACCCGGAGACAGGGGAGTGTGTTTACCGGGCAAATTAATTAAACCCACCCAAGCCCTTATTGACGCAATGAAGGATGCTCAACAGGGAAGATCAAGTTCAACAGAGAGAACGACGGCGACAAAAGCCCTCGGGAATCCACGAACACGGAGGACGATGTACGAGGCATGGGGCACATTCCGTGGAAAATAGGGTTCCCCGAGCGATGACCCGTCTGATTCTGAAGCCGTAAGAGAAAGATGGATCGGGAATCAGATGTTGTGGCGCGGTTGGCATCGGAAATGGATGTGATGAAGAAAACCATGAGTGTACTAGTAGCGAAAGAGATGCAGCTCGGGTGCAGCATGAAGATCATCCGGCGGATCTCGGAAGCCAAGCGGAGAAGCAGCGTGGCTTCCACGGAGGCCCCACCGGCTGGTGCAGATGCACCGACGATCGAAATTACTGCACCGGAGCCTCACGGTGGTCGAAATTACTGACCTGGAGCCTCACGGTGGTCGAAATTACTGCACGGAGCCTCCTCGCTACCCGTGGGCGTTATAAAGGAGATGAAAGAATGTCATCTGTATTATCCTATCGGGAACATGTCCATGAAGGTAGCCATCGGCAGTGCTTTACCATGTTTACCTGGAGCACTCCACCACAACAACCCCATTCAAGATGGCTATGCTCGTGTCACGGTGGAGGACATAGTCCAAGGGTTTGAGGACACGGAGATTGACATTGCTACACAGAAGGGAGAAAAGACTTGGAGATGTCAAGCGCCATTTCATTCTATGGCAAAAGAAGTTTATCAAGTTTCAGCCGAGGCGCCAAGGACAACAAGTCCACCCCTCACGGTGGTGGTGGTGGCGGTGGCGGTGGTGGTGGTGGTGGTGGTGGTGGCGGTTCACCTACACCTCCGCCACGTCACCGACGCCGCCCCGATCCACAACGTCCGGCGGGTGATCAGCCGCCCCCAATCCACTCCGATAAAGAAGCAGAAGCAGTCATGAATTATTAACCCGGACCCTAATGTACCAAAGACCACAAAGGTACCGTAGCCAACACTGAAGCCTCTCCCCACAAGGCCTTGGGAACGTAGTGCCGAGGAATTAGACATGACGCGGCTGCTGATTTGGAGAAATGGAAGGCGGACTGCAAGAAGAAAAGAGAGCCCGAGCCCAAGCCGGTATTTTCGATGAGCAAAAGAAGTGGGCTAAGTCATTTTTGAGCACACCGTCCCAAGCCGCGAAGAATCTGCCTAACGACTATGCACGTGAACTTCAGGCAGGCACTCATGTTCAACGAGAACAAAGAGCGGGAGAAGGCGAAAGTAAAAAAGCGGGAAACAAGTTGCCCAGCCTGGGAACAAAGTAAACAATCGATTGCCCCGCTTATAGTGGAAGCCTTCGTCCGGATGCCCCGAGATCATACAAGCTGCGACAGCCTGAGGATTGATGTAACGAGTGCGAGAACAAGAGGCCAACTTAGGTATTACTCTTCGTGAACTGTTAGGCCTTGATGAGGCGCCCGATGAAGGAGGTAGTAATTACATATGTCAAGAATGGGCCTCTCGTCGAGCCTGCGCAGAAAAGGATCTACCTCCACAAATGAAAGGTCTGCTGAAATGGTACAAGGGTTACATAAAAAATAAAACGCCAAAGAATATATTTATGCGGAAGTTAGACATGAGCATCACTTCAAACATTACTATGTACAAATTGAACTGAGTGAATTGTTCCAGCTTTTCAATCTGCGAGCTCGACAAATCTATCATCGGTTGCTACGTTACGTAAGTGATTTATTAATTTCTACCCCATCTCGTTCATATTGCCTGCACTATATATATGTCCTAACTATATTGTTGTGTCCGCTATTATACATGCAGAATGAAGATTAAGGAATGCAGAGTAAGGAACATCCATGATGTTGGGTTCATTGACCCACACATCGTTAATGGACATGTGTTGGAGCGTCACCCCGCCGACGTGGAGGCAGACCTGTGGCAGTTTCTTACAAAGCAGGAACTCAAAAGTGATATTCTATTTCCTTACCATTTTGGGTGAGTGTTTCTGTCTTGAGCACATTCTCTTTTGTTTACTCCTTGCATGGTATGTGGCGGCTAATCGATGAGTTATGCATGACGTCTTGTGCATGTATCGTGTCCGCAGGTTTCACTGGATTCTGCTAGTAATTAAAGTTAACACCTCAGAATGTCTCGTCCACGACTCTACGAATATGGATCCAAAGCTTTGGGACGGCATGAGAAGAATGCTGCAGAAGTAATTATTTTCATTCATTTGCGCTCTATATCGATCGGCATATTTCGTTCATTTCCTAATATCAAGTAACTAATAACTCTCTTGTTCATTTAATTTTCTTTGCCTCGTAGGGTTTGGAGACGGTTCGTAGATACAAAGCTAGGTGAATTCAAAAAGAGCTAGAATTCAAAAGGTCAAAGCCTAAGAATGCTTTGGGGATATTCAGCCACCGGAGACCAATCTATGTGGATACTATGTTCGTGAGATGATCCGGAGATACACCTCTGAGCGGGTTCCGAGTGATACCAATGCTCGGAGGAATAACCTCCGGATGATGCTTAGTCCCGAAGCTCGCTTCCGACCACTTCAAGAGGAACTAGCTGGATGGTTCAGCAGGGAAGTCCTCCATCCTAAAGGAGAACACTATTACGAGGACGTAGAACTTTATATGCATTAAATCATGTATGGAAACTTGTTCAAAATTGTATATGGTCATCCGATGATATTGAATATATATTGTATATTCCCTTGGATTCTTTTTTGGTTCTAATTTCAAATTTATTTGAAATTGTACATTCATATGCATGTATGTAGTACCGTATAATATATGAATCTCCTTCAAAATTAAAATAAAGCACAAAAGAAATAAAACAATACAAATTAAACAGAAAACAGGTTTATGGGGGTGTCTAAAACCCTAAACCTGTGGCGGCCTTTAGTCGCGGTTGGCGGAAGAACCGCGACTAAAGGTCCTCCTCGACGGCCGCCTGGCGCCCACGTGGACGGGCCTTTAGTCGTGGTTCTTAAGCAGCCGCGACTAAAGGTGGGGGGCATTAGTCGCGCTTATTTGGTCGCGGTTGCCCAACCGCGACTAATGGCAGTTGCGAACCGCGACCAAAGGCCTTTTTTCCACCAGTGCATATAAAAACTAATCAAAAAAACTTGCTGAAGGCCGAGAAGTCGCCGTCTTCGCCGCCATCGTCGGCCTTCTCCTCCTTGACTCGGGCGCCCCTGCTGGACCCCTCCCCGGCTGGTGGCGGCGGTGGCGCGTCGTCATCGTCGTCGCTGTCGTCAATGATGACGACTCCTCCTTCGTCGCGGCCTGGGCAGCGCCGCGCGAAACGCCGCAGGGCGGCGTACTGGCGCTCCCTCGCCATCTTCAGGGAGTCCTGGCGTGCCCATTCAAGGTCGCGTCGTCGTCGAGCTCCACCTCGCCGTGCTCCGTCTTCACCGGCGCCAGCACCGGCTCCGTCTTCACCGGCGCGAGACCCGGCTCCGTCATCGGCTTGACTAAGCGCGGGGGAGGAGCCGACGAGGAAGCGCGCCGGCTGCCCTCGCTGATGACGATGCCGGCGCTGCGAGTGCGCCGGCCGAGCGGCGTCTCCGCCGCGGGCTCGGCCTTGACGCCAAGCAGTGTCGGAGTGCCGGAGGATTGGGGGGAAGAGCTCGACGAGGAAGAAGAGGAGGAGGAGCCGAACCTCCTTGGCGCCCATTGCCCGTCGTGTCGGCGGTGCGCCGGGGCGTCCGCCCTCGCAGGGGGGGAGGGGGGGTACGCCAACGGTGGGTTGTTGCCGCCCTCGAGGTTCGTCAGCACGCCCTCAAGCGTGCGGCCGGGGACGCCCCACCACAGGGGGCGCCCCTCGCTGTTCTTCAGGCCGCCGACCACCGGCGCCCCGTTGGTGGACGCCAGCCGCTTTCTTGGCGAGGGCTCAATCGCCGCCCAAGACGTGTGGTTGTCGACGGTGTACTGGGGGAGAGAGAGCTCGGCGTCGGTAAGGGAGGCGCGCGCGATCTCGACCTCGTCGGCGAAGTAGGATGGCTTGGCGACGGCGTCGGGCAACGGGGGAATGGGCACTCCCCCATTGCTGAGCCTCCATCCCGTCGGCCCGGTGCGCATGTCCGGCGGCTGGGATGTTCGCCGAACAGAGTCGAGGACTCCTGCTCGTGGAGCGAACGGCGGCAACCGTTAGCCGCCGCCTTTGTCTCCGGAAGCAACAGCCATCGGGGAGATGGAGTGGCTGGGGAGAAGAGATCGGCGGGAGAGGGAGGGCTGGGGGAGAAGAGCTCGGCGGCGGCGCTCGGGTGTGGTGGGGAGGTGGCATTCAACACAGGCGAGCGAGGCCATATATAACCTCTCCGCGTCCGTGTGTACACGTCCGAGGGAGGGGAGGCGTCGGCGCGCCGCCCTGTGATGCGCCGCCCGTGAGGAATCAATGGTAAAGCTGACTGGCGGCAGCCTTGCCATTGATTCCCCACGGAAAACCGAGGCGTCGGGAGAAGACGAGACGGGCGGTGTCGCTAACGCGGCTAGCCCACGGCGCTTTCGCGCCAAAAACGATTCACCCGGCGCCCCGGGTTCGGGTTGGGTCCGCCGACGCCAATTTCAGTCCGAGCCGGCGAAAAATGAGCCCCTAGGGGCGCGACTAGGCCGAATTTTTGATGCCAGCGGCGGAAAAATCGCCTGGAAGGCCTTGTTGAGGGCGCGACTGAAGATGCTCTTACACATTCCATTGCCGTATTAGTTTTGCTTTACCAAGTTATTCGTTTGCACTAGTTTTATTAAAGATCAATGCCATGTAGCCAGTCAGTTTTTTTTGATAGAAAGACTATAAGGAAACCCCATACAGTATAATTAGTGCAACAAACCCAAATTGCAAGTACCATGCCTTGAACCTGGATGGGTGGGAAGGCATCAGCCCTTTACCGCCACTAGGCTATGCCTTAGTCTGCTGTAGCCAGTTAGTCAATGAGTCGTCTTTGTTACTGATGCCCTGCTTGCCTGTCTGGATGATCTTTTTGCAGTTGTGGTTACTTCTCTTTGTGAATAACTTTTTTTTAATGAATTATATCGTATAATTTCCGTGATGCAAACCCCTAGAATTTGTAGACACCACATATACTGAGATGGATGTAGTAACAATTCACCGCTTTCTAAAAAGTCCGTCACGTCGCTCGAGCAATAATTGTCTCGACTCGAGATTGCCAGTTGATTAACCTCCAAGAAGAGGGAAAAGGCATCAAACTGTGAAGCTGTGTGTAGAGACCAAATGCTATTTTGCCGACACATTCAGCAAAGATTCGTTTGGCCTGCGTGAACTTTGATTAGTTAACCAAGGCAAGGTTGTCTCCATGCATGCCAACTCTCCTCTAGATCTCTGCTTGCATGGGATGTGCCGTTGCTGGTTGCATTTCATTAGTGGCAGTATTAGTTTTCTTGGTGGGATAAGTATATTTTTCATCCTCGAACTCTTGCGAGAGTTCAGAAATCGTCCCTCAACTCTGAACTAGACAATTTTCGTCCCTCAACTATCAAAACCGGATAGTTTTCGTCCCTCGTGCCGCTTCGGGCGGTTTTAGTCTGAGATGAACAGTAAAATGGTGAACAGTAAAATAGAAAAAAACAAAAAAATGAAAAAATTTACAGCATCTAAGATACTTATGTGCGCAAGACCCGTGCAAAATTTCGTGGTGTTTCAACATTCGAGCAGCTCGTGGCAAACAAAAAATTCTAAATATGTACGTCGGTGAACATTAAATTAAAAAAAGCAAAAATAATAAAACAACATGAAACTTTTTGGCATCAAAGATGCTCAGGTACACAAGACGCGTGCAAAATTTCGTGATCAAATGACATACGAAGAGCTCTAGCCAAAAAAAAGCGCACTTTTTCATAAAAAATAAATCTGAACCAAATTTTGTTTTTTTGTCACGACTTCGTACAATGTCCAAACACCACGAAAATTTGCACGCATATTGCGCACCCAAGCCTCTTCGATGCCAAAAAAATTCATGATGTTTTGAATTTTTTGCTATTTATTTTTAATTTACTGTTCATTGACGTACATATTTATAGTTTTTTGTTTGCCACGAGCTGCTCGAATGTCAAAACACCATGAAACTTTGCACAACTAAAACTCTTGCGCACCAAAGTATCTTAGATGCTGTAAAATTTCTGAATTTCTTTTGCTATTTTTATCGATTTTACTGTTTGTTGATTACTGTTCATCCCAGACTAAAACCGCCCGACGCGGCCCGAGGGACGAAAACTATTCGGTTTTGATAGTTGAGGGACGAAAATTCTCCGGTTTAGAGTTGAGGGACGATTTCTAAACTCTCGCAAGAGTTCGAGGACGGAAAATATACTTATCCCTTTCTTGGCCCAAGCTATTCTTTCAAATTTTATTCAAAGGTGGACGTGGCCCTGCTCAGTGTTAATTTATGCTATCACTTGTGCTGCTTTCACTCATATTACTGGGTAACGGTATTTTCTATACATAAATCTCCATCACCACAGTATTTGTGCTACTGAAACTAATGAACTTCCACATATTTTTAGAAACAGTTTGGATGATTCAGAAAAAGAAATTTTATAATGTTCCCCATTTTCACTACATATATATTGTAAGACAGGGCGAAAACTATGGACAAAATGAGAAGAGCTTGTGGTTCCTTTTTAGTTGAAGAAACTGTACAAGTGGCTGGACGCTGCTTCCTTGGTGCCAGGGCTTGCCAAAGAAACTTGTTGGAAGAAATGAACTAGAATAACTGGAGGACATAAGGGGGAAAATAAAGCAACTCCAACCGAGTTGCATACGATCAAGATGTATCACTGCGCGCATCACTGAAACTCTGAAACTCTGAAGCGGGCATCACTGCGCGCGCGCGTGTGTGTGTCCAAAGAAACTGCGAGGGTTGATTATCTTTCTCGCAATGTCAGTTCTTGTCCTAGTAGAAACATCTATTACAGTCTGCTACCGAAGCAGAAACTAAAGAGTAGCCAGCATGTTCCTCTGCTAGTTGGGACTAGGAGATGGCTCTGGTTCGGCCAGGCGACGCGAGCAGCGATGGGGCTGGCGGGGCGGCGGGGTCCGCTGGCCCTGGCGAGGCGGAGGCTTGGTCGGAGGTGAGGGCGTCGTGGCGGCCGGCGCGCGCACCCCTGACGCCGGCCTTGACGCGTCGTCGCCTCTGTGCTGGGGCGGGAGCCGGTTCTGGGCTCTGGCTGAGGTAAGTGAAAGTGAGGATTCGGAGGCGGAGGACGGAGAGGGCGGCGCGCGGCGTGGTGGCGGGGCGCTGCCGTCGGTCGGTGATTTTGTGGCTCGTGCTGAGGAGCTTGGGGGCGGCGCCGGGCGTTCGCGCCTGGTGGCCGTGGTGCTCGCCGGCCAGGGGGGCCGGGGCGGGCATCGCTGCGGTCCGTGGCGGAGACGTCGCGGCCGCTGGCTGGGCGGGAGGACGTGCGTGCTGCGGCGGTCGCGGTGGCGGCGGCTTCCCCCCGGCAGGGTCCGGTGCTCGCGCTGGGGCCGGTGGCTAGGCCAGGGGCGGCGGCGCCGGTCGGGTCGCAGGAGGCGGCGGCGGTGACGCCCGAGCCCTGGCCGTCTCCCTTCCCTCCCCTCCGGCCTCCGTGGCTGTGGTCCGTGTGGGGCAGCGCAGCTGCGGGCGTCCTCCGGCCTCCGTCGCCGTCGGCAGTTGCCGCTTCAGTCCGCCAGCCGACAGGCTAGAAGGAGAAGCCACCCAATGTCCAATCCATCCAGTAGTGCATCCATCTACAAATTACCAAGGTAAATTTCCTCTGTCTTTTTTGATAAATTTCCACTGCTAAAAGCCACTGATCTGCCACGGATTGATTGCTACTCCCTCCGTCCCATAATGTAATAGTATAAAAAAACGTCTTACATTATGGGATGAAGGGAGTAGAAACTTGGGAACTGGACGAGGTAAAAGAAGCAGCAGCAACTTGATTCCATCTTGGTGATGGCGGTTATTGGAATTGTTGATGGGAATCAGGGAGGCACCACCAACAAAAGCAACAAGAGAGAGCGCGTCCAACATCAGCCTGGGAACAATGTACACACAAGTGCAGTTAGTTTGCCAGCCCCAGTGATATCTCTCTCGCATTAGCAGCAAAACAAGACCAGTCAAGCAAATAATACTCTGATTGCAATGGCACTCTGGCTTTAGCCAGGATTCATTTATTGTATATGCACTTTGCACGAATTCTCTGATTGAAAAAAACACTATCCATGGACGAAGAAAGATCAAGATAAACAGTTCAGAGTTGTATGTACCTGTAGGCACGTAGGGTATGCATCCCTTGTAGAACAAATTAACAGGTAGTGAAAATGGCTGCCAACAAGAGCTTCTTGGACACATTTGGTGAGTCAACCGCTGAAGAAATGAAGTGGTGAACCTGCATGAACTACCTGAGCACATGATGCAACGGAATTAGGTAAGATAAAATAAAATATAGCTTGGGAATCAATATGTGGTCTTGTCCGGGAGAGAGAAGTAATACCTCAAGTTTAAGAAGAATAACAGAACAGAGTGGGTTTGTTGGGATGTGTCTTCGCTGTTCTCTCTGCAGCAGCCTTTGCAGCCTTATACATGTGGCCTGATGCTATTATACATGTGAGAATTAAGAGATGGGGAAGATTTTTTATTCCAAAATTAAAAACACCATCCTCAATATCTCTATCTAGGCAGAAAGCCATGGTAAGTTTGTCTAGCCTGGGCATGGATCCTACTTCAAACATGAGATGCAGCGGGTAATAGTATGCATCAAAATAGAACTGCCTCAAGCATGGGAACCCAACGTCACCACTGATTCTGAGCTTACTGTAGTTAAAGTTGAACCCATAGTAACTAATTCTAGTGAGTCCATCTGGCCCTCTTTTCAGAATAAGATCCACTAGAGTGGGTAAGGCCCCAAGTATGCAGATATCATCATGCCCGATTTCATTCAATTGAAGACATAACCGCTGAAGGTTGACGAGGGAGCCCACCCAATTCGGGACCCGTGAACCAACTGAAAAATTGATCTTAAGTGATTGAAGGCTAAGCGGAGTAGAAGAGCACAAAAATCGCTGCATGAAGTTCCTCCCATCATTGATAGTTAGAGAACGGAGCTTCTGTCTGGATAGGCTTTGAACTGCAGAGGCTATAACCTTTATAACCTCCAAAGTTCTTATTGTATCATCATCATGGGAAGAATAAATACGAAGACCGAGGACCAGCTCCCTCAGATTCTTTAGCTGCCCAAGTTCATGCAGCAAGTTAGATGTCTGCTTGAAGACTGCAACCCAATTGAACACCTCTAGTGCTTGCATCTTTGCAATTCCATTGGGAATTTTGACACAATCCGGCATAAGGAGACACACCAATTTTCCAAGATTGACAATAGTTGCTGGTAGTTCATTGACATTGGTGCGTCTTATGTCCAATACTTCTAAGCAACATAAATGACCAATTACTTCTGGAAGCTCTGTTATCTCTCTGTTTCTCAGTATCAGGCACCTTAGCTGAAACAACCTCCCAATATTTGAAAGATGATGGTTTTCCAATTTCATGCAACCTCCAAAGTCCAAAACACGTAAATGCCTGAACTCATCAAGAGAAGGGATTTCAAATGATTGAACAAACACATTGAGTGACCGAACATGAGACAACACCAGACATGTTGGTATTACAGACTTTCCTTGATCATCAACTTGGAGAGAGAGTCGACGGACTTTCCTTTGTGTCCCGACAGTTAGACTAGGAACACCAACTAAACTAACAAAGTTCTCTTCGATGGACTTGGATATGATGAAATCAAGAATTGTGTCATGAACTCGACAACTCTTCACCTTGCCAAATCTGTTTGTGTGTGCAACCTGGATCAAATTTCTATTGATGAGCTCATTGAAATACCTCTCTCCTAACTCAAATGCCGTATGTTTGCCATCCTTGTGAACAAACCCTTCTGCTATCCATCTCCATATCAGGTTTTTTGTCTGAATGATAGCATCTTCTGAAAATATACTCAAATACAAGAGACACGTTTTGAGATGAGGAGGAAGATCAAAGTAACTAAGTGATAATATCTTTATCATTCCTTCAATGGTAGGATTCCTTTCAAGCGCACGGCCAATTGATTTTTGCACTGCATTCCATGTATCCTCTGTTCTTTCTCTATTAGCCAACAAACCAGATATAGCAATGATTGCCAAAGGTAAGCCAGCACACTTTTTCAACATTTGATAAGCAAGCCCCTCAAGATGTGAAGGACAGTCTTCATTGGATTTGAATAGCCTTCTGTGAAATAGTTGTCTTGAAAGCACCATATTAAGTGGTCTTATACCATAAATGGCACCACTAAATGATGAACGACATGATTCTGCAACATCGTTTTTACGAGTAGTGGTGATAATGATACTGCCAAGACGAGTCATGGGGAATGCAAGCTTAATAATATTCCATGTGACCACATCCCATATATCATCAACAACAACAAAATACCTACACATCAATTTGTGGGTGCTATTAGTGTATATACATACATACTGTACAACAAGATACAAAAATAATTACTAAAAGAACACTCAGCGAATGGTCTTACGGACACACCCCTCACTTGTTGTTCAATCTAGCAGTTTTGGAAGACTCATATATGTCTCATGAGCTGGCCAATTAAAATGACTCTATTCAGTATGGTGGAGTGAGAATTGACAAATTTGACCCTTTTTCTAAAGTGCAGCCAACATGGCCCTTCTCCAAAACTTTAACCGCATAGCTTGGAGTTAGAAAACACTAGGTGTTCTTGTAAGCAAAATGAAGATTCCATGGTCACGCAAAAGGCTATGCTATTGATCTCTAGTAGCTCAATGCCATGTTTGGCCCTTCTCCAAAAAATTTCAAAGGCAGCCTGAACTTTGAATGTCTAGACAATATGATATCAAATTTTCCTACAATATTCAGGGAAACTAGATTGAATTATTGGTATATTTACTCGAATTTTTAAAGTATGGATTCTGTATCCAAATTTGGATAAGAAATTTCAACCTTCTAAAAAGTAATAAGTGAGCTAGCTCATCTCGTACCAAGCCCAACAATGAGACTTAAGTCAAGAATGAGTCGATCCACCCATGTAGTCAATGATCATGAGTTTTTTTACTACTTGTCCCTAGTCTGGGGCACATCAATTAGAAACACTTAGTGTTGTGGAGTGCGTCTTGCTGTATCTTTCTCTTTTTGTTCAATTTTGGTACACTTCTCTCTCTACTACGCACTACATCCGATGCCTAATAAACCTTTATAGAATAAGGCCCGTCAGTCTGCTTGTAGCTATAGTTTCAAAATTTTGACCACTGACAGTTATGAAAGCTTATGGATTTAGCATGTAAGAACTGTATTGATTTATTTGTGACAGAAAATGCTTTTATGCCATGTTTTTCTGCTAATCTTTAATCATTTTATAAGTGAAATTTGTAGTCAAATTCGTTCATTGGTGATATTGAAAAGTCACACTTGCCTTATATTTTGAAACAGAGGGAGTAACTCTTAAATGACACTTATAAATGAGTAAGAATCTTAAGCGGGATAACAAACTTTGCATGTGAGTGTTGATAGACATGAGCGCTGCACCACATATTGATGATGGAATGACATATGAGGTATGTGTATGTTTATGGTAAATGGTCGTATGGTGAGCAGCTCAGGATAATTTGATTGTCCACACGACATGAGACCTAATAATGACATGTTGAGTAACACGCGGTATGATACTACTGATGCAGGTATCATTAACAAATCATTTTCAGCAATGATGACATAATAAGGGAGATACTTATCTGAAATGTACAATAAATGTCAATTACATATTTTTATTGTGATGACCACAAGTAGGTTGTTATTCGATGGTCTAGGAAATAACTAGCTAATAGAAGTGGGCCGACGACATCTGCGGAGACCTCTGGATCGATCTCTTGGCAGCTGTTCTCTACAAATCAGCGTAGTGGCGTTGGGTGAGCCGCATAACAAACAAGATGGAGAAGGAGAATACACCATATGGATGCGCAACAGGTTGGTCTGGTCTAAGGCTCAATTTTTGGTTGCTGAACTGTGTCATGTGCTGCCTATTTGTCCATATAAAATTAGCCATAAAAATAAGCAAAAGCGAGTCAATTAAACACCAAAATAGTGAAAAACAACCAAGAAAGTTGAAGAGAAATATATGTCTCCCTTGTGTGAAAACAAAGGTGTCATAGATGCTACACTAGTAGACCACCATCCACAGGGAAGTACTGCAAAATAATGTCTTAGGGTATCATGGTGGCCCAAAATAATTAGGAAGAAAACTTAGCAAGTCCATAGTGTAGGAAAAATATGAACTTATCCACGTATACAAAATGCTGAGGAGTGTTAGCAACATGGTCATATCAATTATATACTCAATGGATTAGGGAGTAGCTATGCCTTAAACATGCATTCATATAATCTGTATCAGACGCTAACACGGTTTTCACTACAAACAGTTGACCATTACGTTTTGTAACAATAGATGAGAAAATAGGAATTAAATATGGCATGGGCCAGTTTTTGAAACAAATTACAAGTATGACTTTCATTTTAAATATGTAAATAGCTTTCTACTTACATATTCAAAGACGACAATAAAACACAGAATAGAATCTGTACCTTTTGT
The DNA here is from genome assembly GCA_021605145.1 of Aegilops bicornis. Classification (NCBI taxonomy): domain Eukaryota; kingdom Viridiplantae; phylum Streptophyta; class Magnoliopsida; order Poales; family Poaceae; genus Aegilops; species Aegilops bicornis. Next base: position 654,614,458 of record CM038674.1, read on the forward strand.
CTGCTAGGAAGTCGGTGATCTTGTTGATGAGTTGTTGTATACTTCCTGCTTCAGTGTCAGGGTAACCTTTGCCAGTAACTTCACTAAGAATGGTTCTTAGGATATTGATGACGTCTGGATTTCATGAAATGGATAAGAAGGCTCGACATTCAAATTTTGCTTTGAGGTCTCGATAAACTTGGTTTGCAAGCGTTGTCTTTCCCATTCCTCCTGATCCTACGATGGAGAGAGACTTTGTTTGCTCTTGTTTTGATTCACCTTCAGCCAACAATTTAATTATCTCCGCCTTGGGCTCATCAATTCCAACGAGTTTTGAGCCATGCTCAAAGATAGCAAGAGCTCTTGGGTCAACCACCACATTTTTGGTGTTGGACAAGTTGACGGTACCAAAGAAAGCCTGCCTAGTCTTGTACCTTTGATTCCTTTTACCCACCTCAATGATCTGTTTCTTCAGATCTTGGATCTCATTGCCGATCCGCTGACGAGTCTTCATCTTCCCCAACTTGCGGAGTGAGTGCTTAATCTTCTCGAGAAAACCATCTGGCTTGTTCTCTTTGTCGCCAACACCTTGCAAGAAGTCATCAATAGAATCCTCCATATCATAGGAGAGCTCGCGCACCGCATTCACCCACTCCTTATCTTGTTCATCGGGTTCCTCCTCCTCTGACATCTTGAGGAGAAAGGCATGCATGGCAGCGAGCTCATCCGTGAGGAACTGGATCTCCCCATGCACACCCTTGTAACGCTTGTATTTGTCCCCCAGCAAAGTGGCCAGCTTCTCCAGGACGGATCTGAGCGCCCCCGTCGCCGCACTCACCAGAACCGCCTCCATGGTCACCGCTAGCTCGGAGCTCTCACTAAATTAATTTTGTCTCTGTGTGTGTGACTGTGGACGCGAAAGCAGTGTGAGCTAAACGATGCAGCACAAGCAAGTGAGCAAACACCAGGCCACAGCACAATTAGCTAGAATAAGCAATCCGCACCTTTTCTTGAGTGAGCTGGGGTTGTGGAAGAAGGCGTCCGAGACGGCGGTCCTCTCCAGCCTGCGGCGGAGATCCAGAGGCAGACGGCGGCGATGCGCAGCGCGAGGACGACGACCAGCGCACGGGAGGAGGGGATGGAGTGGGGGCGGAGTGGGAGAGGACGGCCGTAAACAACTGATTTTGCGTCAAGTCACTATAATAAAACAAGTGATCGACCCACTTGTGCTTGCGAGCATGATCGGCTGTTGGCCGGCCACGCTGATAGATATAGTCCCGATGTGCCAAGATGATGCTAACCTTACGCTATTCCACGATGATCTATGTTGGAGTTGTATGAGCGGTGTACCAAGTTGCACGGACTGTTATTACAGAAATGCTTACACACAATGTTAATTAGTAGCGCGTCACTTTCAATCTACATCGTCAGTATTTATAATACCTAAATTGCAAAGAGAGCCTTCGCTTAGTGGTTGGGCATGCGGTTGTGCAGCCTAATGACCCGAGTTCAATTCCTAGAATTGACAGGTTGATGCATATGGGTGTTCCCCGTTTATTGAGGATCAAGCTTGATGCGTGGTGGAACCACTCATCAAGAAATATCTTGATACTCATTTAAAAAATTCTGAGGATCATGTTTATCTTGGTACTCATACTAAAATGGCCGTATACATTATTAGTTGGTGCAGAGGCCGAGAAATGAAAATCTCCCCATTTTTAAGAGATGCCATTATTTGTTAATAGTATGTGCGTACCTTGAGCGCAGACAGAAGCAGCTTGAGAATTGATTTCTCAACTATTTGACTACCGGAAACCCATCCGCGTCGCCCTCCCGCTAGGGCGGCTCGGATAAAAACCCTAGCCGCCGCCGCCGGGCACGTCCATCCTCCCTTCCCCTCCGCCGCCGCTAGAGGAGGTCGCCGGGCAAAGCCCCGGGCGGCTGATGGCGGCGGCGGAGGCTCTCTTCCTTCCCGCGCCAGATCAGATGTGGCGGTTGCTGGATCCCATGGCGCCGAGGCGCTCTCCCCCGATCTGCGTCGCGGCGGCGCGTTAGGCGACGGCGCAAGGCTGCGACGTGGTACTGGGCAGGGGAGGCGGAGTTGCGGCTCCGAGGAAGATCTGGTGGCGCCGACCGTTCGATGGGCTCGCGGGCATGGCGGCCTTGGTCGCGGTGGCCGGCGGCTCGGCCTGTAGGCGACTGCTGGATCCCAGGGCGGCAGGTGAAGCTCGGGCTTCCCGCGACGGAATGACGTGGTGCTGTCCCTATTCAAGGCGGATTTGCATCGTCGATCTCGTGGTTTTGCTGCGAATCGGTTCAGATCAGAGACGGTGATGAGCGTGCCGGATGGATCTCGGCGGCTCTCGCGGTTTGGCGAGGTGGAGTGGGAGTCCTCCTCCCAGGCTCCGGTGGTGGCGCATTCAGGCAGTGGCCGGTGTTCCAGGGCTCCTACGGTGGCACTGTTGTTGCGGTTGGTCGCCGGATCTAGGCGGCTAGATCTGGGGCTTTGAAGGAGGTCGAGACAGTGCATAGGTTGTCGGGTGGATGTCTTGGGACGGATCCGAGTGAAAACTTGGTCTTCAGTCGTTGGCCGGAGCCGGTGATGACGATGCCCTTATCATCGTTTCCTTCATGAAGGCATCATCGAGGTACAAATCCCAAACACACCCAATACCTCCGGGGGAAACCCTAGATCAGTTGATCGGATGACGGCGGCATTCATGTGTCGTTACCCCCTTGTGGCGGCATTCTTGGAGATGCACTCGGGCTCGAGGGACCAGCGGATGGCTTCTTCGGTGGAGCGGTGTTTCTTTCTACATATTCATGGTGGCGGCTCTTGGCGGCTCTTGGCGGCATGGAGCAACGGAGGCTTGGCGTCAGATGTGTGGTGATAGACACGCGCAGGAGGTCGACGCTGTCTGGCGTCGTGGTGGCGTCGGCGGCAGCTAGACCGGGCAAGGTCGATGCAGCAGTACAACTCTGAAGATGGATTGGTGGCAGGTGGCTGCGGTGGCCTCATACCCGGCCGGCGCCCTGGTTGAGGAGCACGCCGGACTGGTGGGTGCCCATACCCGGCAGGCGTCCTGGTATGAACTTCAGGTCTTAGATGTTAGGTTTGGCTGCGAGGTCTGTTTGGTATTAGGCCCAGACTATCAGCGCCTCTTCATCAATTGGATAGGAGTAGCGACAGATGTTGCTTAGACGGTGGCTTTGGTCTTACTGTTGTACGACTTTGTAAGGTCTTGTGTTAATAACTAATAATATGGCCGTATGCATCGTTCAGATGCAGAGGCTAGGGGTATTCCTCCTTTTCTAAAAAAAAAATAGTTCATCCCCACTATCCTATTTCTCTTGACATGCAGCCTATCCACCTCAGCTGCCTTGCCACGTCATCAGTTGTTTTATTTATTTTGAACATGCAGCTCACCATGTCATCATTCTTTTTTTTTAAATGTGCGACTCTCTCGAAACCAAAGAGGCCTCTTTGGTCCGAAAGTCAGTATACTAACCGATGAACAGAAGCCCAATGCTTCATCTCTCCGCATCTCTACTCTTCCCCGTACCAGAAGACAGGGCGGCGCAATCACCATCGGTAGGTGCCCTGCAACAAGCAGCAGATTCGGCGCAGGATCGCCACCGCCTGTGGCACTCATCTGGCACAATCCGCCTGTCCTGGATGAGCGGGGAATTGATACCTGAACCTACTTTCCATTTTTTGTATGTTTTAAACTCGGTAAGTTCCTGCACTTACTTTCCATTTTTTGTATGAAACAGAGCATGGCATAGAAGCGTCCCTATTTGATAGCTCTATGTCCTTTCTCATTTGAATATTTGCACGGTGCCTGTGCCAAATGCTTTTTACATGGCTGCACTTTGGAAATTGATCTGAATTACACTTCTCCAACTTTTTGTAGCTATATGCGAGTCTCCCACTAAATTTTTGACAGTTGCTCAATTAGGCCCACTTCCAATTCATGTTTTTTATTACAGTTATGCTTACCAACAAGTTCTTGGTATTATTGTCTTGGAACATTTCATAGCTTAAGAAATGGTGAACTAAACTTTATCGGTATGACGGATAAGCTGGGAAACTTTATGATGCTACCCGCAATTCATTTTAAGCATACATATATAGTTCTTAATTCATGGTGCTGAATGTGGATGATTTAAGGTACATGTTCCAAATTACCTTGCATTTACATATGTTGTTTACATATGCTCATTTTCTATTCATGATGATTTAAGGTACATGGTCCAAATTACGTTGCATTTACCTATGTTGTTTACAGTTGTTCATTTTCTATTCATGCCAATATAATCAAATCTCATCAAAATATACTGCAAGCAATTCCCGCAGCAATGCGCATGGTATCATCTAGTTCTCTGAAATAGCTATCGCATGGGCATATTTTATAGCTGTCACTATGCCTTTACTAGTTGTATGACTAAAAAATAGCACGCCATGCATGAGTACGTGCTCCTCATAAATCTGGTCAGGCGCAACTTTTTTGAACGGTGGAGACCCTTATACATACACATGTACATTCATCCCTATGAATGCAACCTGTCCCCTATGAGCATCTCTGAGGGATTGAGCCGGCACATCATCTTGACGAAATCGCCACAGGCGCCTTCATAGTCGACCGGAACGTTTCTTCCACTGAATGCACATCTCGCGGAGAGCCTACAATAAATCCAGAAAAAAAGATGTGAGCACCAACATCAAGTCTAGGACTTTCTAACCATCCAACCACTCTAGTGGCCAGACGCAACTTAGCGGTGGTGTTGTAAAACAATCCACTCCATCACTAATATGCCTACCGGTGGCGTGATACTTTTCGGCACGTCATCGGTAGTGGCGTGCCACTTATAGGCACTATTATGTCTATGGGGTCCACTTTTTTGTGCCACATGGTAATGGCATCCCTATAAGTGGCGTGCCTTGCTGATTGGTGCTTTATATATAAAGCGGGGCGAAAGCCTTTTTCGGCATAAGTGGCGTGCCTACAAGTGACACACCACCGATAAGACACGCGAGTAATAGCATCACAATTTTGATTAGATTATATAAAGAGGCTTCTCCCTCATGTATATATACTCTCTCTGTTCCTAAATATAAGTCTTTGTAAAGATTTCACTATGGACTACATATGGAGCAAAACGAGTGAACCTACACTTTAAATGCATCTATATACATCCATATATGGTTCATAGTGGAATCTCCACAAAGACTTCCATTTAGGAACGGAGGGAGTAGTTACTACTCCTCTCTCCAAGTCATATCTCTATATCACTCTCCGATCGCTCCACAAATCCCTACATACCTACAGCCGGCCTTTGCCACGATCGATGTATCGGCGACTTGCTCAGTCATCCTCTCTATGATCTAGGTCATGCCCAAATTTTGGTTTCGTCAAATTTCTGACACTCAATACATGTCAAAAAAATTAGCAAAAGGTCATGCTGAAATGTTTCATGACTTCATTAGTTATATCAATTTTTTCCCTATATATACTCTTGTAGGCAACTTGATAGATCGAATGATTCATGCATATGGATCGAACTGTAAATTGGTTCTTTAAGGTGGCGCTGAAATATATGGATCAAGAGGGTAAAACAAAGATATTATTTCTTTGCAAGAAGTGCAAGAACGAAGTTTTGATCGAGGCTTTTACTGGAAATGTGAAGACACACTTTCTCAAACATGATTTCCTGCCTGGTTATACATGCCAGACAAGGCACGGTGAAGACGAGTAGGATGACGACATCGAATGGGCGTAGATGAGGAAGCGGGATACTGTTTCGATGAAGAGACGGAGGGAGGGAAGAACGACCAAGAGACATCTGAACATAAACAAGATCATCAGGACAGACAAGAACCTAGTCAATCAAGATCGATGGACCCAGTTAGTCAATCAGTTGTCTTGGTTACTGATGCCCTGCTTGCTTTCCTGGTTGATCTTTATGCGGTTGTCGTTACTGCTTTTATTAAGAACACTGTTCTGTGAATTCTTTAGTATAACTTTTGTGACACATATTCTACGTTTGTTGATTAAATTGATAGTTACCGAAAAAGGCTTTCGCTCCGCTTTATATATAAAGCAATGACATACCACAACTCAGATACAAACACACACCACCACAACACACGCACACACCCAAGGTTGGATACATAGGCGCTGAGCGCAGCAACACTACCCCTAGTACTACAAGAGCAACCGGAGTCCTCAACCATGGACACGCCAACGCGAAGAGAAGAAGCCGCATATGACGAACCGTGTGCTCCAAAGCGGCGCCTTCAGGAAGGTTACGACACCAGAGCGCCGTCACCGCGCGACCCGAGGATCAGAGTTTCCCCTGGAGCAACACGACGGGCAATGAGAGCCGCGACGACGCCTTTAAGAAGGGAGCGAGCTATCAAATTGATAGTTAAACTTGATTCCTAGGATACATAGACACCACATAAACTGACACGGATGTAGTTACAATGCACTGCTTTTCAACAAATCCGTGCTGTCAGTCGAGCAAAAGTTGTCTCGACGAGAGATTGCCAGTTAATTAACAACAAAAAACAGGGGCATCAAATTGTGAAGTTGCCCGTGTAGAGAGACCAAAAGCCATTTTGTGGACACGAGGTATATGCATGCGCCCTAATTTCAGCAAAGATTCGTTTTCCCCTAAAAAAATCAAAGATTCGTTTGGTTTACCTGCCATTACATTAGTTAACTAAGGCAAGGCTGTCTCCATTTCAACTCTCCTCTAGATCTCTGCATGCGCAGGACGTGCCGCTGCTGGGCAGCTAGCTAGCGTCGGTATTAGTTATCTTGGCCCGAGTTATTCCTTTAAAGTTTTGTGCAAAGGCAGATGTGGCTAGTTAGTAATCTTTTTTGTTACCGATGCCCTGATCAATGTTAATTGATACAGTATATGCGGTGCTTTCACTCACATTACTGGAATAGTGGGCAATGATATTTGTAAACATAAATCTCCATTACCACAGTATTTGCGGTTTGCGCCACTGAAATTAAGAATCTTCGATGTATGTTTAATCAGAGCAAGGATGATTCGGAAAAGAGGTTTTATATTATTCCACATTTTTTAATATATGTGTACTGTAGGACATGGCTAATACTATTTTGAGAAAACAAGAGCTTATATGATTACATTTTTTAGTCCAGGAACCTGTAAGTAGCAAACCCAGCTAGCTAACACATTGCTAAACACAAGTGTACATAATTCAACTACCAGGTGCATAATGCATGATGACATATTTACATGCATGCACCTCGAAGGTTCTGGAAGTAGAAGTAAGAAGCAAAATTCAAGGAGGAGATAGCATTGAGAAAGTACACCTGCAGAATTCATCCCTCGTAGAAACAAACAAAATAGGATGTCAATGAAAACTTTGCCACATTATTCATTCTATAAAAAACGAGTGACGTGTCAAGGATTTTCCCAACAAGAAAGAGCAGCTTAAGCTAGAACCTGCCAGTGCGTAGTCAGCTCCATTGATGTATCGGTCACTGCATTTTGCAACAGAAAGAGACAATGTAATTGTTGAGAGACGATGTACTTGTTGAGAGGCTCTGAAAAATTTACTTGAGAACCGGATGAGGAGGAGCAGTAGCAACTCTCATGTTAGTTATGTTCCTACTTTTTTGGGTCGTTTACCCAGGTTATGCATGTCCGGCAGTGTGCAGTGTGCAGCTGAATCTCTTGGGTCCATTCAATAAGATAGAGCTTGTGTGTGTCCAGCACCAGCCAGGACGCTGAAGTTTCCAGTCTGCTACTGAAGCATCTGCGAAGCTTGGTACAAATGTCTCGTCTCCTCAAGAGATGGAGAGATGGTGCAGCTTTCACTGAGTTCGGGATGGGTCCTTGGCGATCTTTGTGGACAGATTGTAGTCCCAGATCCATCGGCGTCATCTTTGTCAAGGAAACAGAGAGCATCTCCATTTCCAACGATGTATCAGAGTGACATACAAATGTGTAGAGAGAGAGAGAGAGAGAGAGAGAGAGAGAGAGAGAGAGAGAGAGAGATTGCAGTTACGCATGTTGGTTAGCTTTCTCGCAATTGCAGTAGCCAATTTTAAAACAGTAGCACTGCTTGAATCTCAGCAGCGTTGAATACAGAAATGAACAAGGAGCTGTGGAGCAGGGCAGGGCAGGGGCACGGTTGATCCTCGTACCCATCCTCAATCGTGGAAAAACATGCAGAAAGGGCATGTCAACTGAAACTTAGGCACATCCACGTCAGACAATGTATGTGGCTGTTAACTTGAGAATCGGATGAGGAGCAGGAGACAGACACCTGATGATGCACATGAGGCAAGGAAACACAAATTAAAGAATAACCTTGTCCACCATCAACAAGGAGTAGCATCTCAAAGAGTTTCCCGCAAGAAAAATGCTGCTTAAGCTAAACATGCCTCTCATGTCAGATGAGGAGGATGAGGATGCTGATGCCAATCATGAAGGCAAGCTTCTCTTTCATTTGGTTAAAGACACGACTAAAGTAGACCTTGACGATATTGTACGCGACACTACGCTTTGTGAGCTTCTCGCGTCGGTGCGTACGAATAAGTCTAACTCAGGAAAGAAAAGAGGGCGCTCTTTCTAAGAAGGCAAAGGTCTCTAAACAAAAAATTGGTTCAGCATGAGAGGCATGTTTTGAAATAGCAGAGGTCTAGGTGACTTGGCTAAACACAAACACATTGCCGATTGTGTAAAGGATCATGCGTTGGAGTTCGTGGCTATCACTGAGGCGGGCAAACATGACTTTTCAACATGTGATCTGGACCACTTCTCATGTGGTTTGGATTACGAATGGCACGTCTTGCCGCCGACCGGGAGGTCCGGTGGAATATTGCTAGGTATTAACTCTACGTCCTTGCAACTATTGTCCACGTCAAAGGGGGAGTATCATATCAAATTCCACCTTCGAAACAAGTCCGACAATTTCCTTTGGAGCCTGGTAGCTGTATATGGCGCCGCTCAAGAGGAGTTTATGTCTGCATTTCAAAAAGAACTTGTTAATACCTGTCGAGACAATCCCCACCCCATGTTAATCGGGGGGGATTTTAATATCCTTCGATATCAGCAGGAAAAAAATGACCGGTTTGATACAAGATGGCCTTTCCTCTTAAATGCTGTTATTGACAGTCTGGATCTGAGGGAGATCACGATGTCTGGTCGTCAGTATACCTGGGCCAATAACCGATCGGTGCCAACCTTTGAAAAACTTGACCGGGTGCTAGTTACCACCGACTGGGAATATAAATATCCCCTAGCCTCGGTTCGGGCATTAGAAAGAATTGAGGCCTTATCGGATCACGCTCCATTGCTCACCGATTTTGGACAACCAATCCCAAGTTCTAACCGTCACCAATTTAAATTTGAATTGGGATGGCTCACGAGAGAGGGATTTCATGACCTGGTTAAGAAAGTGTGGGCGCGCCAGCCTCGCGGTAACACACCTATTCAGCGATGGAATAATCGAATTCGCGCATTGCGTCGATTCCTTTATGGATGGGCCAAGCATACTGTTGGCATCTACAAAAAAGAAAAACTGCGACTATCTACCTTAATTGATTCCCTTGATAAAATAGCGGAGGTGAAACCTTTGTCTGCAGTTGAGATTGAGCAAAAAAGCAATCTAAATGAGCAGATAGCCCGCCTACTATGCGAGGAAGAGATTAAATGGTACCAACGTTGCAAGGCGGATTCGCTTGTGCAAGATGATGATAATACGGAATACTTTCAAATGCTTGCCAATGGCAGACATAGAAACAAACGCATTTTCGCCCTTGACCAGGAGGAAGGCCGAATTAAGGGGGGCATACCACTTAGAACTTTTATTACTAAGTATTACAAAGAGCTTTTTGGACATTCAGCTGAATCAAATTTTCAGTTGGATGAATCCATTACTCATGACCACTAGTAGAAAACGGGCCATTTATCCCGGTTCATGAGGCCCATTTGTCCCGGTTGCCGAACCGGGATGAAAAGGTCGGTACTAAAGCCCAATACCTTTCGTCCTAGTTCTCCCAGGAACCGGGACAGATGGGGCTCCACGTGGCCGCTGCCGCTTGCCCAGGCAGGAGGGCCTTTTGTCCCGGTTGGTGCCACCAACCGGGACCAAAAGTCTTCCATGCGTCAGCAGTTCAGGGGCTGGGGTTTTTGGTTTTTTTCTGAAAGGGCGGGGGGGGGGGGGGAGGGGGGTTGGGGGTTTTGTATGGTTAATTTAGGGGTTTCATATATTGTGTGAGCTAGCTGTTAGAGAGAAGTGTCCTCTCTTACGTGCTTGGTCGACGCTACGTACTATACGTATAGAGAGGACTCGACACGCTAGCTAGCTAGCTAGTAAGCAAATGAAGGAAACCATTAAGTACAGAAGATGCGTCATGAACATATACAAAGAGAAGTGATCGACCTCTCCTTCTCCGAGAGATTGGTCGAACAACAAGTTTTCTTATATCTATCCGACGCTACTAGCTACATATATACAATATAATATATATTACAATCCTTAAAATCTGAAGTCAAGTGCCACATGGTATTCTCCGGCTTTGTTGATGACGTGGTCAAGAAAGAATCCCGCCAATTTCTCTTGAATTGCTTTTATGCGATCATGTGGTATGAGCTCATCCCGCAGCTGCTAGATCTAAATCAAAGAAGATGGTCAATACACGTGTATGAATGAAACTCAACACAAATGATGGTAATAAAATACAATTGTGAATATTTTTGCTTACGCACTTGATATTGTTTTTCAGTGTAGCCCTGCTTATTCTTGGCCATCTCGTTGTAGATGAACTCGCAAATGTAGTATCCACAAAAAGTATTTCCATATTCCTGCCACAAGCACTTTACAAGAAATAGAGGTCAATCAAACTGATAAGCAAGCATGCTAAATTCTATTGATGAAACTAGCTACAATCAATGTGAGATGCGCGGAACTAGGTAGTAGTACTTACTTTCGGTTGTTTAAATGTCAGCTCGGTCGGCATACCTGGAGAAATTGCGGTGAACTTTTTCCAAACTCTGCCAGACAAACAAAATAATTACTTGGTATCAGGAAATGAACAAAGTTGTCGATATGGTGCGATGATAATGATGGATTGAACTTACTTCTGAAGCATACCAGTCATGTCCGCATAGTCCTCGTGGATCTTTTCGTCTCGAGTCTAAGGCAGTTACTTCTCCTTCTCAAGCTTAATCACTGGGAGAATAAAGTGGAAGCTAAGACGCATGCACAACTCATCAGTTACATGACTATAACCTTGAGTAATAAGGGAAACCGAATATGCACAAGACAGTAACACTCACCTGAAGTTGTAAGGAAAGAGTATTTTATCTTTCGTTTGATTTTTGAGCAACGATCTGAGCAAGTTGTCATCGGTCTCTTCGGCTTTTTTTTACCGTGTATTCATGTATGACATTTGGGTTAATGAACCCAATGTCATGGATTTGTGCTTTTCTAGATTAGTCGATCTTCAATCTGCATAATATAGTGAGGATAATTATATATACATGCAATGAAAGAGTTGGGCTATATATATAAAGACATAATTACAGAAAGTAGTACTTACAGACAGTAGCAAGCCACAAGTGATTTGTCGACGGCCTTTTGATTGTAGAACTGGAAAAACTCATCAAAATCAATAGTTAATGATGTCTACTACGCAACCTTCTCCTTGTAGACGTTGTTGGGCCTCCAAGTGCAGAGGTTTGTAGGACAGTAGTAAATTTCCCTCAAGTGTATGACCTAAGGTTTATCAATCCATGGGAGGTGTAGGATTAAGATGGTCTCTCTCAAACAACCCTGCAACCAAATAACAACGAGTCTCTTGTGTCCCCAACACACCCAATACAATGGTAAATTATATAGGTGCACTAGTTCGGCGAAGAGATGGTGATACAAGTGCAATATGGATGGTAGAAATAGGTTTTTGTAATATGAAAATATGAAAACAACAAGGTAACTAATGATAAAAGTGAGCGTAAACGGTATTGCAATGCTAGGAAACAAGGCATAGGGTTCATACTTTCACTAGTGCAAGTTCTCTCAAAATAATAACATAACTGGATCATATAACTATCCCTCAACATGCAACAAAGAGTCACTCCAAAGTCACTAATAGCGGAGAACAAACGAAGAGATTATTGTAGGGTACGAAACCACGTTAAAGTTATCCTTTCTGATCGATCTATTCAAGACTCCATAGTAAAATAACATGAAGCTATTCTTTCCGTTCGATCTATCATAGAGTTCGTACTAGAGTAACACCTTAAGACATAAATCAACCAAAACCCTAATGTCACCTAGATACTCCAATGTCACCTCAAGTATCCGTGGGCATGATTATACGATATGCATCACATAATCTCAGATTCATCTATTCAACCAACACAAAGTACTTCAAAGAGTGCCCCAAAGTTCCTACCAGAGAGTCAAGACGAAAACGCGTGCCAACCCCTATGCATAGATTCCCAAGGTCACGGAACCCGCAAGTTGATCACCAAAACATACATCAAGTAGATCAATAGAATACCCCATTGTCACCACGGGTATCCCACGCAAGACATACATCAAGTGTTCTCAAATCCTTAAAGACTCAATCCGATAAGATAACTTCAAAGGGAAAACTCAATTCATTACAAGAGAGTAGAGGGGGAGAAACATCATAAGATCCAACTATAATAGCAAAGCTCGCGGTACATCAAGATCATGCCAAATCAAGAACACGAGAGAGAGAGAGAGATCAAACACATAGCTACTGGTACATACCCTCAGCCCCGAGGGTGAACTACTCCCTCCTCGTCATGGAGAGTGCCGGGATGATGAAGATGGCCACCGGTGAGGGATACCCCCCTCGGGCAGGGTGCCGGAACAGGGTCCCCATTGGTTTTTGTAGGCTACAGAGGCTTGCGACGGTGGAACTCCCGATCTAGGTTATTTTTTGGAGGTTTGGGTATTTATAGGATTTGGCGTCGGTCTCATATCAAGGGGGTCTCCGAGTCGCCCACGAGGCAGGGGGGCGCGCCCATGGGGGTAGGGCTCGCCCAGGGGGTAGGGCTCGCCCTCCACCCTCGTGGACGGCTCGGGACTCTTCTGGCCAACTCTTTTACTTTGGGGGCTTCTTTTGGTCCATCAAAAATCGTCAAAAATTGGCACGTCAATTGGAATCCGTTTGGTATTCCTTTTTTGTATAAAACTCAAAACAAGGAAAAAACAAAAACTGGCACTGGGCTCTAGGTTAATAGGTTAGCCCCAAAAATCATATAAAATAGCATATAAATGCATATAAAACATCCTAGATGGATAATATAATAGCATGGAACAATAAAAAATTATAGATACGTTGGAGACGTATCAAGCATCCCCAAGCTTAATTCCTGCTCGTCCTCGAGTAGGTAAATGATAAAAATATAATTTTTGATGTGGAATTCTACCTAGCATATTTCTCAATGTAATTTTCTTTATTGCGGCATGAATGTTCAGATCCAAAAGATTCAAGATAAAAGTTTAGTATTGACATAAAAATAGTAATACTTCAAGCATACTAACAAAGTAAGCATGTCTTATCAAAATAACATAGCCAAAGAAAGCTTATCCCTACAAAATCATATAGTTAGGCCATGCTTCATTTTTGTCACATAAAATACTCCCATCATGCACAACCCTGGTTTCAGCCAAGCAATCGGTTCATACTTTTTAATGCGCTTCAGCTTTTTTAACTCTCACGCAATACATGAGCGTACGCCATGGATATAGCACTATGGGTGGAATAGAATACGATGATGGAGGTTGTGTGGAGAAGACAAAAAAGGAGAAAGTCTCACACTGTGAGGCTAATCAACGGGCTATGGAATAGAATACGACGAACAACTTTGCTTTGTTTCCCAATTGTCAGAATGGGAACACCAAGTAAAGTAACAAAGTTCTCTTCTATGGACTTGGATATGATGAAATCAAGGATTGTGTCATGAACCCGACAACTAGTCACCTTGCCATATCTATTTATCTCTCCAGGTTGGAACAAACCCCTATTGAGTAGTTCATTAAAACACCTTTCTCCTAACTCATACGTCGTGTATCTACCTTCTCTATGAATGAATCCTTCAGCAATCCATCTTCTTATCAGGCCCTTCTTCTCTATAGTAGAATCTTCTAGATATACGCTCAGATATAAGAGACATGTTTTTACATAAAGAGGCAGATCAAAGTAACTAAGTGACAATATCTTCATCATTCCTTCGACATTAGGATTTCTTTCAAGTGCACGACCAATTGAATCTTTCACTTGATTCCATAGATCCTCTGTTTTTTCTATGTTAGCCAACAAACCAGATATAGAAATGATCGCCAAAGGTAACCCATGGCATTTTCCCAATATCTGCTCAGAAATTTCTTGAAGGTATGAAGGGCAATCTTCATCAGACTTGAATAACCTTCTGTGATAACTATCTGGAGTGCATCATATCAAGAGGCCTTATATTGTAAATACGGCCATTGGATGATGAACAACTTGAATGGGCGACATTATTTATACGAGTAGTCGTGATTATTCTACTGGTAGAACTTGTAGCAGGGAATGCACACTTAATAATGTCCCAGGTATCCACGTCCCATATATCGTCAACAACAACAAAGTACCTGTACATGGACAAATAAATATTAGCATAGCTGTAAAATAAAGTGTTGTGTTCCTAAAGAAAAAATGTTGTGTAGATAGACAAAGAATAAATGGAACATGTTAACATTGACAAAGTGAAAACGATAAACACACAAGTGCTAGAAGGGAATATACATACTTAATTCATTTTGCATGTCCATGTTAGTTTGGCGCATTTCAGAGAGCAAGGGGGATAAGCAATTGTTTAAACAGGAGGCATGACCACAAAAAAGATCAAGATTAGAACAATATGTTGAAATACAAGAGATAAATCAAAAGATAAATAATCATATGTAGGCGTTGATCAAGTGGTCATGAGTAACAAAGCAAGAATCTGGGTGCGGACCCAAAGATTAAGTGATCTAAATTCAAAACCTAGTAAACTACATACATAATATCTCGAAAAAATGTACGTTTTCCCTCGTGGACTACTTATTTGTGCATGCTTTCCCATTATAACAGAGAGACTATAACAATTAGGCTCACTTAACCTAGTAAAATATAATATATTTTTATTTTGGACGACTACATGGTTGGTGATGGATGGTCGTGTAGGGCAACAATAGTAGATGAGGCCTAGCGAATATCAATGGAGATGGTCTCAATAGAACAGTGCGGCGTTCGGTTGGCGGGACGAGAAAGAATAGGATGAAGAGTGAATCGAGGCACGGTGCATATGGTCTCAAGAGAAAAGAGACCCAGAGAACGGAGAGGTGGAGGTGGAAAAAGGTCATGTGTGTGGTAGCTTTCATGTGAAAACCAGGGTTACGTGGATGGCACACTTGCAAAATCAGCATCTATATCATCAAAATTACTGGCCTAAACCGGTCATGAGGTAAAGTTCACAAAATATTATAGTTCATCATGTTAAGGGAGCTCAAGGAGAATTAGAAAGAAAAGTGAGGCAAGGTGTTAGTACTGTGAGAAAATGTAGTGTGTAAGGCTCTACTCTTGACACAAACTTATGTCAATTATTACTCAATAAAGGGAATAGCTACGTGCCTATGTCTTGAACATCATAGAATATCAAAACAAAAGGACATAAATCATGAACATAGGCTCCTGACATGGTTTTCTTTGTACTCTCTCCATCTATTTCTCTTCTTTTTAGAACATCAACACAATATTTATTAGTACAAACATTTGATCATTACTTTTTCTAACAACATATGGAGAAACTGCGAAGATAGAATTATATGGAACTTTTAACAAATTCCACTAGTATAATATTCCTAATGACATATCTAAGTAACCATTTTATACATTCAAAGAACGCCAAGTAAGTAGAAATGGAAATAAAAGATAAAGATAGCATGTACCTTTTATCTAGTAGGAAGTCATTGATCTTGCTAATGAGTATTTGTACACTCCCTGCTTCCGTGTTAGAATAATCTTGACTGCTAACTTCACTAAGAATAGTCCTCAGGTTATTCATCATGTCTGGGCTTCGGGACACGGATAGGAAGTCCCAACACTCGAACTGTCCTTTGATCTCTTGATATACTTGGTTTTGCAAGAGTTGTTTTTCCCATTCCTCCGGGTCCAGTGATGAAGACTATCTTTGGTTGTTGTTGTGTTGTCGCACACCCATCGTGGTCCATCAACAATTTGATCAGCTCAGCCTTGGGTTCATCGATTCCAACAAGCATCGATGCATGCTCAAATATAGCAAGAGCTCTAAGGTCAACGACGGTCTTGGAGAAGGTCTCGCGACTCTTGTATCTTGCATTCTTGTCACCCACCTCAACGATATGTTTCTTTAGATCCCGAATCTCTTTGCCAATCCGACGGCGAGCCTTCATCTTCCCCAACTTCCCTAGTAAATTTTTTATCTTCTCGATGAAGCCATCTGGCTTTACGTCTTTGTCACCGACGCTCTGCATGAAGTCGTCGATGGCGTCCTCGAGGTCATAGGACAGTTCCCGCACCTCATTCATCCAAACTTTATCCTGCACATCAGGATTCTCCTCCTCAGACATCTTGAGGAGAAAAGCCTCCATGGCAGCAAGTTCATGAGTGAGGGACTTGATTTCCTTGCGAACTGTCTTGAAACGCTTGTACTCATTGCCAAGCAGAGTGGTCAGCTTTCCTATGACGGGTTTGAGGACCCCCGTCGCCACGCTGACAAGAGCTGCCTCCATGGCCATGCTAGCTCAGAGCTTGGTCAGTCAACTGTCAGTGGAGGTCAGATTGTTGAATGCACCGATAGTAAACAGGTGACGACCTGAAAAAGAGAATGGGTTAGTAGACTGATGAACATCTAGCTACACATGGAACCTGAATTTTTAGTTGTGTCGGAGACACAGAGAGATGGGTTCATACCAGATTGTGGTGCAACCCAGCGCCACAGTTGGCTCGATTCGCAGTGCAAGTGAAGAGTGGATTTGATTTATTCTCCGTGTCGTGGATCTGAACCCTGAAAGAAGATGGATTAACAGAGGTGAGCCGGACCATTGCTGCACCAAAAATGGCCATGCCATCTCAGAGCTCGGCCAGTCAAAAATGTGCGTGGTTGCAGAATGCATTGACAGTAAACAGCTAACTACGAATTGATTATTACACTGAACAGCTGGTTTTTCATTGGTTCACACCTGAACAACTCAGAGGCAGCTCGCAGTGTCGGCCAAGCGCACTGACGGTGAACAGTGGAATATTTATTTCCTCTTCTCCGCGTCGTAGATCTGGGCCTGAAAGAGACTAGATTGACGGAGGTGAGCCCGACCGCCCATTGCTGCACCACACGAGGTACAGACAGAGCGTCCCTGGTGCCGGCGCAGTCAGTCAATGCGCGGCGCCGACGGCGACATGGAAGGAGATCAAAGCAGGGAGAGAGGGGACGGGGCCGTACCTCAAAGCATGGATCTGGGGGCGAATAGCTCCCATGCGACGTCGTTGGTGTGAATTGTCTCTCATGCGACATCGTTGGCTGTAATAGCTCTCATGCGACGTCGTTGGCTGTAATAGCTCTCATGCGACATCTGCATTGGAAAAAATAGCTCCCATGCGACACTGCTGCCTAATCCAAAGACACATGTTTAAAACTCGAATCAGGTGAGTGGGACCCACAGCATGGGACCCACTAACTTATCCAACTCAGCATTGGTCAGGTGAGCAGGACCCACAGCGTGGAACCCACTAACTTATCCAGGTCAGCATTGGTAAAAGAGGACACCGAGCCGTGGCCCGAGCCGTGCAGCACCCGAGCCCATCTTCCCCCCCTCCCTCCCCTCCCCGACCATTGTTCTTCTTCTTCTCCGGCGACGACGCGCAACAACGCCGTTCCGGGCCGCGGCCTAGCAATGTCGAGCTCCGCTTCAGCCTCCCGCCGCTCATGGCCGTGCTGTGGCGCAGTGCCCATGACAAGGTGCCCTGCATGCCCACGTATCGCATCCCTAAAGCGGCTAGTCACAACGACCGACAAGAATGGCAACCTTGGGCAGGAATTCGTGAAATGCGAGAGCAAACCAGAGCAGGGAAAGGTGAGATTTTACTTCTCAATATGCCAACTTTGGTTTTTGTCTCCCAAATTCATATTTGCCCAATTTTTCCCCATTTTCATCGGATTTGGGGATTTAGGGTTCATCTTTCCCAATTTCAGAAATTGAAGCAATGCACCCATTTTGAGTGGCTAGATGAGTACATAGAGCGGATTCAAGCTGGAGGGTGCATCGAGAAGCAGGAGCTCGATTTACCGTTGGAGGCGGAGAAGTTGGGCAAGTTTGGATCGGGCGCGTCTGGATCTGGGGCCCTGGAGCAGCCTTTGTGGGGATGCAGTAATGTGGCAGAGCTGAAGAAGCTGAACAAGCAGATGAAGAAACTCATCGAATTGCAGAAGCAGGGCAATTTGATGGGGCTGATGGCCGGACTTTTTATGTTTGTGTAATTGCTCTCGCATTTTTTTATGTGATGATAATTAGTCGTAAGTGAATAGATTGGGCATCATTTGTAATCGTAATGATATGTATATTTGAATAAAAGTGTTGCGCTGTACGAATTCGGCATGTCCTCTCCTCTGATTCAGTCCCGTATTTTTAGTTCTTCAGTTCGTCATCAGTTTCAGTTTCAGTGGTAGAGGGAGAAAAGGAAAAAAGGTTCGTCCACAGCCCGTTGCCCAAAAGGCCAGGCCCATATAGAAGTTAGGCAGGGCGAATAGAATATATCTAGGCCCATTGATAAAAGAAGTGTAGCTAGTGCAAAAAAAGTGCACACGGTCATTGACATCGATATATCTTTTTGGCTTTAGGTTATTTCACAAATTTTAAGTTTCCTGCAGTCACCTTTTTTGACATAACTCATCTGATAATTATTTGAGCTATTTTTATGCATAAGCTATCGTGTCCGATGGTTGGGTCCCGTGTTGTTTCGGCTAAAACAAAAGGTTTGTTCTAGTTAGCAGTCCAACTTGCAGTCTTTGTGAACCAAAAAAGTAGCAATTGTTTGGTTCTAGTTTATTTCAACCAAGCACCATTTTTTAATATTTTTTCTGACTTGTGCTATGGTGTTTTCAAACTTTTTACTCGTGTGTCTCAACCGAAAAAGGTTGTGCCCCTCTCAAAAAAAGAAGACATCTAGTGTGCCCCTAGTAGCATCTCCTTACAACATAGAGGGGCATCCCCTTACAACATATAGTGCATAAAACATAAAAGGAAGATAATTAACTAGACACGTGCTAACAACAACTTATATGATTGGATCATGTTTTAGTGCATTTTTAGTACACATGGCCACATAAATAAAATGCAATGGAGAAACTTTAGGACCGAAAAAACATATAGATAGATAGAGGGGCATCGGGTACCCTAGTAGCATAGATAGATAGAACATATAGAGGGCACCCCCACTACATATAGTTCATAAAACATGAAAGTAAAATAATTAAAACTAGATATGTAGAAGACACGGGCACACACGCCTTGAACCAACACAAACACAAACTAGATAGATAGAAGACTCGCACTTGAACAACTCCTTGGCCCCTCCTCCTTGCCACTCCTTGGCCCCTCCTCCTTGGGCCCCTCACTCGTCGTTCTCCGGCATCTGGTAGGGGAGGGTGTGCATGCCGTTGGGGTGAGGGAAGATGTTGTGGAAGTTGGTGAAGATGTTGTAGGTCGTGAACGCGATAAACTCGCATCCACACCAGAACACCTCCCTGAGGAGGTGGTGAGCGTCATAGGGGTTGGTGAAGGTGACGTAGAGGCCGATGACGATGCCGTTGGGCCCGGCGTTGCCATCGTACTGCTCGTGGAGGTGGAACATGGGCGGAGTGCCCGGAGGGAGGTGGCGGTAGCCGGCTTAGAGGAAGAAGCGAGTCAACTCTCTAGGGCCCCTCCACCTAGAGATGGCCCACACCCTCAGGCTATTCTCGACGACGACTCCAGCCGGGTACTGCCTCTCCGGCACGGTGCGAGGGCGACGGTAGGTAGGGCCGTTGAACTGCATGGTGGCTCGAGTGGTGGATTTGGCTCGAAAAGAAGAAGGGAGGAGGCTTGAGAGATGAGTGTGAGAGGATGAGGAAATGGTGCCCTTTTATAGCCGCGTTGCAGCCATGGTCAATGTGTACACGGTGCCCCTTCTCGATCGTTTTCTCTTCTCCGTTCGCACTGGCATAAGTAATTGCGGGCATTAATTCAAAAAACGGCGGGCAGAGCATCCAAAGAGGCACGGGCGGCACAGGCGAGATGCATCGTTCGTGCACTTGCATCGGCGGTGACGCCAGCGTGGGGAAACAGGCCCGTTCATCCGCGTGACACTTTAAAAGGAGCTGCACCACCGACGCGTCCGTCTCGTTCAAACATGCATTTGTTAAAATAGCTTAGATGCGATGTACGTACCTATACGCTGCGGCCCTGCCGTGCTTTACTGCATCGATGCGTGCATGCAATCCCGCATGCAAATGGCTAGGTGTTCACGAGCAAAGAAGGCTGCGACATTGCATGGCATGCATGGGACAGGGATGGCCCACATGTCATTGACCCTCTCGCATGCAGCCCATCCCCCCCTCTCGACGGCCGTGCACACGCACGCCAGACTCTGCCGGGCCCAATCCGCTCGGCCCAACGGTCACTTAGGTGCTCCCCCGCTCAACGTTATCTGTTCGTCAGAGAGAAAAAACGGTGGCCAATCAGATTGAAGCCCACAGATCGCCTCATGGAATCCTTCTAGAAGGCCTATCCGACGGCCGCAGTTTGGCGTTAGGGTTAGATCGACGGTGGACGTTTACGCTAGGGTTACATGGGGTTTGGAGGCAGTCAACGAGGTTTTGAAAGGTTTGACCGAACATTCGAATGTGTATAACTAATTCAAAAAAAATCTAAAAAAATGAAAAACCTGCGCATATAGCCTTTTATGTTACATAGTTATGATATAAAATGATAAACTTGATCTAATGATCTTTGCATGAAAAAACCTTCACAAATTGGACTATCTCAACTGAGGTTGCATAGAGTTCAAAGGAGTGAGAAGAGGGTTTGAGGTTTTAAAAATGCAAAAAAATCAAAAACATCACCTTAGCTTCATTTTAGAGTGACTAAGGAGGATCTGAAGTTATTTTTGCATTTTAAATTTTTAAACTTGTTTTATTGATGACTTTGTATTAAAGGGTGTTTTTTCAAAAATAAATGAAATAATATGAATACTTATTCAAAAAAGGTGAGACTTCATATTGATCCTATATAGGTATAATATAAGCTAAGAAAATCTTTTTTGGGTGATTTTGAGAAGGTCGAAACAAACTTGCTTAGAAATGGGGCCGTTTTCCCTTACTTTGGAGCCTGTTTGGACAACATTTTCAGTGACTATTAGTTGGACTTCACAAAAAGGGTTGGATTTATGAACTAAAGTGCATAGTAGTACATAAAACGATGCAACATCACAAAACAAACAAATGAACTCAAAAAATATTGGAGATAGGTTCAAATTTGAATGTCGGTTCAAATTTGAATCTTATTTCAAGTCAAATCAACATCATAGCACATACATTTTCACATGAAAGAACATAAGTTTTCACATCAAATGACAACAAACTTAAGTTTTCACATCAAATTTGAATGATTTCGACTCTATTTCTTTTGCTTCTTTCTACCACTCGATTTCTTCTGATTTGTTCCACCGTTTGGTTCCACGGCGCATAGTTTGTTGATGCTGATGCTCTTGCTTTTTGGCCCCTTGCAAACTCCACTAGGCCCCCTCAACTTTCGGGGCCCCAACTTTTGCACCTGACCATGTCCCACTTCTTCAGTTTGCACTTCTGCAGATTGAGTAGATGGCACACATTGTTCAACTACTTCAGTTTGCAACTCAACACTTGGCAGCACAACCTCCAAACATGGCAACACAGTTGTCAAAGAAGATTCGCATGGCAGCACAACAGTTGCTTCATCTGCAACAGTTTCAGATTGCCCTAGCGTCTGCAAAACAGATTCAGTATGCATCACATCGTCCAAAACAGAAACACTTAGCTCATGTTTAGCAGTAACAGTTTCAGTTAGCTCCATATCTTTGTCACCAAACATTATTTGCTTAGTGCTCTTCCTTCTATAGCCATTGAGTCTTGCTTTTTTCACTGGCTAGCATTGTTCAACAACAAGAGGTGGGGCTTTTTCTGCACGCTTCCTCCTAAAAAATAAAGCATTTGACTTGGTTAGATACTAGAACAAGTAGCAAAATCAAAAACTTGCAAAAACAGTAACATAAACATACTTTGGCCTCTCGAGGAGTGTAGATGCACTTGGATGAACCAATTCTGTGCCCAAGTACCTCACACAACTTGCACCTATTTTTGTTACCTTTTTGAGCCCTTTTGGGCTTATCATTCTTTTCCTTTTCCTTTTTCCCCTTCTTACTACAACCACCTTTCTCAAACCAAGCTTTGAATCTGTCCTGTTTAGGCCTCCCAGCCTTTCTTCTAGTGACAGGGGGACACAAGGTAAATTCTATTTCCACCTCAGGCCACTGAGATTGGTCAGTCAGTGCAGGAATTGAACTTGCATATGCAGCTTTGAATTTTTGTACTGAATAATACTCATGCAAATATGGGTGCATATTTAACCTGGGTTTAGATGCCAAAAAAGTATGGAATGCTCACATGGTTTTCCAGTGTGTTGCCACTCTTGGCAAGTGCACTCATGCAACTCAGTATTTACCACATGCCTCTTGCCACTCTTTGTATCTCTAACTTCAGCACCCCACAAGGAAGATTTCTCAACAGATAGATGTGAAAGATTTCTACTCCTGTTGACCACCTGTTGTACCACTGCTGGAAGCTTGTCCCCTTCCAAAATATTAGCAATTTTTCCTCTCAACTCCCACAAACGCATGATCATGATCCTTATTTGGTCCACCATGTCATGCACAGGCAAGTCTTTCAAATCCTTCAGTTTGTTGTTAGAACTTTCTGCCAAGTTGTTATTGATATGATCACATTTTATGGCAGTATTAAAACCTGATCTATACCACAACAGAGAATGGTGGGTGTTCAACCATGAAGCAAATTCATTATCACTACATGATGCCGATATCTTACCAAGGTGATAGGAATGTGTGCATGCGGTGTAGGATCTTGCTGATGGCCACATGCGCCCAAATTCATCTCCTCTGAATTTTTTTATCAGATTCATCCACATATGTCCAAAGCACTCCCTCTGCTCAGCATGGGGGAAAATTCCAGCCCTTTACATGCATCTGTGTGGATGGCCAAAGGAGAAACTGGCCCTATGCATCTTTTCAGTTGCATCATGAACCATATCCATGATGCCTCTGTCTCGATTGAAACATTCCTATTGCAATTGGGAACATCCAGTTGTGTCCATCTACAGACATTGCATGCAGCCAACTGACCATTCCACTTTCGGTCAAAAAAAAGATGAGTCTATGCTCAAATATGGACGACAACCTGCTTTGAATCCATCTATGCAAGGCTTCAAACACATAAAAACTTGCTGAATAAAACCTTGCCATCCTCTGTTACCTCTGTATCTATCTCCGCCACACTCCCGGTGACCTCTTCTCCACCTCTGCTTTAAAACTATACAACATCCTATATGTATTTGCCAGTCACCATACAATGATTTCATGGCCCTTTGTTTTGCTTTCCACACTGTGGTATATTGCAGCTGGATGGGGTACAACTTCTCCAAGTCAACTTTAAGCCTCTTTGTAGTAGTGTTTGGAGTCTTGGCTAAAATAGGACTAATCTTCTCTGTAACCCAAAGCTGTGATGTCATCTTTGAAACTCTCTGTGAAGTGGTCATACATGTATGCTGGTGTGGTATTTGATTTACCCTTCTTGTACTTCCATCAGGTTGTAGTCTGGCATAAGTACCATTTGCAAGGATTGCCACCACCATCATAACCTTTGCACCGCGCATAAAATTTCTTTCGATCAGTCCACATAGTCTTGGCATCAAACTCTTTTTTCACTGCATAGGTCTTGAAAGACATCCTAAACTCCTTCATGCTTGGCCACAACTTTCCCACCTCAATAACTGGGTTCTCTTTGTCATACAAACAAACCAGCTCATTATCATCTGCATCATCCACATCATCTGCAGCCTCTCTCATCAGCTGTTCTTCATCCTCATTTGCATTTCTAGGGCATGTGTTACCTTGACGGGCAAAGAACTGTCATCCTTCTCCTTATCTTTGTCATCAACTTGAATGCCAAACATTTCGCCATATCAATGTCGATATTGGTGTAATGACCAAATCTATTTTTCATTCAACTCTACTACATTCCATTCAACAACAATCTTCCTAGCACCATGGGTTCCCTCCTCTCCATCTGCATCAATCCCTGTATCTTCAGCTACTACAGTCGGTTCAGTCAACAATGCAACATCTTCGTTTATTAAACCCACTCATCATCTTCCATCTGTGCAGCCATCTTTGATGGCACATAACCAACTCTGGAATGAGTTTGTAGATCAATTAGCTCTGCATAAAATGTTACTTGTTTGCTTGCCCACCCTTCTTGCTGATCAATTTCAGCAACCATGGATTCTCCATCTTCAATTCTCACATATTCACCATTATAGTTATCGAAACGTTGCAGAGATACCTCTTGTTCTGGACCCCAAACAATACTCTCCCCAATTCTCTCCACCAAATTGCCCACGGCCTTCTCCTTCATGCTCTCCAATTCCTGGGGATCAACATCTGCAAATTCGACATCCAACCTCACGGTGGTATCTCTATCAATCTCTTGGACACTGCCATCACTGAGCTTGGCTTTACAGGGAAAAAATTCCACTATAATTGCGAATGTGGTGGCAGAACCTGAACCTCCCCTGTTTTGTCAATGGCAGGCAGCGGCGGCAGTCACTACCAAATCGAGTTCGATTCTAAATGGGTCGCCAAGAAAAGAGGGTGGCATTACCGATTTGAAGCACTGTCTCCTCGCTCCATCTCATCCAGCCCTCGCTCCATCTCCTATCCAATCGAGATTCTAAAACGCCAAGCAACAGGGGCAGCATGAGGCCACAGATTTATCCAAAATTCAGTGGAATGGGAGTAGTGTTTGGAAAATACTCACTCACAATAGCCGCTGCAGAGATAGGCGCTCCACCACCGGGCCGCGGAGAAGAAACAACCCCCGGATCCAATGGAGCCCGATTCTAAATCGCCAAGAAACAGAGGGCAGCATGAGGCCACAGATCCCCAAAATTGGGGAGTGGGACTAGGGTTTGAGCTCACCTCGTAATAGCTCCACCACCGCGGAGAAGAAACCGCTGCCGGAGAAGATGCTTACGGCGGCGCCGCTCGCCCAGTCCAGCTCGGGCAAGTCGAGCATGGTCACGGGCGCCCCACGGTCACACAGTCACCGGTCGAGTCGTGGACGGTTGACTCTTGACTACGTGGCCATAGGTGGACCCCACCAGTGAGAGCACATAACCCCAGCCCCTAACCAAATCTCAGCCTAACGGACAGCCAACTAGCCGCGTAAATGGTGTGTCGCATGGGAGCTATTTTTTCCAACGCAGATGTCCCATGAGAGCTATTACAGCCAACGAAGTCGCATGAGAGACAATTCACACCAACGACGTCGCATGGGAGCTATTCGCCCTGGATCCGGTCGCGGCGGTCACGAAGTAATCCCGTCGCATCGGCATGTGAGGCGCCGCGAGACGATGGGCACGCCAGCAGGTGAAGATCCTCAGCGTCGTGGATCTGGACCTGAAAGAGGATGGATCGACCGAGGTGAGCGCAACAGCTGCAACGAATGAGCTACGGGCCGACTCCATGCCGGCGGGTGCCAATGCAAGAAAGAGATGGAAGCAGGGCAAGTGGGGATTCGTGATTGTGATTGCACCTAGCTAGCGCTAGCAGGATGGATCTGCCGCTCAATGGTGGGCTGCGGCGACCCTCGGCGGCTTTCCCTGCGAGGAGAAGCTCGGACGACGCCAGCGACGCGTGCAGGGAGGTGCAGGAGTGAGAGTGGCAGCAGGAAGTGGGGAGTTAATTACATGATAGTACCACATTTGGGGCGGTGGTGGCGAATTGATACCACTTTTGAAAATTTTTACGTGTCAGTACCACGTTTGAGTCGAACCGTTGCGAATCAGGCTAAACCTCATATTTCTACGTATTGACACGGGCCGACCGTCCGGGCCCAAGGCGTCCGCCACTGTTGGCGAATCGGTACTCGCCCGCTCGCTCGATAGGTGCGGTCCGGCTCGAACCGGACCGGCCCGTGCTCTGTCCTCCCTCTCCTTTCCTCTCTTCCTCTGTTCGTCAACGAACCCTAGCTCCACCGCACCTCTGTACGGCGATGGCGGCGGCGACCCCGGGCGGTGGTGGCGGCAGCGGCGGTGGCGGCAACAGCGATGGCGGCGGCGCAAACAATCCCCTCTTCGGCAGCACATGGCAGAGGAATCGACGGAGATCTCCAATCGAGGCGGCGGCGGCTACTCGAGCTCTCACGCGTACTCCAAATGACGACGATGAGTTCATGGAGCCCGCACTGTCCATGGAGCAGCGGGTACGGCTGGCACAACAATGGGTGGCGAACCCTAGCTGTAGCCACGAGCTGACCCACGGCTTCGGCGGCGTCCTGTAAGTTTTCTCTCTTTTTCTCTTCTCATTTAATTTGTAATTAGGGTTATAGTGTACTGATTAGGCAAATTGCATGTGAATTGTAGTTTATATGAAGACATATGGAATGTTAGGATCCATTTTGACAATAATGATCTGTTAGAGAGGAAGTTAAGCTGTTCAGATGTGACATATCTGAATATGGCTGCTTTGATGGAAACACAAGGCTTTAGTATTGATGATTCACTGCTGTTTTACATGGAGACCCCAGGAGAGCAGGGTTTGGAATTGGTTGATAGTAATGTTAAACTACAGTTGATCAAGAGGCAGAATGAGGAGAGTTTGGTGCTTAATTTGTTATTTAGGGCTTGTAGACCAGTTGTCGATTAAGTAACCTGAGAAGGGTTTTTGAGAGAGAAGCAAAATTTAGATCCTATTGTTTATTCGAGCCTGTGGTTTATGGTATAGCTGATCCTCCTGTTTATGCTGTTGATCAGCAAGGTGTTGTTTATGAAGGTCAGAGTAGCTGCTCTATTGCACCTGTAGGCCCTGCTGTTTTGACACAAGAGAGCAGGAGTGTTCTAAATCCAAAGTTAAAAGAAGTTGTGGAAGAAGAACAGGATGGCTATGATGCCGATTATGCATCTTCATCTGAAGGGCAATATGATGATGACACTAACCCTTATTATATGGGGGATTTAAGGCCTAACTATAATGAGGAAATGAATGATCTTGAAGACATGGAGATGGAAGAGGGAAACAGACAGAGAGAACCAGAAGAGGAAGAGGAAGAAGTACAACAACAACATGAGGAAGAAACTGAGGAAGAAGAATCAGAAGAAGAAACCGAGGAGGAAGAACTAGTGCATTATGAGGGTGACACAGAGGTAGAGGAATTATTTGAGTTGGAGGATGATGAGCCTATTGTTCAAGAAGAGGAAGAAAAAATATCTGTGCCAGCAAAGAAGAAGCAGAAGCTGCAAGTAAGGAGGAAGGGACCAACAACAAGGTCACATTCCAGTGTTTTAGAAGAAGTGCAACCTGATTGGAAACCATCATCAGATGAAGAAGATAATAGTTTACTTAAGGACAGTGAAGATGATGGGTTTCAGCCACTAGCATTTGTGCTACCTGAAAAAAGGAAGAGCAGGGCAAAGAAGAGGCCACCTAGAGTATGGTACAATGAGGATTTGGAGCAACCACACCAGCAACTAAATCTGCAAATGTGTTTCAGAGATCAACATCAATTCATAGATGCTTTGTTGAGCCTGCACATCACTCAGTGCAGAGACTTCAAGTATCACAGGAACTCAGATCAGAGGATCATTGTGCATTGCAAGAATTCACAATGCAAGTTCTGCATTGTGGCAGCTGTTATAAAAGGGGAAAACACTTTTGCAATTAAGAAGATGAGATTACAACACACTTGCCCTAGTTCTACTGAAACAAGTAGGGTAAGTGCCAAGTGGCTTGCAAAGCAATATGAGCCACTATTCAGATCTGATGTCAGTACTAGCATACATACACTTATTGATGCCTGCATGGAAAAGTATGGTGTGGATGTGCCCCAGGCTATGGCATATAGGGCAAAAAACCTAGCTGTTGAGGCTGTGTTGGGAGATCATAGGAAGAAATATCCAAGGCTGAGAGACTATGCTCAGACTGTCATGGATACAAACCCTGGGAGTAGGGTTGTAGTCACCACTGTAACTCCAGCACCCACTCAAAAAATCCCACATCCAGGACCAGATTCCATGCAATGTTTTATCGCATCAATGGAGCAAGGGAGGGATTTCTACAGGTGTAGACCATTCATTGGTTAGTTCATTTTAGCTTGTACATTACTTTGATTTTTTTTAGTTTCAATAGCTTGCACATATAAATGCATTTAACATGTTATGTTTATATCTTGTTTTAGGTATTGATGGATGTTTTATCAAGCTGACCACTGGTGCACAAATCCTTGCTGCCACCGGTAGAGATGGCAATAACAACATATACCCACTGGCATTTGGCATTGTTGGACAAGAGGACAAAGCAAACTGGTGCTGGTTTCTACACCAAGCGAAGATTTGTCTTGGAGGAGAAGTTGGACAGTATGGTCCATATACTATAATGTCGGACAGACAGAAGGTATGTCTATCCACATTGCTTTATTAAATATGTGTTGACATGTGTATTACACAGTAGCTTAGCTGTTTAAATTGTGTGCACCAGGGGCTACTGTATGCAGTGAGTAAAGTTTTTCCTAACAGTAATCAAAGGTTCTGCTTAAGACACATATATGCAAACTTCCAAAATGCTGGCTTTAGAGGGTAAGACCTTAAGAAGTGCATGGATAATGCCAGTTATGCATATAATGAACACAAATTTAATAAAGCAATGGATGATCTCAAAGCTGAGAGTGAGGAAGCTTGGCGTTGGCTTAGTGCAATACCCAAGAATACCTGGGCTAGGCATGCATTTGACACAAATTGCAAGACTGACTTAGTTGTCAACAATTTGTCTGAGGTTTTCAACAAGTACATCCTAGATCATAGGAAAAAACCAGTAAGAACTATGTGTGATGGCATAAAGGATAAGCAGATGGTCAGGTGGCACAGGAATAGAGAGAGTGGAAAGGAGGCTAGATGGGAGATCACACCACATTACAGTGAGAAGTTGGAGATTGAGAAGGAAAGGGCCAGGTACTGCAAACCCATTCAAGCAGGTGTTAACTTGTGGCAAGTAACTAGTGGGGAGCAAACACATGCTGTAAATTTGGAACTTGAAACCTGTGGTTGCAGAAAGTGGGACCTCAGTGGCATCCCATGTAACCATGCCATCTCAGCAATTAACAAGGCAAAAAGGTTTCCAGAGGACTTTGTAAGCAAATTTTTCAAGAAACCATATTACTTGGCAGCATATGAACCTATGTTATATCCTGTCCCTGGTGAGCATGACTGGACAAAGACCCAAGGTCCAGACATAGAACCACCAGCATTTAAAATCAAGAAAGGAAGAAAGAAAGAGAAGAGGATAAAGGGAAAATTTGAAGTTCCAAAGCCAAAGTCCACCTCAAGAATGGGGACAATTACTTGTAGCAATTGTGGATTGCAAGGGCATAAATACACAAGTTGCCTTAAACAGTTGAAACCTGAGTTGGCCTTAAGAAAGAACAAACATGTGGTAAGCCCCTTTGAACTACTTCTTCAGTTTGTTGTTTCTGTAAATTACCTTTCTCCCTTGTGCATTTTTTAATTTTAGTATTATTAAGTGTGTTTCCTTTGAATTGTTTTCCAAGCCTGCTGCAAGGAAATCACAAGGAAGAGGTGTTGCTCATACAGCTCCTGCAGCAACACCTAGAGCTGCTTCAGCAACACCTAGAGCTGCTCCACCAACAACTAGAGCTCCTGCACCAAAAACTAGAGCTTCTGCACCACCAACAACTAGAGCTTCTGCACCAACAACTACAGCTCCTGCACCAACACCAAGAGCTGCTCCGGTGGAGGAAGAAGCTGGAAGTCTTGCCGGTAGAGGTGGTG
The DNA here is from genome assembly GCA_021605145.1 of Aegilops bicornis. Classification (NCBI taxonomy): domain Eukaryota; kingdom Viridiplantae; phylum Streptophyta; class Magnoliopsida; order Poales; family Poaceae; genus Aegilops; species Aegilops bicornis. Next base: position 654,644,666 of record CM038674.1, read on the forward strand.
GAAGTGGTCTTGGTAGAGTCTTTGGAAGAAGGTGCAGTGGTGGAAGAGGATCTGGAAGAGCATCTTCTAGTGCTCAATCTTCTGCTGGGGGAGGTGCTCATTCTTCAAGGCCTTTCTCTGCCCCAAGGCAGTATGGTGCCTCAACTTCTAGTGATCCTCCACCAACTGATGGCACACACACTGGATGGATGGCCTGGTTCAATGCTAGTAGAGGTGGCAGAAGGTGATGCAAATTCCAGTAACTTGTGCTGCTGCTACAATGTGCTTTATTTGGGTTTGATGCCACTGCAGCAACTTGTGTTGATGATACATTGTGTTTTATTTTGGTTTGATGCCACTGGAAGCAACTTGTGCTGATGATACATTGTGCTTTATTTTGCTTTGATGACACAGCAACAACTTGTGCTCATGCTACATGTGTATTATTTAGAGTTTGATGCCACTAAAGCAACTTATGCTGATGCCAATGGATATCTTGATGGTTCTGTTGGGGATAACTTAATGGTTCATGGATTTATGCCACTTGGGTGGATAACTTGATGGTTCATAGATTCATGCCACTTGGGTGGAATAAGTTGATGGTTTATGTTCATACTTTAATGTTATTGTTTTGCTATTTGGTTGATTCTACCTAAGACTAACCATTATGGTGTACGGTGACTCGGGGTCGACAGAGCTACCTAAGACTAACCATTAGGGTTTACGGTGACTCGGGGTCGACGGAGCCACCTAAAAGTAACCATTAGGGTTTACGGTGACTCGGGGTCGACGGAGCCACCTAAAAGTAACCATTAGGGTTTACGGTGACTCGGGGTTGATGGAGCCACCTAAACCTAACCATTAGGGTTTACGATGACTCGGGGTCGATGAAGCCACCTAAACCTAACCATTAGGGTTTACGATGACTGGCCCAAAATTGAGCCACCTAAGACTAACCATTAGGGTTTACGGTGACTGGGTCGATGAAGCACCTAAACCTAACCATTAGGGTTTATGATGACTGGGGCCCATTGAGCCACCTAAGACTAACCATTAGGGTTTACGGTGACTCGGGGTCGACAGAGCTACCTAAGACTAACCATTAGGGTTTACGGTGACTCGGGGTCGATGAAGCCACCTAAACCTAACCATTAGGGTTTACGATGACTCGGGGTCGACGGAGTCACCTAAAAGTAACCATTAGGGTTTACGGTGACTCGGGGTCGACGGAGCCACCTAAAAGTAACCATTAGGGTTTACGGTAACTCGGGGATGATGAAGCCACCTAAACCTAACCATTAGGGTTTACGACTGGGAATCACCCCAGTCACCTAAAAGTAAGCATTAGGGTTTACGGTGCCTCGGGGTCGACGGAGCCACCTAAACATAGGCTTCCAATGCATGATATAACATAACCATCTAATAATCCAGTGCTAACATAACCATCAAATAGTCTTCCAATGCTAACATAATCATCAAAACCTAGTGCATGAGAAATCATAATCTGAGAGTCTAGCAAACATAACACACATAACACACAATACTTACTAGAGTTCAACATATTATAAAGTACACAACCATTGTTCACAATACATAGTGGAGTTTAGATGCATAGTTCATCCTTTTCTCACAAAAGGATGAAAAGCATATATACTACATACATACACAGCCATAGTTCATCTTAGAGAAGTTCACATTTAGTAGAGCCATACACTACACAACCATCATGCCCAAAAGGTCAGCATTGCCCACTAGTCTCATATTCATTTTCTTCACTTCTCTAAAATGGCCTGGATCCCCTTGATCTTCTCCTTGACTTCTCCTCTGCCTTAATCAGCTCCAAAGCAATCTGAAGCTCTAGCTGCCCCTTCTCTTCACCATGCTTTTCCTTTCCCTTGAGCAAATCAGCAACCTGAAACTTCAACTCTAGCTTATCTTGGGTGAGCTTCTCCTCAGACTTTGTGAGCTCTGCATTCTTCAACTCCAAGTTCATCTTAGCTTCAGTAAGCAATTGCTTATCAGTAATATGCTTCAACTTCAGGTTCTGGATGACTGTAGCTTGAGCTCTTGTCAGGTTCAGTAGCACATCATAATTCTGCTTAAACTTCTCAAACTCTGCATCTTTCTTTGCCATCTGTGCCTTCATATCAGCCACCAGTTCACTTCTGCATTCATGCTGATATGTAATGGCAGACTGCAGATGTTTGAAATCCACCACCCTATCCTCCTGGAAGCTCATAAGTTGATGCACATCTTGGACTAGCTTGTCATAGTTGGCCTCCAGCTTGTTCTTCTCTTCTGTCAGATGGTGGATAGTGAAAGAACTTTCAATATTGTCATTCACCCTAGCACTTTTGGCATCTTCAACCATTGCCCATAGCTTCAACAATGCATTCTGCATTGTTGGGGGCCACTGGTGATCAACCCATTCAACAAACCCACAATTCTGCCCTTCCTGCAAAAAGAAAAAAAAGATAAAAATAAAAAAGTTAGTGCATAACTAGTGAAAAGCAATAACACTGTTTTGTCCTTTCTACATTGGTCATAATAACAGCACTAAGCTACACTGATAATTGAGATGTACCTACCCACTAAATAACAGCATGACAAATTACAACACTAGTCAGCTACAGATTTAAATTAGTTTTTGCTAAGCACCTACAAAAGCAATCTCAAACTGCAAACTTGGTGAACTGCCAAAGCATTTGCAGTACATACTATCCATTCAACTGAATATTTGTAGCATTTACATACATAACAGCAGGTGCATCCCAACATAAAACTTACAGTTCAATCAATATTTAGTTCCAAACAGGAGCAAAAGTAACAGCAACATAATTAACAGTAACACTGTCATTCAACTACATAAAAATGCCACAATAACAACTTAAAACCTGTAGAAGTCTCAAACTGAATATTTCACATGTGGGCAAAAACAATCCCACTGCAAAATAACAGTAGCACTGTCATTAAACTACACAAGCTACTGCTGTTGCAAAAGTGAATAATCAGCCCTAACAAAATGACAGAAAAGATTCCACTGCCAAGCTAAATATGCACTAATAATAAGCCCTTTTACTCATGTCAACATACTATATAGCAGATCAGTTATCCTTGTGACATTTAAGTCTCCCTTTATCACTTTTTCTTGTAAACTCAAGTAAAAGTGATAAGGTTATGTATGTTAGCTTGGAACATGAGGATTGTGCGCATGAGGAATAATATGACATATAATATCCCACTATCAGCCTACAGTTCATACCGGCTCTGCACATGCTAAGAACCTTCTCCCTGTGTCTGTTCCTTCAAATGCGACAAGCCTCTCAGATGCCTTCCCGTGCTTCTCACATGGCGACATCATTTCCAGCTCAAGCCCGTGGTAATCTGGATCTTCAACGCTGAAAGGGACCTACCGAAGCTCGTACAAACAAAATGCCCAAATCAAAACCCAGCGAAATCAATCAAATCAAAAAGCCCCAAATCTGTAACCCTAACCCTAAACCTAGCTCAAGGAAAATCACCTGGTTCAGCCCGTCCATGGATGAGGTCGAGTGCATGTACGGCAGGCTGGAAGTGTCCTCACTGCTTTCGTCTTCGAAAACCATGGCGGGCGGCGGCGGTCCGGTCCGGCAACGCTGCGGGCGGCGACGAGGGCGGCGAGAGAGGAGCGAGCAGAGAGGAGCGAGCACGAGCGAGGAGGAAGAGAGACAGAGCACGGGCCGGTCCGGTTCGAGCCGGACCGCACCTATCGAGCGAGCGGGCGAGTACCGATTCGCCAGCGTGGCAGCTGACGCGCGGGCCCGGACGGTCAGTTCCAAAGGTCAATACGTAGAAATACGAGGTTTAGCCTGATTCGCAACGGTTCGACTCAAACGTGGTACTGACACGTAAAAATTTTCAAAAGTGGTATCAATTCGCCACCACGGCCCCAAATGTGGTACTATCGTGTAGTTAGCTCGGAAGTGGGAGTGAGACTGTGAGAGGAGAAGGGGAGGGGATGGATCTGCTCGGCAACGCGTAAACAACGACCGACCAGCAAGGAAAGAAGGGTCGTCGTCCCTCTCTCTGTTCCGTGGGCCCAAAACCACGTGGCCCAACAGAGTGTGTCGGCTCTCTCATGCGCAAAATAAAACAGATTTTTAATATATTTTTGGGCACCGTCATTTTTGCATCTAGGAGTAATTTAGAGTACCAATTATTGGGAAGAAAACAAGAATTTGCTACCACGTGGCCCATCTGAAGAAAGAAGTTTCTACTCCCTCCGTAAACTAATATAAGAGCATTTAGAATACTAAAATAGTGATCTAAAAGCTCTTATATTAGTTTATAGAGGGAGTACTTTTGAAGCAAGATGCGGATCGGTTCATCAGTATTGTTGCACAGTACAATTCAACAACGGGTACTCACCGCTTCTGCCGTGGGGCTAATGTGTCTTAGGAAATGATGAGCAAAAAAGAGGATGTTCCTTGGCGAGCTTCGACGACGACAGCTCGTGGTGCCTTAGGAAACAGAGTCATCTTCATGCGGCTCATTCAGGAAACAGAGTCTCCTTTCCAACATTAGACAGGCCACTGAAATAAATAATCATCCAGAGAGTAGCACTGCAAGGTTTAATCACATAATTTTTCTTATCAGTGGTTAGACTATAATAAAAGACTTGAAGAACGTAAAACAACATCCAAATCGCTGAAAAATATGACAAGAGCGTATATGTAAAAATCTGTTGTTGCAAAACATACACCTCCCATATTTGTACTAACTAATCTCTAACTGGAGGCTTAAGCATCCAGCAGTTATCTCTAGCGATGGCCCGAGAAACACAAAGATAGATTTGAATAACTACATACCCATCTAGTCATAGATTCCAACACAAAGGCTGACCATCCTGCCTGCATCCAACAGCAGGTTTTAGTGATCTCTTCGGCAATTGTGCATCATCTTCATGCATGCATGCAATCAGCAGTCCATTCACCAACGGAAGGTGTGTCTCTGTTCTTAGGCTGGTCATAATGGTAGTATCATAGGTAGTATCATGCATGCCAACTAGACAAATTTGATGAGGTGGCATAGGATTGAATGAAGAAAGAGAGGGTTGAGTATCATATCATGATACCGTATCATATTAAATGATGTGCTAGTATGTGTCATACATGGCAATAAATGAAGTTAGCTATGATACTAACTTATGATACTATACACTACGGATGTAGTATCATATACTAGTATGAGATGCATGATACTAGTAGCTGTATATGGCGCCGCTCAAGAGGAGTTTAAGTCTGCATTTCAAAAAGAACTTGTTAATACCTGTCGAGACAATCCCCACCCCATGTTAATCAGGGGGGATTTTAATATCCTTCGATATCAGCAGGAAAAAAACAATGACCGGTTTGATACAAGGTGGCCTTTCCTCTTTAATGCTCTTATTGACAGTCTGGATCTGAGGGAGATCACGATGTCTGGTCGTCAGTATACCTGGGCCAACAACCGATCGGTGCCAACCTTTGAAAAACTTGACCGGGTGCTAGTTACCACCGACTGGGAATATAAATATCCCCTAGCCTCGGTTCGGGCATTAGAAAGAATTGAGGCCTTATCGGATCACGCTCCATTGCTCATCGATTTTGGACAACCAATCCCAAGTTCTAACCGTCACCAATTTAAATTTGAATTGGGATGGCTCACGAGAGAGGGATTTCGTGACCTGGTTAAGAAAGTGTGGACGCGCCAGCCTCGCGGTAACACACCTATTCAGCGATGAAATAATCGAATTCGCGCATTGCGTAGATTCCTTTATGGATGGGCCAAGCATACTGTTGGCATCTACAAAAAAGAAAAACTGCGACTATCTACCTTAATTGATTCCCTTGATAAAATAGCGGAGGTGAAACCTTTGTCTGCAGTTGAGATTGAGCAAAAAAGCAATCTAAATGGGCAGATAGCCCGCCTACTATGCGAGCAAGAGATTAAATGGTACCAACATTGCAAGGCGGATTCGCTTGTGCAAGATGATGATAATACGAAATACTTCCAAATGCTTGCCAATGGCAGACATAGAAACAAACGCATTTTCGCCCTTGACCAGGAGGAAGGCCGAATTAAGGGGGGCATACCACTTAGAACTTTTATTACTAAGTATTACAAAGAGCTTTTTGGACCTTCAGCTGAATCAAATTTTCAGTTGGATGAATCCATTACTCATGACCACTAGTAGAAAACGGGCCATTTATCCCGGTTCATGAGGCCCATTTGTCCCGGTTGCCGAACCGGGACGAAAAGGTCGGTGCTAAAGCCCAATACCTTTCGTCCTAGTTCTTCCAGGAACCGGGACAGATGAGGCTCCACGTGGCCGCTGCCGCTTGCCCAGGCAGGAGGGCCTTTTGTCCCGGTTGGTGCCACCAACCGGGACCAAAAGTCTTCCATGCGTCAGCAGTTCAGGGGCTGGGGTTTTTGGTTTTTTTTCTGAAAGGGCGGGGAGGGGTTGGGGTTTTGTCTGGTTAATTTAGGGGTTTCATATATTGTGTGAGCTAGCTGTTAGAGAGAAGTGTCCTCTCTTACGTGCTTGGTCAACGCTACGTACTATACGTATAGAGAGGACTCGACACGCTAGCTAGCTAGCTAGTAAGCAAATGAAGGAAACCATTAAGTACAGAAGATCGTCATGAACATATACAAAGAGAAGTGATCGACCTCTCCTTCTCCGAGAGATTGGTCGAACAACAAGTTTTCTTATATCTATCCGACGCTACTAGCTACATATATACAATATAATATATATTACAATCCTTAAAATCTGAAGTCAAGTGCCACATGGTATTCTCCGGCTTTGTTGATGACGTGGTCAAGAAAGAATCCCGCCAATTTCTCTTGAATTGCTTTTATGCGATCATGTGGTATGAGCTCATCCCGCAGCTGCTAGATCTAAATCAAAGAAGATGGTCAATACATGTGTATGAATGAAACTCAACACAAATGATGGTAATAAAATACAATTGTGAATATTTTTGCTTACGCACTTGATATTGTTTTTCAGTGTAGCCCTGCTTATTCTTGGCCGTCTCGTTGTAGATGAACTCGCAAATGTAGTATCCACAAAAAGTATTTCCATGTTCCTGCCACAAGCACTTTACAAGAAATAGAGGTCAATCAAACTGATAAGCAAGCATGCTAAATGCTATTAATGAAACTAGCTACAATCAATGTGAGATGCGCGGAACTAGGTAGTAGTACTTACTTTCGGTTGTTTAAATGTCAGCTCGGTCGGCATACCTGGAGAAATTGCGGTGAACTTTTTCCAAACTCTGCCAGACAAACAAAATAATTACTTGATATCAGGAAATGAACAAAGTTGTCGATATGGTGCGATGATAATGATGGATTGAACTTACTTCTGAAGCATACCAGTCATGTCCGCATAGTCCTCAGGATCTTTTCGTCTCGAGTCTAAGGCAGTTACTTCTCCCTTCTCAAGCTTAATCACTAGGAGAATAAAGTGGAAGCTGCGCACGCATGCACAACTCATAAGTTACATGACTATAACCTTGAGTAATAAGGGAAACCGAATATGCACAAGACAGTAACACTCACCTGAAGTTGTAAGGAAAGAGTATTTTATCTTTCGTTTGATTTTTGAGCAACGATCTGAGCAAGTTGTCATCGGTCTCTTCGGCCTTTTTTTTACCGTGTATTCTTGTATGACATTTGGGTTAATGAACCCAATGTCATGGATTTGTGCTTTTCTATATTCGTCGATCTTTAATCTGCATAATATAGTGAGGATAATTATATATACATGCAACGAAAGAGTTGGGCTATATATATAAAGACATAATTACAGAAAGTAGTACTTACAGACAGTAGCAAGCCACAAGTGATTTGTCGACGGCCTTTTGATTGTAGAACTGGAAAAACTCATCAAAATCAATAGTTAATGATGTCTACTACGCAACCTTCTCCTTGTAGACGTTGTTGGGCCTCCAAGTGCAGAGGTTTGTAGGACAGTAGCAAATTTCCCTCAAGTGTATGACCTAAGGTTTATCAATCCATGGGAGGTGTAGGATGAAGATGGTCTCTCTCAAACAACCCTGCAACCAAATAACAACGAGTCTCTTGTGTCCCCAACACACCCAATACAATTGTAAATTATATAGGTGCACTAGTTCGGCGAAGAGATGGTGACACAAGTGCAATATGGATGGTAGAAATAGGTTTTTGTAATATGAAAATATGAAAACAACAAGGTAACTAATGATAAAAGTGAGCGTAAACGGTATTGCAATGCTAGGAAACAAGGCATAGGGTTCATACTTTCACTAGTGCAAGTTCTCTCAAAATAATAACATAACTGGATCATATAACTATCCCTCAACATGCAACAAAGAGTCACTCCAAAGTCACTAATAGCGGAGAACAAACGAAGAGATTATTGTAGGGTACGAAACCACCTTAAAGTTATCATTTCTGATCGATCTATTCAAGACTCCATAGTAAAATAACACGAAGCTATTCTTTCCGTTTGATCTATCATAGAGTTCGTACTAGAGTAACACCTTAAGACATAAATCAACCAAAACCCTAATGTCACCTAGATACTCCAATGTCACCTCAAGTATCCGTGGGCATGATTATACGATATGCATCACATAATCTCAGATTCATCTAGTCAACCAACACAAAGTACTTCAAAGAGTGCCCCAAAGTTTCTACCAGAGAGTCAAGACGAAAACGCGTGCCAACCCCTATGCATAGATTCCCAAGGTCACGGAACCCGCAAGTTGATCACCAAAACATACATCAAGTAGATCAATAGAATACCCCATTGTCACCACGGGTATCCCACGCAAGACATACATCAAGTGTTCTCAAATCCTTAAAGACTCAATCCGATAAGATAACTTCAAAGGGAAAACTCAATTCATTACAAGAGAGTAGAGGGGGAGAAACATCATAAGATCCAACTATAATAGCAAAGCTCGCGGTACATCAAGATCGTGCCAAATCAAGAACACGAGAGAGAGAGAGATCAAACACATAGCTACTGGTACATACCCTCAGCCCCGAGGGTGAACTACTCCCTCCTCGTCATGGAGCGTGCCGGGATGATGAAGATGGCCACCGGTGAGGGATACCCCCCTCGGGCAGGGTGCCGAAACAGGGTCCCCATTGGTTTTTGTAGGCTACAGAGGCTTGCGACGGTGGAACTCCCGATCTAGGTTATTTTTTGGAGGTTTGGGTATTTATAGGATTTGGCGTCGGTCTCATATCAAGGGGGTCTCCGAGTCGCCCACGAGGCAGGGGGGGCGCGCCCATGGGGGTAGGGCTCGCCCAGGGGGTAGGGCTCGCCCTCCACCCTCGTGGACGGCTCGGGACTCTTCTGGCCAACTCTTTTACTTTGGGGGCTTCTTTTGGTCCATAAAAAATCATCAAAAATTGGCACGTCAATTGGAATCCGTTTGGTATTCCTTTTTTGTATAAAACTCAAAACAAGGAAAAAACAGAAATTGGCACTGGGCTCTAGGTTAATAGGTTAGCCCCAAAAATCATATAAAATAGCATATAAATGCATATAAAACATCCTAGATAGATAATATAATAGCATGGAACAATAAAAAGTTATAGATACGTTGGAGACGTATCAAGCATCCCCAAGCTTAATTCCTGCTCGTCCTCGAGTAGGTAAATGATAAAAATATAATTTTTGATGTGGAATTCTACCTAGCATATTTCTCAATGTAATTTTCTTTATTGTGGCATGAATGTTCAGATCCAAAAGATTCAAGATAAAAATTTAGTATTGACATAAAAATAGTAATACTTCAAGCATACTAACAAAGTAAGCATGTCTTATCAAAATAACATAGCCAAAGAAAGCTTATCCCTACAAAATCATATAGTTAGGCCATGCTTCATTTTTGTCACATAAAATACTCCCATCATGCACAACCCCGGTTTCAGCCAAGCAATCGGTTTATACTTTTTAATGCGCTTCAGCTTTTTTAACTCTCACGCAATACATGAGCGTAAGCCATGGATATAGCACTATGGGTGGAATAGAATACGATGATGGAGGTTGTGTGGAGAAGACAAAAAAGGAGAAAGTCTCACACTGACGAGGCTAATCAACGGGCTATGGAATAGAATACGACGAACAACTTTGCTTTGTTTCCCAATTGTCAGAATGGGAACACCAAGTAAAGTAACAAAGTTCTCTTCTATGGACTTGGATATGATGAAATCAAGGATTGTGTCATGAACCCGACAACTAGTCACCTTGCCATATCTATTTATCTCTCCAGGTTGGAACAAACCCCTATTGAGTAGTTCATTAAAACACCTTTCTCCTAACTCATACGTCGTGTATCTACCTTCTCTATGAATGAATCCTTCAGCAATCCATCTTCTTATCAGGCCCTTCTTCTCTATAGCAGAATCTTCTAGATATACGCTCAGGTATAAGAGACATGTTTTTACATAAAGAGGCAGATCAAAGTAACTAAGTGACAATATCTTCATCATTCCTTCGACATTAGGATTTCTTTCAAGTGCACGACCAATTGAATCTTTCACTTGATTCCATAGATCCTCTGTTTTTCTATGTTAGCCAACAAACCAGCTATAGAAATGATCGCCAAAGGTAACCCATGGCATTTTCCCAATATCTGCTCAGAAATTTCTTGAAGGTATGAAGGGCAATCTTCATCAGACTTGAATAACCTTCTGTGATAACTATCTGGAGTGCATCATATCAAGAGGCCTTATATTGTAAATACGGCCATTGGATGATGAACAACTTGAATGGGCGACATTATTTATACGAGTAGTCGTGATTATTCTACTGGTAGAACTTGTAGCAGGGAATGCACACTTAATAATGTCCCAGGTATCCACGTCCCATATATCGTCAACAACAACAAAGTACCTGTACATGGACAAATAAATATTAGCATAGCTGTAAAATAAAGTGTTGTGTTCCTAAAGAAAAAATATTGTGTAGATAGACAAAGAATAAATGGAACATGTTAACATTGACAAAGTGAAAACGATAAACACACAAGTGCTAGAAGGGAATATACATACTTAATTCATTTTGCATGTCCATGTTAGTTTGGCGCATTTCAGAGAGCAAGGGGGATAAGCAATTGTTTAAACAGGAGGCATGACCACAAAAAAGATCAAGATTAGAACAATATGTTGAAATACAAGAGATAAATCAAAAGATAAATAATCATATGTAGGCGTTGATCAAGTGGTCATGAGTAACAAAGCAAGAATCTGGGTGCGGACCCAAAGATCAAGTGATCTAAATTCAAAACCTAGTAAACTACATACATAATATCTCGAAAAAAATGTATGTTTTCCCTCCTGGACTACTTATTTGTGCATGCTTTCCCATTATAACAGAGAGACTATAACAATTAGGCTCACTTAACCTAGTAAAATATAATATATTTTTATTTTGGACGACTACATGGTTGGTGATGGATGGTCGTGTAGGGCAACAATAGTAGATGAGGCCTAGCGAATATCAATGGAGATGGTCTCAATAGAACAGTGCGTCGTTAGGTTGGCTGGAAGAGAAAGAATATTATGAAGAGTGAATCGAGGCACGGTGCATATGGTCTCAAGAGAAAAGAGACCCAGAGAACGGAGAGGTGGAGGTGGAAAAAGGTCATGTGTGTGGTAGCTTTCATGTGAAAACCAGGGTTACGTGGATGGCACACTTGCAAAATCAGCATCTATATCATCAAAATTACTGGCCTAAACCGGTCATGAGGTAAAGTTCACAAAATATTATAGTTCATCATGTTTAGGGAGCTCAAGGAGAATTAGAAAGAAAAGTGAGGCAAGGTGTTAGTACTGTGAGAAAATGTAGTGTGTAAGGCTCTACTCTTGACACAAACTTATGTCAATTATTACTCAATAAAGGGAATAGCTACGTGCCTATGTCTTGAACATCATAGAATATCAAAACAAAAGGACATAAATCATGAACATAGGCTCCTGACATGGTTTTCTTTGTACTCTCTCCATCTATTTCTCTTCTTTTTAGAACATCAACACAATATTTATTAGTACAAACATTTGATCATTACTTTTTCTAACAACATATGGAGAAACTGCGAAGATAGAATTATATGGAACTTTTTAACAAATTCCACTAGTATAATATTCCTAATGACATATATAAGTAACCATTTTATACATTCAAAGAACGCCAAGTAAGTAGAAATGGAAATAAAAGATAAAGATAGCATGTACCTTTTATCTAGTAGGAAGTCATTGATCTTGCTAATGAGTATTTGTACACTCCCTGCTTCCGTGTTAGAATAATCTTGACTGCTAACTTCACTAAGAATAGTCCTCAGGTTATTCATCATGTCTGGGCTTCGGGACACGGATAGGAAGTCCCAACACTCGAACTGTCCTTTGATCTCTTGATATACTTGGTTTGCAAGAGTTGTTTTTCCCATTCCTCCGGGTCCAGTGATGAAGACTATCTTTGGTTGTTGTTGTGTTGTCGCACACCCATCATGGTCCATCAACAATTTGATCAGCTCAGCCTTGGGTTCATCGATTCCAACAAGCATCGATGCATGCTCAAATATAGCAAGAGCTCTAAGGTCAACGACGGTCTTGGAGAAGGTCTCGCGACTCTTGTATCTTGCATTCCTGTCACCCACCTCAACGATATGTTTCTTTAGATCCCGAATCTCTTTGCCAATCCGACGGCGAGCCTTCATCTTCCCCAACTTCCCTAGTAAATTTTTTATCTTCTCGATGAAGCCATCTGGCTTTACGTCTTTGTCACCGACGCTCTGCATGAAGTCGTCGATGGCGTCCTCGAGGTCATAGGACAGTTCCCGCACCTCATTCATCCAAACTTTATCCTGCACATCAGGATTCTCCTCCTCAGACATCTTGAGGAGAAAAGCCTCCATGGCAGCAAGTTCATGAGTGAGGGACTTGATTTCCTTGCGAACTGTCTTGAAACGCTTGTACTCATTGCCAAGCAGAGTGGTCAGCTTTCCTATGACGGGTTTGAGGACCCCCGTCGCCACGCTGACAAGAGCTGCCTCCATGGCCATGCTAGCTCAGAGCTTGGTCAGTCAACTGTCAGTGGAGGTCAGATTGTTGAATGCACCGATAGTAAACAGGTGACGACCTGAAAAAGAGAATGGGTTAGTAGACTGATGAACATCTAGCTACACATGGAACCTGAATTTTTAGTTGTGTCGGAGACACAGAGAGATGGGTTCATACCAGATTGTGGTGCAACCCAGCGCCACAGTTGGCTCGATTCGCAGTGCAAGTGAAGAGTGGATTTGATTTATTCTCCGTGTCGTGGATCTGAACCCTGAAAGAAGATGGATTAACAGAGGTGAGCCGGACCATTGCTGCACCAAAAATGGCCATGCCATCTCAGAGCTCGGCCAGTCAAAAATGTGCGTGGTTGCAGAATGCATTGACAGTAAACAGCTAACTACGAATTGATTATTACACTGAACAGCTGGTTTTTCATTGGTTCACACCTGAACAACTCAGAGGCAGCTCGCAGTGTCGGCCAAGCGCACTGACGGTGAACAGTGGAATATTTATTTCCTCTTCTCCGCGTCGTAGATCTGGGCCTGAAAGAGACTAGATTGACGGAGGTGAGCCCGACCGCCCATTGCTGCACCACACGAGGTACAGACAGAGCGTCCCTGGTGCCGGCGCAGTCAGTCCAATGCGCGGCGCCGACGGCGACATGGAAGGAGATCAAAGCAGGGAGAGAGGGGACGGGGCCGTACCTCAAAGCATGGATCTGGGGGCGAATAGCTCCCATGCGACGTCGTTGGTGTGAATTGTCTCTCATGCGACATCGTTGGCTGTAATAGCTCTCATGCGACGTCGTTGGCTGTAATAGCTCTCATGCGACATCTGCATTGGAAAAAATAGCTCCCATGCGACACTGCTGCCTAATCCAAAGACACATGTTTAAAACTCGAATCAGGTGAGTGGGACCCACAGCATGGGACCCACTAACTTATCCAACTCAGCATTGGTCAGGTGAGCAGGACCCACAGCGTGGAACCCACTAACTTATCCAGGTCAGCATTGGTAAAAGAGGACACCGAGCCGTGGCCCGAGCCGTGCAGCACCCGAGCCCATCCTCCTCCCCCCCCCCCCCTCCCCGACCGTTGTTGTTCTTCTTCTCCGGCGACGACGCGCAGCAACGCCGTTCCGGGCCGCGGCCTAGCAATGTCGAGCTCCGCTTCAGCCTCCCGCCGCTCATGGCCGCGCTATGGCGCAGTGCCCATGACAAGGTGCCCTGCATGCCCACGTATCGCACCCCTGAAGCGACTAGTCACAACGACCGACAAGAATGGCAACCTTGGGCGGGAATTCGTGAAATGCGAGAGCAAACCAGAGCAGGGAAAGGTGAGATTTTACTTCTCAATATGCCAACTTTGGTTTTTGTCTCCCAAATTCATATTTGCCCAATTTTTCCCCATTTTTCATCGGATTTGGGGATTTAGGGTTCATCTTTCCCAATTTCAGAAATTGAAGCAATGCACCCATTTTGAGTGGCTAGATGAGTACATAGAGTGGATTCAACTGGAGGGTGCATCAGGGGGGGCAGGGGAGCTCGATTTACCGTTGGAGGCGGAGAAGTTGGGCAAGTTTGGATCGGGCGCGTCTGGATCTGGGGCCCCTGGAGCAGCCACTGTGGGGGATGCAGTAGTAACGGCAGAGCTGAAGAAGCTGAACAAGCAGATGAAGAAACTCATCGAATTGCAGAAGCAGGGCAATTTGATGGGGCTGACGGCCGGACTTTTTTATGTTTGTGTAATTGCTCTCGCATTTGTTTATGTGATGATAATTAGTCGTAAGTGAATAGATTGGGCATCATTTGTAATCGTAATGATATGTATATTTGAATAAAAAGTGTTGCGCTATGCAATTCAGCATGTCCTCTCCACTCTGATTCAGTCCCGTATTTTTAGTTCTTCAGTTCGTCATCAGTTTCAGTTTCAGTGGTAGAGGGAGAAAAGGAAAAAAAGGTTCGTCCACAGCCCGTTGCCCAAAAAGGCCAGGCCCATATAGAAGTTAGGCAGGGCCGAATAGAACATATCTAGGCCCATTGATAAAAGAAGTGTAACTAGTGCAAAAAAAAGTGCACACGGTCATTGACATAGATATATCTTTTCGGCTTTAGGTTATTTCACAAATTTTAAGTTTCCTGCAGTCACCTTTTTTGACATAACTCATCTGATAATTATTTGAGCTATTTTTATGCATAAGCTGTCGTGTCCGATGGTTGGGTCCCGTGTTGTTTCGGCTAAAACAAAAGGTTTGTTCTAGTTAGCAGTCCAACTTGCAGTCTTTGTGAACCAAAAAAGTAGCAATTGTTTGGTTCTAGTTTATTTCAACCAAGCACCATTTTTTAATATTTTTTCTGACTTGTGCTATGGTGTTTTCAAACTTTTTACTCGTGTGTTTCAACGAAAAAGGTTGTGCCCCTCTCAAAAAAGAAGACATCTAGTGTGCCCCTAGTAGCATCTCCTTACTACATAGAGGGCATCCCCTTACAACATATAGTGCATAAAACATAAAAAGGAAGATAATTAACTAGACACGTGCTAACAACAACTTATATGATTGGATCATGTTTTAGTGCATTTTTTAGTACACATGGCCACATAAATAAAATGCAATGAAGAAACTTTAGGACCGAAAAAACATATAGATAGATAGAGGGGCATCGGGTACCCTAGTAGCATAGATAGATAGAACATATAGAGGGGCACCCCCCACTACATATAGTTCATAAAACATGAAAGTAAAATAATTAAAACTAGATATGTAGAAGACACGGGCACACACGCCCGAACCAACACAAACACAAACTAGATAGATAGAAGACTCGCACTTGAACAACTCCTTGGCCCCTCCTCCTTGCCACTCCTTGGCCCCTCCTCCTTGGGCCCCTCACTCGTCATTCTCCGGCATCTGGTAGGGGAGGGTGTGCATGCCGTTGGGGTGAGGGAAGATGTTGTGGAAATTGGTGAAGATGTTGTAGGTCGTGAACGCGATAAACTCGCATCCACACCAGAACACCTCCCCGAGGAGGTGGTGAGCGTCGAGGGGTTGGTGAAGGTGACGAGAGGCCGATGGCGAAGCCGTTGGGCCCGGCGTTGCCATCGTACTGCTCGTGGAGGTGGAACATGGGCGGAGTGCCCGGAGGGAGGTGGCGGTAGCCGGCTTGGAGGAAGAAGCGAGCCAACTCTCTAGGGCCCCTCCACCTAGAGATGGCCCACACCCTCAGGCTATTCTCGACGACGACTCCGGCCGGGTACTTCCTCTCCGGCACGGTGAGAGGGCGACGGTAGGTAGGGCCGTTGAACTGCATGGTGGCTCGAGTGGTGGATTTGACTCGAAAAGAAGAAGGGGAGGAGGCTTGAGAGATGAGTGTGAGAGGATGAGGAAATGGTGCCCTTTTATAGCCGCGTTGCAGCCATGGTCAATGTGTACACGGTGCCCCTTCTCGATCGTTTTCTCTTCTCCGTTCGCACTGGCATAAGTAATTGCGGGCATTAATTCAAAAAACGGCGGGCAGAGCATCCAAAGAGGCACGGGCGGCACAGGCGAGATGCATCGTTTCGTGCACTTGCATCGGCGGTGACGCCGCGTGGGAAACAGGCCCGTTCATCCGCGCGTGACACTGAAAAAGGAGCTGCACCACCGACGCGTCCGTCTCGTTCAAATATGCATTTGTTAAAATAGCTTAGATGCGACGTACGTACCTATACGCTGCGGCCCTACCGTGCTTTACTGCATCGATGCGTGCATGCAATCCCGCATGCAAATGGCTAGGTGTTCACGAGCAAAGAATAGCTAGGTTGCGACGTTGCATGGCATGCATGGGACAGGGATGGCCCACATGTCATTGACCCTCTCGCATGCAGCCCATCCCCTCTCTCGGCGGCGCGGCGACGCACGCCAGACTCTGCCGGGCCCAATCCGCTCGGCCCAACGGTCACTTAGGTGCTCCCCCGCTCAACGTTATCTGTTCGTCAGAGAGAAAAAACGGTGGCCAATCAGATTGAAGCCCACAGATCGCCCCCGCGAAATCCTTCTAGAAGGCCTATCCGACGGCCGCAGTTTGGCGTTAGGGTTAGATCGACGGTGGACGTTTGGCGCTAGGGTTACATGGGGTTTGGAGGCAGTCAACGAGGTTTTGAAAGGTTTGACCAAACATTCAAATGTGTATAACTAATTCAAAAAAATCTAAAAAATGAAAAACCTGCGCATTTTGCCTTTTTATGTTACATAGTTATGATATAAAATGATAAACTTGATCTTATGATCTTTGCATGAAAAAACCTTCACAAATTGGATTATCTCAACTGAGGTTGCATAGAGTTCAAAGGAGTGAGAAGAGGGTTTGAGGTTTTGAAAATGCAAAAAAATCAAAAACATCACCTTAGCTTCATTTTAGAGTGACTAAGGAGGATCTGAAGTTATTTTTGCATTTAAAATTTTTAAACTTGTTTTATTGCTGACTTTGTATTAAAGGGTGTTTTTCAAAAATAAATGAAATAATATGAATACTTATTCAAAAAGGTGAGACTTCATATTGATCCTATATAGGTATAATATAAGCTAAGAAAATCTTTTTTGGGTGATTTTGAGAAGGTCGAAACAAACTTGCTTAGAAATGGGGCCGTTTTCCCTTACTTTGGAGCCTGTTTGGACAACATTTTCAGTGACTATGAGTTGGACTTCACAAAAGGGTTGGATTTATGAACTAAAGTGCATAGTAGTACATAAAACGATGCAACATCACAGAACAAACAAATGAACTCAAAAAATATTGAGATAGGTTCAATTTTGAATGTCGGTTCAAATTTGAATCTTATTTCAAGTCAAATCAACATCATAGCACATAAGTTTTCACATGAAAGAACATAAGTTTTCACATCAAATGACAACAAACTTAAGTTTTCACATCAAATTTGAATGATTTCGACTCTATATCTTTTGTTTCTTTCTACCACTCGATTTCTTCTGCTTTGTTCCACCGTTTGGTTCCACGGCGCATAGTTTGTTGATGCTGATGCTCTTGCTTTTTGGCCCCTTGCAAACTCCACTAGGCCCCCTCAACTTTCGGGCCCCAACTTTGCACCTGACCATGTCCCACTTCTTCAGTTTGCACTTCTGCAGATTGAGTAGATGGCACACATTGTTCAACTACTTCAGTTTGCAACTCAACACTTGGCAGCACAATCTCCAAACATGGCAACACAGTTGTCAAAGAAGATTCGCATGGCGGCACAACAGTTGCTTCATCTGCAACAGTTTCAGATTGCCCTAGCGTCTGCAAAACAGATTCAGTATGCATCACATCGTCCAAAACAGAAACACTTAGCTCATGTTTAGCGATATGATTTCAGTTAGCTCCATATCTTTGTCACCAAACATTATCTCGCTTAGTGCTCTTCCTTCTATAGCCATTGAGTCTTGCTTTTTCATCGGCCAGCATTGTTCAACAACAAGAGGTGGGGCTTTTTCTGCACGCTTCCTCCTAAAAATAAAGCATTTGACTTGGTTAGATACTAGAACAAGTAGCAAAATCAAAAACTTGCAAAACAGTAACATAAACATACTTTGGCCTCTCGAGGAGTGTAGATGCACTTGGATGAACCAATTCTGTGCCCAAGTACCTCACACAACTTGCACCTATTTTTGTTACCTTTTTGAGCCCTTTTGGGCTTATCATTCTTTTCCTTTTCCTTTTTCCCCTTCTTACTACAACCACATTTCTCAAACCAAGGTTTGAATCTGCCTTGTTTAGGCCTCCCAGCCTTTCTTCTAGTGACAGGGGGACACAAGGTAAATTCTATTTCCACCTCAGGCCACTGAGATTGGTCAGTCAGTGCAGAAATTGGACTTGCATATGCATCTTTGAATTTTTGTACTGAATAACACTCATGCAAATATGGGTGCATATTTAACCTGGGTTTAGATGCCAAAAAAGTATGGAATGCTCACATGGTTTTCCAGTGTGTTGCCACTCTTGGCAAGTGCACTCATGCAACTCAGTGTTTACCACATGCCTCTTGCCACTCTTTGTATCTCTAACTTCAGCACCCCACAAGGAAGATTTCTCAACAGATAGATGTGAAAGATTTCTACTCACATTGACCACTGTTGTACCCTTCTTTGGAAGCTTGTCCCTTCCAAAATATTAGCAATTTTTCCTCTCAACTCCCACAAACGCATGATCATGATCCTTATTTGGTCCACCATGTCATGCACAGGCAAGTCTTTCAAATCCTTCAGTTTGTTGTTAAAACTTTCTGCCAAGTTGTTATTGATATGATCACATTTTATGGCAGTCTTAAAACCTGATCTATACCACAACAGAGAATGGTGGGTGTTCAACCATGAAGCAAATTCATTATCACTACATGATGCCAATATCTTACCAAGGTGATAGGAATGTGTTTGTCTGGTGTAGGATCTTGCTGCTGGCCACATGCGCCCAAATTCATCTCCTCTGAATTTTTTTATCAGATTCATCCACATATGTCCAAAGCACTCCCTCTGCTCAGCATGGGGGAAAATTCCAGCCCTTTACATGCATCTGTGTGGATGGCCAAAGGAGAAACTGGCCCTATGCATCTTTTCAGTTGCATCATGAACCATATCCATGATGCCTCTGTCTCTGATTGAAACATTCCTATTGCAATTGGGAACATCCAGTTGTGTCCATCTAGAGCATCGCATGCAGCCAACTGACCATTCCACTTTCCAAAAAAAAGATGAGTCTATGCTCAAATATGGACGACAACCTGCTTTGAATCCATCTATGCAAGGCTTCAAACACATAAAAAACTTGCTGAATAAAACCTTGCCATCCTCTGTTACCTCTGTATCTATCTCCGCCACACTCCCAGGTGACCTCTTCTCCACCTCTGCTTTAAAACTATACAACATCCTATATGTATTTGCCCAGTCACCATACAATGATTTCATGGCCCTTTGTTTTGCTTTCCACACTGTGGTATATTGCAGCTGGATGGGGTACAGCTTCTCCAAGTCAACTTTAAGCCTCTTTGTAGTAGTGTTTGGAGTCTTGGCTAAAATAGGACTAATCTTCTCTGTAACCCAAAGCTGTGATGTCATCTTTGAAACTCTATGTGAAGTGGTCATACATGTATGCTGGTGTGGTATTTGATTTACCCTTACTGTACTTCCATCAGGTTGTAGTCTGGCAGACAAGTACCATTTGCAAGGATTGCCACCACCATCATAACCTTTGCACCGAGCATAAAATTTCTTTCGATCAGTCCACATAGTCTTGGCATCAAACTCTTTTTTCCTTTGCATAGGTCCTGAAAGACATCCTAAACTCCTTCATGCTTGGCCACAACTTTCCCACCTCAATAACTGGGTTCTCTTTGTCATACAAACAAACCAGCTCATTATCATCTGCATCATCCACATCATCTGCAGCCTCTCTCATCAGCTGTTCTTCATCCTCATTTGCATTTCTAGGGCCTGTGTTACCTTCACAGGCAAAGAATCATCATCCTTCTCCTTATCTTTGTCATCAACTTGAATGCCAAACATTTCGGCCATATCAATGTCAGATATTGGTGTAATGACCAAATCTGTTTTTTCATTCAACTCTACTACATTCCATTCAACAACAATCTTCCTAGCACCATGGGTTCCCTCCTCTCCATCTGCATCAATCCCTGTATCTTCAGCTACTACAGTCGGTTCAGTCAACAATGCAACATCTTCGTTTATTAAACCCACTCATCATCTTCCATCTGTGCAGCCATCTTTGATGGCACATAACCAACTTCTGGAATGAGTTTGCAGATCAATTAGCTCTGCATAAAATGTTACTTGTTTGCTTGCCCACCCTTCTTGCTGATCAATTTCAGCAACCATGGATTCTCCATCTTCAATTCTCACATATTCACCATTATTGTTATCGAAGCGTTGCGGAGATACCTCTTGTTACGGACCCCAAACAATACTCTCCCCAATTCTCTCCACCAAATTGCCCACGGCCTTCTCCTTCATGCTCTCCAATTCACGGGGATCAACATACGCAAATTCGACATCCAACCTCACGGTGGTATCTCTATCAATCTCTTGGACACCGCCATCCTTTGAAGCTTGGCTTTACAGGAAAAATTTCCACTATAATTGCGAATGTGGTGGCGTAACCTGAACCTCCCTGTTTTGTCAATGGCAGGCAGCGCGGCAGTCACTACCAAATCGAGTTCAATTCTAAATGGGTCGCCAAGAAAAGAGGGTGGCATTACCGATTTGAAGCACTTGTCTCTCGCTCCATCTCATCCAGCCCTCGCTCCATCTCCTATCCAATCGAGATTCTAAAACGCCAAGCAACAGGGGCAGCATGAGGCCACAGATTTATCCAAAATTCAGTGGAATGGGAGTAGTGTTTGGAAAATACTCACTCGCAATAGCCGCTGCAGAGATAGGCGCTCCACCACCGGGCCGCGGAGAAGAAACAACCCCCGGATCCAATGGAGCCCGATTCTAAATCGCCAAGAAACAGAGGGCAGCATGAGGCCACAGATCCCCCAAAATTACGGGAGTGGGACTAGGGTTTCGGGCTCACCTCGTAATAGCTCCACCACCACGGAGAAGAAACCGCTGCCGGAGAAGATGCTTACGGCGGCGCCGCTCGCCCAGTCCAGCTCGGGCAAGTCGAGCACGGTCACGGGCGCCCCACGGTCACACAGTCACCGGTCGAGTCGTGGACGGTTGACTCTTGACTACGTGGCCATAGGTGGACCCCACCAGTCGAGCACATAACCCCGGTGTCCTAACCAAATCTCAGCCTAACGGACAGCCAACTAGCCGCGTAAATGGTGTGTCGCATGGGAGCTATTTTTTTCAACGCAGATGTCGCATGAGAGCTATTACAGCCAACGAAGTCGCATGAGAGACAGTTCACACCAACGACGTCGCATGGGAGCTATTCGCCCTGGATCCGGTCACGGCGGTCACGAAGTAATCCCGTCGCATCGGCATGTGAGGCGCCGCGAGACGGTATGGCCAGCAGGTGAAGATCCTCAGCGTCGTGGATCTGGACCTGAAAGAGGATGGATCGAACGAGGTGAGCGCAACAGCTGCAACGAATGAGCTACGGGCCGACTCCATGCCGGCGGGTGCCAATGCAAGAAAGAGATGGAAGCAGGGCAAGTGGGGATTCGTACTCGTACTCGTATCTAGCTAGCGCTAGCAGGATGGATCTGCCGCTCAATGGCGGGCTGCGGCGACCCTCAGCGGCTTTCCCTGCGAGGAGAAGCTCGGACGACGCCAGCGACGCGTGCAGGGAGGCGCAGGAGTGAGAGTGGCAGCAGGAAGTGGGGAGTTAATTACATGATAGTACCACATTTGGGGCGGTTGTGGCGAATTGATACCACTTTTGAAAAATTTTACGTGTCAGTACCACGTTTGAGTCGAACCGTTGCGAATCAGGCTAAACCTCGTATTTCTACGTATTGACACTGGAACTGACCGTCCGGGCCCGCGCGTCAGCTGCCACGCTGGCGAATCGGTACTCGCCCGCTCGCTCGATAGGTGCGGTCCGGCTCGAACCGGACCGGCCCGTGCTCTGTCCTCCCTCTCCTTTCCTCTCTTCCTCTGTTCGTCAACGAACCCTAGCTCCACCGCACCTCTGTACGGCGATGGCGGCGGCGACCCCGGGCGGTGGTGGCGGCAGCGGCGGTGGCGGCAACAGCGATGGCGGCGGCGCAAACAATCCCCTCTTCGGCAGCCGCGCGGCAGGAGGAATCGACGGGAGATCTCCAATCGAGGGCGGCGACGGCTACTCGAGCTCTCACGCGTACTCCAGCGACGACGACGAGTTCATGGAGCCCGCACTGTCCATGGAGCAGCGGGTACGGCTGGCACAACAATGGGTGGCGAACCCTAGCTGTAGCCACGAGCTGACCCATGGCTTCGGCGGCGTCCTGTAAGTTTTCTCTCTTTTTCTCTTCTCATTTAATTTGTAATTAGGGTTATAGTGTACTCATTAGGCAAATTGCATGTGAATTGTAGTTTATATGAAGACATATGGAATGTTAGGATCCATTTTGACAATAATGATCTGTTAGAGAGGAAGTTAAGCTGTTCAGATGTGACATATCTGAATATGGTTGCTTTGATGGAAACACAAGGCTTTAGTATTGATGATTCACTGCTGTTTTACATGGAGACCCCAGGAGAGAAGGGTTTGTAATTGGTTGATAGTAATGTTAAACTACAGTTGATCAAGAGGCAGAATGAGGAGAGTTTGGTGCTTAATTTGTTATTTAGGGCTTGTAGACCAGCTGTCAGTGTAGCACAGAAGGGTTTTGCAGAGAAGCAAAATTTAGATCCTATTGTTTATTCTGAGCCTGTGGTTTATGGTATAGCTGATCCTCCTGTTTATGTTGTTGATCAGCAAGGTGTTGTTTATGAAGGTCAGAGTAGCTGCTCTATTGCACCTGTAGGCCCTGCTGTTTTGACACAAGAGAGCAGGAGTGTTCTAAATCCAAAGTTAAAAGAAGTTGTGGAAGAAGAACAGGATGGCTATGATGCCAGTTATGCATCTTCATCTGAAGGGCAATATGATAGTGACACTAACCCTTATTATATGGGGGATTTAAGCCCTAACTATAATGAGGAAATGAATGATGCTGAAGACATGGAGATGGAAGAGGGAAACAGACAGAGAGAACCAGAAGAGGAAGAGGAAGAAGTACAACAACAACATGAGGAAGAAACAGAGGAAGTAGAATCAGAAGAAGAAACAGAGGAGGAAGAACCAGTGCATTATGAGGGTGACACAGAGGTAGAGGAATTATTTGAGTTGGAGGATGATGAGCCTATTGTTCAATAAGAGGAAGAAAAAAATATCTGTGCCAGCAAAGAAGAAGCAGAAGCTGCAAGTAAGGAGGAAGGGACCAACAACAAGGTCACATTCCAGTGTTTTAGAAGAAGTGCAACCTGATTGGAAACCATCATCAGATGAAGAACATAATAGTTTACTTAAGGACAGTGAAGATGATGGGTTTCAGCCACTAGCATTTGTGCTACCTGAAAAAAGGAAGAGCAGGGCAAAGAAGAGGCCACCTAGAGTATGGTACAATGAGGATTTGGAGCAACCACACCAGCAACTAAAACTGCAAATGTGTTTCAGAGATCAACATCAATTCAGAGATGCTTTGTTGAGCCTGCACATCACTCAGTGCAGAGACTTCAAGTATCACAGGAACTCAGATCAGAGGATCATTGTGCATTGCAAGAATTCACAATGCAAGTTCTACATTGTGGCAGCTGTTATAAAAGGGGAAAACACTTTTGCAATTAAGAAGATGAGATTACAACACACTTGCCCTAGTTCTACTGAAACAAGTAGGGTAAGTGCCAAGTGGCTTGCAAAGCAATATGAGCCACTATTCAGATCTGATGTCAGTACTAGCATACATACACTTATTGATGCCTGCATGGAAAAGTATGGTGTGGATGTGCCCTGTGCTATGGCATATAGGGCAAAAACCTAGCTGTTGAGGCTGTGTTGGGAGATCATAGGAAGAAATATCCAAGGCTGAGAGACTATGCTCAGACTGTCATGGATACAAACCCTGGGAGTAGGGTTGTAGTCACCACTGTAACTCCAGCACCCACTCAAAAAATCCCACATCCAGGACCCAGATTCCATGCAATGTTTTACTGCATCAATGGAGCAAGGGAGGGATTTCTACAGGGGTGTAGACCATTCATTGGTTAGTTCATTTTAGCTTGTACATTACTTTGATTTTTTTTAGTTTCAATAGCTTGCACATATAAATGCATTTAACATGTTATGTTTACATCTTGTTTTAGGTATTGATGGATGTTTTATCAAGCTGACCACTGGTGCACAAATCCTTGCTGCCACTGGTAGAGATGGCAATAACAACATATACCCACTGGCATTTGGCATTGTTGGACAAGAGGACAAAGCAAACTGGTGCTGGTTTCTACACCAACTGAAGATTTGTCTTGGAGGAGAAGTTGGACAGTATGGTCCATATACTATAATGTCAGACAGACAGAAGGTATGTCTATCCACATTGCTTTATTAAATATGTGTTGACATGTGTATTACACAGTAGCTTAGCTGTTTAAATTGTGTGCACCAGGGGCTACTGTATGCAGTGAGTAAAGTTTTTCCTAACAGTAATCAAAGGTTCTGCTTAAGACACATATATGCAAACTTCCAAAATGCTGGCTTTAGAGGGTAAGACCTTAAGAAGTGCATGGATAATGCCAGTTATGCATATAATGAACACAAATTTAATAAAGCAATGGATGATCTCAAAGCTGAGAGTGAGGAAGCTTGGCAGTGGCTTAGTGCAATACCCAAGAATACCTGGGCTAGGCATGCATTTGACACAAATTGCAAGACTGACTTAGTTGTCAACAATTTGTCTGAGGTTTTCAACAAGTACATCCTAGATCATAGGAAAAAACCAGTAAGAACTATGTGTGATGGCATAAAGGATAAGCAGATGGTCAGGTGGCACAGGAATAGAGAGAGTGGAAAGGAGGCTAGATGGGAGATCACACCACATTACAGTGAGAAGTTGGAGAGTGAAAAGGAAAGGGCCAGGTGCTGCAAACCCATTCAAGCAGGTGTTAACTTGTGGCAAGTAACTAGTGGGGAGCAAACACATGCTGTAAATTTGGAACTTGAAACCTGTGGTTGCAGAAAGTGGGACCTCAGTGGCATCCCATGTAACCATGACATCTCAGCAATTAACAAGGCAAAAAGGTTTCCAGAGGACTTTGTAAGCAAATTTTTCAAGAAACCATATTACTTGGTAGCATATGAACCTATGATATATCCTGTCCCTGGTGAGCATGACTGGACAAAGACCCCAGGTCCAGACATAGAACCACCAGCATTTAAAATCAAGAAAGGAAGAAAGAAAGAGAAGAGGATAAAGGGAAAATTTGAAGTTCCAAAGCCAAAGTCCACCTCAAGAATGGGGACAATTACTTGTAGCAATTGTGGATTGCAAGGGCATAAATACACAAGTTGCCTTAAACAGTTGAAACCTGAGTTGGCCTTAAGAAAGAACAAACATGTGGTAAGCCCCTTTGAACTACTTCTTCAGTTTGTTGTTTACGTAAATTACCTTTCTCCCTTGTGCATTTTTTAATTTTAGTATTATTAAGTGTGTTTCCTTTGAATTGTTTTCCAAGCCTGCTGCAAGGAAATCACAAGGAAGAGGTGTTGCTCATACAGCTCCTGCAAAGCAACACCTAGAGCTGCTTCAAAGAACACCTAGAGCTGCTCCACCAACAACTAGAGCTCCTGCACCAACAACTAGAGCTTACGCACCACCAACAACTAGAGCTTCTGCACCAACAACTACAGCTCCTGCACCAACACCAAGAGCTGCTCCGGTGGAGGAAGAACTGGAAGTCTTCTTTGGTAGAGGTGGTGGAAGTGGTCGGGTAGAGTCTTTGGAAGAAGGTGCAGTGGTGGAAGAGGATCTGGAAGAGCATCTTCTAGTGCTCAATCTTCTGCCGGGGAGGTGCTCGTTCTTCAAGGCCTTTCTACGCCCCAAGGCAGTATGGTGCCTCAACTTCTAGTGCTCCTCCACCAACCGATGGCACGCACAATCGGATGGATGGCCCGGTTCAATGCTAGTAGAGGTGGCGAAGGTGATGCAAACTCCAGTAACTTGTGTTGCTGCTACAATGTGCTTTATTTGGGTTTGATGCCACTGCAGCAACTTGTGTTGATGATGCATTGTGTTTTATTTTGGTTTGATGCCACTGGAAGCAACTTGTGCTGATGATACATTGTGCTTTATTTTGCTTTGATGACACAGCAACAACTTGTGCTCATGCTACATGTGTATTATTTAGAGGTTGATGCCACTAAAGCAACTTATGCTGATGCCAATGGATATCTTGATGGTTCTGTTGGGGATACCTTAATGGTTCATGGATTTATGCCACTTGGGTGGATAACTTGATGGTTCATAGATTCATGCCACTTGGGTGGAATAAGTTGATGGTTTATGTTCATACTTTAATGTTATTGTTTTGCTATTTGGTTGATGCCACCTAAGACTAACCATTAGGGTGTACGGTGACTCGGGGTCGACAGAGCTACCTAAGACTAACCATTAGGGTTTACGGTGACTCGGGGTCGACGGAGCCACCTAAAAGTAACCATTAGGGTTTACGGTGACTCGGGGTCGACGGAGCCACCTAAAAGTAAGCATTAGGGTTTACGGTGACTTGGGGTTGACGGAGCCACCTAAACCTAACCATTAGGGTTTACGATGACTCGGGGTCGATGAAGCCACCTAAACCTAACCATTAGGGTTTACGAGGACTCGGGGTCGACGGAGCCACCTAAGACTAACCATTAGGGTTTACGGTGACTCGGGTCGATGAAGCACCTAAACCTAACCATTAGGGTTTATGATGACTCGGGCCCATTTGAGCCACCTAAGACTAACCATTAGGGTTTACGGTGACTCGGGGTCGACAGAGCTACCTAAGACTAACCATTAGGGTTTACGGTGACTCGGGGTCGATGAAGCCACCTAAACCTAACCATTAGGGTTTACGATGACAGGGGGTCGTGAGTCACCTAAAAGTAACCATTAGGGTTTACGGTGACTCGGGCCCATTTGAGCCACCTAAAAGTAACCATTAGGGTTTACGGTAACTCGGGGATGATGAAGCCACCTAAACCTAACCATTAGGGTTTACGACGACTCGGGG
Source organism: Aegilops bicornis (assembly GCA_021605145.1). Lineage (NCBI taxonomy): Eukaryota > Viridiplantae > Streptophyta > Magnoliopsida > Poales > Poaceae > Aegilops > Aegilops bicornis. Next base: position 654,672,455 of record CM038674.1, read on the forward strand.
TCGACCCCGAGTCACCTAAAAGTAAGCATTAGGGTTTACGGTGCCTCGGGGTCGACGGAGCCACCTAAACATAGGCTTCCAATGCATGATATAACATAACCATCTAATAATCCAGTGCTAAAATAACCATCAAATAGTCTTCCAATGCTAACATAATCATCAAAACCTAGTGCATGAGAAATCATAATCTGAGAGTCTAGCAAACATAACACACATAACACACAATACTTACTAGAGTTCAACATATTATAAAGTACACAACCATTGTTCACAATACATAGTGGAGTTTAGATGCATAGTTCATCCTTTTCTCACAAAAGGATGAAAAGCATATATACTACATACATACACAGCCATAGTTCATCTTAGAGAAGTTCACATTTAGTAGAGCCATACACTACACAACCATCATGCCCAAAAGGTCAGCATTGCCCACTAGTCTCATATTCATTTTCTTCACTTCTCTAAAATGGCCTGGATCCCCTTGATCTTCTCCTTCAGCTTCTCCTCTGCCTTAATCAGCTCAGCAATCTGAAGCTCTAGCTGCCCCTTCTCTTCACCATGCTTTTCCTTTCCCTTGAGCAAATCAGCAACCTGAAACTTCAACTCTAGCTTATCTTGGGTGAGCTTCTCCTCAGACTTTGTGAGCTCTGCATTCTTCAACTCCAAGTTCATCTTAGCTTCAGTAAGCAATTGCTTATCGATAATATGCTTCAACTTCAGGTTACGGATGATGTAGCTTGAGCTCTTGTCGAGTTGTAGCACATCATAATTCTGATTAAACTTCTCAAACTCTGCATCTTTCTTTGCCATCTGTGCCTTCATATCAGCCACCAGTTCACTTCTGCATTCATGCTGATATGTAATGGCAGACTGCAGATGTTTGAAATCCACCACCCTATCCTCCTGGAAGCTCATAAGTTGATGCACATCTTGGACTAGCTTGTCATAGTTGGCCTCCAGCTTGTTCTTCTCTTACGTCGGATGGTGGATAGTGAAAGAACTTTCAATATTGTCATTCACCCTAGCACTTTTGGCATCTTCAACCATTGCCCATAGCTTCAACAATGCATTCTGCATTGTTGGGGGCCACTGGTGATCAACCCATTCAACAAACCCACAATTCTGCCCTTCCTGCAAAAAGACAAAAAGATAAAAAATAAACAAGTTAGTGCATAACTAGTGAAAAGGAATAACACTGTTTTGTCCTTTCTACATTGGTCATAATAACAGCACTAAGCTACACTGATAATTGAGATGTACCTACCCACTAAATAACAGCATGACAAATTACAACACTAGTCAGCTACAGATTTAAACTAGTTTTTGCTAATCACCTACAAAAGCAATCTCAAACTGCAAACTTGGTGAACTTCCAAAGCATTTGCAGTACATACTATCCATTCAACTGAATATTTGTAGCATTTACATACATAACTGCAGGTGCATCCCAACATAAAACTTACAGTTCAATCAATATTTAGTTCCAAACAGGAGCGAAAGTAACAGCAACATAATTAACAGTAACACTGTCATTCAACTACACAAAAATGCCACAATAACAACTTAAAACCTGTAGAAGTCTCAAACTGAATATTTCACATGTGGGCAAAAACAATCCCACTGCAAAATAACAGTAGCATTGTCATTAAACTACACAAGCTACTGCTGTTGCAAAAGTGAATAATCAGCCCTAACAAAATGACAGAAAAGATTCCACTGCCAAGCTAAATATGCACTAATAATAAGCCCTTTTACTCATGTCAACATACTATATAGCAGATCAGTTATCCTTGTGACATTTAAGTCTCCCTTTATCACTTTTTCTTGTAAACTCAAGTAAAAGTGATAAGGTTATGTATGTTAGCTTGGAACATGAGGATTGTGCGCATGAGGAATAATATGACATATAATATCCCACTATCAGCCTACAGTTCATACCGGCTCTGCACATGCTAAGAACCTTCTCCCTGTGTCTGTTCCTTCAAATGCGACAAGCCTCTCAGATGCCTTCCCGTGCTTCTCACATGGCGACATCATTTCTAGCTCAAGCCTGTGGTAATCTGGATCTTCAACGCTGAAAGGGACCTGCCGAAGCTCGTACAAACAAAATGCCAAAATCAAAACCCAGCGAAATCAATCAAATCAAAAAGCCCCAAATCTGTAACCCTAACCCTAAACCTAGCTCAAGGAAAATCACCTGGTTCAGCCCGTCCATGGATGAGGTCGAGTGCATATACGGCAGGCTGGAAGTTTCCTCACTGCTTTCGTCTTCGAAAACCATGGCGGGCGGCGGCGGTCCGGTCCGGCAACGCTGCGGGCGGCGACGAGGGCGGTGAGAGAGGAGCGAGTAGAGAGGAGCGAGCACGAGCGAGGAGGAAGAGAGACAGAGCACGGGCCGGTCCGGTTCGAGCCGGACCGCACCTATCGAGTGAGCGGGCAAGTACCGATTCGCCAGCGTGGTAGCTGACGCGCGGGCCCGGACGGTCAGTTCCAGTGTCAATACGTAGAAATACGAGGTTTAGCCTGATTCGCAACGGTTCGACTCAAACGTGGTACTGACACGTAAAAATTTTCAAAAGTGGTATCAATTCGCCACCACGGCCCCAAATGTGGTACTATCGTGTAGTTAGCTCGGAAGTGGGAGTGAGACTGTGAGAGGAGAAGGGGAGGGGATGGATCTGCTCGGCAACGCGTAAACAACGACCGACCAGCAAGGAAAGAAGGGTCGTCGTCCTCTCTCTGTTCCGTGGGCCCAAAACCACGTGGCCCAACAGAGTGTGTCGGCTCTCTCATGCGCAAAATAAAACAGATTTTTAATATATTTTTGGGCACCGTCATTTTTGCATCTAGGAGTAATTTAGAGTACCAATTATTGGGAAGAAAACAAGAATTTGCTACCACGTGGCCCATCTGAAGAAAGAAGTTTCTACTCCCTCCGTAAACTAATATAAGAGCATTTAGAATACTAAAATAGTGATCTAAAAGCTCTTATATTAGTTTATAGAGGGAGTACTTTTTTGAAGCAAGATGCGGATCGGTTCATCAGTATTGTTGCACAGTACAATTCAACAACGGGTACTCACCGCTTCTGCCGTGGGGCTAATGTGTCTTAGGAAATGATGAGCAAAAAAAAGAGGGATGTTCCTTGGCGAGCTTCGACGACGACAGCTCGTGGTGCCTTAGGAAACAGAGTCATCTTCATGCGGCTCATTCAGGAAACAGAGTCTCCTTTCCAACATTAGACAGACCACTGAAATAAATAATCATCCAGAGAGTAGCACTGCAAGGTTTAATCACATAATTTTTCTTATCAGTGGTTAGACTATAATAAAAGACTTGAAGAACGTAAAACAACATCCAAATCGCTGAAAAATATGACAAGAGCGTATATGTAAAAATCTGTTGTTGCAAAAACATACACCTCCCATATTTGTACTAACTAATCTCTAACTGGAGGCTTAAGCATCCAGCAGTTATCTCTAGCGATGGCCCGAGAAACACAAAGATAGATTTGAATAACTACATACCCATCTAGTCATAGATTCCAACACAAAGGCTGACCATCCTGCCTGCATCCAACAGCAGGTTTTAGTGATCTCTTCGGCAATTGTGCATCATCTTCATGCATGCATGCAATCAGCAGTCCATTCACCAACGGAAGGTGTGTCTCTGTTCTTAGGCTGGTCATAATGGTAGTATCATAGGTAGTATCATGCATGCCAACTAGACAAATTTGATGAGGTGGCATAGGATTGAATGAAGAAAGAGAGAATTGAGTATCATATCATGATACCGTATCATATTAAATGATGTGCTAGTATGTGTCATACATGGCAATAAATGAAGTTAGCTACGATACTAACTTATGATACTATACACTACGGATGTAGTATCATATACTAGTATGAGATGCATGATACTAGTATATGATACTCACCATTACGACCAGCCTAACATCATCCAGGACAATATTCATATCAAAAATTGAGAAAATGTAGTTCAAAGAAATTGTAACACCATGATCGATGCATGCATGCCTAGGCTCGCTTTCAAACCAACTTGTTGAATGAAATAACCAAGAATACACCATGCCTAGTCTAGCTTTCAAAATACACAAACTTTTAAAAATTCAGTGAACATTTTTCCAAAATTGATGAACTCTTTTTCCAAGTCGATGAACTTTTTAAAAATTTGATTCTTTTTTTTCAAAATCGGTGAATATTGTTTCATAATTGATGAACTTTTTTAGAATTTATGTTCAATTTTCAAATTTTATGAATTTGTTTTCAGAATCAATGAGTTTTTTTAAGTTTGTAAACTCTTTTCAAAATGATGAACTCTTTTTAAAATTCATGATTTTAAAAAAAAATATATGTTTTTTTCTTCAGAAAGACAATGGTTGACCGGTCAATGGTGGGTCGATCAACCGCGACCATCGAAGGAGGAAAGACACGCCCACAAGGAGCGAGTCGTCCTTCTTGGGCCGGGCCATGAAGAGGCGCGTGGGCGCTGGTTCTGTTCTCATGCTGAAGGAGCACAATAGGAGCTCTCACGGTTTCCAAAGGCCCTGAAAGTTTTTCAAAATCACTAATTAAGGAATACTTCTTTCAAAGATCACTCCTACCTTCTCAAGTTACATAAGACCAGTAAGTTTCTTAACTCCTAGACTATCCAGATAGTGTACAAAATTAGGCCGCTCTTTTTTTTTCTTGATAAAGTCTGGATTTTATCGACACAAAAATAAACTGTGTTGTGGGTACAAATACAATGAGCATACCCCGATGCGCGCGCGCACACACATAAGGAATCATGTCGGCAAAGGTCTCCTGGCTATTGGCATCCCAAAGATCAGCATGGTGGACCGAGCTGAATCCTGGGGCTGCGATCCAGGTTACCTGTCTGCTGGCTACCGCGGGCTGAACTGCACCAAAGAAGCATGGCTGCCTCCACAGGCCCCCCCCTGCTGTTAGATTGTCTAGGCATTCAGGTTTTGGGAAGGTTTCCTACTATAGTTTTCCTGGTTTTAGGAACCTCCCTTGTAGAAGGTTTTGGTTCGTTTTTATTTCTGTTTTCTATTTTGTTTTCTCTATTTGCATTTTTCTGATTTATCTTTTTCCTTTATTGTTTTTTCTGTTATACAAAAAATATTTATGATTTTTCTAAAATATTAGTATTCTATAAAAATGGATTTAAAATATTTCGAAAAATTCAAAAACGTGAAAATTTTAGAAAAAAATCATATTTTAGTTTTTTAAAAACAAATTAAAAATGCTTTCAAAATTTTCAGAAAATGTTCTCAATGAAAAAGAAATCTCCTTTATTCAAAAGATTTCACGTGTTTACAGAAAATTTCCTAATTTTTTGAAATTACATTCATATTTTCAAAAATATATTACCAAATTTTAAAATAATGTTTAAAAAATGTTCAGGTTTTTCAGAAAAATTCTCAATACTTTTTTGGTAATATCCAATATAAATTTCATTATTATATTTTTCAAATGAAAGAACAAAAAATGAACTTTTTTAGGGGTAAAAGACGCTTGATTGATTAATTTGAAGATTTAAAGGAATACGAATAGGGCCGTGAGGATATCCTAGCCACATGTGGCGACCTAGATTTAGAGAAACATAAAATTTAACCAAACTATGAGCTTCTTTATTTGCGTCCCGATAGTATCACATACATAAAAAAGATGCTGATTTGCATTGATCTGTTGTACTATTGCGCCGTTCTTTCCTCGTGAAGATGATGATGCTTCCTAGATTCAGGTCTTGAGCAAGTGCTTGCGCTTCCCAGCAAGCTAACGTTTCAAGGCAAACTGGGCTATTAACTCCTTGAAAGACCATTGCCGAGGATACCAAGTAAACGCCCTTATCATCACGGCATACAACAGATGATGCACCAATGGAGCCATCTCGGGAGATCCCTCTGTCCACATTAATCTTGAAAACACCTGGAGGAGGAGTACACTTATTGATGCCGAACATTTGTTGCATGAATTGCTCCCGTAGGTCTCGGCGGATTCTTGATACTTTCGAATTCAGCAACGAATCATTGAAGTAGGGGATGTCGACATGAATTTGTTGCTCCACACAACTGACAACTATTAGATGGTGATATGTGTCTATGGTGTCAGACATCTTCATTCAGAATAGAATGCTTCGCAAGCCTCCGTAAAAAATTCCACAACTTTCCAGGGACATCCACATTCGAAAGCAGCTTCTAGGCACTCTCCTCCACTGCGGAATTGGAGGATCTCGCTCGGCCATCGAGCCAGGCCTCCCGTCGGCGCTTTGTGTGAGCGAGCATTCGATATGCCGACCTCACTATAGACATGTCGTTTTCTGGAAGTTCCATTCCCAGAAGTCCTTATTATTCCTTGTGCAAAGAGGTATGCTCAAGATCGCTTCCATGTCTGTGGTAAGAAAAGTTTTCTGCTGTAAGTCCCTATTCAATGAGGCCTCGGCATTATTTATCATCTCACCAACCAGGGAAAGGAAAATCCTGCCGAGGCAATCGTATTTGTTTTGGTAGATATGCTCTTCAAGCACTTGAACCCGCTTGGATCACGACGTGACAGGAGCGGACTGCCGCAAGGCACACAATCGGTCTCATGTTTTCATCTCTAGGGATATAGTTGCCTCAACCAAATATATATGGACGAACCGCCCCCAATTCTTTGGACCAAACCTTGGCACACCACATCTCTTCCTGCAATCAACGCTCGCCATATCTATGAAGGATAGTTTCCAAGTTCGGCTGACAAAATATTACCAGAGGGGAAATAAATAGCTTCAGGAATCTTGGAACATAGAGTATCGGGAGATTGTAGGATGCGCCACTCCTTAGCAAGAAGCGCTAGATTAAAGAGCTCAAAATCTCTAAATCCTAACCCACACATAAACTTGGGCCGGGTCATGTCTTTCCAAGACACCCATGACGACTTCCTTTGGCCTTCCTTAGTTCCCCACCAGAATTGGCGTATAAGTTTATTCAGGTGCTCGCAGAGATGCCTTGGTAATTTGAAACACGACATAGAGTAAACTGGGACCGTTTCAGCCACTAACTTCATCAAGACCTCTTTGCTAGCTCAAGAGATAAGTTTTGCCATCCAACCTTTTACCTTGTTCCATACCCTCTCTTTCAAATATTTGAAAGCCCACTGTTTCGAAGAGCCCACATTAGAGGGCATTTTTTGCTGAAGAAAATTGAAGGTTTGTTGCCATTAATGCATGGATCAGAAGCCCTGCATTAACTATTCATCAGGTTTGATACCTCAGTTGCCCCTATACCATTTTCTTCGAAGAACAACAGGCTATCATATACAAATAAGAGGTGGTTAACAGGGGGTGCCGACGGCGCAACTTGAATTCCACCCATTTGAGATGACTGGTCTCTGGATTTAAGGAGGCATCGAAAGCCTTCTGCTGCCAACAAAAACAGGTAAGGGGAGACAGGATCTCCCTGACAAATACCTCATGAAGGCTTAAACTCGTCCATTTTCTTCCCACTAAACAAAACATAAAAAGAGGCTGAGCTGACTAGGTCCATAAAAATAGTAATCCATCTTTTAGAGAAATCCTACTTGAGCATGATGACCCTCAAATAATCCCACTCAACCCTTTCATATGCCTTCATCATATCAACTTTAAGTGCACAGTGACAATGTTTGACTGCCTTGTTATGCTTCATGATGTACAAACATTCATATGCAACAATAATGTTATCAATATTCTTATAGAAAATTCTGGTTTGGTTTTTCATATTTTCCTTTTTCTGTTCCTTAAAGAATTTTCTTTGATTTGTTTTCATTTTTAACTTTATTTTTTAAATAAATCATTTCTTTTGGAAAATTCATTTTTTTACGGTTTTATATAAATGATAAAAAAGCCTAGAACTAAACAATAATCTATGTTTCCAAGGAAACGTTAGAACATATCAATTTTTTTGCCTTTTAAGAAAATTTCAAAAAAAAACTTAATAGATCTTCGCATTTTTTAAGGATGTTTAAATTTGTGGAAAACAATTCATGTCTTCAAAAAATTTAAAAGAAAACTGACAAAATAATGTTTTTAAGAAATATTCAAAAATATGAAAACATATTCGCATTTCCAAAAAATAATGTTCAAGAATTTGAAAAATGACCATGTTTAAAAACAATGTACATAAATTCAAAAAAATAATCATGCTTTTAAATCACACTGTTTGATAAAACGTTTTAAAAAATAAATGGAAAAGGTAGGAACGCTGTAGTGCCCGAGCCGCAGCAGTACCAGTCGGGGGTGCCCTGAGCGAAATGCCGCCAATTGGATGCAGTACGCGTCATAGAGGAGCTCCCCTGTGATTTGCTCCCTTTTGAGTACAGGGCGCATCAATTCTCTCCCGAGCGAAAGTGTCTCCCACCCGACATCAGCCAGGGCACCAGAAAATATCATCTGCTACTGAAGCGTACGGAGAGCTGAAGTGCAAATCATCTGTGGTTACATCGAAATTTAACACTGACATATAGCCTGTGTATAGTAAACTCTAAGCATATATAGCGCAGCATTCAAACCTCACGAAGGTTCATCAATTTTTTGTTTATTTATTTATGGAAATGGTCCCTTTTCAGCTTGCCAAAGAACCTGCTGGCTGAAATTACCAGCAAACTATACATGGCTAAACTAATTAAGGAGGACAAAGAGGGGAAGGAAAATTATATACCCTAGGACCTAGGTAGTCCTGGACCGGTGTTAACAAGATGAATTGTTAACAATAGGAAGTGTATATTTAGTCCCTTCTGTCATGAGCGGGTTGAATTTTAGCCCTAGCTCGTAAAGTGTGTTTTTTTCCCTCAATAAAATATGAATAAACAGGTATATGTTTCAAACACTTTCGACATGCTAAATGTGATGCCCTCACCACCCTGCTAGCTTTCAGTAACTATAAATTAAAATATTTACAGGTAAAGGGAAAAAGTAATTTAATTAATTTAACTTTTGATTGCAGTAGGATAAGTGAAGAAAATCAAAGTCTTATTAGGCTCATACTAGTTGAACAGAAATTAATAACTGTGATTCAAACCAATGACTGTATTCCTCTAGTACAATAGGCAGTTGCTTTGATGAAGTTTTTTTGTGTTTGGAAAAGGGGGCAAGGCAAGACCCCTAGCCACTACTCCCTCCGTCCGAAAAAAGTTGTCCCGCAAATGTATCTAGCACTAAGTTAGTGCTAGATACATTCATTTGAGGGACAAGCTTGGGACAAGCTTTTCCGGACGGAGGGAGTACATTACAATGATGCACACAACCGAATTTATTAAATAGGTTCAGTAACAATGAATACGTACATCAGGGTATCATAGTTCGGACGGGATGAACCCATTTATAAAACCGCCATTTATACATCGGATGAAAGGAATGGGTAGTCAGTGTATCCAACAACTGAATCAGAGATGTAGAAAGTATCTCTGTTGTACTTGTTTAGAGGAGCATCGATCTCAAACCTCCGAGGCAAGTCAGGATTAGACAAGAACAAGCGTCCGTATGCAACCAGATCAGCATAGCCACCGGAGACAGCTGCGTTTCCATCCTCCCTGTTGTAGCCACCGGCTACGATAAACGTTCCCTTGAAAGCATCCCGCATGGCGCCAAGGCTATTTGGAGTTTCAACCTTGTCGACGAACGTTATCATCCGTGGCTCGACCGTGTGACAGTAGAGGATCCCAATTTTGTCCAGCGCGTGTGCCATGTACAGGCCTAGAGCTCCCGGGTTGGAGTCTGACGATTCCCAGTAGTTTGCGAAGGGCGAGAGCCTCATCCCAACCTTACCAGCTCCAATTTCATCTACCACGGCTTGGACTACTTCTAGTCCAAACCGGCAACGATTCCCTAAGCTCCCGCCGTATTTGTCAGTGCGTCCATTGACTTGGTCCTTGAAAAACTGATCGATCAAATAGCCATGAGCCCCATGAATCTCAACACCATCAAATCCTGTAACCATACAAAGCAATGAGGTTAGATTTATCTTCTCCATAGGGATCTTGAATGTACACCATTTTTCTGCTACTTCTCTTTATACTTTCTTGCAGGATGGGCAAGTGCTTTATGCTAAACTTAACATGTTATTAATATTTTGAGTGTGAATTGTGAGAGGGACACAGCTACCAGCTTCAATTGCATTTCTAGCAGCGACCCTGAAATCATTGATGACCATAGGTATCTCATCCGTCTCCAGTGGCCTAGGCTCTGAGAAATCAGCTATTGTGTGATTGCCTATCATCATAGGTTTCAATGGCTTATGGGTGCTTGATATCGGAGCTTGTCCATTAGGCTGATAAGCTGCATGCAGACATCAAACGTGTGTTGGTATTATAAAAGAAATAAAGAGAGCCACACAGTAAGTATATATAGGTTGTAGGTCACATAAAAAACTAAAACAATATTTTGTCATGAAACTTCGTAAACAAGTACTCCCTCTGTAAACTAATATAGTTTACAGAGGGAATAGTATACATCCATATGTATATGTGTATTTTTCAGAATTTATAAAAACTTTAAACTTTGAATTTTGAAGATTCCAAATAAATGGCTACATGGAGCACGAGCTCCATTAGGCATTAAAATAATTATTTATGAGACCTGCACAAAAATGACAAAATCGCATATTTCTAGCACATGTACTATTCACTATAAAAAATACATGATCTTGTATTGTACAGGCCATATAAAAATGTATTTCGTGATGAAATTTTACACAGATCTAGTATACAGCTATAAGTATTTTTAATTTTTTAAACTTAAAAAATTGATTTTTGAATGTGTGAAAATGGAGGGCTCCATGGAGCCCGAGAGCAAAAATCCACTCTCTTATTAAACTTACTATGATTAGAGACTCTTCCGACATGCCAAATCTGACAGAAAAATGTCCCTCCCTTGGCATGAACCCCATCTACGATAGGCTTCCACGCTTCCACCTGCTCCTTTGTCCAAATGCCAGGAGTATCTTTGTACCTTGCATGCACACAGGAAACATTCCATCTCTAGAAATCATCGAACTGTCATGATGAAGAAGAAGTTGAACATGACTACTGAGATCTCAAAAGGCAGAGTCCAATTAAGGATCTAGCGCACACACCCTTGGGCAGTGTCTGAGACTCCAGTGGCCTCGGCAATCAAGAGGCCTCCTTTGGTTGTTCTCTGCTGATAATACAGTATGGCATGGGGCTGAGGAACATTGCCGTAGGATCGTGTCCTTGTAAGCGGTGCAAGAACTACCCTGTACAAAAAAAAGAAGAGGAAAGTTCTCAGGAACAAATGGACCATCATGTAAAAGGAGTGGTGCAATATTATGAAAGGCATTGTTCTCATACTCCAAAGAAAATTCACACAGTTTGTGGGGTTGCATCAGATCATCTTTAATATGTGTTGTATAATAAGTCAGGACCACTTTTCTAAAATAGTACTACCTCCGTCTAGGTGAGTAAGTCATTCGTGTAGTTTTAAGTCATCGATTTGACAAATTAAATAAGTGTTATATGTCATGAAAAGTATATCACTAGATTTCTACATGAATGTATTTTCTGAATATATATTTTTTGTCACATATAATACTCCCTCTGTAAACTAATATAAGAGTGTTTAGATCACTAAAATAGTGATCTAAACACTCTTATATTAGTTTACAGAGGGAGTACATATTTAGATAGTTAAATCGTCAATCTAGAACTACGTAAATGACTTATTCACCGAGACGGAGGTAGTACTCCAATCGGTGCCCTATCTGTAAAATTTATTACTCAAAATATAAAACACCAACAATTTGGGGCACCAACTCTTGCAAATATACAACACTTGGGCTAGTGGAGTAAAACAAATTTGCAGCCGCGCGGTGCCCAACTGCCACACAAATGGCTCCTCCGACCCTGCCGGCCATCCCGCCTCCTCCCTCCCTCGCCTCCCCATGGACGGCTCCTCCGACCCCGCCGCCGACTCCGCCAGTCTGCCCAGAGTTACTAGATTATACCGAGGGGGAAATTATCCAGTGCTACGGACCTTTCCGGTGCTACCCTGCTACAGTGCATCGTATCATATGAACAGGGTCAGCGTGGAAGTATCCCTTAGCTAATATTTAGAAACCACCCTGGGTAAGTGTGTTACTGTGAAGGACAGTCCTTGGCCATGGCACATTCACAATAGTGCTCCTTAATCTGTTTGTCTCCTCATTCCAGGCCCTTCCCCGTTCTAGTTCATTCTACCAGATTGCTCTCCTCTAGAGACTAGAAAGACAAGGAAAAACTACCGATCCCACAGCAATCTATTTTTGGTTTGGTCCAAGTAGGTGTTCGTTCGCCCCCTTAATTCTCCTCCTCGATGTCCATATTATTTGAATACGGCGACATAGATTTCGGCAGCTCTTGTAGCTGCTTCACTTGATGTGGTCTAATGACAGACCTCGAGGACTCGTCCAGGGCCAACACGGCAGTTTCTAGGTTCTTCCATTTTCAAAAAAAAAAATCTTCATAATATTTGTGTGCCGCAGGTAATTATTCCCTTGCAGAAGGAGAAAATGGAGAAGTGGAGCATCTTTCATGGTGCTGTATAGAAAAGAACACCACGCATTGCATCATATCCATTCATTTCTACTCCGATGGCTGCCATTGCACTGTAGCACTGTAACATGGGAAGGCCAGTAGCACCGGATATGCTGTCGTACCAAAGACAGTACAACTCGTAGAAGGTCACAAACAAAAGTAAAATTTTCACCCAAAGTCCAAGGATTTTGCCAAGGGGGCCCCAGATCGAGACGAAGAACTGGAACTTGATCCCACATGGACGATTCGGCAGGGGATCCTCGCCGTCGCTTGGGACATGGCCACTTGGCATCTCCAGCTGATAGCCGAAGGGGAGAGACGCAGCCACCTTGCAGTCTACGCAGCAGCGACGTAGAAAGAGTAAATAGCATAAAACTACTACAATTCGGGTTAAGGTTCCAAAAAACTATAGGATTTTTTTTCGCTGATAACTAACAACTCAGGGGTCGGCTGTTTCAAAAAACCCAAATCACCATGTATTATAAAATTGATCATGTTTATGACAGGTCGGGCCCACTCCTAAACAAACCGTTTGTTCGACTGTTATATATTTGGCCATTAACTTACATGTGGGGCACACATGTGTGTTATCTCTTCCTCCCCTTTTCTTTCTTCTCTCTTTCCCCTCCCCTCCCCTCCCGTGAACTCTCTCTCTCTCCCTCAAGCACGGCACCCACCTAGCCCCTCCCTAGCTGGTGAACTTCTCCTCTCCCAAGCCGGTGACGCCCCTCCCCGGCCTCCCTCTCTCCTCGTCACCAGAAGCCACCAGCTCGCCGCCGCCAGAAACCACCAGCTCCGACGGTCGGCGCATGCGCCACATCCGTCGGGGCGCCGCCGAAGTCACCGCGCGCCGCACCAACTCGACCATGGCGCCGTCGGCCGCGGACACACGCCGCACGAACTCACGACGGCAGGGCTCGGCGGCTGCAAGGAGCAGCAGCAGAGGCCGTCGTTGTGGCCAAAGAGCAACAGCAGAGGCCTGCAGGTGCGCGACGACGGTATGGAGCAGGAGCAGTGGCCCGCAGGTGCGCGGCGGCGACATGGAGCTATAGCAGAGGCCGTTTGGACGGCATGGCGTAGTCCTGGCCACGGGCAGCCCGGCCCGGCCCGACCTTGACCACGGGTCGGCCCTGGGCCTGAGATCTAGGCCCGAAGGCCGGGCCAGCCCAGGCCCGGGCCCGTATTTTTTGCCATTTAGCAAAGAGGCCTGGCCCGAGGCCCGGCGGGCTTTTTTGTTGATGGGCCTGGATTCTAGGCCCGATGGCCAGGTCGGGCCGGGCCCGGGCCTAGGTTTTTTGCGTCGGGCTTGGTTAGGCCCGGTCCGAGTTTGCCCAGGTCTAGCATGGCGCGACGACGGCAAGGAGCAGGGACCCAATTGCTTTTCAAGAAAAACTACAGGGACCCGATTGCTTTTTGAAAAAACTACAGGGACCTGATTGCTTTTTCTGAAAAATTACATGGACCTGATTGCTTATTAAGAGGATGAGACACTGACATGGGTCCCGCTTGTAATTTAACGATCAAACAAACGGTCAAACAGACTATTCGTTTAGATGCGGACCCGACATGTCATAATCGCGATCAATTGTAAAGCACGGTGTGATTTGAATTTATTGAAACAGCCATCCCTTGAGTTGGTAGTTATCAGCGAAAATATAAAATCCGGTAGGTTTTTGAAACCCTAACAAGAATTCAATTTACTCGACGTAGGAAGGAAGAGAACTCCGGCGAGTGCCAGCACCATAACACCACAATTACCGCTGGGGATGATCTCCAGGACCGGATTGCTTTATCGATCCCTGTTCTTCCACAACTCCCCTTCCATCACCACGACGGCAAGAAGAAAGTTGGATCTGGAAGGCCACCGCCGGGGAGGAAAATAGAGGAGCTGCCATCCCGTCAGATCCACTCCTCCCCCACCAACACCAGTACACGACCATGGAGAAAGAAGAGGCCCGTTGGCGTGGATGGAAGGCACCAAACGAGGATCAGCAAGAGTGGAAGAGCAACTCTAGATCCAACTTATTCAAGCACAAAAGCGGGCACCTGGCCAAACCACTCGGCTACGGCTACAGAGAAAACTATATATCTTCCTTTGAGAAAGCATTATAAACATTCAACCAAATGTTTTTTCTTTTTTTCACAAAGAACAGACGGAGAGAGGAAAATGCAGACCTGTGGGAGAGATCGAACGCGCCCATCTTGTATGGGGTGAGGAGAGGGACCGTGCTAGCATTAGCAATATCACCCTGCTTGCTCATCTTCCTCCCTGATCTCTTGTTTGAGGAGAGATCTCTTGTTTCTTTAGTTCGCTCCTCTTTCCCTCTCGGAACCACTCTTTTATGTTGTTTCACACCACCAACACCCACAGTGCCATTGTCCTTGTTGTAATAATTGGATGTTGATCGAGCAGTCAGTAGTGGTTGCTTCTTCTTCATGTGTCTTGAGGGATAAATACAAAATGAGATTTTTTATTTAAAAATATTATTTTAGTACTTATGATGCACGAAAAAATTTGAAAGTTTTTTCCCACATTCTAGTTAGAATGTTTTGTTGTGCTGTAAAGTTTGAAGTTCATATGTTGTTTTATTTGGAAGAAACAAAAAAAAAATTATTGCACGAATTATGATGCAGAGATGGATGGCTAGATAAGGAGGTGCATCAAGCCTAAGCTCCACAGGATATTTTCTTGAGTGCACGGCTGCGCCGCTGGCCAAGGCCACGCCGTCTCTCATTACAAGCTCCACAAATGAATCCATCTATTATATTTTTCCTTGCATCTATCTACTACCTCTGTATCAAAATATAAGGTGTGTTTTTGTAGACTAAACTCAGAGGGAGTATTATCTAATACGCCCAGCTCACTCAGTCATAACATGTTAAATGGTTTGTTCAATACAGATGATCGATCCATATTTTGGCATTTTTTTTACAAAAAGAGGAATCACCCCCGGCCTCTGCATCATTCATATTTTGGCATGGTTCTTAACAATAACATTCAGAAATGCACTATGGTAGGAGAAAACTGTCATATATATAGAACTTCGGTACTTCAGAGGAAACCAAACTACATGTTTTTCTCTAGAACATTCAGTAAAATCTCTCAATATTCAGATGTTTTTCTTTCGAAAGGATTAGGGTCCACGTTCATCAGCTGCCTCTGAAGAATTTCGTGCTTTCAATTCAAATTGAACTCCGAACTGCAAAAAAATAAGAATATGAGACTAAACCAAGTAAAACACGCCACCTGAAGAATCACCCAGCACTTCGATAGATCCGTACTGATGTTGATTCACCTGCTTCAGTATACTGATGTTGGTTTCTCTGAAGAATACTTATGTTGACTTCGATTGATCTTACTGATGTTGATCCACCTTCAGTATACTGATGTTGATTTCTCTGAAGAATACTGATGTTGATTTCAATTGATACTTACTGATGTTGATTTCAATTGATCCTTACTGATGTTGATTCAAGTTTGGCAACAATATACGCAAAATACAATAAAAGAATGTTAACTTTGTAAATGCATGTCGGTGAAGTCAACTTCCTACAAAAACTGTCAAAAATAAGGTGTAAGGTAATTTAACAATGAGACAGAGCATGAAGCCATGCTGGAGCCAGGGGTGGCCAGCAGGGGCCCTGACCCGTCCCCAGATGTTGCTTTTGCTTGTATAATTACAGTAAACAGTGATTTTTTTGTTCTTTTTCCATTAGCTGACCCCTCTAATCAATCTCAACTTTTTTGAAGTACCTACCTCCATCACTGCTCCTCCCCGAGAAGGGCAGCCAACTTCTCCAAGACAGGTTTTAGACAGCAGAATGCTTACCTAACGCTGCACTTGAGTGGCTGGAAATGCTTTGGAGTGCTAATCATGTGGAGGGTGTGTAGGCTATCGTCCTTGTGCAGAAAACGAGTGGAAGACATGAACCAAATGAGAATGGAGAAAATTCTCAAGATTATTGTAGCATCCACTCTATCACTGATCAAGACCGAAACAGCAACTCCAGCATCCACTCATCACTGAAAATGTTGAAACTGCGGAATATTGCTAGCTACTAGCTAGTGTTGAAGAATTGTTTGATGCAAGACAAGTGTATTCACCTCATGGGTGCCCATATATAACACGTACAGGGGTAGGTCCGTCCACAACTAGAATCCCTATTACGTACAGACTTGGGCTACAAGCGGGACAACTATACCAAATACACGTACATGTACACACGGAATAAATACAATCATCTTTTTTTTTTGCGGGGGAAAAAAAATACAATCATCTGTCAAGAGCTAGTATTATTGAGAAAGATGACGCATGCTTTTCAACAACATTCCTACATAAATGTGACGGGGACACCACACAAAAAGTTGTGCAGTGAGATACAACAGCTCAGCGTTGTTCAAGCTACGTACAATTGAGTGCTTATACATAACCAAATTAATCGGTTGGTGAAACTTCAGTAGAGACGTCTTTGTGTTCAGGGGCGAGCTTCGAGGACAGGGAGGGTGCAGTGATTCTCATCTCTAACACCATCACCATCATCTTTATGCAGCTCTTCTGCGTCCCGGTTCCAACATTGGTCAGGATACCAAAACTTAGCATCTGCTACTGAAGAATACGGAGAGCTGCACTGCAAACCATCAGTAACATTAAAATTTAACACTGACATAGTTGCAAGTGTGTACTGCAATGAACAGCAAGCATATAACACGGCATGCTGAGTAACCTAGCATGCACGAAGTTTCCTTGATGTCTACTCCCTCCGTTGCAAAAAAGTCATCTATTTTGAAACGGAGGGAGTAGCTTGCTAAAGGAATAGCAGCACCGGGCGTTTTTTTAGGGACAGTGATAGGATCCGAACTACTGTAACTCTGAAACCCAAAGAATTTCAGAAGAACGCTCAAGGATTCAGTCGCTCAGATCTGGTTTCTATGAACATGGAAATGAATGAAAGTAGGTAGAGCACGCCACAGGCAGCTAGGGTTCAACTCAATTACAGTAAGCATAAAACCAAAATGGAGAAGGAAAAGGGGCTTTGTTATCAGAGAGGGTATTTTCTTTTTGATATCAGAGAAGGAAAAGGAGCTTGTGAAGCCTCGGATAAGGACTGACGGTCGACCTTGAACCTCCAGCCGCGAAGAGGTATGCAAGGATAGGAGCCGCCCGATGCTAGATGAACGTTAACCACAACCTCTAAAATGCGGGAACTGGAAAAAATTGTATTATTTCTTTGGATAGATTCAGTCAGGTTTCTGACAGATAGGGTGCGTTTTTCAGCTTGCCAAAGAACTTGCTGAAGGAAATAACCAAAAATACATGACTAAATTACTTAAGGAGACAAACAAGCACAGAAAATTATCCTAAGCTGTACAAGAACAGGTGTTGACAAGACGAATTGCTACCAATATAAAGTGTATATTTATTCCCTTATCTACTGAATGAGTTTAATTTGAGTCCCCATACTCTGTTTCTAAACAAGTGCGACGATAATGATCAATAGTGTCATTACAAAGTCATAGCTTCTGAATGAGTTTAAGGGGGGATTTCGTCGATCGACAAAATTGAAGACGCGCTATAGATGCACACAGTTCAAACACACACACACACACACACACACACACACACACACAGTTCACACCACAAGCCAAAAAGAAAAAAGAAAAAGATCTGAAACAAGGGATGAAGCTACAACTTGTTGTGAAGACATACTGTAGAACATATTGCTGTATCACAGGAAGAGATATATGTATGTGTCTAAAAACTGTTCAAAATTTGAGATGATGTACAGGGTGAGCAGAAGCAGTCAGCAACAACTCTGATGTTCTAGGCTTCTACTTCCAAATTAACCAGTGTAAAAATGTCTTGTCTCCCCATGAGAGAGCTGGTGATGATCCTTGGCGAGATTCCTGGACAGGCCCAAAACCATGAGCATCATCTTCATGCATCCCATATTCAGGAGGCGACAGAACACATCCATAATCATCTGGTACTGAAGAATCTGGAGAATAGCACACTGCAAAATAGTGACTGGCAACATCAAAGTTTAGTAGCGATAAAAACATAACAAGCATGCATATAAGATATAACTGTGAAAGCTGATTAAAGCTCATGAAGGTGTTGAACAGTGGCACACAACCTTTCATGTCAATCAACCAAAGAAGCTTGATGATGGGAATAATCCAGCAAGAATGCATATCTAAAGGAGACTCAAAATGCAATAAATTGAAAATGTACCATTGACTCTTGCAGCACCAAATACAGTTAATTCAAGAAACACACAGTGCACACACACAGCACAATTAGTTGAAACTGCCATCTATATCCTGAGAAAAGGCCCATAAAGCAATGGCATTTGCTGATTTAAAAGAATGAAAAAACCTCACATATGTACTAATCGATCTGTGTCTGAAGCATGCAGCAGTTATCTAGGGACTCTGGGAGTAACAACAAACAACCAAAATAAACTTCCCTAATCAGAGACCAATTTGAGCATCAAGTCATCACTGAAAATGTAGAAACTTCAGAATTGCATACTCCGATGAACTAGCATAAAAGTGGCACGAAGCTTGATCGATGCACAACCAAAGGTGATCAAAAACAGAAAGAAAATAGTAATAATAAATCGTATACTACAAGATGTAGTAACGTACACATTACAGTGCAAAAACTAAGACAAGGTGTAGGAACGTACATATGTATGCCTGGTCTTACTCCAAGTTCTCCAACCAGCTCTGACATCCATGACTCTCGAAGATTAGATTAAGGTGACTGTTGGAATTCGTGCTCACTGCTTTCTCCAGAGAATCCTTTACAGCGTCAACAGTGCTCCTTGTGGCAGGCCCGCAATCTAAGTCAAATCTGAAAGTAATGAGGCTGGCGAGGTTATCAATCCCGAAATGGAAAGCACCTGCACTGCTGAGAGAATCATGTTCAACACCGTGAAGCCAAATCTCCAGTTTTTCTAGCTTGGGCATACATCTTTCTGTAAATATGAGATCCAACATCCTATATCCCTGTGTATAATTAAACACTCTCAGGCATCGAAACCCAGTTTCACGACTGATTGTCAGCTTTCTATCTTCACAGTGAGACATATCATTGTTTTCTAGTTTCAGAGTAACCAGAGCAGGCAAGGCTCCAAGCATGCACAAATCTTCATGTTGGATTATCTCCAATTCCAGGCATAACTTCTGCAGGTTGACAAGACATCCCACCCAATCTGGAACCTTTGGCAGGATGTAGCTATGGACAAGAAGCCTTTGGAGGTTAACCGGAGGGGAGGTGCACCATGTGTTCAGTAACATGCTGTCATCAGGAAACCACAGAGTGAGGGAACGAAGGTTCTGTGTGCATAGGTTATGCAGAGAAGAAGCAATAACTTGCTCATGCTCTTGGGAAACCTGCCAATAACAAAGTGTCAGCTTCCTCAGATTCTTTAGCTGCCCAAGCTCTTGCAGAAAGATACATGACTGGTTGGAGGCCCGCACGGATACCAAAGTCTCCATTGCTTGCAAATTCACAATTCCATCGGGAAACCTAACCTTATCCCCAACAAATAAATGTGCCAATTTTTCTAGATTGACAATGCCTGCTGGTAGATCGCATAATTTCATGCCACTTATGTCCAATATCTCTAAGCACCGTAGATGTCCGATTTCTTCTGGGAGCTCTTTTACACATGTGTTGCTAATGTTGAGGTACCTTAGCTGAAACAACCTCCCTATATTCACAAGATGGTGGTTTTCCAATTGACTGCATCCTTCAAAGTCCATAACACGCAAATGTCTAAACTCCAGCATTGAAGGGATCTTCACTGTATCCCCAAACACATGAAGTGACCGGACATGAGACAATATCAGGCCCTTTGGCACAGCAGAAATTTCTTCCCCTTCAACTTGGTGGAGGGACAGCCGACGAACTCTGCTTCTTGCTGGGGTAGTTAAACAGGGGACACCAACAAAAGTGACAAAGTTCTCGTCGATGGATTTGGATACTATGAAATCAAGAATTATGTCATGAACTCGACAAGCAGAAAACTTTTCATATTCATAATCCTGTACGAGTTGGACCAAACTCCTATTGACAAGCTCGTTCAAACATATCTTTCCTATCTCATATGCTGTATATCTGCCTTCTTTGTGAATGAGTCCTTCTGCAATCCATCTCCATATTAACATGTGCGTGTGAATACATGAGTCTTCTGGAAATATACTTAGATAAAGAAGACAACCTTTTAGACGAGGAGGCAGATCAAAGTAGCTGAGTGACAATATCTTTATCATTCCTTCGACGCTAGGGTTTCTTTCAAGTGCATGGCCAATTGAATCTTTCACTTGGTTCCATAGATGCTCTGTTCTTCCTGTGTTAGCCAACAAACCAGATATAGCAATGATAGCCAAAGGTAATCCATCACATTTTTTCAAAATTTGTTCAGAGATGTTTTCCAGAGATGGGGGGCAATCTTCTTCAGAGTTGAATAACCTTCTATGAAGAAGTTGTCTTGAGTGCACCATATTAAGACCCCTCATATTATAAATATGGCCACCAATCGATGAACGGCATGAACAAGCGACACCAATGATACGAGTAGTGGTGATTATTATACTACCACAACTGGTCATGGGGAATGCATGTTTAATGACATCCCATGTTTTGACGTCCCATATATCATCAATCACCCCAAAGTACCTGCACATGGTTTATGAGTGGTACATTAGTGAGTATGACTTTAAACCTAAGTGTAGAACAAAAGGAGAAGAAAGAGAAACGTAAGTTTCTCGATTGCCAGCGTGTCAAAGATCATACACCACAACATTTTTTCCTAGGTAGGTGAGGAATATAAGAAAATTGCTTTATCTTTTGCATTATGCATTCTAAGAGGCACATAATTGAACATGCATTAATTTGCCTCCAATATAATATATAAAACACTACATCATTTCATCAATATTTTGTTGTTCTCTCCAAAGACATACTAAAATAGAGTTACGGAACTATTTTGATGAGAAATTTATTAGAGTACATTTATATATGACAAATCTTAATGGTAAATTCATATATTAAAGGATGACAAGTAAATTGAAATGAATAAAAATATTACCTTTTCTCCGCTAGGGTATCACAGATCTTACATATCAGTTGTTGTATGCTCCCTGCTTCAGTGTGAGCATAATCCTGATTGCTAACTTCAGAGAGAATGGTTCTCAAGATATTGATGATATCTGGATGTCGTGAAACAGACACAAAAGCCCGACACTCAAATTTGCCTCTGAGGTCTTGATACACTTGGTTTGCAAGAGTTGTCTTACCCATTCCCCCAGATCCGACGATGGAGACCACCTTCAATTGTTGTTGTTCGGTCGGCGGTAATCCATCCTTTTTAGTCAACAATCTGATTATCTCACCCATTGGCTCATCAATTCCGATGAGCTTTGAGGCATGTTCAAAGATTGCAAGAGCTCTGAGGTCAACAATTGCATTTTTGTAGTTGGAGAAGGCTTGGCTAGTCTTGTACCTTTTATTCTCTCACCTACCTCCACGATTTGTTTCTTCAGATCTTGGATCTCGTTGCCAATCCGATGACGAGTCTTCATCTTCCGAAACTTCCCAAGTGAGTGCTTGATCTTCTCCATGAAGCCATCTGGCTTTGCATCTTTGTGGTGGACACTTTGCATGAAGTCGTCGATGGAGTCCTCCATGTCATAGGAGAGCTCTCGTACCTCATTCATCCACACCTTATCCTGCACATCAGGGTCCTCCTCCGACGACATCTTCAAGAGAAAAGCCTCCATGGCAGCAAGCTCGTGAGTGAGGGACTCAATCTCCTTGCGTACACCCTTGAAACGCTTGTACTCATCACCCAACAGGATGAACAGCTTCCCAATGACAGGTTTCAGGGCCCCCGTCGCCGCACTCACTAGAGGCGCCTCCATTGTTCCACGGGTGTCGTAATCTAGCTCGCTAAGGTATGTTTGTGTGGAAGGGGTTCTGTGGTGGCAGCGCAAGTGAAACGGATGCTGATTAGCCTTATACTCTGGATAGGTGCTCAAGATGAAGTCCTCTTAACCCGAGTTTGCTAATTAACCTCAGATGGTAACCCCGAAGAGAAGAAAAGTACGCGTCTTTCCATGCCGATCGAACTTTGTGCCCTGTTAATTTAAGTTGAGGTCTGGAACCATTTGCCGACAAAAAGTATCCCCTCTCGTTTGTTAACCAATTTATGTTTTCATGATTGCGCGTGAACTCCTCCAGATCTGCATACGCTGCACTGCAGTAAGTATTAGTTTTGTTTTACCAAGTTGTTCGTTTGTACTAGTTTTGTTTGATGTAGCCAGTAAGTTAACGAAACTGCTCCACACACGACAACTATTGACCGATCAATCGAGCGGCCGCCAACTCTTTAGTTCTATGCATGTGTGCTTTGATTTTAAACATCATGCATAAATCGGCTGGCAAGTGTCGTGCGTATAGCATGATTACCTGGTCGATCTTTATGCAGTTGCCGTTACTGCTTTAAGTAAAGGACTCTTTTTATGTATTTTGTGGTATAATTTTGTTGACACATATTCTACATTTTATTGATCAAATTGATAGCCAAACTTGATACCTAGAATACATAGACACCACATAAACTGAGACGGACCAAGTAACAATGCACTGCTTTACAACAAGTCCGTCATGTTTTCTCAAAGAAGAAGAAGAAGAAGAAGAAGAAGAAGAAGAAGAAGAAGAAGAAAAGGTCCGTCATGTCAGTCAAGCAATAGCCGTCTCCACCTGAGATTGCCAGTTAATTAACCACAAAGAATGGGAAGAAGGCATCAAATTATGAAGCTGCCCGTGTAGAGAGACCAAGGAGCCAAGCTAGTACTATGAGAAAATGTAGTGTTATCTGTTATGGCGCTCTACTCCTCACACAAACTTATGCCATATAATTACACAATAAAAGGGAGTAGGGATGTGCCTATGTAATGAAGGAGATTTGTGAACATAGAATTATATGGAACTTTTTAACAAATTTCACTAGTACAATCTTCCTATGACATCTAAGTAACCATTTTATACATTTAAAGATGACAAGGAGAAATAAAAATATATTAAAGACAAAATGTACCTTTTGTCTGCTAGAAAATCTATGATATTGTCGATGAGTTGTTGTATATTCCCTGCTTCAGTGGTAGCATAGTCTTTCTTAGCCACTTTACTTAGAATGGTTCTCAAGATATTCGTTATGTCTGGATTTCGTGAAACTGAGACGAAAGCCGAACACTCATATTTTCCTTTGATCTCTTGATACACTTGGTTTGCAAGAGTTGTCTTGCCCATACCTCCGGATCCAACAATGGAGACTATCTTCTGTTGTTGTTGTTGCTCTGAAGCACACCCATCATCTTCCGTCAACAATTTGATCAGCTCAGCCTTGGGTTCATCAATTCCAACGAACTTCGATGCATGCTCAAATATAGCAAGAGCTCTAGGGTCAATGAATTGATGGTCTTGGAGAAGGTCTCACGACTCTTGTACCTTGCATTCCTGTCACCCACCTCAATGATCTGTTTCTTCAGATCCTGGATTTGCTTGCCAATCCGGCGGCGAGCCTTCATCTTCCCCAACTTCCCTAGTGAGCTCTTGATCTTCTCAATGAAGCCATCTGGCTTTTCGTCTTTGTCACCGATGCTTTGCATGAAGTTGTCGATGGCATCCTCCAGGTCATAGGACAGTTCCCGTACCTCATTCATCCAAACTTTATCCTGCACATCGGGATCCTCCTCTTCAGACATCTTGAGGAGAAAAGCCTCCATGGCAGCAAGTTCATGAGTGAGGGACTTGATCTCCTTGCGAACTGTCTTGAAACGCTTTATACTCATTGCCGAGCAGAGTGGTCAGCTTCCCTATGACAGGTTTGAGGACCCCCGTGGCCACGCTGACGAGAGCTGCCTCCATAGCCATGCTAGCTCAGAGCCTGGTCAGTCAACTGTCAGTGGAGGTCAGGTTGTTGAATGCAGAGACAGTAAACATCTAGCTACAAATCGACAGCCTGAAAAAGAGGAGAGGATGGGTTAGTAGACTGAACATCTAGCTACAGATGGAACCTGAATTTTTAGTTTTGTGGGAGACATATGTAGGGAGATGGGTAACCTGATGGAGTCGTCTCGGTCGTTGAAGAGTGGATTATTTCCTTGGTCGTCTCGGTCGTTGAAGAGTGGATTATTTCCTTGGTCGTCTCGGTCGTTGAAGAGTGGAAGCTGAGTTTTTATTGGTTCATAGTACCTGAATGTCGGCCAAGGCCAAGCGCACTGACGGTGAAGAGTGGATTATTTCCTCTTCTCCGCGTCGTAGATCTGGACCTGAAAGAAGATAGATTCACAGAGGTGAGCCCGACCATTGCTGCACCAAACGAGCTACAGAGACAGGTCCAATGCGCAGCGCCGACGGCGGCATCGGAGGAGATTTGAGCAGGGAGTGAGCTGACGACGGGACCGTACTAGCGGGATGGAACCGGCCGCGGGGTAAACTGTGTTGTGGCCGTCACGAAGTAACCCCGACGCCTCGCCAGACGATGAGAAGGTGGGCGGAAGCTCTGGTGCCGGCGACGCGTCTTTCCTTATCACTTCCTATTAATTGCAACGATGACCAAGGCTACGTTCATCAACTCTCAACAATTTTTATGCCTCATACTTTCTATGTGTGAAGTTATCACTATCCATAAGACCAATATGAACTTTTTTGTTCTTTCTACTTTCTCAAGATCATAGCAACATAGCAAAGCCCTTGACTCAACACTAATCTTTATTATAAATAGCACACGGACACGCTTAAAGAGATCACAATGCAAAACTCAAAACTACTTGATATCAAAACTTCAATCTACTAGATCAAGATACTACTAAAAGTATCGAACTAAATAAAGCGGTAAATATAGGAGTGTGATGGTGATACGATACCGGGACACCTCCCCCAAGCTTGGCAGTTGCCAAGGGGAGTGCCCATACCCATGTGATTATTTCTCCTTCTTCACAGTTGGTGTTATGATCTTCTTGGCGATGATGCCCTTCAGGATATGGTTCTCCTCCTCGAGCTTATTGACTTGTTGTTTGAGGTCCATAATTTCTTTACGGAGCTTGCCCGTAACGGCCAAAGCTCCTTTTACCCAAGGATGCTGCATAGCTTCTGGAGAACACGTAAAACTCTTTTTCATATTTTCATAAGAAAGAAATCTAGAGTTGGAAGGGATGACCGAAGCAGGGACAGCCAGGCTAGGTAGTTCCCTCATAGTGAATTCTGCTTGCAGACGAGAGGTAACTTCTTGATCTTCCTCCATGGCATTTATCCTTTTCAAATCAGCCTCCATCTCATCCTCCGTTAATGGTCCAAAGTGATAGGCATCGTTATTTGCTCCTGGACCTGGCGTTGGGTGAGACACCCGGCTCTCCCCAACTGATTCCTGAGAAGACATCTTGCTTTATTCTGCAACAGGAACAACTCGAAATGAAAACAGAAGATATTTGCGTGATATGATGGTCAAAACCTTAGGGAGTATATATAATGAATTTTTACCGACCAAAATATGTAACATACAAGAAAACGGAGTCCGGGAGGCACACGAGGTGCCCACGAGACAGGGGGCGCGCCCTAAAGGGGGGGGGGGGGGCTCCTCTCTCGTGGGAGCCTCGTATCCCTTTCGGACTACTTCTTTCTTCCTAAAATTCTTAAATAATCCAAAACTGATAAAAATTGCCATTAGTTTGGAGTCGGTTTACTTACCGTACCACGTACCTATGCCTTTTCAGAGTCTGAGATGTTCTAGAAAGTGTCTCTTATGTATTCCTCGGGGGTTATGGTTTTAATAATATTAGTTTCAACATTGATAGGATTACCTGAAATATAGTGTTTAATTCTTTGACCGTTAACCACCCTCGGATTTGTGCCTTCGAAGTTGTTGATTTTTATAGCACCGAAACGATAGATCTCCTCGATAACGCCCCGCGGAGTCAATGCGCGAGATCCCGGTTCTCCGCCCTGGATCCTGCTGCGCGGCGAGTGCTCCACCGCGGCTCCGCTGCTTCGCCCGGCGGATCTGGCCGCGGATCCCCCTTCCTTACCACGTTCGGAGCGACCACGCCTTCAATCCATCGTTGTTGCCCCCCTGCTGCTGGCGTTAACTCCCCCCCTGCGGGGCTAGATGGGGGATGGACCGAGGTCTCATCCCAGAAAAACAGGCGCCCAAGCTCTGGCACGGCAGGCAATAGGCTGCACTCCTCTCCGGTCCGGCATGGGCGTCGAGGCGACTTCAATGCTGCTGCCGGCCGGGCTGCCTTCTTAAGCCAGTTCCGCGGCAAGTGCTTTAGATGCCTGAGCAAGAAGCACCGTAGGAAGGATTGCCACGACCCGATTTGCTGCATCATCTATAACCACTCCGGTTACTTTGGCCGCGAGTGCCCGCAGAATCCGAGGCGCAACCCTGCCGCGGCCACCGCTAGGGTGCCGGTGAGGGATAGACTCTGTTTCGCTCCCGCTGCTCCACCCGCTACCGCCACGCCGCCACCCCTCGCCATGGAGGGCACCCATGTCGCCGACCCCGCGCGCCGCCCGCGGCACAGCTGCAAGGTGGTGATGTCCACCCCAGCGTTGGAGCACGCCACCTTCGTCCTCAAGCGCCAGGCGGTGCTGCTCATGGCGGCGGATGCACGCCTGACCTCCAATGCCATGGCGGTCGGGCTGGAGCTCGAGGCGCGGCTGGGCATCCCGCCGCACCAGCTGCGGATCACCAGCCAGGACCCGGAGGACTACCTCATCATCTTCGATCTACCGATCCATCAAGACCAAGTTGTCAAGCTCGGCTCTCTGTCAGTCGACGACGGCGCCAAGTTCTCCATCAAGCGCTGGCATGAGGACGATCACGTGGTGGTGCAAACCTTCAACTACCACGTCCGGGTGGTCATTGAGAAGATGCCGCAGCAGTTCTGGTCCGTCGAAGGGGCTGAAGAGGTCCTTGGCTGCCGCGTCGACCGCCTCGACAGCCACACCTTCGAGCGGAGCCACACCAAGAGCTTTGCCTACTGGGTGTGGGTTTGGGATGTGGGGCTCATCCCGACCAAGCACACACTCTGGCGGATGGAGCGAGGGGCGGGCCGCGTGGAGGAGATGCTCGGTTTCTCTCCGCCGGGCCGCGCCGTCGCCGCGCCACCATCTGCAAGCCGGCACGACGTCCTCATCCATGTGGCCCTCATCGAAGATTGGTCGCCCTACGAGCCGCGGCCGCCACGCTCGGCGCAGAGTGGCCTGCCTTCCTCGGACTATGACGACGTTGACAAACCCATGCGCGGATCATCCCCGCCGGCTCCTGGAAGAGGGGAGTGGAAGACGACCAGCGCCAACCACAACACCGCCGCCAGCTCGCCGTGCTCGCTGATGTGGGCTGCCGTGGTGCACCCCGTGGCGGTGGCCGCAAGGATGAAGATGGAGAAGATCAGGGCGGCCGCAGATCTTGGAAGGACACGCTCCTTGGCCGGAGCCGCACCGGAAAGGAGAAGGTGGGAGAGCAGGAGAGCTCCTCTCGACGGTGTAGCCGCTCCCCGCCGGGGCAGCGCCGCTCCGAGAGCTCGCGCGGTCGTCGCAGCTACGCCCGTCGTCACGCTGCGGGCACGGGGGGTGCCGCTCCCCACGCTCGCGCACCCTACCCCCGCCACCTGCTGCTGCTGCTGCCACGGTCCAAGACCCGATCACCGGCTTCTTCGCCGGCACCAAGACCCAGCTCCCGCAGCCACCACCATTCGATTGCATGGCTGCTGAGCTGGAGGCCCACGTGTCTGCCGCTGTCTCGACACCCCTGGAGTTCAACGGCCAAGTCAGCTGCGTCAACGCGGCGGATGCGGGCCTGCCAGACCCTTCGGCCCAACCTTGGGGGGCCCAGGCATTGCGGTGGGCCTCCTCAGTCGCAAGGAGCTCTAGTCAGGGATATAGGAGGTAGCAGGTTAGCCGACTGCGTAGTGTTTCCTGCGATCGGTTCTAGAGGCGGGGTTGCCATTCTTTGGGACAGCGAGATCGTCTCGATCGCGTCCCAGGCAGTAGGAGAATTCGCCATCACTGCCAAAGTAACGGTCAGCCAATCGGCCATTGTTTTTTGGTTAACTGCGGTCTATGGACTGGCAGAGGACGCTCGAAAGGATGTGTTCCTTCTTGAACTGGCAAGATCTGCCCCCCCCCCCCCTCCTGGCGAGCCTTGGCTCCTCACCGGCGATTTCAACATTATCTACGAAGATAGAGACAAGAACAACTTCAACCTTAACCGGCGTATCATGGGAAAGTTTAGGGTGGCGCTAGACGCAGCTGGATTGCGGGACATTAAATGTAAAAACAGGCAATTCACCTGGAGTAACGAGCGGCAAAACCCAACGCTGGTTAGTATAGACAAATTCTTCTGCACTATTAGCTGGGAGCTTCTCTTTCCCGCCTATGGCTTGATGGCCGCAGCCACGGCGTGCTCCGATCACTGCCTGTTGGTCTTGTCGCCATGCGAAGCCCCGATCTGTCGTGCGCGCTTCAGATTTGAGTCTTTCTGGCCGCGATTCCCGCGCTTTCACATTACCGTGGAGCGTGCCTGGAACCGGCCGGTTCAGCAGCGTTGCGCTTTTGCACGTCTGCAGGTCAAACTCAGCAGGGTGGCGCGCGATCTGAAGATCTGGAGCAGATCATTGTTCAGCGATGCGAAGACTCAATTCCACATTGCCAGTGAGGTGATTCTCCGTCTTGACATGGCGCAGGAGACAAGAACACTGTCAGTTGCAGAGTTCAATTTGCGCAAACTGCTCAAGATTCGGCTGGTGGGGCTGGTGGCAATCGAAAGGGCAAGAAGGAGACAAGCCTCCAGGGTGCTCTGGCTGCGAGCAGGCGACGTCAGCACGAAGTTCTTCCACGCCAAGTGTTGCTCTAGAAGACGCAAAAACTTCATCCATACAATTCAGAGCGACGATTAGTGTGCCACGGCTCATGAAGACAAGGAGCAGATTATCCATGATCACTTTAGCAAACTGATGACAGCAAGCACGGGGCGACGTGTGACTCTCAACTGGAGCGCGCTGCAGCTGCCAAGGGTTGAAGCGGCAGGGCTGGACAATCCATTCACGGAGGGAGAGGTCTGGGCAGCGATCATGCAGTCACCGGCAGAGAAGGCGCCAGGCCCTGATGGTTTCAGTGGAACTTTCTTCAGAGCCTGCTGGTCGATCATCAGTACTGATGTAATGGCAGCTTTTCACCAATTCTACCGTTTAGCTGGCGGAAATCTAGCTGCTTTGAACACTGCATTTGTAGCTCTACTGCCAAAGAAGGATGGGGCTGTGCGGATGTCAGATTTTCTCCCGATCAGTCTAATCCACTCTTTTGCAAAGCTAGTTACTAAGGTGCTGTCAATCCGGCTGTCCAAAGTTATCAACACGCTCGTCTCCCCCGCTCAGTCAGCCTTCGTGAAGACGAGGTGTATAGAAGACAGTTTTCTCTATGTCCAAAATGGAGTGCGGGCTCTGCATCGTTCCAAAACCCCAGCTATGCTACTTAAATTGGACATCTCCAAAGCTTTTGACAGTGTGTCCTGGGATTACTTGCTGGAGCTGTTGCAGGAGTTAGGGTTCAGCGCCAGATGGGGGGACTGGATTGCCTGGTTATTGGCATCATCGCACTCGTAGTTTCTGCTTAATGGAGTGCCAGGGAGGAAGATTAAGCACCGCAAGGGTCTTCGACAGGGAGACCCACTATCCCCACTGCTGTTTATTCTGGCCATTGACCCGTTGCAACGCCTGATCGATGCAGCGGTTCAGCAGCAAATGATGCAGCCATTGACAAGGAGGGAGCTAAAGCTAAGGGTCAGTCTGTACGCAGATGATGCAGTTGTTTTTTATGAACCCAGTACAGGAAGAGATGGAGGTGCTCACCACCATACTGAACTTGTTTGGCGAGGCCACGGGCCTGAATATCAACAGGCAGAAATCAACAGCAACTCCAATTAGATGTGAGGAAGTGGATGTTCAGCAAGTTCTGCAGAGTTTTGGAGGCATCATCACTACTTTCCCGCTAAAATATTTGGGCCTCCCACTCACTCTGACAAGAACAAGACTTGTACACCTCCAGTTTGTCTTGGATCGGATCAGAGCAAGGCCGGCCGGATGGAAGGGCAGGTTCATGTCCATTGTTGGTCGACGGGTCCTCATCAGAGCCGTGCTAACTGTGATCCCAGCGTTTGCTATGACAGTGCTTCGCATGCCCAAGAAATTCTTCAAAGAAATCGACAAAGTCAGATGACGCTTCATGTGGGCACAAGAGGATGAGCTATCCGGAGGCAAATGTAAGGTAAATTGGAGTAAGGTGCGCTCACCGCTGGATAAGCAAGGACTTGGCATCCTCAACCTTGAGCGATTTGGCCGGGCCCTGCGGCAACGAGGGCTATGGCAAACCTGGAAGCACCCAGACAAGCCATGGGTGGGCATGGAGGTACCGTGCACTGCCTCCGATCGGCTATTCTTCAGCGTGGCCACGTCGGTCACGCTTGGCAACGGACAGACGGCCAGGTTTTGGACCTGCTCCTGGCACCAGGCCGGCGCACTGCATCTCCTTTTCCCAGCGTTGTGTAAGCACTCGAGAAGGAAGAACGGATCGGTTGCTGATGCCATCCGTGATGATCGATGGATCCTGGACCTATCGCATGGGCAGACAGATCAGATAGTCTATGACTGCGTTGCCCTGGCAAGGTTGTTGCGGCTGCTACCTGTAAACCTCAGTTCAGACATGAGCTACGAGATCCGATGGAACTTGGAGGCCAGCGGCTGCTACACTGCTGCTTGGGCTTATCGGGCGCAATTCCAGGCGAACCACACCTCCACATACCCATAGATCATCTGGAAGACTTGGGCGCCGGGGAAACTGAAGATCTTCTTCTGGTTGCTGCTGCTGAACAGGCTCTGGTGCAATGATCGACTGCAGCGAAGAGGGTGGCCCAATGCATATTTCTGTCAGTTTTGTTTCAGAAACCTCGAGACGGTCGACCACATCTTCTGGTCCTGCCCTTTCACCATCACAATATGGAACGGCCTCTCCGTTTGGACGGGCTGTGAAGCACTGAGTGTGCAATCTGATCGCCAAACCCAAAGCAGCACCGATCGGATCATGAGCATTGTGGAGGGCACAAAACCGGAGTTCAGAAAGGGCATGAAGTCTCTCACGATGCTAGCAGCTTGGGAAATTTGGAGGCACCGGAACGACTGTACTCTCAGGAACAAAGAGGCATCCGGGAGAGAGTTTTTGCAGGCCATCAGGCAGGGCATTGACCTATGGAGGCAGGCTGGAGCAGCATGCCTGATGCACCCGTTCACGCTGCCACCAGAGGGGATAGGCTGATTTGAGCTAGTGTCTTGTTTCCCTCTGGTTCCAAACCATTTTTTCACTTTTGATCCTTTGATCGTATGATCACCTCCATGTATTTCAATTTACCCACTGCTTCCTGCTATGATCAACATGAAAAGCCAGCTATGCTGGATCTTTTCAGAAAAAAAGTCATAGATGTCACCAATGAGAGACTCTGTTTTGGCTAGAAAATTCTTAATCCTTTCATGCCTGGGCATAGATCCTTGTGCAAACATTAGCATCATATTATAACGCAAGTTCCTCAGGAATCGGAACCCATCTTCTCCACTGACGTTGAGCTTGCCTTCTGATGATTTTGTTGTTTTTTCGAGGTCCAGAGTGAGAAGAGCAGGTAAGGCTCCAAGTATACACAGATCTTGTTGCCTAAGACTCTCCACTTCAAGGCGTAACTTTTGCAGGTTGACGAGGGAACCCACCCACTCTGGAACACGAGGAACTGCTGAACGCCAGGTAATTAGCTTCTCGAGGCTATGCGGAGCAGGGTACCATGGTTCCAGTAAAAAGCCGCCGCCATGCCAGATAGTTACAGAACGGAGGTTCTGCGTGCCGAGGTTGCAAAGAGATTGGTACGCAATGAAACTCTGGCTGCACTCCTTTGTAACCCCAATTACTGGAACATCAAACAGATCAAGGTATATATATATATCTTCCTCAGATTCTTCAGCTGCCCAAGTTCTTGGAGAAAGTTAAATGACTGACCGAGGCTTCGACCTGTTTCAATATCTCAAATGCTTGCATTTTCAAAACTCCATCAGGAAATGTGACGCCATTGTCAACAAGTAGATGCACCAAGCTAATCAGATTAACAACTGCTCTCGGCAACTCACGTACATTGGTGTCTCTTAGGTCCAACGTCTCAAGGCATTGTAGATGCTTGATTTGTTCTGGAAGCTCACTTACCTCAAGGTGTCTGAGGTTCAAGTACTTCAAATGAAACAACCTTCCTATGTTTACTAGATGATGGTTTTCCAATTGACGACACCCACCAAAGTCTAGAACACGCAAATGCATGAACTCATCTAGAGAAGGGATTTCCATGGAATCCCCAAACATATTGAAAGATCGGACATGTGACAATATTAGATCCCTTAGTACGAACAACTTTCTTTTATTGCCGACTTGGAGTGACAGACGATGGACTTTCCTTTGCGTCCCAACAGTTATTCCAGGAACACCAACAAAAGTGACAAAGTTCTCTTCGACAGACTTGGATATGATGAAATCAAGAATTGTGTCGTGAACTCGAAATCTCATTGTCCTATCATATCTATCCGACTCCACGGGTTGGATCAAACTCCTATTGACGAGCTCATTGAAACATCTTTCTCCTAATTCATGTACCGTGTACTTGCCTTCTTTACGAATGAATCCTTCGGCAATCCATCTCCTTATGACAACTTTCTTCTCAATAATAGAATCCTCCGGAAATATACTCAGATATAAAAGACAAGTTTTTAGAAAAAAAAAATTTGAAAAGGGGGGACTCCCCGGCCTCTGCATCAGAGCGGATGCATACGGCCACAACAATCGAATTTTCAAGTGCACGGCCAATCGAATTTTCCACTTGATTCCAAAGAAGCTCTGTTGTTTCCTTGTTACATAATAGACCAGATATTGCAATGATTGCCAAAGGTAAACCATCACATTTTTTCAATATTTTATCCGTAACTACTTTAAGGTGGGAAGGGCAATCTTCTTTAGAGTTGAACAACCTTCCGTGAAATAACTGTTGTGCGTGCATCATATTAAGAGGCCTTGTATTGTAAATATGGCCACTAAATGATGAACAACATGAATCAGCGACATCTCTCATACGTGAAGTGGTGATTATTATACTGCCAAAACTGCCATTGGGGAATGTGGTCTTAATGACATCCTATGTTTTGACGTCCCATATATCATCAACAACAATAAAGTACCTTCACATGGACAAATAAACATCAGAGTGCCTTTTAAATAGAGAGTCTACTGCAACTAAGATCGGAAGCAGCTCCAAAGTTGTGTATGATCAAGTAATCAACAACTAAGATGGATTATCTCTCACATTATCCGCAACACAGGGCCAATGTCTGCTGCGTGTCAATTGAGCAGTATTAAGCAAAAAATCAAGGTTAAGACAGAATTAAGCAAACATTCTGCAGATGCTTCTTCTTGTAGTTATAGAATCACAACCACCAAAAAGTTATTCAAGAAAAAAACCACAGAAAAATAATAATTCTGGATCAAAGGTAAATATTTGTAAGCGTGGACAGCTTGATGCGTTACATCTTCAAACAAAAGAAGAGATAATATGCTTGTTGAGGAAGTATGTAGCTGAAAACTCTTACAAAAATTAACTTGAGAACCGATAGGAGGATCAGCAGCGATTCCCCTGTTGGTTTTTGGTGATGCAAACAACAGAAAACCCAGTTATGCATGTCCAATACCGTCATGCAGTCCAACAACATCTCTTGAGCCCATTCAACAAGAGAGCGTTGCTACAGAAGCATCTGCAAAGCATTCACAGTGTTGAGGATGCGATCTTTCAGGACAGCTGGTAGCAAGTTGGATGCCCAGATCCATCGGCGTCATTTTCAACCTGGAAACAGACAACGTCTCCATTCAAGCATCACAGAGATCAGATGTATCACTGAAAGAAGAAAGAAAATAACAATCCGAATGACAGTTTGTTAGAGTTAAACATGTTGCTGTGTCATTGAGTTGAACAAGTGCACAAGTGTGAAGGGTACAACTGTGTGGTGTGCCCAAATGCAGCGGCCTGCAACTTGCACACGTGACAGAATCTGTTTGGTGTGATGGTTCAGTGTTTAAATGTTCAGGCATTCGTTGTACTAGTGTCTCCTCTGTTTTCAGTTACTCTGTTTCTTGTCTGAAACTCTGCTTTCAGTTACTCTGTTTCTTGTCTGAAACTCTGTTTTCAGTTACTCTGTTTCTTGTCTGAAACTCTGAAGTGTGTCCACCGAAAACAGAGAGCGAGAGAGACTGTGAGGTTCTGAGCCTACACAGTTTACATGTTCGTTAGCTTTCTCGCAGTGGCAATAGCCAATTTTTTTCCTAAAGAAGCATCTGCATCTCAGCAACAATGAGCACCCACTGCAGAACAACGAACCAACCCATCAATCTCCGAAATAACAACAAACTTTTGAGATTGCAGCCTCGGCAAAATCGCTTCACATCATCAATTAGTACCTCAATCAAGCCACCACGCATTATCAACTCAGTGGTTCTCCCTCCGTAAACTAATATAAGAGCGTTTAGAATACTAAAATAGTGATCTAAACGCTCTTATATTAGCTTACAGAGGGAGTACATCTCTAGCCAAAGGATATGGATAGTCTCCAAAACGTCAGCAAGAAGCCAAGAACAAAGCTCTCTAGGAAAAACAACAACAACCGATGCAAAAACTAGAAAAATGTAGCAAATTGATCATTTCTGACAACTCGGATTATTATGGTCTAACTGTAACAGTGGCGCAAAAAACTTGCTTTGTCGAGTTTGTCTCGAATATTTCGAGAACTAACTGAGCAGACAGTTTGCAAAATGCAATTTTTTATGGTCGTGACAGACCGACTCGTCGAAAGATAATACCAAAACAAAAGAAAAAGGGTATTACTCCATAGACAACATGTCAACACATGTGCTTGAATACCATCCAGTTTTGTAACCTCTGGCAGGTTGCCACACAACAAGATGCATGAGGACAAGAATCTCAACAATTTTCTTTGTAAGGCAATGACTATAAGGCGGCTGTTCAAACAACTTCATGGGATTAGTACCTGAAGTGGAAGCGTTCCTAGGACCTAGTTAGCATACAACATGCAGATTTGCTGGTACAATTCTTATAACCTACAGAGATGATTTAACTTGTACAGGGTTTAGTTCTTGAAGCCAACAACAGAAGATTCTCCGGTAACATCCAACAGAACACAATCATCAAGTGTAGCAGCTTCTTGAGCTCATTAAGAAAGAGAGGAAGTGTGTCCATCCAGCATCCTGCTACCGAAGCATCTGGAGAGTAGCACTGCAAGTGATTTGGAAAGTTAGAATCTACCGTGATAGCAAGCATATATTACAATGCAAAAAACTATAAGCATAACAGGTAGTTGAGAAAATGGCAAGACTTTATGAGCTATTCTGTTCAAGAAAGAGTGATTAGTAGCTAGTAAGTACTCCAAACTTATATATAAATATCAAATCTAAAGACGAAAAAGAAGAAGAAGAAGTAACATACGGATCCTTTATTCACAGCCGAACTGCGGTATCTTCGAAGATTAGATTGAGTTGTTTGTTTGGATGTGTGCCAACTACTCTCTTCAGCATAGCCTTTACGATGTCAGTAGTGCTTCTCGTGATACCCGAGCAATTTAACACACATTTGAAAGTAATGAGGCTGGAGAGGTTTGTAATCCCGAAACAAAAGGCACCAGACATGCTCAGAGGCTCATTGTCACAGCCGAGAAAAACAATCACCAGTTTTTCTAGCTTGGGCATACATCTTGCTACAAACATGAGATCCATCCCATCTCCCTGTGCCCAATAAGTAAACACTTTCAGGCGTCGAAACCCAACTTCACAAGTGACTGTCAGCCTTTTATCTTCACAGGAAGATTGGTATTCCTTTCCTTCGAGACCTAGAGAGAGCAGAGCAGGTAAGGCTCCAAGGATGCACAAATCTTCATGCTTGATTCTCTTCACTTGCAAGCATAACTTCTGTAGGTTAACGAGCGATCCTACCCAATCTGGAACCTTTGGGAAGACAAAACCCGTGGTCGTAAGTTTATGGAGGTTCAGCGGTGGAGAAGTGCACCATGTATTCTGTAAGAAGTTGTCACTCAGCTTGTCACTCAGCATAGTTATAGTTAGAGAATAAATGTTCTGTGTGCATAGGTTACGGAGAGAAGAAGCAAGAACTTCCTTGTGCTCTTGGGAGACATACATATGATAAAAGTGTAGCTTCCTCAGATTCTTTAGCCTCCCAAGCTCTTGTAGAAAATTATATGATTGCACGGCAGGCACACATTTTAATGTCTCCAGTGTTTGCATCTTCGCAATTCCATCGGGAAACCTAACGTGTCCGCTAACAAATAAATGTGCCAATTTTCCGAGATTGACAACACTTGATGGTAAATCAAACACATTTGTGTGCCTTATGTCCAACATCTCTAAGAACCGTAGATTTCCGATTTGCTCCGGGAGCTCGCTCACCCTTGTGATGCTAATGTTGAGATACCTTAGCTGCAACAACATCCCTACATTCACAGGATGGTAGTTTTCTAATTGCCTGCATCGTCCAAAGTCCAAACTGCGTAAATGACTGAACCCGGTCATGGAAGGTATTTTAACAGAATTCCCAAACACACTAAGTGATCGGACATGAGACAATATCAAGTTCATTGGCATGTCAGAATTTCCTTTCCCGTCAACTTGCATGGAGAGCCGACGAGTTTTGCTTTGTCTCTCGATAGTTAAACTAGGAACACCAACAAAAGTAACAAAGTTCTCTTCAATGGACTTGGAAACTATGAAATCAAGAAACGTGTCATGAACTCGAAAAGTAAGCACCTTATCATATTTGTCCAGCTTCACAGGTTGGATCAAACTCCTATTGACGAGCTCACTAAAAAACTTCTCTCCTAATTCATATGATGTATATCTGCCTTCTTTGCAAACAAATCCTTCAGCAACCCATCTCCTTATAAGACCCTTCTTCTCAATAATAGAATCTTCTAGAAATATACTTAGATATAGGAGATAGCCTTTTAGATGAGAAGGCAGATCAAAGTAACTAAGTGACAATATCTTCATCATTCCTTCAACACTAGGATTCCTTTCAAGTGCATGACCAATTGAATCTTTTACTTGGTTCCATTGTTGCTTTGTTCTTTCCGTGTTACCCAACAAACCGGATATAGCAATGATTGCTAAAGGTAATCCATCACATTTTTCCAATATTTTCTCAGAAACTTCTTCAAGGTACGAAGGACAATCTTCTTTGGAATTGAATAGTCTTTTGTGAAATAGATGTCTTGAGTGCTCCATATGAAGAGGCTTCATATTATAAATATGGCCACTGAATGATGAATGACATGAATGTACAACATCAATCATACGGGTAGTGGTGATTAGTATGCCACGACTTGTCATGGGGAATGCATACTTAATAACATCCCATGTTTCCTTCTTCCGTATATCGTCAACAACAATGAAGTAGCTGCATATGGATTTACGAGTGACATTAGTAGAGCAAAACACCAAAAGGAAAAGAAAACTTGTTTTCCTTGAGAAAATAGAAAAGAAAAAAAAAGAATGTGGTCGATGTGTATAGGAGTATAGTTGGAGGGTATAGTTGGAGGGTATACCCTATGGGCGTGCATGGACCAAGTCCACCTAGGAGTGTCTAGGGACCCCTGGGACCCACACTTAATCATGCCTGAGTACGAACTCATAAGGGAACAAGAACGTGTGTTAAGCCTGAATCTTGTTATTATAGGAGATACGTTCGGATAACCGCGGGATCACCAGATTGTATCGTATCTCCTAGAAGATAGCTACCTAATTACTAGCACTGGTCAACCTATATAAGGGTTAGGATGTCTCTGTTAATGATTATTCCGTTCAAGACACCCGCAATCTATTTATCCATAGATTTGACCTACACCATTGTAATTCTTCCATTAATAAATATACACTATAAGAAGGACGTAAGGCTTTTACCCATCTGGGAGCCTAAACTTGGGTAAAACCACCATGCACCATCATTGCTAACAAGATCCCTTCGGGCACCATCCTTCTCTCCAGTGTCTTCCACAACCTCCTAGTACTACCTCCGTCATGGTTTATTGGTCCTTATTGTATTTCGTGCCATATTTTGACCATAGATTGAACTAACAAAATGTTCATGCATGCCACAAAAAATTATATCATCGAAAAGACGAAAACTATGTTCAAATACGAATCCGACGATATAATTTTTGTTGACATGCATGAACATTTGTTAGTTAAATATTTAGTCAAAACTTGGCACAAACTATAAAAGTGACCTATAAACCAGGACGGAGGTAGTAGATCGTAAGATAGGAGTTGCATTAATCGCTGACAAACACGAACATGAGTGCTTCAGTGACATTGATTAAGTATAGACTCAACCAGCACAACATAATCTAATTTGGTACAATAACCATGGAGAGGAGAGCGATCATGACAGTGGTTCAACACATGATCTACGGAGAGGAGAGTGGTGAATGACAGTGGTTTGAACATGATGCATGTCATGGCCACTTTATTTGGTGTATACCCCCTATATGTTAGAGAAGCATGAATGCAGAAGTTCAAATAACAGATGCATGGATCAAATAATCATGTCTGCACATGTGCGTCGATGTGTGTATGCGCCCGCACACATGATCAATCTGGACCAAGAATAAATATAGCTGTGTGCATGCAGCATGCAGATTAAATGATCAGGTGATTCAAATGGATGAGTGGATATAACAAGCTTAACTAATGTAAAGACAGGAAAAAAACACATAAACAGTGAACGTTAGCTCTTAATTAGGGTAGTTGTGACTTAGGGCCTGTTCGGTAGCTCGCCAGCCCACAGCTTCTGCGAATTTTATAAACAATACAGAATTTACGATTATCATCTCTCATAACATATAAAAAAATTGATCGAACTATTTTGGTGATAGATTTACATGCGCAATTTTCATGTGGCATATCTAAATAACGTTTTTTATACATTCAAGGATGACAAACATATATGAGTTTGGAGTGGAGAATAGACCTTTTGTCAACAAGGAAACTAGAGATCTTGGAGATAAGTTGTTGTTCATCCCTAGCTTTGGTGTGGGCATAATCTTTATTTGCCACTTCACTGAGAATAGTTCTCAATATTTTCTTCATGTTCGGATTTCGTGACACTGATACAAAAGCCCGACATTTGAATTTCCCTTTAAGGTCTTGATACACTTGGTTTGCAAGAGTTGTCTTGCCCATTCCTCCTGATCCAACGATGGAAACTATTTTTGGTTGTTGTTGTTGCACTGGTGCATATACATTCCCTTCTGTCAACAATTTGATTATCTCAGCCTTGGGTTCGTCAATACCAACAAGCTTTGAAGCATCCTTAAAGATAGCAAGAGCCCTTGGGTCAACGGTTGCATTTTTCGTGTCGGAGAAGGCCTGACGTGTCTTGTACCTTTGATTCCTCTCGCCCGCCTCAATGACTTGATTCTTCAAATCTTGGAACATCCGGTGGTGAGCCTTCCTCTTCCCCGACATCCCTAGAATGTGTTTTATCTTCTTTATGAAGCCATCTGGCTTAGCGTCTTTGTCGTTGACACCTTGCATAAAGTCGTCAATGGAGTCCTCTATATCATAGGAGAGCTCCCGCACCATGATCATCCATACCTTGTCTTGCACGTCAGGATCCTCCTCCTCCGACATCTTAAGGAGAAAGGCATGCATGGCGGTGAGCTCATCAGTCAAAAACTTGATCTCACCGCACACTCCTTTGAGACGATTGTACTCGTCGACCAGCAAAGTGCCCAACTTCTCCAGGACTAAGTTAAGGGCCCCCGTGGCCACACTCACAAGAGCCACCTCCATGCGTCGCAGGACGTGCTAGCTCGGTTAATTTGTGGCAATGGAGCTCGTAGATCATCAAATGCACTGGCAATTAATAAACGGGTAAGAGGCATGCATGGGCCAGAACAGAACGAAGAAAATTCTCAAGATTAAGGTTGCCGGTTGAATAGTCTCCAAAGACTAGATATAGAAACAAACCCAAAAACAGAAATATGATAAAAGAAATGCATGCAGAAAAGCTACATCATTAGTTATTTTGTATAACTTGAATCACTCCCTTTGGTCCTCTGAAAGCTGTCGTACGATCCATGGGCCAGTCTGCGGTTGCTGAATTTTTTTTTTGTGCTCGAGTTATAATCTGCCGTGAAAAAATAGCGACCAAAACAAACAAAATCGAGTTGGTTTTAGGCAAAAGCTGGTTGAAAATGTTGGATAACTCATCATAATCCACCTCAATGGCACCAAACAGAGCCTTATAGACAAGGAGAGACAAACTTTTGAATTTTTCATTACGAGTATAGTTACCAACACTACATTTGTATTAGATTTTAATATCATATATACGCATCTTTCTTAAAAAAAACTTCCCAAATCATGATATACATTTTTTGATTTTCATAACGCAAGTGAGCCTAAATTCACCAAACAACAACTCCATCTATCCCTTGGAGGTGGCGTCATACTGGACTACTAGAGGAGAAAAGACCACGGCAGGGGAGATGGAAGAGGTCGTACTTACCGGGATCCCGCCGTCGACCAGACTCCGGTGACGCGTGAGGCAAGTAGCAGGAGCAGCAGCAGCAGCAAGACTTGTGCAGTGGCGCATGAGCAAGGAGAGGATGGAAATATCCATGTGTGTGGGTATATTAGCCAGCAAAACGTGTGTGCCTAACGCTACACTTGACTTGACTTGTCTCTTCCTGACCACACGTAGGTTGTGGATGGTAATCCTATCAGAGTGTGGAGCTTGTGTAACCTCTCGTCATTGTGCAGAAAACGAGTGGAAGGTACGCATCCACCACTTTAGCAAGGCTCACACCCATCTGCTGCTACTGAAGGATCTGCGAAACTTTGGTACAAATGCCTTGTCTCCTCGAGAGATTGAAAGCTCACCGAGTTCGGGATGGGTTCAGGAAACATCACCCACTGAAAAAATAAATGAAAATCACAATCTGAGTGGCATACAAATGTGTACAAAGGGAGATCCGTTGCAGTTTGCATGTTAGTTAGCTTTCTCGCAGCTAATTTCAAAACCCGCGGCATTGCTTGCATCTCGGCAACGGATTCTGTTGCTTCAGGACAGCACATGATTGTATCTGGGTCCTTTGGGATTTTTTGTCGAAAGAGACCCTCTGCCGACTGGAATTGCCAAACAAGACCCCCTGCGGATGAAATTGATAAAAGAGACCCCCTCACAAGTGGCGGCAGGCGCGGCAGGCGACACGTGTCACCTGCCGCCACTCCAGCAGGCGGCGGGCCCGGCCGCCACCGCAGGAGGCGGCCTCGCGGGGCACAACGGCTTCTGCACAGTGCAGCGTGCCGCAACGGAACGGGCAGCGCCACGTGGGCCCGGCCGCCACCGGGTGAGGCGGCCGCCGCTGCCGCTGTCGCTCCCCTGCCGACACGGTCTGCTGCGCGCGCGACGAGACAGCGGGCC
The DNA here is from genome assembly GCA_021605145.1 of Aegilops bicornis. Lineage (NCBI taxonomy): Eukaryota > Viridiplantae > Streptophyta > Magnoliopsida > Poales > Poaceae > Aegilops > Aegilops bicornis. Next base: position 654,714,682 of record CM038674.1, read on the forward strand.
CGGCCGCCACCAGGTGAGGCGGCAGCGCTGCTTCAGGCACTGATTCCCGTGCGCGGACACTTTTTCAGGCGCTGATTCCCGTGCGCGTCACTTTTGTTCCTTGCTTAATCTTGTTGCTTTGCCAGGCGCAACGACGACGAATTTCACGGGCTCGCTGTTGCTAACTGGGCTGATTCCCACGCGCGGAGGACGACGAATTTCACGGGCGGGAATCACTCTGGCTTTTGCTTCTTTTGCCTTAGCGGATGCGACGGCACTGCGAGAATCACGCTGATTATTGCTTCAGCAGATTCGATGGCACTGCGGGAATCACTCGCTGCGGGTATCCGAGGCTGCGGGAACCTGTTGTGCCGACACTACAGGGATTCTCTTCCTTTTATATAGTATGCTTCTGCTCCGTGCGCAAGCACACTGGCATCCTCTTCTACCTTCTGAGTGTGTAAGAACAGAGAGAAAGAAAAACTCAGCAGGCACTTTCACTCGTGATTTAGGGCGATTTGGAGTTGGATTTTGAATATGTTGAAGTGGAAGAAAAGATAGACGAAGGTAAGATCTATCCATTTTTGTTGGTTTCGTTTGCATGCATTATGTTTTTACCCTTTTTGTTTAGTTCATAACTATGTGTTATGTATTTTGTTAGGCATTATTTCATCACTTTTTGGAGTCATTTAGAGCTTCAGGAGTACGATTTGCCTAGCAAAGTGAACTACGAAGTTGAAGATCAAGGTATGAGCTTTGCAATAAATTGATTTTTTTATGCATGCAAGGTGGTAATTAGTTAGTCTTTTAGCTCATCATTAGCTATGCAATGTTAGTGATTAGAGGTTAGAAATAATTTCAGACGACAGATGTAGCATTTATAATATATTTTTTAGAAGAGTTGGTTGAAGATGTTGTATCAATGTTAGGTGCGTCCATTAGTATTGACATGCAAGAAATCTTAATACGGTAATTAAGAAACACTTGTACTGTAATTGTTCATTGCATGTGGTATGTTATTTCATGTGGTATGTTTATTAATAAGTCTATAGTTAGGAGGCTGCAGGTCTACTTTGTTATGTCGAAATAATCTAAATTTTGTATGTTACGAGTTTGTGCTAATGTACTTGATGATGTATGTAATTAGGTAAAACAATTCATCTTAGTAGCAAACAGAGTTTAGGATATTTTAGGGTAGTTAGAGATAAGCAAACAGAGTTTTAGTTTGTGACGCTTAGTAGACGAGTTTGAGAAAAATTAGATCTCTAAATACCTGTTAACCAAACAACCCCGGAAAGTCTAAGCAAATGATTATTATTTTTTGTAACGAAAATACGATTATTATTTTAGTCGTATGATATGTAAATGTTGTCATCGTACTACTACTAAATGTTCTGTTACTAATTGTTTGCAATGTAAAAATGTATGTTGGTTAGGTACTATGGAAAATTTAGTAGTGTACTATGGGAACGTCTTACGCGACGGTCCATTGGGGGTGGATGTGTCCTCAGCGAGTTGACTACAGTTGTAGTGAGAGACATGGTCAACGTGGGTTACGCAGCAGTTAGAAGGTGCATCCGAGAGGTGTTTGGCCCAGGGATGCAGGGGAAAAAATGACAATGGAGGCCTTCGTTGTTGACAGAGGAAATGATGGGACAGTTGCCCGTTGGGGTTTGCGGCCGGTCATAGGTGATCGGTCGTGGGGGTCGTACATGAGGTTTGCAAGCAATCCCAATAACTCAATGTATGGTCAGCCGATGGTGTATGTGGATTTCATTTCACCACCGATGTTGCCGGATGCAGAGTAGGGTGGTGAGGTCGAGTTGGCTATCACATCAGCCCCTAAGCCGCCCATCGGAACCGACGGGCGGCCAACCTGTGTATGACACATGATATTGGTCTGCGGCTGTTGACATGAGCGAACACGTGGAGGGATTGCCGGAGGCGCTAGATGATGATGATCTTTCTTCTGCGTCTTCGGAGTCAAGCGAAGAAGAAGATGTTCCTCCTCAGAGGGCGGTCGCGGCGACACTGCAACCTGGGTTTTTACAGGATATGAGCATCACCAATGAATTTCACTCTGTTTCTGGCCTAGGAGCGGGAGCCCGGAGGTTGGGCAAGTTTTCCCGGACAAGAAGTCTGCTTACTGTGCAATGGGTAGCTATGCAATCGGCATCCACCGCCAAAGATAGAGTGAAGCAGTCTGATAAAAAGAGTTGAAGGTCATATGTATCCACACCGCGAAAGGTTGCCATGGAAGAGTTCTCGCTAGACTGAAGCCTCGGGTATGTCGGTCATGGCATATCACAAAAATAGTGGAGCATACACTGTGAGCAACCTGGGACTCTTTCAGATCACTGCAATGTGACAGCAAAATATGTGGCACAGACGATGGAAACAATTGTGCAGGGAAGTCTCAACATTAGTGTTAGGGCTCTGCAAAAAGATGCAGGGGATCTAATTGGATTCCCTGTTAGCTACAGCAAGGCTAGGCGTGCGAAGGAAAATATATTCAAGAACTTGTATGGTACCTATGAGGAGGCATACTCTTATGCACCTAGAATGCTTCATCAAATAGCAAGTGCTAATTGGGGGACTCAAGTTTGGCGGAGAGACCGTTCAAACCCAATGAACCCGGGTGAGCTAATCCTGGACCGCTTATTCTGGGCATTCGCCCAGACTATACAAGCCTTCAGGCACTGTCGCCCGGTATTATCAGTTGATGGTACCTTTCTCACTGGAAAGTACAAGGGCACACTATTGGTGGCGATTGCAGCGGATGCAAATAATCAGCTTCTTCCTATTGCATATGCATTGGTCGAGAGCGAGAACAAAGATAGCTGGTTGTGGTTCCTGAGCTGCGTGAAGATTGGTGTCGTGAAAGAGCGTAAAGGTGTTTGCATCATCTATGATCGCAACACTGGATTATTAAGCGCTCTTGAAATAATTAAGGCGTCGGAAGAAGAGTGCGGCTGGCCCGATCTAGAGGGAAGGTGGTGCATGAGGCATTTGGCAGCAAACTTTTACTCCAAATTCAAAAACAAGGATTGGTTCAAGTTATTCAAGAGGATGTGCATGCAAAAAACTGAAGCCAAAATGAATGCGATCTGGGCAGGTATCAATGGTGAGATTGACCGCGCGGCCTTGCCGCAGAGAGAAGACCGGAGGGGTCGTAGGACGCCCATAAATTTGAGGAATAAGTGGGAGGTCAATGTGCGAGCCAAGTACGTTAAGGGTCACCACAGAGGATCAAAAAAGCAAGCTGTCACCCTTGGCTCAACCTCCTGTGAGTGCACTTGTAACAAGCCCAAGCTTGAGGGCTACCCTTGCAGTCATGTGCTCCGGGCGACTACTGATCAAAAAATCAGCGTCGAGTCGTACATATCGCCAGATACTTCAACATGTACAATCTGTACAACACTTGGAACGGTGAGTTCTGGGCTTGGGGCATTGATATGAACTACAAAATGTTGTGGCCAGATGGGCGAAATAAATGGGTTCCAACGCCGACTTGATGAGAATCGCAAAGGACGACGTCAGTCTAGGCGTCATCGCAATGACATGGACCATAGCCAGATGGGAGAACCAAGGCGATGCCGCGTTTGCAGGTGTCCTGGACATTCACGCAAAGACTGCCCGTATCGAGCCAACAACAACGCATGATGTTGATATATATGTACTCGCCATGTCTATTTATATTTCTACCGTTATGTGTACTTATATTAAATTTAAATTGAATCTCTTTGTATTATTGTACTCCTGATGTTAACTTCAGATAATTAATGTAAATCGTATCTCTTTGTATTTTTAAGTTAATTTTGATTTGCATTTGTATTTCCGTCTTCCTCGTAATGTATATTTGTATATTTGTGTGCAGGTTATGGGTGAAGTGCCAGTGCTTTTGCAGGGCCCCATGACGCCGCCACCGCTACACCTATTTTTAAAACCAAATACTAAGCATGATTATCGGCCTTTCAGACTTGAACCATAAAGAAAACATGGTCAATACACAATTTTTTCCTTGCTCACCTTGGACGCTTATGGACTACAAGGTTTTGCTAGGCTCACATCATGCAACGACCAAGCACGCTCGGACCCATCCCTTTGACATCCCTCGTTGACCGGTGGAGACCTGAAACCCACACCTTTCACTTTCGGTTTGGGGAGCTTACACCTACACTGAAAGATGTTTCTATGATCACTGCTCTACCAATTATAGGTGAGCCGGTAGTCTCTCCACGAGTGTCTCCATCTTGGGCATTAGATATAGCAGCCCGTCTTGGGATGGAAATGCCAGAATCACAACGTTCTGGTAACCCTCGGGGCTTGCCCCTCGTCTGGCTTCGTGATAACTTTCTTAATTTATCTAGCTTCGCCAATGAGGAGACAAGAAAAAGACATATGTTTGCGTATTTGTTGTGGCTCCTCGGGAATCTATTTCCAAATTCACATGGGGACGTTGTTATCCCTGGTCTCATCTACATTGCAGAGAATATGGTAGATGAACCTTTACCCGAGCAGCCAAAATACAGCTTCGGTTCTGCCATGCTATCTCATACATACAGAGGCTTGTGTGATGCCACGCAAAAAAACCCCTTTCGCACAAAAAGCTCCATTATTTTATGTCGCCTATGAGTTTCTACAGTTGCGGTCCTGGGAATACCTCCCTGTAGGACGACCTCGTATAGTACAACCCGTATACCCATACGACTTTAGCGAGGGTGCCAGCGCAACTATGGCCACTGTGTGGACAAAGGCACGGAAACGTTGGTCTCCAGATATTGCAAAAAATTGTTACCCTATGTACCACCAGCAGTTTGAGATACTTGATGAGGCAGAGGTCACATGGAACCCGTGGACTCAGGACCAGCTACAAATGGTCTTTGATGCTCGACACTTCACACCAGGCATGTTGAGCGATAGTGCATTTTGGCTGACTCGCTGCAACTTATTGTTCTTATGGTGTGTTGAGCCTTACAACCCAGAGCGTGTAATGAGACAGTTCGGTCTCTATCAAGAAATTCCACCACCTTTTCCTAGACGTATCGACGAGGAAACACATAAGTAAGATGTGACATCCCTAAATAGTTAGTGTCATTTTTAATATACTAAACTCACACTTTGTTACATAATTTGCAGGCTAACCAATATGGGCAGGGGTTGGAGTTTATACGATTGGAGGGAACATAACATTGAATGGGTACACAAGTGGGAAAATGAAGCGCTAGCGGATATAGTGCATCAACTTAGGTATATTTTATTTACATTATTTTATGTATACTATTTTATTACGATGATGTGAAGATGCTTTGCTTTCATCACAACGTTTTATGTAATAATTTAATTTTACAGACCATACGATGGAAGTACAGATCAAGCGTACAAGCAGTGGTACTGCATGAACACACGTGCTAGCCTGGCCAGTCAGCCAGCTACTATACCAACACATCTCACACAAGAGGAGCAGGCGCGGAGACATGTTGAGCTGCATGCAGCTTACTATCGTGACCAGATGGTAATCACTTGTAACTTATTTAGGTCCATCATTTCATAATCATTTGAACTAAATAACATCCAAATATTGTTCAACTTGAAAATTGCAACGAAGTAGGGCAGATGGCTACGGATAGCATGCCGGCCCAGGGCCCATTTTGCAAGACATTCCAGAAACTTCTTCAACAATACTTGGCAAAGAAGTTCAGATGCGGTAGAGGCGACGACGTTGTCACTGGAGCATACAACATGCCGGTACCGAGGTCAGCCAGACCAAGTGCGCGGCGTCGTCTGCATCGAGCGAGGCGCTGCATTTGAGCCATGGGCAGTGGGGGGAGGGTACGAGTACTAGAACGACATTGCCACGACAGGACTCATCTCTGCCACTGCATCGCTTTTCTTCGATGCAGCTTCGTCAGGGGCAGACATCTCAGGATCATGGCACGGGCTTGGAATCGATGCCCGAGCAGTTTCTTTCCCCTAACCCATATGCGTACACAGGATATGATGCATACACCCAAGATTAGGGATCTCAGCCGTATCTCTCCACGCGAGGGATCCCCATGCCCGAGGAGACTCGTGTACCAGATTTAAACCAGAACCTCGTACTAGCGCCAGAACGTATAGTAGAGGGATATAATCAGGTACCCATGTTTACATTTCAATGCATTTACAATGATATCATATATTATCCTCTAACAATTTGTTTAAAATGTTTATATGTGCAGGACATACCTGATGTTATTTGGGGCGATGAGAACACCCAACGTGGCGTCAACACAGGCCTCCGGGAGCATCACATGATCATGGCGTCAACACAGGCCTCCGGGGAGCATCACATGATCATGGCGTCAACACAGGCCTCCGGGGAGCTTCACATGATCATGGCGACACGGTTACATCATTAGTTACAAAGTTCTTCGGAGGGGACGTTATTGGCCTATCTTTTATCCCCGCAGAGTCACAACCATACGCCTACAATTACGCTTCAGGTTCGCAACAAGGATTCACAACTCCACCACCTACGCAGGACTCGCAGACACATGAAGCCGAATTGGAGTACGGCCGCGGTCTTCGTGTAACTCGGCCACCTAATCGCTTGTCGCCTTCAGGTCGTAAGGAAAGGCCAGGTGGTCGTCGTAAGTAGGGTGATTCATCTATCCACATGCGCGACCCATTGTATCTACATATGTCTGTATCAGACTTTTCGATTTGAACATCTATGTATGCTGAAATAAAATGCACCAGCCAGGAACAATTTTTTCCGCCTATATCTCCCGCCATACTATCCGCTCCACTCTTTTGCTTATGTTAGGACGTTTCCGCCAACCCCTTCCCGCCATATCTTCCTCGCCACCCGTTTCCGCCAACCCTTTCCACCATATGTTCCCGCCAACCCTTTCCCGCCATACCGCAGTCATTCTTTCCCGCCATTTTCTCCTCTCTACCTATAAAACCCCCTTCAGACGGAGGTGGATAAGCATTCGAGTGTAGTGTAGTCGAGATGTCCCATTATCCTTTCGATCGTAGTCGTTTTCACCCTGGGATGAGCAGCACTCTTCTGAGGCTAGCTACCGATTTCAGGATGGACAATAGGATAGTTCCATGGGACGAACTCACCGGTAGTGACACCATAATGAATGAGTTGGCTCACCAATTGCGTAGGTCTGGGTGGCCTGAAAGGACCTATGAGGAGGTACGCAAAGAACTTCTTAGGTTGAATGCAAGGTGGAAGAAGGTAGTGGAGCCGAAGAGTGAAACTTTTAGAAGGACTGCAGAAAAGCATCCATTTTTATGGACCGAGGAGAGCGAGGACGAAAATGATATCTTCATGCCGCCGCTTCCGGGTTCTGCATCGTCAAAGGGCAAGAGTTCTGCATCGTCCAAGAGCAAGAGTACTGCATCCTCGAAGGGCAAGTATTCTTCATCGTCCAAGGGTAAGAGTTCTGCATCCTCGAAGGGCAAGAGTTCTGCATCGACGGAGGATGACGATGATGCCTTCATGTAGTTTTTAAGTTGTATTCCAGTTGTACCGTTTAATTCAGATGTACTTGCATTATTAGTTTGTACTCTCTTATTGTAAGGCATTATGTTCTATCTTAATTTTATTTTGTAGTTGTTGCACGATGTTCGATAATTAGTGGAGGGAAAGAAAATGCCACTACTTTATTCTAAAACTATATTTTTTTCCATCACGACAAGGTACAATTGAAAATAAGATACAACACGACAAGGTAAAATTGAAAATAAGATACATCGTAGAATTTAAATAAAGCTACATTTAACTACTGAAAAAATGTGTTACACACTTTGCGCAGTGCCGATTTCGAGGATGGCTGGACGAGAGCCTCGGTGTCTCCTTTTATAAGCTCAGACGATAAATGATGGCGAGAAAATTAAGCGGGGAAATTTAGGATCCCTGTAGTGTCGGCACAACAGCTTCCCGCAGCATCGGATTCCCAGTGCCATCGCATCCGCTGAGGCAAAAGAAACAAAGGCAGGACTGATTCCCGGGCGAAAGAACCAAAAGCGTCCATATTCCCGCGCGTCGGAGTCACCGCTGCCAGTGTAGCTGTCGCGCCTCGGAATCAGCGCCGTTTGCGCACTGTCGCGCGTGCAGCATCACAGGGCATGCCGCCTCGGCTGGTGGCGGCGTGGCCCACCTGCTGGGCCCGCGCTCAGGCCGTGTCGGCAGGGGAGCGACAGCGGCAGCTGCGGCCGCCTCACCCGGTGGCGGCCGTGAAGGAAATATGCCCTAGAGGCAATAATAAAGTTATTATTTATTTCCTTATATCATGATAAATGTTTATTATTCATGCTAGAATTGTATTAACCGGAAACATAATACATGTGTGAATACATAGACAAACAGAGTGTCACTAGTATGCCTCTACTTGACTAGCTCGTTAATCAAAGATGGTTATGTTTCCTAACCATAGACATGAGTTGTCATTTGATTAACGGGATCACATCATTAGGAGAATGATCTGATTGACATGACCCATTCCGTTAGCCTAGCACTTGATCGTTTAGTATGTTGCTATTGCTTTCTTCATGACTTATACATGTTCCTATAACTATGAGATTATGCAACTCCGCTTACCGGAGGAACACTTTGGTACTACCAAACGTCACAACGAATCGGGTGATTATAAAGGAGTACTACAGGTGTCTCCAAAGGTACTTGTTGGGTTGGCGTATTTCGAGATTAGGTTTTGTCACTCCGATTGCTCGGAGAGGTATCTCTGGGCCTTCTCGGTAATACACATCACATAAGCCTTGCAAGCATTGCAACTAATGAGTTAGTTGTGAGATGATGTATTACGGAACGAGTAAAGAGACTTACCGTAACGAGATTGAACTAGGTATTGGATACCGACGATCGAATCTCGGCAAGTAACATACCGATGACAAAGGGAACAACGTATGTTGTTATGCGGTCTCGACCGATAAAGATCTTCAGAGAATATGTAGGAACCAATATGGGCATCCAGGTCCCGCTATTGGTTATTGACCGGAGATGTGTCTCGGTCATGTCTACATTGTTCTCGAACCGTAGGGTCCGCACGCTTAAGGTTTCGATGACGGTTATATTATGAGTTTGTGTATTTTGATGTACGAAGGTTGTTCGAGTCCCGGATATGATCACGGACATGACGAGGAGTCTCGAAATGGTCGAGAGATAAAGATTAATATATTGGACGGATATATTTGGACACCGGAAAGGTTCCGGAGAAGTTTGGAGCTCCGGGAGGTTACCGGAACCACCCGGGAGGTATATGGGCCTTATTGGGCCCATGTAGGAGGAAGGGAGAAGGAACAAGGGAGGGGGGCGCGCCCCCCCAAGACCAATCAGACTGGGGAGGGGGGCCGCCCCTTTCCTTTCTCCTTCCCCTCTTCCTATTCCTACTACTAGTACTACTTCCTAATACTAGTACTCCTTCCTTCCCCTCCAAATAAGATAAGGAAAGGAGAGGGAAACCTACTTGGAGTAGGTTTCCTCCCTTGGTGCGCCTCCCCTTGTGGCCGCCATCTCCTCCCTCCCTCCTTTATATACGGGAGGGGGGCACCCTAGAACATACAAGTTGATCCTTGAGATCGTTCCTTAGCCGTGTGCGGTGCCCCCTCCACCATATTCCACCTCAGTCATATCGAAGCGGTGCTTAGGCGAAGCCTGCGTCGGTGAAACATCAAGATCGTCACCACGCCGTCGTCGACGGAACTCCTTCTCTCCGGAGCTCTGCTGGATCGGAGCCCGTGGAGCGACATCGAGCTGAACGTGTGCCAAGAACTCGGAGGCGCCGGAGTAACGGCGCTGGGATCGGCTGGATCGTGAGGAGAACGAACGACTACTTCCTCTACGTCATCATCGACTCGGAGGTGCCGGAGTAACAGCGCTGGGATCGGCAGGATCACGAGGAGAACGTACGACTACTTCCTCTACGTTGTGATCGCTTCCGCCACGGTCTCACGAGGGCACGAGACAACACTCTCCTCTCGTTGCTATGCCATCACCATGGTCCCGTGTGCGAGGAAATTTTTGAAATTACTGCGTTCCCCAACAAAGTGGCATCCGAGCCTGGTTTTATGCGTTGATGTCATATGCACGAGTAGAACACAAGTGAGTTGTGGGCGATACAAGTCATACTACCTACCAGCATGTCATACTTTGGTTCAGCGGTATTGTGAGATGAAGCGGCCCGGACCGACATTACGCCAGACGCTTACGCGAGACTGGTTTCACCGCTACGAGCATTCGTGCTTAAAGGTGGCTGGCGGGTGTCTGTCTCTCTCACTTTAGTTGAACCGAAAAGGCTACGCCCGGTCCTTGAGAAGGTTAAAACGGAGTCTATTTGACGAAGTATCGTTGTGGTTTTGATGCGTAGGTAAGAACGGTTCTTGCTCAAGCCCGTAGCAGCCACGTAAAACTTGCAACAACAAAGTAGAGGACGTCTAACTTGTTTTTGCAGGGCATGTTGTGATGTGATATGGTCAAGACGTGATGCTATATTTTATTGTATGAGATGATCATGTTTTGTAACCGAAGTTATCGGCAACTGGCAGGAGCCATATGGTTGTCGCTTTATTGTATGAAATGCAAACGCCGTGTAATTGCTTTACTTTATCACTAAGCGGTAGCGATAGTCGTAGAAGCAATAGATGGCGTAAACGACAACGATGCTACGATGGAGATCAAGGTGTCGCTACCGGTGACGATGGTGATCATGACGGTGCTTCGGAGATGGAGATCACAAGCACAAGATGATGATGGCCATATCATATCACTTATATTGATTGCATGTGATGTTTATCCTTTATGCATCTTATTTTGCTTTGATTGACGGTAGCATTTTAAGATGATCTCTCACTAAAATTATCAAGTAGTGTTCTCCCAGAGTATGCACCGTTGCCAAAGTTCGTCGTGCCGAGACACCACGTGATCATCGGGTGTGATAAGCTCTACGTCCATCTACAACGGGTGCAAGCCAGTTTTGCACACGCAGAATACTCAGGTTATACTTGACGAGCCTAGCATATGCAGATATGGCCTCGAACACGGAGACCGAAAAGGTCGGCGTGAATCATATAGTAGATATGATCAACATAAGATGTTCACCATTGAAAGCTACTCCATCTCACGTGATGATCGGTTATGGTTTAGTTGATTTGGATCACGTGATCACTTAGATGACTCGAGAGATGTCTGTCTAAGTGGGAGTTCTTAAGTAATATGATTAATTGAACTTAAATTTATCATGAACTTAGTACCGATAGTATCTTGCTTGTCTATGTCTGCTTTGTAGATAGATGGCTCGTCTGTTGTTCCGTTGAATTTTAATGCGTTCCTTGAGAAAGCAAAGTTGAAAGATGATGGTAGCAATTACACGGACTGGGTCCGTAATTGAGGATTATCCTCATTGCTGCACGTAAGAGTTACGCCCCTGGATGCACCGCTAGGTGCCAGGCCTGCCGATGTAACCGACGACGTTAAGAACGTCTGGCGAGCAAAGCTGATGACTACTCTATAGTTCAGTGTGCCATGCTTTACGGCTTAGAACCGGTCTTCAACGACGCTTTTGAAAGTCGTGGAGCATATGAGATGTTCCAAGAGTTGAAGTTGATATTTCAAATGTAATGCCCGGATTGAGAGATATGAAGTCTCCAATAAGTTCTATAGCTGCAAAATGGAGGAGAATGGGTCTGTCGGTGAGCACATACTCGTAATGTCCGGTATTACAATCACTTGACTCAACCGGGAGTTGATCTTCCGGATGATTGTGTCATTGATGTAATTCTTCAATCAACGCCACCAAGCTACAAAGGCTTCGTGATGAACTATAATATGCAAGGGTTAGTAAAGACTATGCTCGAGCTCTTCGCAATGCCGAAAGCTGCGGAGGTAGAAATCAAGAAGGAGCATCAAGTGTTGATGGTCAATAAGACCACTAGTTTCAAGAAGAAAGGCAAAGGGAAGAAGAAGGAACTTCAAGAAGAACAGCAAACAAGTTGCTGCTCAAGTGAAGAAACCCAAGTCTGGACATAAACCTGAAATCGAGTGCTTCTACTGCAGCAGACTGGTCCTTTGGAAGCTGAACTGCCCCAAGTATTTGTCGGAGAATAAGGATGGCAAGGAGAAAAAATGTATATGTGATATACAAGATATTGATGTGTACATTACTAGATCTCGCAGTAGCACCTGGGTATTTTATACTGGTTCTCTTGCTAATATTTGCAACTCAAAGCAGGGACTACTGATTAAGCGAACACCGCAAAGGACGAGGTGACGATCTTGGCGTGGGAAATGGTTCCAAAGTCGATGTGATCGCGGTCGGCACGCTACCTCTACATCTACCTTCGGGATTAGTTTTAGACCTAAATAATTGTTATTTGGTGCCAGCGTTAAGCATGAACATTATATCTGGATCTTGTTTGATGCGAGACGGTTATTCATTTAAATCAGAGAATAAAGGTTGTTCTATTTATATGAATAATATCTTTTATGGTCATGCACCCTTGAAGAGTGGTCTATTTTTAATGAATCTCGATAGTAGTGATACACATATTCATAATGTTGAAACCAAAAGATGCAGAGTTGATAATGATAGTGCGACTTATTTGTGGCATTGCCGTTTAGGTCATATCGGTTTAAAGCGCATGAAGAAACTCCATACTGATGGACTTTTGGAGTCAATTGATTATGAATCACTTGGAACTAGCTAACCTTGCCTAATGGTCAAGATGACTAAAACCCCGTTCTCCGGTACTATGGAGAGAGCAACAGATTTGTTGGAAATCATACATACTGATGTATGTGGTCCAATGAATGTTGAGGCTCGTGGCGGATATCGTTATTTTCTCACCTTCACAGATGATTTAAGCAGATATGGGTATATCTTCTTAATGAAACATAAGTCTGAAACATTTGAAAAGTTCAAAGAATTTCAGAGTGAAGTTGAAAATCATCGTAATAAGAAAATAAAGTTTCTACGATCTGATCGTGGAGGCGAATATTTGAGTTACGAGTTTGGTCTACATTTAAAACAATGCGGAATAGTTTCGCAACTCACGCCACCCGGAACACCACAGCGCAATGGTGTGTCCGAACGTCGTAATCGCACTTTACTAGATATGGTGCGATCTATGATGTCTCTTACAGATTTACCGCTATCATTTTGGGGTTATGCTCTTGAGACGGCCGCATTCACGCTGAATAGAACACCGTCAAAATCCGTTGAGACGACACCTTATGAACTATGGTTTAGCAAGAAACCAAAGTTGTCGTTTTTTAAAGTTTGGGGATGCGATGCTTATGTGAAAAAGCTTCAACCTGATAAGCTCGAACCTAAATCGGAGAAATGTATCTTCATAGGATACCCAAAGGAGACAGTTGGGTACACCTTCTATCACAGATCCGAAGGCAAGACATTTGTTGCTAAGAATGGATCCTTTCTAGAGAAGGAGTTTCTCTCGAAAAGAAGTGAGTGGGAGGAAAGTAGAACTTGATGAGGTAATGTACCTTCTCCCTTATTTGAAAGTAGTTTATCACAGAAACCAGTTTCATGCGACATCTACACCAAATAGTGAGGAAGTTGATGATGTTGATCATGAAACTTCAGATCAAGTTACTACGTAACCTCGTAGATCAACCAGAATAAAATCCGCACTGCAGTGGTACGGCAATCCTGTTACGGAAGTCATGCTACTAGATCATGATGAACCTACGAACTATGAAGAAGCGATGGTGAGCCCAGATTCATAAAATGGCTTGAGGCCATGAAATCCGAGATGGGATCCATGTATGAAAACAAAGTGTGGACTTTGGTTGACTTGCCCGAGGGTCGGCAAGCAATAGAAAACAAGTGGATCTTCAAGAAGAAGACCGACGCTGACGGTAATATTGCTGTCTATAAAGATCGACTTGTCGAAAAGGGTTTTCTACAAGTTCAAGGGGTTGACTACGATGAGACCTTCTCACCCGTAGCGATGCTTAAGTCTGTCCGAATCATGTTAGAAATTGCCGCATTTTATGATTATGAAATTTGGCAAATGGATGTAAAGACCGCATTCCTGAATGGGTTTCTGGAAGAAGAGTTGTATATGATGCAACCAGAAGGTTTTATCGATCCAAAGGGAGCTAACAAAGTGTGCAAGCTCCAGTGATCCATTTATGGACTGGTGCAAGCATCTCGGAGTTGGAATAAACGCTTTGATAGTGTGATCAAAGCATTTGGGTTTATACAGACTTATGGAGAAGCCTGTATTTACAAGAAAGTGAGTGGGAGCTCAGTAGCATTTCGATATTATATGTAGATGACATATTACTGATCGGAAATGATATAGAATTTCTGGATAGCATAAAGGGATACTTGAACAAGAGTTTTTCGATGAAAGACCTTGGTGAAGCTGCTTACATATTGGGCATCAAGATCTATAGAGATAGATCAAGACGCTTAATTGGACTTTCACAAAGCACATACCTTGATAAAGTTTTGAAGAAGTTCAAAATGGATCAGGCAAAGAAAGGTTTTTTACCAGACATAAGGTGTGAAATTGAGTCGACTCAATGCCCGACCACGCAGAAGATAGAGAGAAAATGAAAGATGTTCCCTATGCTTCAGCCATAGGCTCTATCATGTATGCAATGCTGTGTACCAGACCTGACGTATGCTTAGCTGTAAGCTTGGCAGGAAGGTACCAAAGTAATCCAGGAATGGATCACTGGACAGCGGTCAAAAACATCCTGAAATACCTGAAAAGGACTAAGGATATGTTTCTCGTATATGGAGGTGACAAAGAGCTAGTCGTAAATGGTTACGTCGATGCAAGCTTTGACACTGATCCGGACGATTCTAAATCGCAAACCGGATACGTGTTTTTGTTGAACGGTGGAGCTGTCAGTTGGTGCAGTTCTAAACAAAGCGTCAGAAGGGATCTACATGTGAAGCGGAGTACATAGCTGCTTCGAAGCAGCAAATGAAGGAGTCTGGATGAAAGAGTTCATTTCCGATCTAGGTGTTATACCTAGTGCATCGGGACCAATGAAGATCTTCCGTGACAATCTTGGTAATTGCCTTGGCAAAGGAATCCAGATTTCACAAGAGGACCAAGCATATCAAGAGACGCCTTCAATTCCATTCGGGACCAAGTCCAAGTGGGAGACATAGAGATTTGCAAAGTACATACGGATCTGAACATTGCAGACCCGTTGACTAAGCCTCTTCCACGAGCAAAACATGATCAGCACCAAGACTCCATGGGTGTTAGAATCATTCTTGAGTGAACTAGATTATTGACTCTAGTGCAAGTGGGAGATCAAGGAAATATGCCCTAGAGGCAATAATAAAGTTATTATTTATTTCCTTATATCATGATAAATGTTTATTATTCATGCTAGAATTGTATTAACCGGAAACATAATACATGTGTGAATACATAGACAAACAGAGAGTCACTAGTATGCCTCTACTTGACTAGCTCGTTAATCAAAGATGGTTATGTTTCCTAACCATAGACATGAGTTGTCATTTGATTAACGGGATCGCATCATTAGGAGAATGATCTGATTGACATGACACATTCCGTTAGCCTAGCACTTGATCGTTTAGTATGTAGCTATTGCTTTCTTCATGACTTATACATGTTCCTATAACTATGAGATTATGCAACTCCTGCCACGGAGGAACACTTTGGGTACTACCAAACGTCACAACGTAACTGGGTGATTATAAAGGAGTACTACAGGTGTCTCCAAAGGTACTTGTTGGGTTGGCGTATTTCGAGATTAGGTTTTGTGTAAGTGCATCTAGTGCCCCTTAGTGATTTTGGTGTATTGAAGACTTATAGGTTAAGTAACTAATGCGTTTGTGAGTGTACACAGGCCTATAAGTCTATGAGGAGTTTGATATTTACAGAGAAAGTCGACCCTAAAAATGAATTTCTTCAATCAAGAATTTGATATTCGAAGACTTTACGAAGACTTTGAAAGTGAAGAAATTGGTGTGATTCTCAAGACTTGGTATTCGCTTGAGGAATATGAAGCGTGAAGACTTTTGTTTTCGTAGTTTCATTTTCTCTTTCTTGAGTCATAGGAAACACCGCATCGTTAAAGGGGGTCGAGGAAATACTAAGGAAAAATTTCCATTTGATGCTCAACTCAAAATCCTCACCTACCAATCCTTCGAGTGAAGCCTTTGGAAATCTCATACAGTTCAACAATTTCTTCAAAGGATGTAGACGAAGCTCTTCTGGTCACTGAGGAATTTGTTCTGACTGAGGAGTTAGGAATTTGCCAGTGCGAATTGCCTACACTGTGAGGAACATGATAGCCCTGAAGAATTTGATATTCCAAATTCCGACCGTTGCTGTGCTGCGCGCCAGCTGTCCCCAAAATATCTCCACCTAACGGTCATATCATTGAAGGGCATTTATGTCTTATCATGTAGGGCTGCTCCTAGGCTATAAATAGCCGCCCCCTACAACCACTAGCTGGTTGGCTGCTCCGAGAGAACTTGACACTTGTCATTTGAGAGCAACCCATCCTCTGAAGACTTCGACGAAAATCATCAAGTGAGGAAAACCCAAAAGTGAGGAAAAACCCAAAGTGAGGAAAATCCCAAAACCAAACCCCAACAAACCCAAAGTGATTGAGCATCATCAAGAAATTGATCCAGCGTGGATCCGACGCTTTTACCTTTGAAGACTGTGCTTCTTCCAGACGGTTAGGCGTCAAGGTCTAGAGCATCCAAGAGGAATTGTGGATTGCCGGGTGACCAAGTATGTGAAGGTTTGGAAGTCGCTGAAGACTTACCACGAGTGATTGGACGAGGTGCATGTGACCTTAGTTCAAGGAGAATACGGTGAGGACTTGGTGTCTGAGCTGCGTGCTTTCAAGGATCGGGTGTCCGGGACTGTGTGTCCTCGAGTTTAAATACTCAGCCGCTCCAACCAGACGTACAACTGAGACAGCAGTTGGAACTGGTCTACCAAATCATTGTCTTCACCAACCTAACTGGTTCTATTTCCTCAACCCTTTCATTTCCTCATAACTGTGTTGAGTGTTTGTCATATCTGTGTTTGAAGACTTTGACTGAAGACTTTCTCAATTTCCTCAGTTCAATTTCTTCAGTCTGTTTGTCTTCATCTTGTGTTATCCTATGATTACGTTTTCTGTACTCTGTGATTGTCTTCATTTCATTATGATGACTATGCCTGTAATCTGCTATGTTTACTTCTGAGTACTTATTCCGCTGCATGTATTTCTTCGCTAAGGAATTTCCTCACCGGCAAATTCCTCAGTGAAGAATTTGTAAAATTCTCTAAAAATCGCCTATTCACCCCCCCCCTCTAGTCGATATAACGCACTTTCAATTGGTATCAGAGCAAGGTACTCCCTTGTTCTGTGTGATTTAGTTTAACCACCGGAGTTTTAGTTATGTCGACCGCAGGTATGATCAAGGTCTCAGCAGGGTGTCCTACCTTGATGGGACGGACTACCCCTCTTGGAAGAACAAAATGCGAATGCATCTTGAAGCAATTGACAACGATCTACGGTATGTTGTGACAAAAGGTGTTTCCTCAGTCACACATTCTACGAATGATGCTGATGTGAAGAGATTCAAGCAACTCGATTCTCAAGCGAAGAATATCATATGTGGCCATCTCGAGCAAAGGTCAATATGGAAGAGTGAGTGCTTTGGAATCTGCCAAACTAAATGCGGGACAGGCTGTCCAAAGTAAATGAAGGTGTTTCAACTCAGCGTGACTCTCGAGTTGATGTTCTTCGGAATCTCTTCAACCGCTTCAAAAGACTCGACAACGAAAATGTTCAACAAACCTTCGATCGCCTCTCTGACATCTCAAATGAGCTTCAAGCACTTTGGGTGCCACCGACATCACCGACCATGAGGTGGTGAAGAAATTGCTAAGATCGCTTGATTCCTCATTTGACACTCGCACCGATGATACAAGAACGAGCTGACTACAAGTCTCTTGATCCTGCTGATATCCTCGAAAGGCTAAATACTCACGAGTTCCAGCTTCTTTGAAAAGAGAGATCTCTATGGTTACGGCTATGGAAGAACACGTGCCTCAAGGCCAAGGCTGAAACTGAATCGAGTGAAGAAGAATCTGGTAGTAGCCTTGGAGATCCTGAAGAATTTGGCGAGGAGCTAGCACTGCTCGTGAAGAAATTCCAGTAATTCTCAAGAAGTGGTCGCTTTGGAAAATCCTCAAGAAGCAGTGATTCCTCATCTAGTGACTATAAGCGAAGACTTTGCCACAAATGCAAGAAACCTGGTCACTATATCCAAGATTATCCTCAGTGGGAAAAGGAATTAAGAAAGAAGAAACACAAGGATTACAGTTCTGATGACGTGAAGAAAAAGAAGAAATCATCAAAATCTTCATCATCAAAATCTTCATCATCAAAATCCTCAAAACCTTCTTCTCACAAGAAGAGTAGCTCCAAAAGGGCTCGGGCATTCATTGGCAAGGAAATGGACTCTGAAGCTGAATCTGAGGAAAATGAGGAAGAGGAGGAGTCTGAAGAATCCGAATCTGGTGTGGCTAGTCTGGCTCTTGCTACTGCCTATGTTAGCAAGTCCATCTTCAACGCTGAAGAAACTGACTCCGACAAACACGATGAGGAAAATGATGACTACGCTCCCACCTATTGCTTCATGGCAAAAGGTGCCAAGGTACTCAATTTCACCTCCTCCGAATCCAGTGAATATGGATCTTATGAGGATCTCAAGCCCATCTATTCTATACTTGCTAATTTTGCTATTAAACAACAAAGGGATTTTGAAAAGGTTCTAAACATGCTAGATAAGAGTGATGATATGTTAGGTGAAGATATGGATCGCACTCAAGCCCCGATCGAAAATCTTCAGAGACTTGATCTAAGCTTGATAACCTTCAAGGTCATCATAACACTCTCTTATCGATCATGAGAAACTTTCTTATGAATTTCTTCAAAGAAAGCAAGATCTTGAGAAGCTAAGAGCGAGTTATGAAGATCTTCAGAAGGAGCGCGATTCATTACTTGCTCAACAAATCAGCGCTTCACAAGAAGAATTTGTTCCTCCATGCTTAAAGTGCATTGAACGTGAATCTGCAAATTCTTCACCCGAATGTTCAAATGCTTCAACTGTTACAAATTCTTCACCTGCCTCTGCTATCACTAATTCCTCACCTGAGGACATTGCAAGTATCACTGATGATGCAGGACTGAAGGAATTGTACATGACAGGCATGTACAAAAGCCTCAAAGGGCATCAGACTCTTTGTGATGTGCTTAAAAAGCAGATCCTCAACAGAAACCCTAGGAAAGAGGGTATCGCATTTGAGAGGAAATTAAATGCCGATGGAACATCTTTGGAAGCTGAAGCAGTACCTCAAAACCTCATGGGTTGCTGCAAAGGGACCTCCATTGATCCATCTACCTTATCTGGTTTTTCATGTGAATTTCCTCATTACATTGATGAGTCATTCGACTCAAACTTTAAACTGTTCAAAAATCAGAATGGTGAAGTATTTGCTAGATATGTTGGCACTAAGCTGCAGAACGGTTCCCCTATGAAGAAAATCTGGGTTCCCAAGAAATGCCTTGAAAGTCTTGGTGAATGTCTTCATGACACCACCGGTGAAGAAAAGGAACCCCAGATCAAATTCTTCATATGGACAAAATTCTTCATATGGATCCAAGTCCTCATACGGACCAAATTCCTCACGTGGATCAAATTCCTCAAAAGGATCAAAGTCCTCATATGATTATCATCGTGCTAATAACTCTGTTTCGCAGGGTAGAGCTAAGGGCTATGAATATGTGCATTATTCTTCAAATCATTATGTTCATAAGTCCTCAAAGAATTTCTCTGCTTATTCATATGCTTACCCTAACCCCTCTTATGTGAAACGAAATGGTTTGGACTCTATGCCACCATTCTCATATGGTGCTCGCAGAATGATGAACTCTTTGCCACCCCTTCAGATGTGGGTGGTGAAGAAAAAGAACTAATCTCTTCTGCAGGTTCAGGTCTCGGGCGTGCCTCAACGTCTCAAGAATTTCTTGGGGCACGACAAATTTGTTCGAAGGACGCAGGCTAATCATGATGAAATGAACTTTTCATTTCACACGTCCTCATCTTGCTTATCTCGTATCTTGTTGATGAAATTCATCTGATGAAATTGATATCATATTCTTCACTGATGAAGTATATGAGATCGTAAGTTGTACTAATTCATCCGCAGGATGATCAACCCAAAGCCACTGAGTGGGTTCTCGATAGTGGATGTACAAATCACATGACCGGTGACAAGAATCTATTGATTGATGCTCCCTTAACACCGTCACATCTGAAGCATAACAACTTTGATTACAAAGGCAAAAGTCAGGTATTGGGACTCGGTAAGGTTGCTATCTCTAAGGACATTAACAAGGACAAAGTCATGATTGTTGAGTCTTTAGGATATAACCTCATGTCGATCTCAATGCTTTGTGATCTTGATATGGTTGTTATCTTTGGCAAGTATCGTTGTGTTGTGATTATGGAAGCTGACAAATCCAAAGTCTTCGAAGGCTTTAGGAGAGGAGACTTGTATATTGTTGATTTTTCCACAGGACCACAACCAGCCGTGTGTCTACTTGCAAAAGCTTCAGAAGGCTGGCTATGGCATCGACGACTTGGTCACGCAGGCATGAGGAATTTGCACACGCTTGCGAAGAAGAAGCATGTAATTGGCATTGAGAATGTCAAATTCCTCAAGGATCACTTATGCGGAGCCTGTGAAGCTGGAAAAATGACCAAGGCCAAGCATCCAGCGAAGACTATCATGACCACTACTCGTCCCTTTGAATTGCTTCACATGGACCTCTTTGGTCCCAATCATTACTCAGCCGTCACTAATGATGCATCCCTTTATGGCTTTGTTATTGTTGATGATTACTCTCGTTACACTTGGGTACACATTGTTACTTACAAAAATCAAGTGCAGGAAATCTTCAAACGATTTTCCTCGAGGGCTTCAACCAACTTTGGTGTGAAGATCAAGCACATCAGGAGTGACAATGGAACTGAGTTCAAGAATTCCGGTCTTGATGACTATCTTGATGAACTTGGTATTACTCATGAGTTATCTGCTCCTTATACTCCTCGGCAAAATGGCGTCGTGGAGCGCAAGAACAGAACTCTTGTTGAGATGGCTCGCACTATGCTTGATGAATACAAAACGCCTAGTCGTTTACGGATTGAAGCAATTGACACTGCGTGCCACATCATCAACAGTATATCTTCACAAATTCTTCAAAAAGACTGCCTATGAACTCCTCACGGACAAGAAACCCAATGTAAGTTATTTCAAAGTCTTGATTGCAAAATGCTGGATTAGAGATCCTCACCACACCTCTAAATTTGCACCGAAAGCACATGAAGGTTTTATGCTTGGTTACGGAAAGGACTCGCACACCTACAAAGTCTTCAACATCGCCCTTCACAAGGCTGTTGAAACTGTAGATGTGCGGTTCGATGAAACTAATGGCTCGCAAAGAGAGCACCTACCTTCTGTGTTAGACGAACCAGCACCTGAGGATTCAATCAGGTTCAAGGCAACTGAGGATATTATTCCTACTGAAGAAACTGCTGAAGAATTCATTCCTGTACGCGAAGAACGTCGAGCTGATGCACCTGAAGATAATGCTGAAGAAAATGGTGCTGAGGAAAATGGTCAAATTCCTCGAAGACAACCAGCTCATCCTCGCGTTGCAAAAGAAGTGCAAGTTGACAAGATCATCGATGACATTGAAGCGCCAGGTCCTCTCACACGCTCAAAAGCTTCACATTTATCTAACTTTTGTGGGCACTATGCTTTTGTCTCTATCACAGAGCCCACTAAGGTAGATGAAGCATTTCTGGAGCCGGAGTGGATTCAGGCCATGCAAGAAGAATTACATCAGTTCGAGCTCAACAATGTCTGGAAACTGGTCAAACGTCCAGATCCTCGCAAGCATAATATCATTGGCACAAAGTGGATCTATCGCAACAAGCAAGATGAAAATGGTCTTGTGGTGAGGAATAAGGCACGACTAGTAGCTCAAGGCTACACGCAGTTGAAGGAATTGATTTCGATGAAACTTTTGCACTGTTGCTAGACTTGAGTCTATTCGCATATTACTCGCCTATGCTAACCATCACAATATCACTTTATATCAAATGGATGTGAAAAGTGCATTCCTCAATGGTAAGCTTGAGGAAGAAGTATATGTTGCTCAACCCCCAGGTTTTGAAGATCCAAAGAATCCTGACAAAGTCTTGAGACTAAATAAGGCCCTCTATGGCCTCAAGCAAGCCCCTCGGGCGTGGTATGATACATTGAAGGAATTCTTCGTGAAGAATGGCTTCACACACGTTCACTCGATCCTACTCTCTTTACTAAATCATATGATGGTGAACTATTTGTGTGCCAAATATATGTTGATGATATTATCTTTGGCTGTCTTGACCAACGTTATAGTGATGAATTTGCCTATGTGATGAGTGAAGAATATCAAATGTCTATGATGGGAGAGTTGAAATTCTTCTTAGGTCTTCAAATTCGACAACAACACAATGGCATATTCATATCTCAGGAGAAATACCTCAAAGATGTCCGGAAGAAATTCGGCATGCAAGATTGCAAAGGCGTCAAAATTCCTATGCCCACAAATGGCCATCTATGCAATCGATGAAAATGGTATTGACTCTGATCAAAAGGTATACCGCTCCATGATTGGTTCTTTATTGTATTTATGTGCATCTAGGCCAGATATAATGCTTAGTGTTTGCATGTGTGCCCGATTTCAAGCTACACCGAAGGAATCACACCATAAGGCTGTGAAGCATATTCTTCGATATCTAGCTCACACACCAACACTTGGATTATGGTACCCCAAGGGCTCTACTTTTGATCTCATTGGATATTCTGACTCTGACTATGCTGGTGATCGTGTGGACGCAAGTCAACATCTGGTACTTGTCATTTCCTCGGACGATCTTTGGTCTGTTGGTCCTCGAAGAAACAGAACTGTGTATCTCTGTCCACTGCTGAAGCTGAATACATTGCTGCTGGCTCGTGTTGTGCTCAATTATTATGGATGAAGCAAACCCTCAAGGACTATGGCATCAACGTGAAGAATGTGCCTCTCTACTGTGACAATGAGAGTGCCATCAAGATTGCTCACAACCCAGTTCAGCACTCGAAGACAAAGCACATTCAAATTCGTCATCATTTTCTTCGTGATCATGTGTTGAAGGGCGACATCTCCATCGAGCACGTGAAGACTGAAGAACAGCTAGCTGATATCTTCACTAAGCCCTTGGATGAGAAGAGATTTAGCAAGTTGCGGTGTGAGCTAAATATCTTAGAATCTTGAACGTTCTTTGAAAAGGACACACATCCTAACACTTATGCAAAATTGATGACTTAGATGTGCAACACATGAAGAAATGTTTTTCTTCAATCAATGAAGAATAACACTCTAAGTGTGAAGAAATTAATGAAGAAATTGATTCTCAGAACCCTACGACAATTGTACGCGGTGTCTGAAATCATCATTCTTATACGGTGGGTCACGCCACCACCAAAGTTGAAAATCTTCAATTTGAGTTTTTCCTCAATTTTTGAAATTCCTCAGTTTTTCAAATTCTTCAACTTTGCAAATTCTTCACTGTTTCCGTCGTCTTTCTTCATTGGCTATATAAATATATGGATTTATGTCCTCTACAGCATTCACTTATGGCTATTTCTTCAAGTCGCTTTTTCTGCTAAGTGAATGTGATCGGACCCTTTCCCTCTATGCTATACTCAACTCAATCCATTCACAAATTCTTCATGTGCGTTCTACTTTGAAACTCGTTCAAATTCTTCACTGTGTCCTTGACAGCTGAAGAAATTGCGAACGGAACTTTAAAACGAATCTTATCCAAATTTCGATTTTACCGCTCAAACCGTTCCGCATCCCACGATCGCTTTACGATCTCCACTACACAAGATGCGTGTGTGACACATGTCGTGAGAAGGGAAATGGTCAGGCACGCTCGTCCTAAATCTTCGGACGATCCGTTTTTCACCGTGGCTATAAATACCTCTCTCCCTTCCTCACTCTTTTACTTCGCCGACTCCTCTCTCCCGCCGAGCTCCTCGAAACCCTAAGCGCGCCCGCTATTCCATCGTCGGGTGAGGAAAAGCTTCACTGCCTTGACCTCTTCGCCGGCGTACTCGCGCCGACCGTGGAATTTCTTCACTCCGCCGTCGCCGTAGCTGATTTCCTCTGCCAAGTTAGGGTGGAGAAGATCTGAGCAGACGAACTTCTAAACTGTTCATCTCAGTTCGTCGTGTTCTTCACTTCGGTAAATTAAAAGTTACTTTTATTTACTCGCTTTGATTCTCAAATTTTCTTCAAAATCTTCAAAGATGTTTATTTCAAATTCTTCACACATATGAACATCTCAAATCTCTTGACTCATTTCTCTAAGCAATGATTTTCTTCAAGATTCCTCAATTGTGTGGATCTTCGATCTATACAACTCTGGAACCTAAGACAAAGAACGCTTATTGAAATTCTTCAAGGCTCATCTGGTCAAAATCCTCAAACTTGTTTTTTTTTGAAAAACCCTCTGAGAACGCATATGACCTCTTCAAATTCCTCGCACCTATACTCTGTTCACAGGTACAAATGTCTGCTGCTGAATCCCTAGGTTCTCATCAACTTAACTCATTTGCAGCGTTCCTCGAAGAAAAACTGCACACTTCTTCAGAGAACTCATTTGTTCAATTTCCTCAACTGAAGAAAATGGCAGATGGTAAGAAGCCGCAGAAGGACGGAAAGAAACCAGAGGTTATGACAGCGTTTGAAATCCACGAGGATATATATGCTGACTATCTGCACACCGGATGAAGAAAGTAAAAATCAACGCAAGGTGCGATTCGGAAGATTGAACGGAGATGGGCACGGGAATGGAGGAATATAGATATGTAACTCCTAAGTACATGAAGAAATTCGCTTTAAATCCTCCATGCCCAAGAGCTCCTTTGGCACCTGGCCAAATAGCTGATCCCACTAGCGTCAAACGCGGTGAGGACTTTCCTAAGGAATGGGCTAAACGCCAAGCAAAATTGGCAAAGCAAGCAAAGGAAGCAGTGAAGAAATTCAATGAGGATTCTGCTGCTGCTACTGCCACAGAGGTCTCGGTCAAACCGAGGAAATCAATGCAAAAGAAGCCTGCTTATAAGCCAAGTGCTTCATCATCTGCGCCCTCACGGCCAAATTCCTCAGCAGCACCTTCCGAGCAAATTCCTCAAACTGCTGCTGCCCCACCAAAGTCCTCAACAGCTCCGTCAAAACCTTCAGTTCCTGTGCACCTAGCTACATGTCAACGGACTGCTGGATTTTCAATTGCCTCAGGCATCTCTGCAAGTTCCTCAGCAGCTCCCATTTCTTCAACCGGTCCGACTCAGCTGAAGACCAAAGCAACAGCTGCTCGAGGTCCTCGTCCTAGCCCGACGAAGAAATTCGTTGCAATCCATGTGCCATCAGAAGAAGAGGCATCTGATGAAGAACTAGCGAGAAATCATCGAGACCGCCAAGCAAGAGCTGCTAGAGCCAAAGGTACATCTGTGCCCTTTGCTATTGGACCGAAGATAGTCCTCGACTTTATTGATCTCAGCACGATGATCCCAATACCCCTCTCGCTCGATCTTCACTTGACACCTGGTCAAAGTCATATGTTGACTCACTTCATAGCTGAAGAAAATGGAAGTATGAAAAGGCGAGGGAAATCAAAAGGCTCAATACAGGAAGGAGAAGTTCTGAAGAAAAACATTGTCAAGATGACACCGAGGAGCTTCTCCGAGTCCGGTGAAATCCAAAACCTCGGCAAAACTTGATTCATTCAATGCTGATTGGCAAGGAGCCAAGGACAGATTCGTCAATCTGACGAAGAATCTCACAAGTGTTGCTACACGTGCAACGTGAAAATCCTCAGTGAAGCCTCGGTTCAGCCTCTTTGAAGAAAATGCTGATTCGAGGCTGATGAAGAAATTCCAGCGGCGGAAATCGCCAGGGCACCCACTAGTGGTGCGCCTGAAGAAATTGCTCTAGACAGGGGAACTGCATCAGTTGCTCCTGAAGAAAATGAACCAAATTCCTCAGCTCCTCCTGCACCAACTCCAACTCCAATTCTTCCATCTGCTTTTGAAGTGAAGAAAACCAAGGCTGCAGAACGAGCTGCTTTGTGAAGAAAAGAAAAGCATCACCAAGGCGTCAGATTCTTAATTGCGAAGAAAATGAAGCCAATGACCAGCTCTGTTGAAAACCCGATTGATGCTATTCCAATTTCCTCCATACCTTCAAAGGAAGTGGTTCCTTTTGGAGAAGAATATGTAGTGCCAACCGGATCTAATGAAGAACATCAATCTCCTGCTCTGTCTGAGAAAATTGATGAGGAAATTGAAGTGGATGCCATCCCTTCAACCCCAGTTGTTCCCTCTCCAGACTATGAAATTCCTCAGACTGGTGCTGAGGAAATTGAAGATGAAGATGTGGATATCGGATGCACCACACCAGTGTTCAATGATGATTTTTGGGAAAATCAGCATCCCAATACTCCTCTCTTCACTCCGCTCCAACAAGTTCCTCACTCTCCTGCACAAACTGTCCAAGTAAACTCTGAAGAAAATCAACCAACTGATTCTGTGCATGAAGAAATTCCAGCCACTAGTGCTGAAGAAACTGCTGCTGCTATTCCTCAGACTGCACAAGTTGAGGAGCAAGTAATTCCTCGGGCTGAAGAAACTGAACTTGTGATTCCTGAGGTGGTGATGCAAATCACTGACACCCCTCTGCCCAAGCAGAAGAACCCGTTCTCAACCAAGCAAAAGTTCAAGGTTGAAGATTTCTTTGCCGAGCACGTGTTCTTCTTTGAATATAATCCTTATGATTACGCTTCGAATTAGGAAGAGGCGCTTCGACTGCCGGTCAAGCCAACTTCTATTCCTCGGTGCTTTTCAACAAGGATAAAATCTTCGATCATGCTCATATTCCTCATGTGGATATGGAGACACTGCCAGGCTTTGAGCCCGTCCTCTGTGTTCTTCACGACGCAGGACTTCTAAGCTTCTGCACTGATATTTGTGACTGGAACGAAGAGCTAATTCTTCAGTTCTATGCAACCCTGCATATCACCGGAGATGCTGAAGATATCAATTCATGGGTCTTAGATTGGATGACCGAAAACACTCACTACAAGGCTCCTGCAATTGAATTGCTTCGTGCCCTTCCTCTTAGTCCTCCGATTGATGGAGCTCGTCGCATCTATGAAGAAAAAGAACTTTCAAATCACTATATGCAAGTGATGATGAAGCCATTGAAGCCAAGGCAGGCACCAAGAACCAAATTCCTCGTCAAGGAATTATTATATGTGCCTCGGACCGTCTATCGAATCTTGACGAAGACTATGAGTCCTATCAAAGGCCACGACTCGAACGATGAAGAAGTCGTTGGCATCATGAAGAATATGCTTTTCAACATCATCCATGGCGTTCCCGTCAATTTCCATGATTTCTTCATGAGGACTCTGGCTAACATTGCCATGTCACCATTTGAGCTGAAGCCTTATGCGCCTTGGATTATGAGATTCATCAGGACAAGATCTTCACTGAATTACAAAGCTGATACTTTGAATCACTGCAGCTATCTGCCCCCGATTGAAGTCCTCAAACGACCAATTGCCTCAGCTGATGAAAAGGGCAAGGCTACTGCTGTGATAGATGAAGGTATTCGTCCATTGGATGGACAGTTTCGAAAGCAGCATCTTACTCCACCAATGATGACTCTGCCACGCATGACTCAGCAAAGAAATACCTCAAGAAAGCAAAATCCTCAAGGAAGCGCACCTGTGGTGATGACGATCGTGAATTACTCCTCAGTCTTCATCAGAAGGTTGATCGCAATCACAAGTGGGTCAAACGTCAGTTTGGCACCCTTCTTTACAACATGACCTCAACTCACAATGCAGTGAAGAAAAACCACTACTATCTTCATGAAACCTTCAAGCGCACCTGGGCTGTTCTTTCACATGTCTATAATGAAGAAGAACTGAAATCAATGGGTCTCAAGGAAGATTTTGACTGGTCTGCACCTCCTCCGAAGAAATTCAAGAAGGTCAAAGTTCCTTCCTTGGTTGCCAGCTCCTATTCTTCATCTCGCGACACTGATGAAAATGAAGATTTGGAAGACACTGCTGCTGGTCCTACTTCGACTTGATATTCCTCAAGAGCGTTAGTCCTCAGTTTCGATCCTTTTGGTCATTCGATGACAAAGGGGGAGAACTTTGAGTTAGTCTTCAAGCGGGTCTCGTTTTTGTCTATATACAATATTTTATTAAGTTACAACTCTCGTTCTTCTGAAACCTTTTATTGGATCGAGTTGTAATCTTAAACCCGATGGTGCTTTGATACTTTTGATGCATTATGATTTTACACTATGCTTCATAGCAAATCTACTTGTGCTCTGATTACAGTGGTATTGATATGCTTTGATCCTTGTTATGCTCTGATCCTCATGAGCTCGATGTAGAGTTTCAAATTCCTCATACGCATTGGGCTCGATACTCTTTATGCATTATTTTGCATGCTCGCATATCATCAAGCACCATATTTCATCATGCATTTCAAATTCTTCATACTATATGTTAAATGCGTGTATGAAGTACAAGATATAGGGGGAGATCTCCATGATTCAATTCTTCAAATGTGCATTGCCTCAAAAGCAAATTCCTCACTATGCACATCTTCAGGGGGAGTTCTTCTATATCTTGCAATCAAAATCCTCATTATCAGTGTTTACACTTCTTATATTTATCCCGTTGAAAACTTAACCTATGTTGTCATCAATCACCAAAAGGGGAGATTGTAAGTGCATCTAGTGCCCTTAGTGATTTTGGTGTATTGAAGACTTATAGGTTAAGTAACTAATGCGTTGTGAGTGTACACAGGCCTATAAGTCTATGAGGAGTTTGATATTTACAGAGAAAGTCGACCCTAAAATGAATTTCTTCAACTGAAGAATTTGATATTACGAAGACTTTCAAGACTTTGAAAGTGAAGAAATTGGTGTGATTCTGAAGAATTTGTATTCGCTTGAGGAATATGAAGCGTGAAGACTTTTGTTTTCGTAGTTTCATTTTCTCTTTCTTGAGTCATAGGAAACACCGTACTGTTAAAGGGGGTCGAGGAAATACTAAGGGAAAATTTCCATTTGATGCTCAACTCAAAATCCTCACCTACCAATCCCTTCGAGTGAAGCCTTTGGAAATCTCATCTGAGTTCGGTCAATTTCTTGATGGAGAGACGAAGCTCTTCTGGTCACTGAGGAATTTGTTCTGACTGAGGAGTTAGGAATTCGCCAGTGCGAATTGCCTACACTGTGAGGAACATGATAGCCCTGAAGAATTTGATATTCCAAATTCCGACCGTTGCTGTGCTGCGCGCCAGCTGTCCCCAAAATATCTCCACCTAACGGTCATATCATTGAAGGGCATTTATGTCTTATCATGTCGGGCTGCTCCCTAGGCTATAAATAGCCGCCCCTACAACCACTAGTTGGTTGGCTGCTCGAGAGAACTTGACACTTGTCATTTGAGAGCAACCCATCCTCTGAAGACTTGACGAAAATCATCAAGTGAGGAAAAACCCAAAAGTGAGGAAAACCCAAAGTGAGGAAAATCCCAAAACCAAACCCCAACAAACCCAAAGTGATTGAGCATCCTTGAAGAAATTGATCCAGCGTGGATCCGACGCTTTTACCTTTGAAGACTGTGCTTCTTCCAGACGGTTAGGCGTCAAGGTCTAGAGCATCCAAGAGGAATTGTGGATTGCCGGGTGACCAAGTATGTGAAGGTTTGGAAGTCGCGTGAAGACTTACCACGAGTGATTGGACGAGGTCTGTGTGACCTTAGTTCAAGGAGAATACGGTGAGGACTTGGTGTCTGAGCTGCGTGCTTTCGATGACTGGGTGTCCGGACTGTGTGTCCTCGAGTTTAAATACTCAGCCGCTCCAACCAGACGTACAACCGAGACAGCAGTAGGAACTGGTCTACCAAATCATTTCTTCACCAACCTAACTGGTTCTATTTCCTCAACCCTTTCATTTCCTCATAACTGTGTTGAGTGTTTGTCATATCTGTGTTTGAAGACTTTGTTGAAGACTTTCTCAATTTCCTCAGTTCAATTTCTTGATCTGTTTGTCTTCATCTTGTGTTATCCTGTGATTACGTTTTACGTACTCTGTGATTGTCTTCATTTCATTATGATGACTATGCACATGTAATCTGCTATGTTTACTTCGAGTACTTATTCCGCTGCATGTATTTCTTCGCTAAGGAATTTCCTCACCGGCAAATTCCTCAGTGAAGAATTTGTAAAATTCTCTAAAAATCGCCTATTCACCCCCCCCTCTAGTCGATATAACGCACTTTCATTTTGTCACTCTGATTGTCGGAGAGGTATCTCTGGGCCTTCTCGGTAATACACATCACATAAGCCTTGCAAGCATTGCAACTAATGAGTTAGTTGTGAGATGATGTATTACGGAACGAGTAAAGAGACTTACCGCTAACGAGATTGAACTAGGTATTGGATACCGACGATCGACTCTCGGGCAAGTAACATACCGATGACAAAGGGAACAACGTATGTTGTTATGCGGTCCGACCGATAAAGATCTTCAGAGAATATGTAGGATCCAATATTGGCATACTGGTCCCGGTATTGGTTATTGACCTGAGTTGTGTCTCGGTCATGTCTAAATTGTTCTCGAACCGTAGGGTCCGCACGATTTAGGTTTCAATGTCTGTTATATTATGAGTTTGTGTATTTTGATGTACGAAGGTTGTTCGAGTCCCGGATATGATCACGGACATGACGAGGAGTCTCGAAATGGTCGAGACGTAAAGATTAATATATTGGACGGATATATTTGGACACCGGAAAGGTTCCGGAGAAGTTTGGAGCTCCGGAGGTTACTGAAACCCCGGGAGGTATATGGGCCTTATTGGGCCCATGTAGGAGGAAGGAGAAGGAACAAGGGAGGCGCGCCCCAAGCCCAATCCGACTGGGGAGGGGGCCGCCCCTTCCTTTCTCCTTCCCCCTCTTCCTATTCCTACTACTAGTACTACTTCCTAATACTAGTACTCCTTCCTTCCCCCTCCAAATAAGATAAGGAAAGGAGAGGGAAACCTACTTGGAGTAGGTTTCCCCCTCCCTTGGTGCGCCTCCCCTTGTGGCCGGCCACCTCCTCCCTCCCTCCTTTATATACGGGGGAGGGGGGGCACCCTAGAACACACAAGTTGATCCTTGAGATCGTTCCTTAGCCGTGTGCGGTGCCCCCCTCCACCATATTCCACCTCAGTCATATCGTAGCGGTGCTTAGGCGAAGCCTGCGTCGGTGAAACATCAAGATCGCCACCACGCCGTCAGGCCGACGGAACTCCTTCTCTCCGGAGCTCTGCTGGATCGGAGCCCGTGGAGCGCCATCGAGCTGAACGTGTGCCAAGAACTTCGGAGGCGCCGGAGTAACGGCGCTGGGATCGGCTGGATCGTGAGGAGAACGTGACGACTACTTCCTCTACGTCATCATCGACTCGGAGGTGCCGGAGTAACGGCGCTGGATCGGCAGGATCGCGAGGAGAACGTCGACTACTTCCTCTACGTTGTGATCGCTTCCGCCACGGTCTCACGAGGGTAATGAGACAACACTCTCCCCTCTCGTTGCTATGCCATCACCATGGTCCTGTGTGTGCGTAGGAAATTTTTTGAAATTACTGCGTTCCCCAACAGGCCGGGCCCACGTGGCGCGGCCCGTTCCATCGCGGCACGCTGCACTGTGCAGAAGCCGTTGTGCCCCGCGAGGCCGCCTCCTGCAGTGGCGGCCGGGCCCGCCGCCTCATGGAGTGGCGGCAGGTGACACGTGTAGCCTACCGCGCCTGCCGCCACTTGTGAGGGGGTCTTTTTTGTCCATTTCGTCCGCAGGGGGTCTTTTTTGGCAATTCCAGTCGGCAGAGGGTCTCTTTCGACAAAAAATCGGTCCTTTGGTAGTCATCTGCTGTCCTGAAGTGTCTGGAGAGTACTCCCTCCGTTCTTCAATGAGTGTACTTGCAACTTTGTTTGAAAGTTAAATTTTTTATATTTGACCGTATTTATACAATAATAGACCGAGGAAGATATCCTGAGTATGAATTTTCCTAGTTGAGTAATCCAGTATTGGCCCGACCACTCCCTCCTCTGAGCGCGCCCTCCCTCCTCTGCACCGGCGGCCACTCCGGCCCCGGCGGCCACCTTCCCCTCCTCCTCCGCCTGCCGTCCGTTCTAGCGCCGGCGTCCTCCATGGCGGACCGGGTCTCCCTTTCGGCGGCGTCCTCCGATGCATCGCTGAGCTCCCCGCGCCCTCGTCCGGTGCTCCGCTCGCTCCTGGTGGTCCCTGAGGTGGTTGGCACGGCGTGTGGGCCGCTTCTCCAGGGCACGGCTTCTCGCCCGTCTGCGCGGCTTCTCCAGGGCAATTGCCTACTCTGACAGGACTACCGCGAGTCCCCTAACCCGCTCTTCAAACACCACCTATTCCGGTGCGCTTTCCATATGGCTAGACATGTGTTCAACCGTATCCGAGAGATTTCGAGTCCAAGGAGGATGCCCTCGGAAAAATTGGCTTCTCCTTTTATCAGAAATGCACTACAGCTATTCGGATGCTTGCATATGGAGTTCCCGGCGATCTCATTGATGAGTATGTCTGGATAAGTGAATACACGCATAGACTCCATGTACAAGTTCTGCAAGGTTGTGATAGCAGTTTTTGGCCCGGAGTATTTGACATCACCAACTGCGGCAGATACAACCCAGTTGTTGGCGATCAATGCCAGTAGTGGCTTTTCCGGAGATGCTTGGTAGCATAGATTATATGCACTCGGAGCGAAAGAATTGCTCTTCTGCTTGGCATGGGCGGTATAGGCTCACCTCGACTATGTCCATCTCATGCAGAAAGGCCTACCAGCCATGCTGATTGGAGCACGCTCACATAGGGTGTATGGAGGCTAAATATTAAAAAATACCCAGAATTTCAAAATATTCAGAATTTCAAAACATTTGTTTAAATTCTCAAAACATTTTCAGAATTTCATTTTGTTTAAATTTACAAAAAAATGTTCATAATTTTTTAAATTTCCAAAAAGGTCAAAATTTCTAATTTTGATTAAATTCTAAAAAAGGTTCAGAACTTCAAATTTGTTTAAATTTTCAAACAATCTTCACAATTTCAAATTTTCTCTAAATATTAAAAAATACCCAGAATTTCAAAATTTGTTCAGTTTTTTAAAAATTGTTCAGAATTTCGATATTTGTTTAAGTTTTTAAAGTAAATGGAATTCCAAAATGTGTTTAAATTTCGAAAATGTTCAGAATTTCAAAATTTGTTTAAATTTTCGAAAAATTATTCAGAAATTCAAAATTATTTCAATATTGTAAAGAATTCAGATTTTTTTAGTTTCCAAATTAATCTTAATTCCATAATCTGTTTAATTTTTTTTAAACAATTGGAATCCAAAATGTGTTTAAATTTTTGTTCAGGTTTTCCAAATTTTTTCCACCATTCAAAAAAATTATTCGAAATTTAGAATTGTTCTACATGTCTAAACACATGCAGGATGCCAAACAAAGTCTCAGTTTAGTATGTCTCAGCACATACACCGCTACCAAACAACAGTAAATGCATGTACTCAGCATGTCTAGAGTTAGCATGTCTTAACGGGGAAGAATAATGCTATGGTGGGAACTGCGAAAAAAACACACCCTGAGAGGGTGCTCACATGCCAACAACACTTAGTTGCATGAATTCGTGGTCCACTACAGTAAATAGCAAAAGCATGGCCATCCAGCCCCCTCCAGCCCAGACGGCCCAACAGTTGCATGAATTCCACTACACATGGCTGAACATTCTAGCGTGAATTTCATTGCAATTAATTGCTTTTTTTGAGAAAAAAAACTGCTGCTAAAAAATCATTGAAACTTGAGCAAGACTAGCTAGTGTTGGTGACCTAATAGTTCTCATGTTCTTTCTTGAAACTTTTGTAAAGTAAAGAAGTCTTGTATCCCTCAAAGTTGGCGCTCCTTTATTTATTTCCTCGCATTTACATAAGCTCTATCTTGCGTGTCGTCGGCCATGAACACTGAGGCCCTCTTTGATTCGTACGATTCTCAAAACGCGGGAATAGGAAAAATAAAAGATTAGAGTGGCATGCCCAGTTGAATCCCATGGGATTAGCACAGAGTGTTTGATGCCACATGCCAAACAAAGAAAGTGAAAAAATAGGTTGGAGTGGATGCTAGATTTTCAATGAAATATAGTAGATTACATAAGAAAAATTCCTACGAATCAAATGACCAATGACCAATGTAGGGAAAATTCCTAAGGGTTCTAACCCTCCATAAATCCAATGAAATTCCTCTGAATCAAAGAAGCCCTGAAATTAATACACATTTTTTTAGGCAATTGAAATTAATACACATGTGCTTCATTCATAGGTTCGTGGGCTTCCTGGGTGACAGAGCCGATGGCCACACGCGCATGCTCCCGGGCCACCATAATGTGCACGCCTTCCTGCATGCACTTTGCTGGCCCATATAAGTTGTTTCTTAAACGCAAAAAAGGTGCGTTATCGGCGATTCGAAGCCACAACCACTAACTGGCGAGCGACCGTTCCAACTACCACGCTACACTTCGCTAGTTGATCGACTCATTCTCCATTTCTCTTCTTGTTTTAGTTCGGTTTGTTATTTTCTTTTTCCTTTTACTTTTTTTCTTGCCCTTTTCTGTTTATTCTTTTTGTTTTCTTTAATGCGTACTTTTTTAAATTTCGTGAAACATTTTTTTCTAAATTAATGAAATCCCAAATTGACACAAAAAATATCAATTTTGATGAACTCTTTTAAAATTTGATGAACTTTTTTCCAATTCTAAGAACTTTTTTCAACTACGATGCACTTTTATTAAAATTCAATGAACTTTTTTTAAAATTGATCAACTTTTTTCAAATTTTATGAAGAATTTTCAAATTTGATGAACTCTTTCTTAAATCCAATGAATTTTTTTTGAAAAGTTTATGAATTTTTTTAACTTTGATGACATTTTTAAAATTCGCTGAAGATTTTTTCTAAAATTCAGTGAACTTTTTTTCAAATGGTGAACTTTTTCAAAATCGATGAACTTTTTTCAATTTCGTAAAATATTTTTAAAAATTGGGTCAACTTTTTTTGAAAATTGATGAACCTTATTAAAAATTTTGATGAACTTTTTCCAAATTTGATGAACTTTTTTAAAATTCATGAATTTATTCCATTTCTGCGAATTTTTTCAATTGGTACAAACCTTTTTAAATATATATATTTTTTCAAATTCGTGGTTTTTGCGTATGTTTTTTCAACTTGATGTTTTCTTTATTTGTATAAAATACTAGTATATGTTTAACTTTTTTACTGAATGAATGGTCAAAGGAGCTCTTTTTCCCTCGGTGATCAGCAAAGCGATGGCTCCCTGGTGGTTAACGCGTGTGGGCATTTGCCTTCTCGATCAGAGATTGAATACTACTTCTTCCGATGAACGTGGGCATTTTTCCTTCGCCATTTTTTTTGCAGGTTTGCTGGGCCGGCCCATGTGGTGAGGCGCACAGGCGCCAACTACCTGTTTGGGTAGTTAAGGCGCCAAACAGGAGCTCCCGTCCAGCATCACCTAATGTGCAAATAAGCTACGCTTAGAGGTGGTAATCCCTATTTGACGCATTGTATGTCAAACTGTCGAGGATTCGCATGGCCGAACGGTCGAGAGACGGGCTAGCCCATTTAGCAGCTACATGTTCAACAAAATCCCCGTTTTAAGAAACTTCCAGACGGTTCCACTTTTTTTTTCTTTTTATATTTTAAAAATATTCAAAACTTTCAAAAAATTAAAAGGCTTGGAAAATTTTAATTAGTCAGAATTTTTTATTTTCAAAATTTCAAATTTTCCCATTTTATATATATTTGGAATTTTTTATTTTCAAAATTTCAAATTTTCCCATTTCATATACTTTTAAAAGTTTGCGTTTGAAAAACAACTTGTTCACATACATTCAAAAATTGTCCACATTTAAGAAAGATGTTCTCAAAATTTTAAAAAATGTTCACTTTATAAAATAATCAATGTTGCCATGTTTTGTTTTGAAAAAGACCACTTGAAAAAACAAAAACCCTGTTAGAACGTTGAACATGAAAAAAAAAATCAGGCGTTCGCTAGCTCGCCAGTCACTACAGTGTTGCGAGCGCTTAATGGAGGGAGAACCTGCTAGCTGCTGATGCACAGTCACGTGGAGATGAGGGTGCTGCCCATTGTAGGGTCGACGCAGTGGCGATGTTTTATTTTTTTATTTTTATTTTAGAAAAGGAGGAACACTCCCGGCCTCTGCATCTGGACGATGCATACAACCACTTTATTAATTATTTATATAAGACCTTACAAAATAATACAATAGTAAGACTAAAGACACCGTCTAAGCAACATCTGTCGCTACTCCTATATATCCAAATGATGAAGAGATGCTGATAGTCTGGGCATAATACCAAACAGACCTCGCAGCCAAAGCTAACATCTAAGACCTGAGGTCCTATCCAGGACGCCTTTGCGGGTATGGGGCACCCACGGTCCGGCGCACTCCTCAACCAGACGCTCACGGGTATGAGGCCGCCGCAGCCACCTGCCACCAATCCATCTTCAGAGTTGTACTGCTGCATCTACATTGCCCGGTCTAGCTGCCGTCGACGCCACCACGACGCCAGACCGCGTCACCCTCCTGCGCGAGTTCATCTCCGCACATCGGACACCGAGTCCCCACAGCGCCATGCCGTCGAGATCCGCCGCCATCAATGAGTGGGATGACGCACCGCTCCACCAAAGAATCCGTCATCTGGTCCCTCGAACACGTGTGTACCTCCAAGAATGACGCCCCCAAGGGGGGAGCGACACCAGAGCGCCGCCGTCATTCAATCATTCGATCTAGGGTTTCCCCCGAAGGTAGCAAATAGTGGCCTTGAACTTCTCCACGGCGATGCCTTCAAGAAGGGAACGATGCAGATAGCGCCGCCACCGGCGGCCTTGGCAGAAGCCCAAAGCAAGTTTTCACCCAGATCTGTTCGAAGGAATCCAACTCCTGAGCACGGCCGCCGCCATCACCAGGCTGAGCACATGCCGCCGCCGGCACCTCCACGATGCCCAGAGGCCGCGAGACTCGCCATCTGGAGGGGAACCGCTCTGGGGTGGGGGCCCCAGATCCGCCGCCGCCAGCCGTAATGGCCGGCCCCACGCTGCCCCCGCAGCCGTGGAGGCACAACCGCCGCCGGAATCCGATTGGGCCGCCGCCCCATCACGCCTACTCCGCCTCCACGCCGGGAGACCAGGTTCGCCATCACGTTTCGGGCAGAGGATCCCCTCGCGAGGAGAGGAGGAAGGCCAGCCGTCCGCCATCCGCCGGGCGAGCTCGCTGGCCTCCTCCGGCGGCGGCGGGGAAGCAGGAGGGGTGGGAGGGCCTGGAGGCGACGGCGGCTAGGGCGCCCGAGCCGCCCCCCTGGAGGCGACGCGAGGGCTATCTCCAAATCCTATCGACCCGCAGGGCGATGTTTTAGTATAATCATTGGGAACAACTTAATACTACACAGCATAATGCAGACTTCCGTCTTCCAGGAAAGGCACTCATTAATGGCGTCCACAATGTAACTATCAACCGGCACTAATTAAGCAACCTTTTTTTTTGTTAATCAATCTAGAACAGGACTCTGCATGAGCTGTATCAGCTCCAACTTTATAAAAAAATGTAAAAAATAATGGTAGAATACTGTGATACACCAACAGGTTCTATGAGTGACAAATTAGCTGTACGATGATCTAGACAAAAAGTTCACATTTCAGTACACAGTTGTGAGAGGCCGAGATGGCATGGAGTTCTCTACATTCAGGAGCAACCAGATCACTTCTTGCTAAGTTGCCACCACCTTCTTCGACATAGGCATAGTGTCGGTCTAAAAGACTCTATTGTTGCCGGTGTGTCGATTTTTATTTCATGAATTTTGTCAAACTTCTGGATTTGGCTGTGTGCATCTTAGTTATGCAGAGGCCGGGTGTTACTCATAATGCTTTGTATCCGCTTGATGCTACATTTTGAGATAATAAAGTCGCCCTTTATCGAAAAAAGTTGCCAGGATATACGAAACCTCCTGAAACATGAGGGTACGTAGCCGGATTCAGAAACAACATGAGAGAATAGAGGCTCCGTGACATCAACCGGCCAAGCGCTGAAATGTACATGCGCCCCCTTCAATCACCCGGGGACAGTAGCAATGCACTGCAAATTATGGGCACCATTAGATTTTAGCAGCGATGGCAAGCGCCGTGTATATTCATTATTGAACTCTAAAACACCATTTCCAAAAAAACACCATAAGAGTAACAGTATCCATATTCTTGAGAAAATGCAGAAAGGCCTATGAATTGTTCAGAACACTAGCAAACTTGTCGAGGAAAATCTCTTTGCCGAATAACTTGTTGAAAAAAATGACTACTAAACGGGGGGTAAAGAAAAGAATAATAACATCGTCCTAAACAAGTTGTAAATGGTCAGTAACTAGTTTAAGTATACGAGGGGTCAGCAAACAAATATATATTCTGAAGTAACGGTTATCTAGGAGGACACAAGTCGTAGTATAGTAATAAGCCAGATTGAGATAAAATTGGCCGAGTACCTCAGAGGTAGTTTGTCCATTGTAGAAAACCAGTAACTGAAACGACTTGCCAGCCAGAACATGGATACATTCATCGCAATAGATTGATTGAAGGCGATCTCAGCAACGCTGTGATGGGCTCTGCAAATTATAGCAAGTTAAAAAGACAGACAACTTGGGGACATGAGGCAACTGAATTGTGAGAGAGATAAATGTTGAGGCATACTACTTCTGTATACTCTCCATCATAGAGTAGAGTAGGACGGTTGGGATTCATCATGGCTGCTCTCTCCATGGCAGCCTTTAAGGCCTCATCGGCCCCAATCTCGACAGATGCATGGCACCAGATAGT
Source organism: Aegilops bicornis (assembly GCA_021605145.1). Lineage (NCBI taxonomy): Eukaryota > Viridiplantae > Streptophyta > Magnoliopsida > Poales > Poaceae > Aegilops > Aegilops bicornis. Next base: position 654,753,830 of record CM038674.1, read on the forward strand.
AATAAGGCGGGGGAGGTTTTCAATCCCGAAATCAAATGACTCGCCTTCAATTGCGCGGAAAGAAAGATAGAGTTTTTCTAAATTGGACATGGATCCTACTGCAAATATCAGATCGGCCCCGAAATCAACACCCGTATCATAAACAAACTGTTTCAAGCATTGGAATCCAACTTCTCCACCGATTCTGACCCTTGTGCCCTCATTCACCCATGGCCGGCATAGATCCAGAATGAGCAGAGCAGGTAAGGCTCCAAGGATGCACAGATCTTCCTGCTCTAGTCTATTCACCTCAAGTCGTAACTTTCGCAGGTTGACAAGGGAGCCCACCCATTTTGGCACTTGCGGGATACGTGACAAATTGGTCAAAAGTTGTTCAAGACTTAGCAGAGTAGAGGAGAATGGTCCCTGTAACAAGTCGCCCGCATTCTCAACATCAAGGAAACGAAGGTTTTGACTGACTAGGTTATCAATGCAAGATGCAACAGCTTTCTTGCACTCATTAGTTGCAACTGCATGTTGAGTGTCATAATCAAATTCAAAACAGAGTTTCAACTTCTTCAGATTCTTGAGCTGACCAAGTTCTTGCAGGAAGTTTAATGGCTCCTTGGAGACTTCAACCTCGCCCAACGTCTCCAGTGATTGCATCTTCCAAATTCCATCAGGAAATTTAACATAGCTCCGAACCATTAGATGCACCAGCCTTTTCAGATTAACAATACTTGCTGGCAGTTCATGTAGCCCGCAACATCTTGCGTCTAGAATCTCTAAGCACTGTAAATGTCCGATCTGCTCTGGGAGCTCAGTTATGTCTGTTTCTCTAAGGTCAAGGTACCTCAACTGAAATAACCCCACTATATTCGCAAGATGATGGTTTTCCATTTGACTGCAATCTCTAAGGACCAGAACACGCAAATGCTTGAACTCATTGAGAGAAGGGATTTCCATAAGAGAGCCAAACAAACTAAGTGATCGAACATGAGACAGCACAAGGCCGCTTGGAACAAAATAATTTTCTCTATCTTTGACTTGTATAGCGAGCCTTCGGACTTTGCTTTGTGTCCCAACGGTTAGATTGGGAACACCAACTAATGTAACAAAGTTTTCTTCAATGGACTTGGATATGATGAAATCAAGAATTGTGTCATGTACTCGAATACTCCTCACATTGCCATATCTGGTCATCTCCACCGGTTGGATCAAACTTCTATTGATGAGCTCATTGAAATACTTCTCTCCTAACTCATATGTTGTATACCTGCCTTCTTTATGAATGAATCCTTCACCAATCCATCTCCTTATCAGGCCCTTTTTCTCAATAACAGAATCCTCTGGAAATATACTGAGATATAAAAGACAAGTTTTTAGATGAATAGGCAGATCAAAGTAACTAAGTGACAGTATCTTTATCATTCTTTGGACACTTGAGTTCCTTTCAAGTGCACATCCAATTGAAGCTTTTACTTGATTCCAATGATGCTCTGTTTGTTCAGTGTTAGCCAACAAACCAGATATAGCAATGATTGCCAGAGGTAAACCATCACATTTTGCCAAGATCTGGTCAGAAGCTTCTTCAAGATATGCAGGGCAGTTTTCTTTGGAGTTGAATAATCTTCCATAAAATAATTGTCTCGAGTGTACCATATTCAGAGGTTTTATATTATAAATATGCCCCCTGAAAGATGAATGGCATGAATGAGCGACATTGCTGATACGAGTAGTTGTGATTATTTTACTGCCATAATTGCTTGACGGGAATGCACACTTCAGAACTTCCCATGACTCCTCCTTCCATATATCATCAACAACAATCAAGTACCTGCACATGAATTAAGAGGGATAATAGAAAGCTTAGATATAAAGAGAAAAACAATATATTCGTTGATAACCTATCATATATTCATTACGTCGGTGTTAGAGCATATCCAGCAAAGTCGCCTTATTGGCATCCTCCATACCGTATGTGGAGCGCGCTTCATATGGTATGTAAGCTGCCGAGGCAATGAGGAAGCACACAATCAACTTATTTGCTGCCTCCATAATCGTGTAACCTACTGGGACATCCTTTTTTCCAACCTCCCCATCCCCATGTGAGGTGTGGGGACACCTTGAGTTTCTTTCATGCCACATGCAATCTACATGCAACAACCATATGTACTTTGCTCCAAAAGGCAGCCCAAGACACAATATAGGGTGATTGGCCTACTGGAAAAAAGGCTTATAGGCGGGCTCACATTAGTGGCGGGCGCACTCTAGCGCCTGCCACTGGTAATCTGACAAATTACCAGTGGCGGGTGCAAAATCCCGCCAGCCACTGCTATTGGCTTACCAGTGGCGGGCTTCACTTTGCGGCTGCCACTGGTAACATCTGTCTAGATTTGCCACATGAAAAAACCACTAATACTTGCTTTACCAGTGGCAAGCAACAATATGTGCCCATCACTGGTATTGTTTGGTCCCACCCCAAATATGTTCAAAAATACCAGCGGCAGGCTGAAATACGTGCCCTCCACCACTGTTTTTGGATAGATTTGTCGTGGGACAAAATACCAGAGGCTAAAGGACTGCCAATGGTGCATCATTTAGTAGTGGCGGGCAACAAGTTAAGAAGTGGCGAGCAAGTTGTTTTGCCCGCCACTAGTAACTAATCACTGATGGTCTGTTACTAGTAGCGAAAGATCAGTGGTGGGCCTCCTGAGCTCAAAGCCCACCACTGATGCCCATTTGCCGCTCGCCACTGTTAGCCATTCCTTAAGTAGTGTGGGAGGCTAGATATGGAGGGTGCTCCATAAATTACGGCAATCCCTGACAAGATGCCGACTCTGCTAAAGTGCCTTTTTAAGAAAAATCACTATAAAAAACGATGATTATGGCGATTGGGCCATGTGGCCACTCTGCTGAAGTTGCTCTAAGTCTAGCACATTACATACTACATATTGACAACGAGCAATTTAAATAGAAGGAACGATGACCACAAGTAATGATACACCCCAGTTATCCCGAGAAGCATGCACAAAACAATCTAAATAAGACATAGATCAATAAATGATTTCTAATAAATATATCAAGGGCACGTCTAACAGTCTATGGCGCACAGTTAAAAAGGGAAAGTCTACCCACCACCTCGTCCAAGAGAGATAACAAGGGAAACTATCAACCAATCACGGCACCTGTTAACCCCCCCCCCCCCCCATGTGTTAGATGCCCGCATGATCTCGACAATTTATGTGTTTGTTTTGTTCTGCATTAAATCCAGTTTTAAAATTTTTAAAATCCACAACTTCCAAGCTGTGAGGTGGAATCCAGGTTCTCTTTCACTAATGGAATCCTCAAACGAGCTCTTTGAAACAATGACCCCTTGGTATATGTTTGGCTGAACTTCTTCCAGTGCCAACTTTAATGCTACATGATACAACTTTAGTATCACATAATGCAAGTTTAGTATTGCATGATCTAACTTCCTGTGAGGGTTAAATTCTATATTAACCAAATTCGTATGATATGCGACTCAATGTGGTGCCACTGACAACTATCTAGCAGTCCATGTGCAACTTTTCCTCTACTCGTGGATGTGCAATTTCACTGTTGGCATCCTAGCCAACCAACCTTATCAGTGAGATGTGCGACTTAGTCTACTGCCACAGGCAACTGTCTAGCAGTTGATGTATGGCTCCTCATGGATGTGTAGTTTTCACTGTTGGCAATCTACTTCAACTACCCTACTGGTGGGACGTGCAACTTCATCTCCTGGCCCGGCCAACTGTCTAGCAATCAATGTGCAACTTTGTTACCTAGCTCATGGATGTGGGAGGCTAGATATGGAGGGCGCTCTACAAATTACGGCAATCCGTGACAAGATGCCAACTCTGCTAGAGTGCCTTTTTAGGCAAAATCACTATAATAAATGGTGATTATGCCGATTGGGCCATGTGGCCACTCTGCTAAAGTTGCTCTAAGTCTAGCACATTCCATACTACATATTGACAATGAGCAATTTAAATAGAAGGAATGGCGACCACAAGTAGTGATACACCCCAGTTATCTCGAGAAGCATGCATAAAACAATCTAAACAAGAGATAGTCAATACATGATTTCCAACAAATATATCAAGGACATGTCTAACAGTCTATGTCACACAGTCAAAAAACAGAAGTCTACCCAGCACCTCGTCCAAGAGAGATAACAAGGGAAACTATCAAGCAATCACCACACCTACTCGCCCCCCCCCCAATGTCATAGACGCCCACATGATCTCTGCAATTTATGTGTCTGTTTTGTTCTGCATTAAATATCGTTTTCAAAATTTTAAAATCCATAACTTTCAAGCTGCGTGGTGGAATCCAGATTCACTTTCGCTAATGGAACCCTCAAACGAGCTCTTTGAAACAAGGACCCCTTGGTATATGTTTGGCCAAACTTCTTTTAGTGCCAACTTTAATGCTACATGATACAACTTTGGTACTACATAACGCAAGTTTAGTGTTGCATGAACTAACTTCCTGTGAGGGTTAACATCCATGTTAACCAAATTCGTATGATATGCGACTCAATGTGCTACCACGGAGAACTATCTAGTAGTCTATGTGCAACTTTTCCTCTACTCGTGGATGTGCAGTTTCACTGTTGGCATCCTGGCCAACCAACCTTATCAGTGAGATGTGTGACTTAGTCTGCTGCCACAGGCAACTGTCTAGCAGTCGATGCTCCTCATGGATGTGTAGTTTTCACTGTTGGCAATCTACTTCAACTACCCTACCGGTGAGACGTGCAACCTCGTCTCCTGGCCCGGCCAACTGTCTAGCAAGTGATGTGCAACTTTGTCACCTAGCCTCCCACCCCCCGCCCACCATTCGTGGACGTGTAGTTTTCATTGCTAGCACCCCATCCTAACTATCCTACTAGTGAAAGGTGTAAGTTGTTCTGTTCCCCCGACCATCTGCCAATGTGGATGTGCAACTTTTTCAACTAAGAGGAAGTTGGCAAATGTGCTCTAAATTATGTTTCTGTGGCACTAAAATTGATTCCTGGAGAACTAAAGTTGAATGGAAAAAAGTTTACCAAAGCAAACCCATGAGGGATCTAATTCCAAAGAGCTCATTGGAAGAAATCTACCGGTGAAAGCATATCTTAATTCTTAAGATCGCTTCAAAAGTTACGACTTCTTGAAAATTTTAACAATATATAAATGCATAACAAACGTAGGTCCACCATGGCTGTGTACATAACGTGTGTTGTTTGGTTCATGGTTGTCCCCCTGCGCATGAGTTTCCCCCACTCCAGGTGCCACAGCAGCCGCAAGTCGCGTGTTGCGTAGCGTGTGCGTTCGATGGAACGAAAAAGTGCAGCTGCCCATTTAACATTTAGGATACTCTCTATCCAGAATCACCTATAGCTCAAAGCGTAGGGAGCACTAATTTTTCGACATAAAGAACTATATCAAACAACAAGTTTACTAATAGTACGATTTTCATGTGAAATAACTTTCTTAATTATACATTGAAGGAGGACAGCTAGAAGGGGTAGAAGCTGTACCTTTTATCTGCTAGAAAATCATTGATCTTGCTGATGAGTTGTTGTATACTCCCTGCTTTAGTGTCACCAAATTTTTGACCAGTAACTTCACTAAGAATAGTTCTCAAGATACACATCATGTCTGGATTTCTTGACACAGATAAGAAATTATGACACTCGAAATGCCCTTTTAGCTCCTGATACACTTGGTTTGCAAGAGTTGTCTTCCCCATACCTCCAGCTCCAACAATAGAGACCATCTTTAGTTGGTGTTGAGTTGACGCAACTCCATCATCTTGTGTCAACATTTGTATTATCTCACACTTGGGTTCATCAATTCCGATGAGTTTTGAGGCATGCTCAAAGATAGCAAGCGCTCTGGGGTCAACAGTTGCATTTCTGGTGCTGGAGAAATCCTCACGGTTCTTGTACCTTGCATTCCTCTGGCCCACCTCAATGATTTGTTTCTTCAATCCTTGAATCTCTTTGCCAATCCGATGATGAGTCTTCATCTTTCCCAACTTCCCTAACGAGGACTTGATCTTCTCTATGAAACCATCTGGCTTTGCATCTTTCTGGTCGGCAACTTGCATGAAGTCATCTATAGAGTCCTCCATGTCATAGGAGAGCTCCCTCACCGCCGTCATCCACACCTTATCCTGCACATCAGGGTCCTCCTCCTCTGACATCTTCAGGAGAAAGGCGTGCATAGCGGCGAGCTCGTCCGTAAGGAACTTGATCTCGCCATGCACCCCCTTGACACGCTTGTACTCGGCAACCAGCAGAGTGGCCAGCTTCTCGAGGATGGGTTTTAGGGCACCCGCCGCTGCACTCACCAGAGCGGCCTCCATGGTTGGGAGCTTGCGAGTATGGTAGCTAGCTAGCCAAGGGCTCTCAAAGCTAAGTTAATTTTGTGTGTGGGAGGATGGGTTGTGGTAGCAGCGTAGGTCGAATGGGTGCTCCCCACCTCAACCTTAATACTTCCGGTCAGTTGCACTGTCACTAGGGGCTTTGCATCAATTCATTGTAATCACTTGCTTTTCCAAGTAGTACCACCATGTGCATCGCACCGTTGCTCCACCGGAGAGGCTCTCTTAATTAACCTCAGATCGTTGCTAACCCCCAAGAGGAAGAAACAAGAAAACTGCGTTGAGCAATGTCGAAATGCATGTGGTGGCTCCTTAATTTTAAGCTCAAAGTGCATCGGAATGTGCAGGCGTGCGTACATAGATCTGAAACAATTTGCCGACACGAGGTATATATTAGTACATTTTTGACAGTACAGTAGTACTCCTCTTTGATTAGTTTAGCTGACAGGTTGTCTGCACTCCATGTTAAACTCCTCTAGATCTGCGCATGAGCTGTGCCTCTGACAGTCTGACAAGGTGTATTAGTTTTCCTTTCACGAGGTATTCGTTTTTGCACTAGCTAGCTACCCCCCGCCCCGGTTTATCAGGTCCCTTTTATTTTGGAACAAAATTTGACTTATAAATTGTACTGTAATAAATATAAATTATATAACACAAAAAGTATATCATGGAAAACTTCTTTCAAATACAAATCAGAGACATTACTTTTTGTAGCATGTACGTTATATTTAGTTATTAGTAATATAGATGGTCAAAGTTTGACACAAAATACGTGGGGATCAAATAAATCAGAACGGATGGAGTAGCTTGTTCTTCAAGAGCTACGACATATGTGAGTCGTAGCTTTGTTCAAGACCAACAAATTACGGATGACGGGGAATAAATAGTGGATTTGTTTCATTTCTTTTAGTGAAAACGAAAGGCACTCCTTATTTCGAATGAGACTTCTTTTGAGAAAGTGAAATTTGAGTGAGATATCGGATGGTTTGAAAAGGGAAATTTCATAATATTTCACTATGCATAGTCTTAGGGAATTTAAACTAAGTGCCCCTTTGATTTTAAGAAATTTGATAGCATTTTGTAAGATTTTTGATGCTTAGAATTTTTTCCTATGGGATCTGAGGATTTTTTCTAAGTATTCCTTCACACTCTACTTGGAGAAATAACATTGTACGCATAAAACTCTTACTTTGTTTTTATATGTTGTCCAACACTATTTGTTGTAAAATCCTATAGTTTTCTCAATCATGTAGGAATCAAATGGATATGTAAATACATTTCCCCCTAATACAACAAGACTCCTTCCTAAGCCTTCCTTCTCTTGCACTTAGTCTTGACTCTTGATAGTCGACTCCTGTCGGCCGACTTCATTGGCGTTGCTGCCTAGAATATGCTTGGGAGAAGAGCGGGCGATCTTGTGTAAATAGTAGGCCTAGGTTTAGAGTTCCCTTACGAAGGTGTGGCACTATGCACTACGGAAGTAGGTGAGTTGCATCGATGGCTAGCGGTGGCGGTTCTCCTACATGTGTTGCTCCTATGGCCGGAGACCCAGGTGGAGGGGGTGTCATCGCATGCTCTTGTCTGAATAAGCTCACTTGGATCCAACATGCGGAGGTTTTCTCACATTCTTGCTTCCCTTCCTTGTGCTTGAGGAGGCGTGGTCAAGGCAGACAAAGATCTCCCGCGAGCTGATGCGACCATGTGCAACCACGCGTATAAAGACCCAACCATTTGCCGACACGAGGTAATGCAATTGGTGCCTGGTTTCAACTTTCAACAAAGTGTCATGTTTACCATAGTAGTACTATTTGTTGAGTTAACCAAAACACTTAAATCCCTAAAAACGCTTAATAAACGAACAAAAAGGGGTCGTCTTCCATGCATGTTGATCCCATGTTGCTCCAAAAGTTCTCTCCACCCGACATTGCTAACAATTCATTAATCGTTGGTGCTAATTAACCTAAAATAAGAGGGGAAAGGATGCCGAGTTGCATGCGCTGTCTCCATGTGGTTTGTTGGTATAATTAAATTCAAAATTAAGGAATGCAACCACACGTTTAAAGACCTAACCACTTGCCTACACGAGGTAATACAGGTGCGCTGGTTTCAAGTTTCAACAAAGTGTCATGTTTATGTTTATGTTTCTAGTGGCAAGGCAATGTGGTCTCCAACGTTAACTTCTCTAGATCTGAGCCTGCTTATGTTTATGTGCTTAATACTCCAAGACTGTTATTTTTTCTATTGATATATATAATATATACATAAACACTGTTCTGATCACGGGATCAGAATAATATTCTGATCACAACCTGAACTTCTCATATAAAGCGCCTGAACTTCCCTGTGTACAAACCCGACCTTCGGGCTACCTTCACAACCGTGGCTTCCCCCGCGTATTATTCCCGTCGGTAGTGTTGCCTGGGATGTGAATGTAATCCAGATACTCATACCTGCATCTAAATGCTCGTTTTGATTCGTAATTTTGCATTTTGGCGGATTCACTCTCGGGGCGGATGAACTCGTGTCTGTTTATAAGTTTAATGCATTCACTGGATGTTCTGGAACCTCCAACATGATGGGAATTTGGTGTAGGTACGAGTTTCGTGGACAATTTGTCGTTAATTTCAACGGATTTGATTTCGGGATTTGTGTTCTTCATCCGCGGGAGTGGTTTCCGTGGCTTCTGTGGATTTGTTGCTTTGCGTGAATATAGAGGACGGATTTGATTGCAGTAATGAGATTGGATCCTTCATACGTTGTTAATTTGGTCGGGCAGGCGCATACACCCCAGAAATCGGGCGATTGGATCTCGTGTCCGCCCGCTCTGGTTTCGGTTCTTCGATGAGACAGCTTGGTGGCTTTATCGTTTTTTATGTTAGGACGGAGTAGGATATCGTTCGAGGTCTCGGACTGAGAAGGTGTAGTCACCTAAGTGATTAAATCTGAAAAGCAAATTCGATAATGCGTTTTTTCGAGTGATTCTACTGTCTGTGTTACAGGGTTGGACTTCTGCACCTTTTGTGCTTGAACTTCCCTCGTTTTAATGCATGTTTTTTGGTTGATGCTGCAATGCGATCTGTTCGGTTGGTGTTGTTATAAAAATTTTGTGTATGTTTTTTTGTTTTTCAGAGTACTCATATACGTAAATGTGGAGCTGGTCCATAGATACACAAATCATCCTTTTTATATTTATTCTTTCCTCGGGACTATTTTTTTGGATCATCCACGTTCTGTGGTAGTAATTGGACTTCTATATTACGAGTGATTGAACTTCCTGAATTCCACATTGCAAGGTGGTACAACATCGCGCTATATTTTTTCTTTTTTTTCTTTTTTTTTAATTTTCAATTTTTCTAATTTGGGTTTTAGTTTGTTCCGTGGCAACTATGGGATTATTCCCAAATATGCATGCATACCTTACTTATTTTATTTTGTAACATGTTTGCATACTTCAAAAGTGGTAGAACTTTTGTTTGTGTTTAACGTGAACTTACAAGATTTTTGCTTCTCTGTAATTTGTCTTTCTACATGTTCATTTGATGTTTTTTCAAAACGCCGAACTTCTGTGTTTTTACAACTTGAACTTATCTTTTTATTTAGAACATTTGATTTGTTAACCTACGCCTTGTGCATTTTGTTTCTTCGACACTAAACATTATTATTCCTCGGGTGCTTCTTTCTTGTTTTTTATGTCACAGCAAAAGAAATTTGAATGCAGGTTAATCTTTTTGACATTGATATTCCAGGACAGATAACATTCCAGAAATCAAAAACCCTTAGTAGATTTCTTTCTGCAATTTGTTGTAACTAGTGTGTAAGTGTGGAGCTGGACCACATGCACTATCTTCAGTATTATCTGGACTTCTCTTTATTTAATGGTTGAACTTCTGGTTTTGGAGATTGCACTCCACATTGGAAGGCGAAGGTGCATGATCCTCTATATTTTCTTTGTTTGGTTTTCTTTGTAATTTTAATTCTCCAGCTGTTTTTTAGACTTTTGTCTCGTGAGCAATCATGGGATTAGCCCAAGTATGGGCCGAGACAGGAACGAGCCGGAGCAGGCGACGACGCGGCGTGCCGCGTCGTCGCATGCGGAGGCGAGTCCGTCACATCCGTGACCCCACTATCTATCTTAGGGTTTTTAGGGTTTAGGGTGCGTGCGGTGGGGGTGGAAACAGAATAACTGCATTGCGTCCTGTCAAATCCTAGCGCGCAGCAATGCGGTAGCGCGAGGCCGAGCCGGGGGGGGGTCAGGACCCTCCCTCCTCGCGAGGCCGAGACAGAACGAAGCCGGAGAGCGACGACGCGGCGTGGCCGTCGCCGCATGCGGAGGCGAGTCCGTTACATCCGTGACCCCACTATCTATCTTAGGGTTTTTAGGGTTTAGGGTGCGTGCGGTGGGGTGGAAGCAGAATAACCGCATTGCGTCTGTCAAATCCTAGCACGCAGCAATGCGGTAGCGCGAGAGGCCGAGCAGGAGGGAGGTCGGGACCCCCTCCCTCCTCGCGAGGCCGGACAGAACGAAGCCGGCGCATGCGCCGAGGCGGGGTGCCGCGTCGTCGCATGCGGCGGCGAGTCCATCACATCCGTGACCCCACTATCTATCTTACGGTTTTTAGGGTTTAGGGTGCGTGCGGTGGGGGTGGAAACAGAATAACCGCATTGCGTCCTATCAAATCCTAGCGCGCAGCAATGCGGTAGCGCGGGCCGAGCAGGGGGGAGGGGGGGTCAGGACCCCCCTCCCCTCCCCCCGCGAGGCCGAGACAGGAACGAACCGGAGCAGGTGACGACGCGGTTTGCCGCGTCGTCGCATGCGGAGGCGAGTCCGCCACATCGTGACCCCACTATCTATCTTAGGGTTTTTAGGGTTTAGGGTTTAGGGTTTAGGGTTTAGGGTTAGATATGAACTTCATCTGTTTTTGTACTTGAACTTCTTCTTTTTGTTTCTTTATGGTTTATTTATTCCTACTCCTTTACTTCTTTTATTAGAGTACTTGAACTTCTGTTCTTTATTTTTTGAACTTCTTTTCTCTTGTTTTTTAGGTGTTTATTTTTTGTTTGTATTTTTCTTCACTTGGTAGTGTATTTGCCATCTATTTTTGGTTTTAAGGATATCAAGGTCTTTGTTGTATGATCTTATCTCATTATAATATATGCATTCAAATGGTGCATTCATTTATCTATAGATGTATTTACTTTTATAGCTGTTGGGGGGTAAAACTGCAATTTCACCTGCGCTGCAACTCCCACCACGACAGACAAGCATTAACTTATCATCTCCCTCGCCACCACCTGTCAGAAAACCCCTCTCCCTCTGTCGCTCGCTCTCCCCCCCCCTCTCCGTCGCTCCGCTGCCTCCTGCAACTGCAACTCCCCCCGATTTCTCCGCCCCTGTCCCCTGCCCTCGCGAGTAGAGTAACCGGCGCACTCCCCCGCTCCTATTTCTCCCCCGCGCCGCGCTCTCCCTCGCCCAGCGCGCTCTCCTCTCCTCCGAAGCGAGGGCGGCAACTGCTTGCGTGTGGCGTCGTTGGGAGTGAAGAACCACCGCAGATTCATGCGTGCGCGGGTCGTTTGGAGAGGTACAAACGTTGCCCCCCGCCCCATCCCCCCATAATGCTTGTATTCACTTTCGCAAGATCTGTGGTGGCCTGCCTGTTTGCTCTGTTTGCTCCCGCGTCCGCCTCCTACCCCTTTTTCTGATGGTTTGGTGGGACATTAGGTAGGGTTCTTGGGCGTGTGGTGGTTGGATTGCATTCCCCCGTAGCCAGATTTGTTTGTGATATGCTTGTGTGTGGATTTTCATTTCCCCTTTGTTGATTTTAGCAGTCAGATGCATGTCAGAGAGGGTGTGGTGTGATTGTTGATGCTAGATCTGTTGTATCTAATGGCATTACTGTTGTGGATTTGGAGGTCTAGATTATGTTTGTGACATTGTAGTTAGTTTCTGGATACATTTTTTGTTGTACTTGCCTATATGTGCTACTGTCCTCTATTCATACTTGTTGGTTCTAGTTGTTTGAAGTTGGTTCTAGGGTTTGATTCAGTTTCCTTTTTTGCATTTTGTTGTATGTTTTTCTACTTGCTAACTATATGGGATCAATCTTCTGTGTTTACAGGTTGTTCTAGTGTTTGGAGTTGCATTCATTGAGGCGGTTGTGTTGTCATGGCTTCAAAATCTTCTCCAGGTATCTTAATGTAGTTGTATCTTGTATTTTAAGCAGTAGTATTGTTATATATATATATGTTTGCCTATATCTTTATTTGGTTTTCTTGTTGGACTACCAGTCTTAGTAGTGTGAAGTTCTAATAAGGTTTGTGTGTATGCATTTTACACATAGTTTATGTGTGTGCTTTTTCATATTTTAAAGTGTATATCTTTGTTTTTTGTTTTCTTGTTATCATGTTCATGGTATTGATATTTAGTTTTCCTGTGAAATACTATTTGTGGTCATGCTACATCTTTTTTATGTGTTACTAGCTTTGGTCGTGTAGTTGAACTTCTGGTTTTAGTTATTGTTTGTTTATAATGAAATTTGGTTGAAGTTCTGTTATGCACCTTTTGTTTTACTGCTTTGCTATATATTGTTGAACTTCTGGAGATTAATGTTGTATGTAGTAGCACCTCTGGTGTAGATTGTTTTTATATTTAGTATGTAATTTTTAGATTGTTTTGTTGTGTTTACTGCTTTGTTAGTTATTGTTGAACTTCAGGGTATTGGACATTGATGTAAATGTAGAAGTCCCTTGGTGTAGGATTGTGCATTAGAACTCAGCTGCCTTTTTACTTGCATTTTCTGTAGTTGGTGGGGAGTTGAATAGTTCTGAAAAAAATGCCTGCGATAAAGATGGAGTTTCAGAGGTTAATACTGATGCTCCAATATCTGATGCGGCTAAATCACCCATTATTCCTTTGACTGTGATTGCTAAGGTTGCTTTGAGCCTTGAGAATTTTTCAAGCCTTGAGGATCTTGCTTTTGCAGCTCTTGCTTCACCTAGTATGTGAAACCCCTTTTCTTTTCATTTTAAAGTTTTGAGCCATGTTTTTTTAGTTTGTTCATGTTGTTTGTTTTTGTTTTTGTTCCTGACTTTTTTTTATTTTTTGCTTCGATTTTTTGTGTTCTTTGCAGATCTGTCCACAGAGGAGGAAGCTGTGAACACCATCAACTATGTTTTATCTGATTTGGGTTTATCAGAAACCCCTGCTGCTGCTGAGGAGGGGGCTCCGTCAGTCAAAGGTTGTGATTCCGTTCAGGATCCTTTGTGCTCTCTTCAGATGTCAGAGACGCAGTCGCAGTCTGTTGATGGCACTGAACCTGTCACGCAACCCGTGGATGTGCCTCTTCAGCTTCTCCTGGAGGACCAACGTAAGAGGAAGAAGCAAGAAGATTTTGTCAAGAAGAGGGCGGCCCGCCTTGAGAAAGGTTCTGATGTTCACGGATCTGTTCATGCGGCTGAGTTCACTGTTGAGGAAGACGTGCCGTGTGGTAGTGATGGCACGGTTGTCCCTGTTAAGAAGAAAATCAAGAAGACTACTGCGAGGAAGCTAGTAGTTGGTGAAGTTACTCCTCGGAAGAGCCCACGTGTTTCAAGGCCAACAGAAGTTGTTGAAGATGAAGGGTTAGGCCTTAGTGGCATGCCCCGCCGTAGTCCTCGTGTGCTTGCCACTGCCGCGCCTACACCTTCTCCGCTTGGTGCTGGTGCATCTGGTAAGGGGAAGAAATGTGGCGTGAAGCACAAGGTTCCACCTGCAAAGGTCAACAAGGATGTGAAGAAGCGTTCTCGTTTTAATCCAGAGGACAAGGATGATGCTGATTTCAATGCTGATGATGAGGACGACGTCGATGATGCTGCTGCCGCTAATCAGGTATGAATGTCTCATGTTTACTGTTTTTAGAGCATTTGTCGCTATTGCTGTAGTTTTATTGTTTTAGCACTGCCTTGGCATGCATATAGTCGACCTTCGCTCCATCTCCATATAGACGAATAAATTAGCCGACGTGCTTTGCTTTTATGGTATTACTGCCTTTGTGTACATAGTTGGACTTCTGGGTATATACATGAAGAAATTAGCTTAACTTGTTGGTATAGATCTTTGATTACTGTCTTAGTGTATATGGTTGAACTTCTGCTTTTTGAATTTCCAACATTTTTGAAAGCATGTTAACTAGTGTTCATACATGGTTGTACTGCCTATGTTGACATAGTTGGACTTCTGAGATATATGTTTGATTACTGCCTTTGTATACATGGTTGAACTTCTGCTTTGTAAATTTCCAACAATTTGAAAGCATGTTAACTTCTGGTCATACATGGTTGTACTGCCTATGTGACATAGTTGGACTTCTGGTATTCATGTTTTATTACTGCCTTGTTGGACATGGTTGAACTTACGCTATGTAAATTTCCAACATTTTGTTAGCATGTTAACTTCGGTCATACATGGTCAGCATCGCCTATTTAGACATAGTTGGACTTCCGAAATGTCTTGAGTGTGTAATTTTGTAGGAACTAGTGGAATTTTGGTGTAGCTTATGTATCTCATTTTTTCCAAAGACGACTTGTGGAGCGCCCCGAGAGGAGGAAGAGAGGATGCAAAGCGCTCAAGAAGGTGGCTAAGGAGGAGATGAGGTAAACGCTTTTAACAAGACGGTTCGCTGCTCACTAGGAGAGGTGAAGACGTGTGCGAAAATGCTACAGCTTAGGCACAAGACGAGGGTTATGAAGGCTGGTTTTGGTTGTGTGTTTGACCTGAAGGTTGATTCCAACATTTCTCGTCCTTTGATGGGCAACATCTACACTAGGATTGACCACCGCAACCATGATTACGGACATGGGTGAGGCGAACAAGGTTACGCATATTACAAGTGATGCTATTCACCGTCTGCTTGGATTCCTCAAGGTAATCGTATTCTCCTAGGCCTTCGAGTGAAGGGTTTGATGATGCTTGTTATGAGGTTGAAGGGCAAGCTTGGAGTACGCTTAGGAGTGACGACATCAAGACAAAGGATCTGCGGAATATCCTCGCGGATCTTGTGAAGGATGAGACGAAGGATGATATTGCTCTGCAGGTGTTTTACCTGATTGTTTTCATGAAGGTGGTTATCCTTGGAACGTCTACACGAGTGTCCAGGGAGGCAACAATGGCTGAGAATCTTGTGTTCGAGGATATGGCAGATATGGACTACCGCCAGTTGGTTGTTGATGACCTTCGAAGTGTTGTTGTTAGGTATCAGCAAGGTACTAGCAGAGGAAAAGTTGTCACAAGCTGTGCCATCGCGCCGCTTCTTATGTACCTGGACTGCCTTATCATTGGCAAGACGCCTAATGTTGACTAGAGGACGCCTCGCATCAACTACAAGGATAAGGCTAAGCATCTTGAGCTTTGCTATGGTGACTTGGTCAGGAAAGGTGATGACGACCCAGCCAACTGGGTGTTTGGGAGACTACCTGTGAGTGTTTCTTCTTTTCTGTGTAGTTAGTGTTGCCTTTATGTGCATAATTGAACTTCTGCTATGTACATAGATGACCTTCTGGTTCATATAGATGAGTAAATTAGCTGAACTGCTTGGCTTATATCGTATTACTGCCTTTGTGTACATAGGGGAACTTCTGGATATATTCATATGAAATAAGCTAAACTTTTGTTGTTGCACATGCATGGTTGAACTTCTGCTTTTTAAATTTCCAACATTTTTGAAAGCATGTTAACTACTGGTCATACATTGTTGTACTGCCTATGTAGACATAGTTGGACTTCTGAAATGTACTACGTGTATAGGCATTAGTGGAATTTTTGGTGTAGTTTGTGTATCTGATTGTTCTGCCTTTTTTTCCTTGTCATTGTCCTTGTGGTACTAACTTGAACTTCTGCTACTGTCTTCTGTATTTCTGCTTCCATGTTCTTTCATTTGTTCTGCGACGTGTTGATTTTTGTTTTCATATATGCAGTGGAAGACACATGCTGAGGTTGTGTTCTTTAGGGTTATCGAACGTCCTGTTCTTACTATGCCTCGTGCCGCCGGCCTAGGTAGTGGAAGTTCTCCGAGATTTGAATTCTCGCGGGATGTTAACACTGGTGCCCCCCTTGTAGATACAGGAGGTTATTCTGCCCGTGTGAGTGCTGCAGGTGGCGTTTCTTCTGAGAGTTTGTTCGATGCTGCGAATATTTCCCTTTCTAGGATTGATGGACTTCTGGAAACTGTTTGTGGAGATATGTCTCGTGTTCCGACAACGGTTGAGCGTCTTAGTCGCGTGGATGGGATTCTTCCTCCCGGCCACGGTTTTGACGCTGATTCTTCGGAGGAGCTTTTGTCGATTGAAGCTAAATATCTTGCTGAGCTTCGTGAGAGCACTTCCCACCTCCGGGATAGTTCTGTGCTGTTCAAGGAAATGCAGGACGCCCGTTGCAAGCCTTTTGAAGATGAGGCGAGTGTTGTTGTGAGAGAGATTCGTATGCGTGATCCCGTTCGTTTGGGTCATGAAGGAGGCCATGTGGAGCGTACTGAAGAGGTTTGTTTATGTTGACTTTTGATATTTATTTTGCACTAGTGTTCATTGTTAGCTTTGAGTTATTATTGTTATGCAGTTATAGGGTGACCTTCTCTGTTTATAGGACCTGAACTTCAAGTGCTTACGCACCTGAACTTCTACGACTGGCCCTTTTTGTGCTTTTTTGTATCTTATGCTAGTTTGGTTCGTTATCTGCTATGTTTACTGTATTTGGACTTCCATGATGTGTCAGTTGTGATAGCTGACCTTCTCTGATTATATAACATGAACTTCTGCTGATTAGGTATTTGTTTTCTACATGATTATTTTCTAGTCTTCTTTCTTTTTGGTACTAGTGTTTCCTAGGTGACCTTCTCTGTTTATGGGACCTGAACTTCAAGTGCTTCAGCACCTGAACTTCTATGACTTTTGATGACTGTCCCTTTTTGTCTTCTTTTGTATCTTAACGGTAGTTTGATATCTTGTCTGCTATGTTTACTGTATTTGGACTTCCATGATGTGGTAGTTGTGATAGCTGACCTTCTCTGATTATGTAACGTGAACTTTTGCTGATTAGGTATTTTTTTTCTACATGATTATTTTCTAGGCTGTTGATGATGGTGCTGGGGGTTAGGGAGGATGTTTTACCTGTGCATGAAGATGATCCTGTGCATGAAGCTGCCCCTGTGCATGATCCTTGCCCCTCTAGTGATGTATTAGTTAATGAGGTTCATGGCAGTGAAAATAAGGTACCATTTTTTCTTGTCCATTTGTCTTGTTGCCCCTGAGACGGACTTGCTGCCCCTGTGCATGAGGTTCAGTCAGCCCTTTGTAATGACTTTTTGTTTCTTTTTGCAGCAGCAGAATGATGATGTTAGTGTTGCTCCAGAGAAGGTTGCAGACATGTCCGTCTCAGGCACCGGCTGCTCCGACGGGGTGGTCTCGATCGAACCTCGCCGTCTGCTGGCGCCGAGGTTTCGATCTTGGCCGAAAGGTGGCAAGACAATCGAGACAACATTTTGGAGAAATATCATGTTGAGTCTCATTGCATACAACCGGTGGTAGTCTGCCGCAAGCGGAGAAGTCTCCTGCAGCAGAGCCATCAGTTGATGTTGATGCTTTGTCTGAGCACAACCAAATGTTTTTCTTGTTTCAGATTCTCCGGTTGCTACAGCTTCTTTGGTGTCCTTCCCGACGACGCCGCAACATCTATCGGAGACGCATTTATGAAGATACCGAAAGCGATAGCTATGGAGAGGAGGTTGATCATTCCAAAGGTCGCCTTGGTCTAGGCAAGGATCCATGAAGAGAGGAGCATGCTTCTCTCTTCTTTCCCCATCCCCTCCCCTCTTTGTTGTTCGGTTTTAGTCCATGATATCCCCTGTGAACTGCCTGTGTTGTCTAAGTTGAACTTCTGGTTTTGTTGTTTGTCGTGTGGGTTGTAAAGAATGTTAAGTGAACCTGTTTTTCTATGTGGGTGGAGGTTTGTAATGCATGTGTTGTGATGTCTATGATGCTATGGTTTTATCCTTTCTGATGTAGCAGTTGAGATGTGCTTATGTTTTGAATGTTTGTGTTTGAATGTTGGTCTTAATTGAAACTGTCGTGAATCTATGTGCTTTGGGTGTTGCTGTTAATTGCTATTTTCTTTTTGGTGAGCAGATAGCGACCTTCTTTGTCGTCAAGAAAAGAAGGTTGATGACTTTTATTACAGTGTAACTAGGCTTAAGAATGATCGTTCCAAGAGGTGAGTGCAGCTGCTCAATATTTACATCATCCATGTACCCCCTGTGAACTGCCTGTGGTTTCTTACCTAAACTTCCCAACTGTATGTACCTGAACTTCTTGTTTTTTTACTTATCTGGTGCTAAACTTCGGGCCTCTTCTGTACTGTACTGCCTATTGTGACATAGCTGAACTTCTGTGCTAACATGTGTTTATGAACTTCCTGAGTTTCACGATCTTTGAACTTCTTTTTATTTTTCGCTTGCTTGTTTTAGATCAATGATTATGTTCCAAAACAAGGAGTGTGAAGCTTCTGTTGAAGATGTCACAATATCTTTTGGTCCTCATGAATGCTTCGGTCTAATGTGGTCGAGGCTGCACTCTCATCTACGCATGAAGTACTGTGGATCGAGACAAACTCATCCTGCCGTATTGGGTTTGTGTAAGTCAACCATACAGTGATTTCTTTTCCGTTTTTTCCTTACCATTTTTTAGTTAAAACTTGTTTATCTCATTTTTGTATTTTTTCATATGTTGGTGTTGCCTGCATTATTTTAGGACAAGATTTTCAGAGGTTAATTTGATTCCCGTGTGAGGAAGTACCTCATGGCGAGTGGTCCAGATAGCATGGATGCACATGATTCGGTATGCAATATCTTGTTCTTTGCCTCTGTATTAGTTTTGTAAAGGCGATCCACTATGTTAATATTTGTTTTATTTTTCTTTTGTACCGTTCTGATATTAATTCTCATTTTTTAATGATTCGTGTGTTTATCATGCTTCAGGTTGTTTTCCCTACTTTTGACCCGCCTGAGGTCCCTGCTTCCATGGGTGGTGTCGGTCATTGGGTGTCGGTATTCCTTGACCTGAAGAATTCAAGGTTCCAGCTTCTCGATTCCTACTATGGACCAAAAGATGAATGTGCTGATACGCTTTTTGACCGATGACCGACAACATCAAGAGGCTTTGGAAGGATGCCAAAGAATGACAGGGAGACACCCTTCATTCCAGCTTAGCATCGACAATTTCCTCTGGATTGGATTGATGTCCCCAATGACAAAACAAGTATGAGTTCTACTTTTTCTCTTTATCACATCTGTTTAATCAGAAGTTGTCTTTGAAGCTGCGGCGTGTTTAATTCATTTGGCTTTCTTTTTCTCGTTCTAACACTATTCTTTTTACTTCATTTGATGGCGATGATCGACTACGGATTCTTCATGCTTACGAATGTTAATTCAGATCATGACGGGTTCTTGCAAATTATTCCCATGAGAATATCGGGATATCAGAAGACGTATGTACTCAATCGATTCTTCTAACCTGTTTGAGACAGACTTCAAATCTCTGTTTGGCTACTACACATGTAAGTATTTGGAAGTTGGACTGCTTACCTGCACTGCATCTTTTATTCTACCTGAACTTCATATTTTTTTCTCTCAAACTTGGACTTCTGCTCGAGATCTGGCTGGTCTGCTGGTTTCGGAAGGAGAGGAGCATTTTCTTTGTACATGAACTTCATTTCTATATTTTTTTATTTTGCTTGTGTGTTTGGTTTCAGTAATTTCTGTCCTTCCATTGCTTAAATGGACATGAGTATTTTTTTTCTAATTGAACTTCAGAGATGATGCCTTTCTATGGTTTTTGTTAGCTGTAGTTGAATGATTTCGAGTTCATCGGTTTATCTTGAACTGTGCCTCTGGTTGTGCACGAACTTCATTTAGTTTTTACTACAACTAACTTTTTAGGTCGACTTGAGTAGTAACCATGTCATCTTTATTAGTTGGATTGCACATTGTGATGTTCACGAACTTGGTTGTATTTTAATGGTGATGTTTTTCTTCTTTTTTCTTTGTGATTGGATCCGTTGGAGTTGACCGATTACCACTACTCATTCCTCGGGTCACGGGAATACCAAATTAGGGAGGAACAGGATGAGTACAGCTCCGATAGAAGATGATAGACCTCGGACCCTCATTCTTTCCAAGTTGGGGAGCAGGTGGTGGTATTCGTGGTACTCCAAAAACCCCTTGCTCTGAGTGAAGGTCGATGCGGTCGAAGCAACCAAGGTAAGTGATTTCGTCCGTGATGATTTTGAGAAGATTGCTTACAGAAGAATGTTAAATGTCTTCTTTGAACTGCTATTCTTTGGTAGAGCTGGAAGAATATTGTGATGACCAGGAGGAAACCGTAGTTGAGTCTGGGAACATAACTACCTCCAAGCGAGCATCAAGATTGCCTTTGAAGTGGCGTTCTCTGCCGCTCCTGAAAAAATCTGATTACCCTCATCTATCCGAGGCCCAGAAGTTGAAACAGTATGTGCTGAGTAAAGACGGTCTGGAGAAGTATTCTGGGTGAGTTACCCTCATCTGTCGTTCCCTTGCCTTGGAGTTGTAGTGTCTGAACTTCTGTTGTTGTATTGTCTGAACTGCCGTTGTTGTAGTATATGAACTGCAGCAGATGGAAGGAGACATAATGGATTATCTCATAAGTTTGTGGAAGGATAAGCCGGAGACCTCTGAGATATTCTCTAATCTTGTGAGGTTGTACTTAGTCCCTACTTCACTCTGAGTTTCAGCTTCTTTGCACCCCTATCTCCTTTTTTTGCCTTAGTTTTGTTGTAGTGGCATCTGGGAGGTGTTTAATTTGTGTTTTGGTGAATGCACAGTACTGCCTGGAGTATGATTTCTTCTCCACAAAAGTTCCAAAGTTTGATGCAAAAAAATCTGCTGGTCTCCTCCCAATGTTTGTTCGCAAGGAAGAAGACCTTCTTAACGCAAAGCTGGTTAGTTTTTCATAATTCTTGCTTTTTTTTAATTTCACGTGCATCCTTTTGCTGAGTTTGTCAATAAGTTTTTGTTCATGCTGTTTCTTCAGTACATATGCTTTGTAGTTTGTGTTCACCGGTCCTTTCATTCTTGGCAGGTTTTATTGATTCTATTCAAGCCAATTGGCACAATGGCGCACTATAGTGTGTACGTGGTGAATAGATATCGTGGGAGCATTGACATCCTTGATTCACTTTCTTACGATAATATTGAAACGTCGCGATCGAGTTTCCACGGGGACTGCCAAAATATCGTGAGTGTTTCTTAGCCTGAACCTCCTTTCACATTCTCTTGTTTGAGACGAAGTTTATTATGCCTTGTGTTGACAAAATATGTTGTTGTCTCTGTTTTGGTAATACTGCTTGAACTGACTATCATTTAGAAGTTGAACTTCTGCTATTTTTGTTTAGGTGGATCTTATGCAAGTGTCGCTTTTATATGTACCTGAACTTAACTATTTTGGTTAACATGTTTTTGACTTCATCTAATTTTGTTATTTCTGGCAGATGAAGAGATTTGTTGGGTTGCTCGAGGAGGTGTACGACAAGGCTGCATACAAGGCGAGCAAGCAGCCTAACTGGGTGACTATTGCAAAGAGGCCGACTTTCATCGATGTTCCGAAGCAGAAGAATAATGATTGTGGTTTCTTTGCCGTGAAGTTCAGCTCTTCGTATGACGGCGATGAGATTGTTGAAGATTTTGGTGATGTGGAAGTATGTTCTGTCTTTGTTCTTGTCTTATCATCCTTTGATTTTTCTTGTGTGTCTTTGCTATGACGCTCCTGCTGTGGTTTTAGATATCCGCTACTAAACCATTGTTTTCACCTTTCTTTTGTTTGCAGGCTGCTACAGATGACTGGAAGGCTGAATTCATGCACACTCTGGTTTTTAGCGAGAAGAATGAAGTCATGCGTTCAGAGCTCCCTAAGGAGATCCAGTCCTTTGGCCCGTGAATTCGAAGCATTAGTTTCATTGTAGATTTGATTTCGTACATATTTTTAGGTTTGATAATGATTGGAACAATTCCGTAAAGATTTGGTTGTAAGAATGTTATTAGTGATTTGTGTATCTACTATAGGTGAAGCACTATTACTTATGATATTGTGAACAAATGCATTTGGCGTGAAGAATGATTTGGCTTTTGTGAATTTCAATGTCTTGCTGCTTTTTCAAAGTATCCATGTGTTGAATGTTTTGCCCCAATAGATGTACACGAACTTACGCCTCGGTTTTGGTTGAACTACTTGAATTTTTTTTGTGTTGTTTATTTCGGGCCCCAACATATGATTGTAGACTTGAACTTACGCTTTGAGATGTGGTCATTGCTTTGGTTTCAGATGGAGAGGATATTCTGTGTTGTGTAATGCATTGGTAATTTTCAACCCAACCAATATGTATGCTTTTGTGTAGAATCTACATTTGTTTTTTTGTGTTTTTTCAAGTGCGAATGTATTTCATATGTAAATTTGTACAGAGATATTGTTGACGTTTCTTTATGTTTGTCGGCATTGTACATGAACTTCTGCACGTATCCAAGGAGAACTTCACATTTGAACGCGTTGTCTTAGGCTTGCTAACCTTAGTTTATCTTGGTAAACTTTATTTTTTTAAGCATATTCTTTTCCTACATCGATTTTACATACCAGAACTTCTTCTGTAAGCTAACATGAACTTCAAAACTATATGATTATTTGCTGGTTGCTCTTTTATGGAATACAACATGAGCACTTCCTCTCATAACGTACCAGGACTTCTGCAGTAATCTTACTTGAACTTCACAGTGTATGTTTTTCAATTTAACACTACTTGCACTTTCATGCAGTACATCACCAGCACATCT
This sequence comes from Aegilops bicornis, assembly GCA_021605145.1. Lineage (NCBI taxonomy): Eukaryota > Viridiplantae > Streptophyta > Magnoliopsida > Poales > Poaceae > Aegilops > Aegilops bicornis. The sequence goes on from CM038674.1 coordinate 654,777,085, forward strand.
CTTCCTCTCATAACATACCAGGACTTCTGCAGTAATATTACTTGAACTTCACAGTGTATGTTTTTCATAACACTGCTTGCACTTTCATGCAGTACATCACCAGCACATCTCTTCCTCTCATAACATACCAGGACTTCTGCAGTAATATTACTTGAACTTCACAGTGTATATTACCAGGGGATGACATAATGTTCTGCACATTGACATGAAATAAGTTTGCATTGTGTTAATTGACCTATTCTAACTGTTCACGAGCCTTGCGCTCCTCCTAGGCTTTGGTGGTAGAGGATTTTGCTTGACATGTACCTCTTCCTCTTCATCGTCCTCTTCCTCCTCATCGTCGTCTTCCTCTTCATCGTCGCATTCCACTTACTCTTCCTCTTCGTCTTCCTTTTCTTCGACTGTGTCTTCATCTTCGTCTTCCTCTTCATCTTCCACCACTTTCTTGTTGTTGTCTCTAGGTCTTGCTTTCTGTTTCTTCTCTGGCATTTTGCTTGTCTTTTCAGCATCTGCGTGCTTCGGGCATGTTCTTGCATTATGTGGTTCATACTCCTTGCATATGCTACAAAGTCTGCTGCTTGCTTTCTTTGGGCCGGGTGTGGTCCCTTCTTTTGTTCCATAACTTTGGGCTTCTGTTTTTTAGATTTGGGTTGCTTGACCTCCTCAGCATCGTTTCTTTCCAAGAGTGTTGGACATGTGAGCTTGTTCTGTCCCGCAACCTGGTTGCACACACTGCATTTCCTGTGTCCAAGTGGCACTCCGTTCTGATCGAGCACGATGACTCTTCCTGCAGGTGGTGCCTTTATTTGATCTCCCTTGCCACTTTTCTTTGCTGCAGAAATTTTCTTCCTACCCTTTGTTTCAGAGTACAGCGGCAGTTTCATTGTCTCTTGCTGGCGCTGCTCCATTGATTGGTCAACATCCTGCTTGCATTGGTTGGCTTCAGCGGCGGCGTTGAGCATTTCAGCTGCATAATAATGAAGGTCATCGTCAATTTCGGCGTCCTCTTCAGCCATCCTTTCGTCCGCATCCGCTTGATTTGCTGAATGTATTGCATCAAGCTCTTCCACAAGCCTCTTGAGAACATAGTAGGCTCTGTCATATTGCTGGTCACATCTCATTTCTTTCTTGTTGACCATCAAATTCAGCTGCAACAAGATGTCTTGCTTCGATAGCCTTGAGCTGCCATCCGATGCGGTTGTGTTGTAGTCCCTTGTATCAAAGGTTGGGTGTGATCTTGCAGTCTTTGTGTACCGTTTAAGGATATACTTGTTTGGAAATTTGTCAGGCTTGAGGTAGTCCAGTATGTTCATGATGTGAAGGCAGAACAAGCCTGCATTTTTGTGATGAATGCAGTATACATAGTTTGTGAGCCAGCAATGAGTTTCATTAATTTTGATAAGATACTACTAGTCTAGCTATTTAATGAGCTTGTTTTTTCGCTCACCTGTGTGTGTCCAGAGCTTGCATTCACACTCGTATATTTCATTCTCTGTGTCAGCTACAACCTGGAATTCATGCTTTGACCAGGAAAATCTTTCTTCATCATCATGGCCAGGCTTGTTGTGGTAGTACACAAGGTACTTAGTGGGCTCTGTTGTACGCTTTGCGCGAAATAGTGTGGCCTTTCTCATCCTATTCCTCATCTCGGTGTACACGGCTCTCGTGTACTTGATAGACATGTCTTCCTTGTAGCCGTAAGTTGTTTTTGTCACAGGATTGGTCTGCACATGTCAAAAAGTGTGATATTAGTCGAAGCAGAGTCATGGGTTTCATTTTTTAGAAATTCAAAGTGCACATGTTGAAGGTAAAACAGAACATGATGGGGGTGTTTTGTACTTGTCATCATACCATGCTGGTCATTGTTTACTCGTTCTTCTTCTGCATCCGAGTTTGAATGCAAGCATTGACCCGCCTAGCAAACTTGTGTAGGTTATGGGTCCCCTTGACAAACCTTTTCTTTAGCACGTGGTTCATGCTCTCGCTTCGTTTTGTGGAAGTCATTCTAGCACAGAAAATGTTCTTGTAATATGCTGAAATCCACATCTTCCTATCACTCCAGAGCTGCATCATCATCTGGTCGTTCTCCAGGTTGTACTTGTGCACGAGTTTAGCCCAGGCATCTTCAAACTCCGTTGGCATCAGCGACCAATTTAATATAATTGTGAACTCCTCTTTGATTGTTTTATACTTTTTGTACAGCAACGCGAGGTAGTCCATGTACTTCTTCAAGATGTGCCAATGACATAGCTTGTAGACGATGTTTGGAAATGATTGTGGTATAGTTTTCGCCATCGATGGGCACTGGTCTGCGTGAATTAAAAAAATGAAACTTGATTCTTTTTTTGTACCGATGGTGAACTTATGTTGTACAAGTACTTGAACTTCACATGCAGCAATATGACTATCTAAAAATGGCACATGTATTTTTTCTTACGACAGTGTTCTTGAACTTCTGTGGCACCAGTGCTTGAACTTAACAGGTAGCAGTAGGACTACCTAGTAGTGTCACACTCAATTTTTTCTTACATCAGTGTTCTTGAACTTCTGTGGTACCAACGCTTGAACTTAATAGGTAGCAGTAGGACTACCTAGTAGTGTCACACTCAAATTTTTCTTACAGCAGTGTTCTTGAACTTCTGTGGTACCAGTGCTTGAACTTCACATAAATAACTATATTTTTCTGAACATGTTACATGTTTTTTCTTTACATGTTTTTCTCCTTCAACTTCCATGATTCCTGTATTTGAATTTCACATTCATGACTAGTTTTTTTCTAAACATGCGACATATAATTTTGCTTTCTTCTACTGTTAGTTGGACTTATGTGCTAATAGTGGTTGAACTGCTTGCTGTATATTATTTTCAGGTAAAACCAAATATACCCAATACAGACCCATAGACTGAAAAGATGATGAAACTTGAGGAGTTTTTTTTATTTGAACTCACCTGTTAGGATGCAAGTTGGGTGCTTGTTGTTCATGCACCATATAAATGTATCGAACAACCACTTAAATGACTTTGCATCTTCCTTTCTTATCAGGGCAACAACAAATATCATTGATTGCAAGTGATGGTTTGTTCCAACAAACACTCCAGGGGCATATAAAATCTGTTGGTCTTGTAAGTCGTGTCAAATGTTACGCAATCGCCGAAGTCTTGATAGGCTCCTCAGCAGCTTGCATTGGACTAGAAAATGTTTTTAATTGACTTGTCCTTGTCCACTTGGATGTCATAGAAAAACTCATCATTTATCGCCTTCATGTCTTTGTAGAATGAAACAAGTTTCAATACACCATCCAAATCATCTTTCCTTGCATTCATGGCTTTCCTGCAAATCACATGCAAACATGCATTTGTTTATTTTTTGCTAGCAACGTGTTGTGAGCTAGGATGCTATTTTACATTGCAGTATGTGGGTGTTTGAGTACTTACTGGTTTAGCAGGTCTCGTCCGGTCATGCTAAGGAAGTAGCTTCCATCTTCATTTTCAGATAGCATGGACATGATTGTTGTGTGCTTGACATCATGGTACTGCAGGAGCTTTACGTACTCCAAAATAGTGGGGTCATAATTCTTGTGTGAGTGCAAAAACACCAACATGTCATCAGTTTGCATGAGCTGGTGATTATGATTGTACTCAATGTCCACTGCCACACATGTGCCATCCTCCTGCACCTTCACCCTCATTCTTGCATTGCAGCCCGTCCTCTGCGATGTTTTGTTTCGCTTCCTGCTGGCCTCTGAAACAGAAGATGTGTGTATCCCTTGGAAGGCGCAAACAAAATACTTGTGGTTGTCATTTCCACCCGTCTTCCTGATTCCAAAACCAGCGTGTCTGGCGTATCTGTTATAAAATTCCCTTGCTTTCTCTACATCTTTGAATCGCATCTTTAGTCTTGGTATTAGATAATCCGGTAGATCTGGCGTTTGCAGAAAAAGAAAAAAATCCAAACAACACCTTAAAATGCAGTTTATTGAACTTGTTATCCTGGAGGGAGCAGAAAATTTGCAGATTATACAAGATGCGTATATAAATATTTTTTGTTTCACTTACGTGCGTGTATGATCGCAACTCCGCCGGTGTCGGCTGCTGTCCCTCTGGGATGGGGCATGGCGGAGTAATCATAGCAGGATGCAGCAGTGGATCACGAGGAGGAAGGAGGGCTGAAGATGGCCTCTCTCTTGTTTGCGTCCTTTTTGCTTGAGGTGGTTGTGGAGGTATTGCGATCCTGGTCTTGGTTTGCTCTTTTGTTTTGTGAAGCAATCCATCTACCTTATGCCTCGTACAATTCTGACTTGCAGCAGCAGCAGCAGGATCAAACGGTGGTAGTGTGCAGATCACTCTCCTCCGTGTGTGTGTTGCTGTTTGATTTGTCCTGGGATCCGGTTTAATTGCTTTGCTTTGGCATTGATGAGGCACACCAGGATAACCTCCAGAGTTACACGCAGGACTTGAGCTAACCCCCTCCTCCATCGGCGTGCTTGGGAGTCTGCTGGTGGATACAAAGAATCCGCGGGGGATTTCCGGCGTCACCCAATTAGGTGGAGGCGCAAACTTGTGCGGATAGGGCTGTGACCCAGCTTCTCGGGAGTATCCGTGTGTTTCGGGTGTCGTCCATTTTTGGTCTGGGGCAGGTTGGTAATGCTGTTGGTGCATTTGAGGTGTGGCCCATTGAGGGGGTGGTGCAACGCGTACAGGCTTTGGATTGTGTACTTGCTGCTGGGAACTTCTAAGCTTCTGCATGCGTCTCTCATCTTGCTGACATAAAAGAAAAAAATATCTATTAGCACACAAGTTATATCTGCATATATCTTTATAACTGAACTTAGCATTATTCACAGCCTGAACTTCACATGGCTTTTTCACATGTGAAGTTCAGGCAGATTTACTACTATCTTTGGCAGCCTGGACTACCTGGACTGCTGTTCACAGACTACCTGAACTTCACATGGATGTGAGCAGGCAGATTTACTACTATCTTTGGCAGCCTGGACCGATGCTACACACCACCTGAACTTCACATGGATGTGAGCAGGCAAATTTACTACTACCTTTGGCAGCCTGGACTGATGCTACACACCACCTGAATTTCACATGGATGTGAGCAGGCAGATTTTATAGTGTTTGTAGCCTAGACTGAGGCTCACATACTACCTGAACTTCACATGCGTGTAAGCAGGAAGGCAGATTTTACAATGCTGTTTTGTAGCCTGGACTCAGGCTCATACACTACCAGAACTTCACGTGGTTGTAAGCAGGCAGGCAGATTTTACAATGCTATTTTGTAGCCTGGACTGATGCTCACACACCACCTGAACTTCACATAGCTGTAAGCAAATAACAAACCGAAGGAAGGAAGAAGTTCAACCATACCCTGGCTATAAGTTCGGCCAACCTTTTTCCAGCAGCTGATAGGCCACCTTGAGAACAATTCGTCGTGGAGGTATGAGAGGAATCCCATGGCAATCCATGTCTTGCAGAGGGCGCGAAGTTCATCTGCACGAAGCAAGAAGGTCAGAGAAGGCAAGATTGAAGAAGAAGGCAAAATTGGGAGGAAGTTCATGTACTGTTGCGGCTGAATTTGAGGGCGCAGCAGATGCCGCCTCCGCGGAGGAGTTGCTCCGTTGGTCGCGCCGCTCGCCGTAGCTTGCGTCGGGCCCGTCATCTGGTCTGCCAAGGCTTCGGGCGGTGGCGATGGGACGAGGATGCGGCTTCCTGAAGTCCATGGCGGCTTCGCCGCGTCCAGGCGACGCGGGCTCCCTCGCGCCGGCGTCCGCCGTCGCTCGCTCGCCCGCGCCGGTGGCCGGCCAGGAGCTGGAGACAGAGGGGAGGCGGCGGACCCGGACGGCCAGGAGCTAGGGAAGGAGGGGAGGCGGCGGATCCGGCCGGCCAGGAGATGTAGACGAGGGGGAGGCGGCGGATCCGGCAAAGATCGTCGGCCAGGAGGGGAGGAGCAGTGAGGAGGGGGGCTGGGGCGGCTCGGGATCGAGGGGATCAGATGGATCCTGTCGAGGCGTCTCGGATCGGGTGGGATCCTGTCGGGGCGACTCGGGTCGTGCAGGCAGTTCAGGGAAGTTCGGGAGGGCCCTGTCGGGCCCTATATAGGGGCTGCTGTGATATATAAGCATGCTACTCTATTGAGATAAGACTCCGCTATCACTACAAATTGAACCCTTGTTATTATTGACAAAAGGAAGAAGCCACCAACCTTCCGCTGTTCCACGTAGTTACTTGGTTATTTCTCGGTACCTATTAAAGCTTTCTATTCAACGAGACCTAAAACATAAACCTAATACCGGAGCACTAGGGATATGTGGCGAACTGAAGCGAGCACAGGGGACCCGCGATAATCTGACGCGAGCAGAGGGTATTCCACCGCAAACTGACACCAGCAGAGGGGGATTTCAGCGGGGAACTGACGCCAGCAGAGGGGATCCACGGTGAACTCCATAGATGAGCATCGGCTAACAAAAAACTACACTAACCAACCGCTAATAATCATCAAAAAGCAACAGGATCCACAACAACAACAACAAATTGACCGCGAGACTTAGATCTGGAAGGTACACGACCAAAATCGAAGAAAATGGCATGGGGAAAGGGAGAGTGACAACGGGAACTAACCAGGAAAGCACTAATCGGAGAGAACACACACAAATCGCCTCGCTGCCTCCGCCGCTCGAGCACCATCTATCGCTGCCTCTCTACTCTTTCGAAGCAGTTCTGTGCAAATGAAATGGAGAAGAATTCAAAAGGGGGGAAGAGGAAAAAAAACACGGCTGTCCAGTAAGTCGGTAACGGGCAGACCCAAAAAACCGTGCCCGGAAAAATAAAACCAAACCCGAGACAAAGGAAACCAGCCAGAATACCACAGATCTTAGCGCGAATCACAAAGCGCAATCAGACGGCCACAAATTTGAATGACAGCCAATTGAAAATCAGTCGACTGAAAAATAGCAAAACCGTAAAAGAAACCTCATCAAGGAAAACGTGTTGTGAGACACATAAACGTGATGCGGCACATGGTCATAGCAACAAAAGCCTTTGGTGCATGTTAGGTTGGTATCCGAGAAAAACGAAGGCAAGCGAGTGAGGAGTGAGTTTATGCGGAGACGTGGTAGTGGTGTTGGCATAACACAAGCACGTCGATCATCATGCATATTGTGAGCGGGAGAGGAATTGGAGCCAGGCACCTTGGGTGCTGCTGCTGTATTCATTCAGTATATATGGTGTTACAGGCGCATGAGAGAGCGCAGTGTACAAGGGCGATCATGCGCCAGAGGTGGGGATCTTGCGGTAGCGCGCGTCCAGGACAGCCTACGTGGCTTGACTAGGTAGTTTCGTCTGACACATATGAAGGAGGGTGTCCGAAGAGAAGATGATGAGGAGTATACTGCCACCGTGTTCTGCATGGACAGATACTGAGAAGCAAAGTGCCACCGTGTTCTGCATGGACAGATACTGAGAAGCAAAGTGCCACCGTGTTCTGCATGGATGGATACTGAGAAACAAAGAGGCGGTGGCAAGGGCGTCAGGCCAGAAAGCGTGGAGGCAAATGAGAGTGAAACAGCAAAGCACGGAAACTGTCATCAAGAGTGCCAAGAAGAAGTTTGGCACAACCGTTTTGTTGTGATGTGTATGGATACGTGAGACGAAAACTAGTGCCATGAGAAGAGCCGGAGGTTGCGAACGGCGATATTGTTATATTAAACCAGTGAGTGAAACTTTGGTACAGCTGGCATTTCTCCTCAAGAGGTCGAGAGCCGGCGTTGCACCCGGTTCAAATACTGGGATGTCGGAAAAATAGGCAACCTGGACATATGAGACAACGAAATTAAGATCATATAAAATCTTGGGAATTAGCGCGTCTTGTTGGGGAGAATGAAATCGTACCATGCATCATCATCATCGATATGTTTCTGAAGAGTAACACGTTTAAAGAGTAGAGTAGGGTGGTTGGGATGTGTGCTAATTGCTCTCTCCATAGCAGCCTTTAAAGCCTCAATAATGCCCATGTCAAAGCCATATACTGTACATTTGACGGTAACGAGACATGGGAGGTTTCCCATTCCAAAATCATAAGCACCACTACTTCTAACACATTCAGATTTATCCACGTGAATAAAAATCCACACTTGTTCTAGCGTGGGCATGGCTCCTGCTGCAAATATCAGATTGCTCTGTCGATTATTGAAATGAAATTGCCTCAAGCATCGGAACCCAACCTCACCACTGACTATGAGCCTATCATTTTTTTCTGAAGCAGCGACTGAGAGCCCATCTTTTAAGGGCCATGCTTCTGTTAGATGCAGAATGAGCAGAGTGGGTAAGCCTCCAAGGATGCACAAACTTTCTTGATCGACTCCCTTCACATAAAGGCATAATTGTTGGAGGTTGACAAGGGAGCCCAACCATTTTGGAACACGCAGGACAGCTGACGTCCTAGAAACCACAAGTTTCTGTAGGGTAAGTGGCATAGGGCACAACGGTCCCTGTTGTAAGAAGTTGCGCCCATTCAGTATAGTGAGAGAGCGAAGGAAATTATGAGTGCCTATGTTATCGAAAGAAGAGGCAATAGCTTTGTAGCACTCCTCGAGAACTCCATCTCTACCGGCAAAGCAATTTCTGAAGTCAAGTACCAGACTCATCAGATTCTTTAGCTGCCCAAGTTCTTCCAGGAAATTAAATGTCTGCCAAAAGACGCTAACATATTTCAACATCTCCAGTGCTTGCATCTTCACAATTCCATCTGGAAATTTAACATGTTGGTCTACAAGTAGATGCGATAGTTTTCCAAGATTAACTACAGATTCAGGTAATTCACCTACTTCTGTGTCTCTTAGGTCCAACATCTCTAGGAGCCCGAGATACCTGATTTGTTCTGGGAGCTCACTTACTCTTGTCTTTCTGAGGTTCAGGTACTTCAACTGAAACAACCTCCCTATATTTTTAATATGGTAGTTTTCCAATTGGTAACAGCCGCCAAAGTCCATAACACGTAAATGCCTGAACTGATCCAGATCAGGGATTTCCAAGGAAAACCCAAACACATTAAGTGACCGGACATGTGACAACAGCAGGTCTGTTGTTGGTATAATCAAATTTCTTTGCTTACTTCCTTGTACAGAGAGCCGACGGATTTTTCTTTGTGTCCCAACAGTTAGACTAGGAATCCCAACCAAAGTAACAAAGTTCTCTTCATTGGACTTGGATATGAGGAAATCTAGAATTGTGTCATGAACTCGACAAGAAATCACATTACCATGTTCATTTGTCTCCACAGGTTGGATCAAATTCCTATTCAAGAGCTCATTAAAGCACATTTCTCCTAACTCATATAATGTGTATATGCCTTCTTTATGAATAAATCCTTCAGCAATCCATCTTCTTATTAGACCTTTCTTCTTAATAAAAGCATCTTCTGGATATATGCTCATATATAAGAGACAAGTTTTTAGATGAGGAGGTAAATCAAAGTAACTAAGTGATAATATCTTGATCATTCCTTCGACACTAGGATTCCTTTCAAGTACACGACCAATTGAATCTTTCACTTGATTCCATAGGTCCTGTCTTCTTTCTTTGTTAGCCAACAAACCAGCTATAGCAATGATCGCCAAAGGTAAGCCATCACATTTTTTCAAGATAAGCTCGGAAACTTTTTCAAGGTATGAAGGGCAATCTTCTTTGGACTTTAATAATCTTCTATGAAATAGCTGCCTTGAGTGCACCATATCAAGAGGCCTTATATTATAAATATGGCCATTGAATGATGAGCGGCATGAATGAGCGACGTTGTTCATACGAGTAGTGGTGATTATTATACTGCTATAACAGTTCATAGGGAATACACATTTAATAATATCCCATGTATCCATGTCCCATATATCATCAACAACAACAAAGTACCTGTACAAATAAATATTGTCATCACTTTAAAATAAAGAGTGTAATGCATAGATAGACAAAGAAATAAATGGAACTTGTTCAGATTGGCAACATGAAAAAGATAAGTACAGAAGTATAAAAGGCCATATGTTGTAGACTTAATTTACTTGTGCACACCCACACTATTTCGGTGCATTACATAGTCCAAAGGGATAATCAACTATTTGAAGAAGAGGATGTTCATGGAAAAGATCAAACTGGTCAATTATGTTGACAAACAAGGGATGGGTCAAATTATGATTATGAACAACCATACATAGTTAGGGGAACTTATGTTAATCAGGTGATGATGGGAAGCAAAGCTAATCTTTGTATGAACCCATGTTCCAATTGTTTGAAATAAAGATAGAGTAAATCGACAAAAATGTTGCTCATTTTCCGTCCCACACTAGTAATTTTGGCATGATTTCCTCTCAATTATTCTTGGCACTTAACCAACTACTATAACTTTTCTGATTTTTGGATGGCTGTTACTGGCCGTGCATGGCCGTCTAGGGTGAAAACAATGGTTGAGCCCTTGTTGATATTATCGGAGTCAGTCACAACAGAGTATTGTGGCGTTGAATGGGTTGGCCGAGGGAGAAGAGGAATAAAGAAGAGTTCATGGAGGTAAGGTGGATCTTGTTTGAAGAGGAAAAGAGACTGGGAAGGGAGAGTTGCAGGTGGAAAAATAAGGTGGTGTGTGTGACATCCGAAGTGTGAAAACAAGGGTGACGTGGATGCGACACTAGTTAAACTGCCACATATATCATCAAAACCACTATCTGCAAACAACTTTCATGATGTGAAGCACTCCGATAATTATAGTTAAGGGAGCTAAAAAAGAACATGTTTTTTAACATGGTCCCTCCCCCCCCCCCCCCCCCCAATTCACATGAGAGGTAAGAGTATGTAATAGATCTGAGACGGTGATTTCATTAAGTAGTTGGTCTGATTAACTCTTAACTTCTTGCCTTCCATGTGAAAAGAGGGGGTAAGAGGGACCATGTTAGAATTGGTCAAGAAAGAATGAGAAATAAAAGTGATCCGAGATGTTAGTATTGGGGGAAAATGGACCTTTTTCCACATAAGTTACTATACTGAAGCAGGTAGGCTTTGGTTATTCTGGTTTTCTAACTTTCTTTAAATAAGTTACTATACTATAAAGCGGGAAGGCTTTGTTTTGTCTGTTTTTTTTTACTTTTTAAAGTTTCTACTATTCATTTACATCAACATTAGCGAATAGTAATAATGAACAGTATCATGTGGAAACAGCAAAAGTCTGTGAACAGTATCAACACGTGAACGGTGCTCCCAAGTAATCTGATTTTCCCTTACATTTTTAGCTTTCACTTCTTTTTAGCTTCTGGGATTTTTTTTACACATCATTTCTCTATTCCTCCTCCACCATCGCGTCCTTATATAGAGGATTAAAATTTACGATTTTTCTACACATCATTTCTCTTCACCGGCGTACCAGCGCAGAGCCGTCTCAGTCGTTTCCTGATCCTTTTCGGTGATGATGTTGCTGAGGCACAAAACGGTAGGCCGGAGCAGTATATTTGCATGAACAGTAATTCTTGAGGAAATTAAGTTCTTAACTGATTACTGCCCTTTTTTACACCATGACATCAGCGAACAGTTCACTAACAATTACCCGAACAAAAACAGGAACAATATCTGAATAAACACATAACTACTAACCGAAACAATAGCCCAAATAAACCGAAACAACAATCCTGAATAATCCAAAACAGAAAAACCAGTGAAACGGAATAACATCTTAATAAAGCAAAAACATTAACTCATCGGAACCATAAACCGAACCAGTAACTGAATTTTAACCCAGAACAATACACCCTAATAAACCCGAACAATAAATGCTAACTGAAACAATACCCTAAATAAACAAAAACAACAAACTCCAATAACACGAAACAGTAAAACCAGTGAAAACGGAAAAAACGGAACAACACCTGAATAAACCAAATTTTTTAACCCATGGAGCCATAAACCAAAAAAATAACCTAATCTAGAACAGTACATTCGAATAAGCCGGAACAACATATATGCTTAATTTGTTAAATCATTTAATGTTGGATATGTGCCTACACGGATCATGGGGTAGATATAGAATTCATTTTCTCCTCTTAATTTTATTTTATCGTGTCTTACATGTTGTTTTCTTACTTATTTTGGCAAAATACAGACCGAAACGGTCACGGGCGCGGCGTGCGCCGCGCTTCTTCGGAGCTACTATATAAACTACCCATAGAGTGTTATAGTGCTCTAGTCCTTACACAATTATGTCATATTTTACTCAACAAAGGTCATAGCTATGTGTTAAAGATATTAGAGTATCAAATGAAAGGGCATAAATCATGAACGAAGGCTCCTAGGACACGTTTTCCTTTGTACTCTCTCCATTTTATTTCTCTTGTTTTTTGGAACATCAACACAGTATTCATGACAAACATTTGACCATTATTGTTTCCGACAACATATGGGAAAACTGAAAACTTTGAACTTGAATTATATCAAACTTTTTTAACAAATTCCACTAGTACGATCTTCCTATGACATATCTATATATTTCTTTATACATTCAAATATGAAAAGTAAAAATGAAAAGAAAAGATACAGTAGCTTGTACCTTTTCTTTAGTAGTGAATCATTGATCTTTCTGATGAGTGTTTGAATACTTCCTGCTTCCGTGTTAGCATAACCTTCATTGCCAACTTCACTGAGAATAGTCCTCAGGATATTCGTCATGTCTGGATTTCGTGACACGGATAAGAAGGCCTGACACTCAAAATATCCTTTGAGCTCTTGATACACTTGGTTTGCGAGAGTTGTTTTGCCCATTCCACCATATCCAACAATGGAGACTATTTTTGGTCCTTGTTGTGTTGACACACACCCATCCTCTTCGGTCAACAGTTTGATCAACTCAGCCTTGGGTTCATCAATTCCAATGAGCTTTGATGCATGCTCAAATATAGCAAGCGCCCGAGGGTCAACATTTGTATTCTTGGTGTTGGAGATAGCCAATCCAGTCTTGTACCTTGCATTTCTGTCGCCCACCTCAATAATTTGTTTCTTCAAATCTAGGATCTCGCTGCCAATACGGCGGCGAGCCTTCATCTTCCCTAGCGAGCTCTTGATCTTCTCCATAAAGCCATATGGTTTGGTATCCATGTCATCAACATGTTGCAAGAAGTCGTCTATGGCATCCTCCATGTCATAGGACAGCTCCCATACCTCATTCATCCAAACTTTATCCTGTGCATCGGGATCCTCCTCCTCCGACATCTTGAGGAGAAAAACATCCATGGCGGCGAGCTCACGGGTGAGCGTTTTGATATCCATGCGGACATCCTTGAAACGCTTGTACTCATCACCAAGCAGAGTGGCCAACTTCCCCAGGACAGGTTTGAGGACCCCCGTCGCCACACTCACCAGCGCCATCTCCATGGTTTGGTGTGGTGGTTCTAGCTAGCTTGGTGCTCGCAAAACTTTGTGTGGATGATTGGTTGTGGTAGCAGTGTAGGTCTAATGGGTGCTCCCAGCATCAGCCTTATATTGCACTAGCTGCCCATTAGTCCTTGATCGTTACTCTAATTAAATTACTAATCTCCGGCCGCCTGAATAGTGCTTCCAAGACTGCTATTTTTATATAGCACAAGTTGTACTTTTGTTATTGATATGTTGAACAAGTTGTAGTCATAATAATGGACGCTCGATTGCTACGTTAGGCTCATCCTTTGGTTAGCTGTATTATGTGTGTGTTCTGTTACTAAATTATCACTACTTGGAAGAAGGGGTTCATGTCTATCCTTGCCTTGCATGTATAATTGAGTTCAAGAAGTGCCACCAAACGCTACTTGCCGACATGAGGTATACAACACAATGCTACTACCTTTGATTAGTTAACCAAGGCAAATGTTGTCACAGTATTTTTGTTTATTTTGAGGTGGTTGCCTCAATGTTAACTCCTCTAGATGGGTGATGCATGCATGCATGATCTTGCTTACTTCCAAGACTGCAAGTTGCTGTCCCACTTTTCTATTGATATGGTAGAACAAGTTGTGCAATTATTGACTAGTAAAATAAGATCGAGCGTGTTAGCACTACAAATGAAACCCTTGTCATCGACAAAAGGAAGAAGCCAATAGTAGTTGCTTAGTTACTTCTCAGCTAGTACTGTATGCATGCCAAAAGTAGCTAGCTAGCTAGTAATGTACTCCCTCCGTCCCATATGTAGGACATTTTTTGACACTAATGCATTATGGGACGGAGGGAGTAGTATTTGCTAGGTGGTGGCGTAAGGTAGACGGTAGATGTACGTGACTGGTGCATATTATCGAACCACTGCATCACTAACATCCATCTACTACTGAAGACTAAAAAAAATCGAATAATAAAAGGGCAAGGTAGTGGCAATTATTGATGGTACAGTATTAGGTCGAGTTTTTGTGGCTTAATTTATGACACACCTGCCCACTTGACCCTAAAGTTTGTAGTATCTTTTGTGAAACTTGACTGACCCACGCGTTTTCATTCACTATATATACTTTCGGTCCCTGAATGATATCATGCCGAAGAATAAAATGATATCTTCCGATGCTGCACCATTATCAGCTGCGTTTGCAAATTTTCCTCTCGGTTTCTAAGGAAGCAGGCGGGAGTTTCGTGGATGGACAAACTCATTGTGCATCTCTACCAACAACTGGTCCGGACCCCTCCAATGCTCAACCTTACGTGGAAAAAACAATTAAGGTGACAGGGTAATTAAGAAAAATAGAGTGATTCTGGTTTCCCTAGAAAAAAGGTGCAAGCTCGCATCATCTTTCTTTTCCCTTTGTTTCCATTTGAGATGCTACACCTAATTAAATAACAGAACATTAGGTATGGCAACAAACTAAGCACCTTTGCACCGGGGTGTTAAGTTCATATACATAAACCCCATGAGACACTAACCACTGCTTTAAGCACCCGTGCAATATTGGGGCTGGGCCTTACGAAAAGGTTTTTTAATTAGTTAGACAACCGTGTGAAATAACTTCCATTTTGCTCAACGTGATTAGAGGGATATCAGCTTATGATCAGATTCCTGCAATTAGTACTAACACTTTAATTTGTGCATTGGCTTTATATTTTTATTTGACCCGATTCCTTTGTTGAATGAAAATTTTCAGCTGAGACTATATTTTTCTATCAGCCGTCTACATGGATGTATCCATAAACGCTGGTGCAATTAGTCGGGAAATTAGTTGGGCTTTCGTCTCCCTCACATAATCATCAAAACAACAATCGCACAAAGCTTCCCTGATCGATATCCACATTCCCACGAACTGATCATCATGGAAGGAACTAATTGCTTAACCAAGAATGCCAACATTAACCTTATGTTTGCACTAGACGCTGATGAGTTCTGCATCGTTATTCTAATTAAATTGCTAATCTTTTGCCGCCCGCTTACCTACTGCTTCCAAGACTGCTATTGTCATATAACACAAGTTGTACTACTGATATAGTACAATAAGTTGTGCAATTAGACCTGGATTCCTTGTTATTGACAAAGGAAAGAAGCCAAGAAGTTGCTTGGTTATTTTCTCAGCTAGCTGTTGCTGTTGATGAGGACGAGTTAGCTAAGCTAGCTGTTGGGTATTGGGGTTAGGCAGGTAGACGTATGACATTACCATCCATCTGCTACAGAGATATGAAGCATACATTTTAGTGAAAAACGACAGGCAATGCCAACTATTAGTTGGCGTTAGGTACTCCCTCCGTCCGAAAATATTTGTCGTCAAAATGAATAAAAAGAGATGTATCTAGACGTATTTTAATTCTAGATACATTCTTTTTTATTCATTTTGATGACAAGTATTTTCGGACTGAGGGAGTAGTAGAGTTTTTAATTTATGGCTTAAATTACTTACACACCTGCCCACTTTGTCGTATCCTTTGTAAAACTTGACTGACCCATGCGTTGTCATTAACTGTGTACACTTCGGATGCTACATCAGCACCAGCCGTGTTGAAGTTTTCCTGTCGTTTTCATCTAGGCGAGCAGGCGGCAGTTTCGTGGACAAATTCCAAGCATGTGCATCTCCACCCACTGTCCAGATGTTAACCTCACGCTTCCATTTGAGAGTGTCTGAATCGTTAGCCAGAACACGATTTTGTTTTTTTCATCCTGCACTGAAGCATCTGCAGGGAAACAAGAAGAGCCCCTGTCTAAATTCATTAATTAGACAATGTTCCGTTTTCTCCTTAAAAAATGGGGCAGAATTTTGTGGATCAATAACAGCTGAAGATCTACTACTAAAGATGCGGACACACAGTGCAAACACACGCACTTCACACTACAATCCAAAAGAATCATTGTATGCGAAGGTGCTCCTCCAGATTTGGGCATGACGATAGTTCGCATTTTTCTTCAGCGTTGCCTTTGTGGTGGCAGAGGACTTTGGTGGGTGACGCTTCAGCGTGGCACAAGATTTTGTCACGGTGAAATTTAAGTAGTTTGCTTCTTGCAGAGTCTTTGATGCAATACTGCAAGACATCTATGTATGTATCTACCACATGTGTACTATTTATAATCCATTTGTTTAATCAATTTCACCAAGTAGCGGTTAATTGTAAACTACATGTTTCTATACATAAAGTGGACGCCCATACGTTGTCAACATCCAAGACAAATATAGGCACTCATACAGAGCCGGCCGTTGCCGCCTCCTAAAAAAAGTTAGGGTTTCTTTATCTCCCATTGCCGCCGGTGGTCCGCCTCGTCTCCGGTTGCCCTAGGCCATAGGGCAGTGGTGGATCCTGGCACTTACCGGCGCGAGGGTTCCGTTTTTAGACTTTTTTTTGTCTTGTTAGGGTTTGTATCATGCTTAGGAAGACGAGGCAGCGGTGGTCCCTGAGGCTGCTGGGGCGGCGACCGCGAGGGAGGCGACGAAGATGGTGGCGGCTGAGGAGGTTGCCGTGCGCCGTGCTGATGGAAACGGCAGCACAGGGTGCAACCTCGGCGCCATAGGTGCACTAGTGCAGAACCGGGCAATAGCACCGGTTCGTAAGGCCCTTTAGTGCCGGTTCCACAACCGGCACTAAAGTGTGGTCATTAAAGCCCCCCCCCCCCCTTTAGTACCGGTTCAGCACGAACCTGTGCTAAAGGCCAACCACGTGGCACGAGGCAGCTCCGGGGGCCGGGAGCCCTTTAGTACCGGTTGGTAACACCAACCGGTACTAAATGTTTGTGGGTTTTTGTTTTATTTTTTATTTTTCAATTAAATTTGTGTTACCAATTTAATTCTTTTTCGTTTGCTGGTATTTTACGATACTACACATTGTACGCATTATGCATATATATATATATAATTTTTAGTAGAACCAATCATGCATATATATATATATATATATATATATATATATATATATATATATCATCAATGTCTCACAAACCATCATATTAATTAATTCACACATACACATGTATAGCTATATACAATTTCTCCTACATATGCATGTTGCCTTGAGCCAGTGGCATTAGCCTAATTGGTGCCTTGAGCACGATGGGGGCGGTAGCGGGTAATAGTATTCTCCCTTCGGATTTATGACCTGGTCGAGCAAAAATTCCGCTATTTCCTCTTGAAGTGCTTCTACGCTCCGTTTCTAGGAGCTTCTCCCTTTCTCTGTGAACTGTTAAGAAGGAGATCAATATGCATGTGTATTAGTTGTGTGACTAGATATCGATAATGGTGTAAAAATTGTAAATAGTGTTTTGACAAGCGTACCCATTCCTGTCTTTGAGATCTACTCCTTTCGGACGCCATCATGCGAATGTTCTATAAGCATAGAATGCACACAGATCAGTCCCCTGCTCCTGTTTCAGGGCCTTTACGAGAATGGAATTTGATCAGATAATAATTAATCAAGCATGATAATTGAAGAGATGGCAGCTAGCTAGTACTACTTAATTACTTACCTTGAGTCGAAACCATTTAAGCTTTTGTTTCCATTCTCCTGGGGTCACGCTGATGAACCTTGCCCAAACCCTGCCCGCCGACAAAGAAAATGAATAAAGGGGTTATTAAATAGTTCATATCATGAAAAATGACGAACTAAATAGGCCGAGATATATAGTTAATAATGATTGAAATTACCTGTTGACTATCCCAAACAAGATGTTATAGTCAGTTTTTTCTTTGAGTAGTGAGTCCAGTATTTCAACTGTTCCAAGGCGTCAACTTTAATGATACACAAGACCCAGTGAAATCTGCATGCACACACGTTTGCATGTCTTAATTAAGCGGGCATATGTAAAGCAAAAACATGTAGCTAGCTAGTAGGAAAAAACAGAGAATTTGTAGTACAAGACAGTGTGACTCACTGGAAGTTGTAAGAAAGTAGTATATCTTCATTGTATTTGAGGCGCTTCAAGAACTCTAGCATGTTGTCCTCTATGTCTTTTTGATAACGTGGATTTAGTTCCCACGTGTATTCATTAACGGTGTTTGGGTCAATGAACCCAATGCCAAAGCGTCCACCTTTTCTCATTTCATATATCTTCATCCTGCATATAATACCACAGAAAAGAATATAGTGAGAATAATTACAGGTAATGATTGATCAAAAGGATCAGTACAGCTAGCTTGAGACTTAAATTACAGAAAGAAATCACTTACAGACAATAGCAACTGACGATAGATTTGTCGAGTGCGTCTTGATTGTATAACTGAAACAGTTCAGAATACTCAACGGACACAGCTTTCTCATGGAAGTAATGCTCCTCCTTGACATTCACCATGAGGGACAATCGATCGGAAATCTTGGTAATGTTCATGTACCGTTGATGCAATTCATACATTGTCATAAACACGAAATGCAACAAATAGTTTTAAAAGAGAATATACCACATCCGAATCATAACAAGGACGAGGGCCGACGGGGCCGGATATCAAAACCATGGCACTATGTATAACAAACAACGTACGGGTAAGATAATTATTATACGAGTAACTATATATCCAAATCACACAAACATCAATTTTTTATAAAATTTCATGAACAAGAGGCTCACCACAAGGTGGTGCCGGCTGACGGACAGTGCGGGCGATCGACGGTGGTTCTGACAGATATTTAGAAGGCACTAAGTAAACCACACCTACATATGCAAACTAAGTGTTATTTTGACCTCAAATTGCATATAAATCAAATACTAGCACATATATATATTTCCTCCCAAATTACTAAACTCACAAATTAATAACTATATAAAGCATTGCAAGAGCTAATCTAGCAATGAGAGATGAAAGGACAAAGTTGCTAACCTTTGTGATCACTTGAATGGATGGGGGCCTTCAAATCTTGACAAATTTTGGGCAAAATGTGTGATGAGCTCGAGGGGAGAAGAGGAAGAACAGAGAGGAGAGGAGAGGCGAAAGGGGGAAGAACAGAGCGAGCTGGACGAAGGGTTTATATGCAGGAGGACCTATAGTACCGGTTCATGGCACGAACCGGTACTAAAGGTGCTGGAGGGGGCCCAGACTGACAACATCCTGCTGTTGGAATTCTGCCCATAGGATCGATCACATCAAATCACAAGAACACGCAAACGCAAAAACTTTTGCTAAAGGCACGTGTCATGCCTCTCTTCTTTATTGCTTTTCTGGTTTTCTCCACTTCTTCTCACGATGTTACAAAACTCAGGCCAGCCCTGTGCATATATATATGCGCTAGCAGCCGACCCTTGGACATCTTCTAAGACTACACGGACACGAACTAACCTATAGTATCATCCGTACTCTAACCTTGACCGGACTCAACACACACGGCTAAATGACCCATTATTGGACTACGTGACCGACTCCTACACAAAACTACTCACGTATAAGCAAAACCTGCTATGCCTAGGACTAGTACCCGTGCCGGACACAGCATGCAAGCTTGCTCCTACTACTCTTGGACTCTACTTATATCACGTAGACTCTTAATAGATTACAACTCAAGATCAATCCTAACATTCTCTCCCTAATCTTGACTTGTCATCTTCCTCATGCTCCTTCTCATCTTGACTCGCTGGAGATCCACGACTTGTGATCCAAACTCCGGACGCATGATCCGGACTACCAGCCCACACGGTCGCATCTACACGTGCAACGTGCAAGACTGGACGCATCATCAGTCTTCACGTCGTTCAACTTAACTGGTCACTATCCCACTGCACGTCAAGCTTGATCTTCAACTGTCATATCCGTACACTGAGTATCACCCGCTTGGAAACATGCAGTGCCTCCTTGCTCTGCCATGTTGTGCCACCGCCATTGCTTGGCCGCTGCCTTACACTCGGTCCGCACCATACTCCTTGTACTTGCTTGCAATAGATCCACTCTCCATTGCTCGCACACCTCCTCGCTTTACGATGGTTTCGCCTTACCACCGTCCGCCTTGACATCACACCGAATCCACACCGCCACAACCAGGGGCGCTCCACGAGGATGTGGACATGACTCACGGAACACCATGCACACCGCTTCAACTGCAACGAATCCATACCAGGACGAGCACTTGGACACGATGACGACTCATCGACGCAACGACGACTGACCATGCAAACTCGCACGACTCCTTCACTCATCCGACTCCCCCAGACGACAATCTTGATGAGCTCCAGCACCGCACCTCGGCACCACCTCTCCCATCAACGATCTCCTTCCACCGCCTTACCAACGACAGCTTGTCGTCTCCCTCCTTGTCGCTCCATCGAACGACGATCGCATGATCCTCCTCGTCACTGCAGCACCCAGTGACAACATCGCCCACCCCGAGGCGCTAGTAGGTCGCCACCCCGGGGCAAGCGCAGCTTCAAATCGACCTTGCTCTGATACCAATTGTTGGAATTCTGCCCATAGGATCGATCACATCAAATCACAAGAACACGCAAACGCAAAAACTTTTGCTAAAGGCACGTGTCGTGCCTCTCTTCTTTATTGCTTTTCTGGTTTTCTCCACTTCTTCTCACGATGTTACAAAACTCAGGCCAGCCCTGTGCATATATATATGCGCTACACTAGTGGAAAAACAGGCTTCCGTCCAGCCCCATAAGTCGCGAAGCTGTAGGAACCGCGACTAATGGGACCTTTAGTCGCGGTTCTGGAGGTGAACCGCGACCAAAACTGGGCCAGGCGCTCGGTGGCCAGTGGTGCACGTGAGGGGCTTTAGTCGCGGTTGGCCAGGACAACCGCGACTAAAGGCCTTGGGCACCTTTAGTCACGGTTTGCCGTGCCAACCGCAACTAAAGCCCCTCCCTATATATACCCATCCAGCAGCCAACACTTAGCCATTTGGAGCCATTCTCTTCACAAGTGGGTGTAGGTTTGCTTTTGGTTCCTCTTATGCACATAAGGTGTTTGATGAAATGCCCCAAGAGCATGAAACAAACATGACATGAAGTGTTGGAGCCACACTCTTGATCGCGGTTAGCAACTTGATGAACCTTTGATGTGTCAATATGCATGTGTGTAGTTCATTGTTTAATTTATATTGTTTGTAGCTAGTTAGTTTAACAAATGCATGATGGTTAATTATATATTTTATATTATAATAATGCAGATGAATCGGCAATGGATGTACGGTAACCGACTCTCCGGCGAGTTCACTACGGGTTTGAAAGATTTCCTCGTAGTGGCTAATGCGAACAAGCGGGGGGTTTTGTTATCTGTCCATGTGTTATCTGTAAGAATGAGAAGGGTTACCCTTCCTCAAGAGTTGTTCACATGCATCTCGCTTGAAGGGTTTCATGCCAAGCTATAATTGTTGGACCAAGCATGGAGAAAGAGGGGTTATAATGGAAGAAGATGAAGAAGGGATGATTTCATCGATGAAAGCTATCTTGCTCATTTCGGTGATACTTTCATGGAGGATGCTGAAGGTGAAGGGAAGGTGAAGAAGAGGCACGTGATGATCCCGTTGATGATCTTGGTCGGACCATTGCTGATGCGGAGACGCCGCTAAACCGAAAAGGAAAGGGAGAATTTGGATCGCATGTTAGAGGATCACGAAAAGGCGCTGTACCCGGATGCGATGATGGTCTGAAAAATCTGGGCTGCACTGCTGGATTTGCTGAAATGGAAGGCAGAGGCAGGTGTAGCTGACTCGGCATTTGAAAACTTGCTGAAAATGTTGAAGAATATGTTTCCAAAGGATAACGAGTTGCCCGCGATGCGTCTGAAGCAAAGAAGGTTATACGCCCTCTAGGTTTAGAGGTTACGAAGATACATGCATGCATCAACGATTGCATCCTCTACCGCGTGAATCTGAGAATTTGAATGAATGCCGGTATGCCTTTGCATTGCGTTATAAGATCAGAGGCGATGACCTTGGTAGCGATGTTGAGGGCCGAAACCCGGGAAGAGGGTTCCCGCCAAGGTGATGTGGTATGCTCCTATAATACCACGGTTGAAACGTCTGTTCAGGAACAAAGAGCATGCCAAGTTGTTGCGATGGCACAAAGAGGACCGTAAGTCGGACGGGAGTTGAGACACACCGCAGATGGAGCATAATGGAGAAAGATCGATGATGGTTCAAGGATTTTGCGGTGACGCAAGGAACATAAGATTTGCTCTAAGTACGGATGGCATGAATCCTTTTGGCGAGCAGAGCTCCAGCCATAGCACCTGGCCCGTGACTCTATGCATCTACAACCTTCCTCCTTGGTTGTGCATGAAGCGGAAGTTCATTATGATGCGGTGCTCATCCAAGGTCCGAAGCAACCCGGCAACGACATCGATGTGTACCTAAGGCCATTAGTTGATGAACTTTTACAGCTGTGGGGTGGTGTCCGTGTGTGGGATGAGCACAAACAAGAGGAATTTGACCTCTGACGTTGCTTTTCGTAACCATCAACGATTGGCCTGCTCTTAGTAACCTTTCGGGACTGTCAAATAAGGGATACAATGCATGCACGCACTGCTTACATGAGACTGAAAGTGTACATTTGCCAAATTGTAAGAAGAACGTGTACCTTGGGCATCGTCGATTTTTTCCGAAAATTCATCCAATAAGAAAGAAAGGCAAGCATTACAACGGCAAGGCAGATCACCGGCCGAAGCCTGCGGAACGACCTGGTGCCGAGGTATTTGATATGGTCAAGGATTTGAAAGTCATCTTTGGAAAGGGTCTGGCGGACAATCAGTTCGGATGGGAGCTGTCGGGCAGGAAGCCTTGTGGTAGAATAAATCTATTTTCTGGGTGCTAGAATATTGGAAAGTCCTAGATGTCCGCTCTGCAATCGACGTGATGCACGTTACGAATAATATTTGCGTGAACCTCCTAAGCTTCTTGGGCGTGTATGGGAAGACAAATGATACAAAGGAAGCACGGCAGGACCAGCAACGTGTGAAAGACCCAGATGACCGGCATACGGACTGGTTTCAAGGTCGTGCCAGCTACGCTCGACCAAAGAAGAGAAGGTCATCTTTTTGAATGCCTGAGCAGTATGAAGGTTCCGTCTGGATTCTCGTCCAATATAAAGGGAATAATAAACATGGCGGAGAAAAAGTTCCAAAACCTGAAGTCTCATGACTGCCACGTGATTATGACGCAATTGCTTCCGATTGCTTTGAGGGGGCTCCTGCCGGAAAATGTTCGAGTAGCCATTGTGAAGCTATGTGCATTCCTCAATGCAATCTCTCAGAAGGTAATCAATCCAGAAGTTCTACCACGGTTCTGAGCGATGTGATCCAATGTCTTGTCAGTTTCGAGTTGGTGTTCCGCCATCCTTCTTCAATATTATGACGCACCTCCTGGTTCACCTAGTCGAAGAGATTTTCGTTCTCGGTCCTGTATTTCTACACAATATGTTCCCCTTGAGAGGTTCATGGGAGTATTAAAGAAATATGTTCGTAACCGTGCTAGGCGAAGGAAGCATCGCCAAGGGCTATGGAAATGAGGAGGTAATTGAGTTTTGTGTTGACTTTGTTCCTGACCTTAAGCCGATTGGTCTTCCTCGATCGCGGCACGAGGGGAGACTAAGTGGAAAAGGCACGATCGGAATGAAATCAACGATATGTATGGACGGCCATTCTCATTGAAGCACACCACCTTTGTCTTGACCAATTCCAGCTTGGTGGCTCCGTACTTTGAGAAACACAAGAATATTTTACGTTCTGACAACCGGGGGAAGCCTGAATCCTGGATTAGGAAGGCCCACATGGAGACTTACGGCAGTTGGTTGAGAAAACATTTAATGAATGACAATGATGTTGTAGATCAGCTGTACATGTTGGCCAAGACACCATCTTCGACTATAACGACTTTCCAAAGTGCAGAGATAAATGGGAATACATTTTACACGATCGCCCAAGATAAAAGAGCACCAACCAAAACAGTGGTGTCCGCTTTGATGCAGCAACCGAGAATGGGCAAGAGGTCACATATTATGGTTACATAGAGGAGATATGGGAACTTGACTATGGACCCTCCTTTAAGGTCCCTTTGTTCCGGTGCAAATGGTTCAAGCTAACAGGAGGTGGGGTAAAGGTGGACCAGCAATACGGAATGACAATGGTGGATTTCAACAATCTTGGTTACCTTGACGAACCATTCGTCCTAGCGAAAGATGTCGCTCAGGTTTTCTATGTGAAGGACATGAGTAGCAAACCGAGGAAAGCGGAAAGATAAGAAAGCGATCGGTACATCATGCGATGATCCAAAAGCGCCACATTGTTCTTTCAGGAAAAGAAACATCGTGGGAGTGGAGGACAAGGCAGACATGTCAAGATTATAATATGTTTGCTGAAATTCCGCCCTTCAAAGTGAACACCGACCCAAGCATTAAGTTAAATGATGAGGATGCTCCATGGATACGGCACAATCGTAAGCAAGCAGGGACACAAGGGAAGAAATGATGTGTAATAATTTATTGTACCAAACTTTGTTGAATGGATCATGTGAATTATATTACCCGTGATGTGTTTGGTGTCCATTTGAATGATTCGAGATACCACCGATGATACATGAAATTTGGAGTGATTTAGTCATACTCCTGCCTAGGCGTATAATATGCATACTCGTAGTCTTCATAGCCGCCGTCGTCGTTGTCTTGGTGGTAAATCGCCTTCTAAGTTGCCGCCCGATTGCGTCGCTCTTGTCGTCGCTCTTTGTCGCCGCTGCTTTGTGATGTAGTCCATGACGCTCTGCAGTCCGGCCATACCACCATAGCCGACGGCCGGCCTCGTGGAAGTTCGGAGGCAGACCGTCCTCCTCATACACAGCGGCGCCCTCTCACGCCGATTGATGAAGAAGGCGTCCCAAGTATGCTGGTTATCGGGATGCGGTGGGATTCATCCGCTGCTCCGGCGTGAGGTCGAGGTAGTAGTGGTTCGTGATGGCCGCCCGTGCGATACCACGAGGGACGGGAGGGACTGCACGCCGCCACGCTTAGGCTCCAGCCGGTGGGGACGCGGTAGCCAGTGGACAAGGGTAGTTCGAGGCGCAAAGCTCCTCCACTGCTGGTAGGTTAGAGTGGGTGCGGTGGAAGCCATGAGAGAGTGATGAGAGATTGTAGAGATGTGATAATGCTGGCCAATCCGGGCTACATATATGTAGTGAGAAATGGCGGGAAAAATGGGAGCGGAAGACAGGAGGCGGGAAGAAAGTGGCGGGAAGAAAGAGGCGGGAAGGCAGGGAAGAAATGGCGGAAAACCCTAAACTCAGTGGCGGCCTTTAGTCGCGGTTGGGCAGGCGACCAGCGACTAAAATAGCAACAATAAGTATTTTGTTGTAAGTAGAAACAAAATAAAATAAATAAAGCAACAAAGAAAACAAAAAAGTGTTTTCAAATTTGAAAACTAATGGCACTAACAGAAAGTTTATAATTTTTCTAAAACTAAAAGCAAAAAGAATTAAAAAATAAAGCAAAAAACAACAAAAAATAAATAATAATGCAGAAAACAAAACAAAAAAACTGGAAAAAATAGTGCCGCCTACTGGACCCCCACGGCCTGAATACGACTAGAAACCCTACATGGGCCAGGATTCAGGCCCTGGAAGGCCAAGTAGGCCCACAGCACATAGCTAGTGATGATTAGGCCCGAAGCATGCAGTTGAGAGGAGCTCGAGAGGGTGGGCGGCAGCGCTTATAAACCACTCTCGAGCTCTCTCAACTAGCGAGGTGGGACTAAACTTTTAGGCGTGAGGGCAGCACAAGGCCTTTAGTCATGGGTCGCCCGAGACCAGCCGCGACTAAAGGTGGGCCTTAGTCACGGGTCGCTGAGACCAGCCGCGACTAAAGGTGGGGCGCGGGAACGCAAAAAAACCGCCCAAAAAACCTTTAGACGCGGTTGGGCAGGCGACCCGCGACTAAAGGGTACCTATAGTCGCGGGCCTCGTAGCCCACCGCACCAAAAGGGGGGGCTAAAAATACCACGCACCGATCTATTCTCGTCTTCTCCGATCGGTTCGTCTCGCGCCCTCGGCGCGCGCCCGCCGTCGCCCTCGCCCCCGTCACGCCGGACTGCCCGTCCCCGCCTCTCCTTCGTCGGTCCTCCCCGCGCAACGCCGCCCTCTCCTTGGTGAGCTCCCCATCGGGCCTCGTCCGGCCGTCTCCCCGGCCCCCTCCGAACGCTTCGCCCGCCCGTCCCGTCGCCGCGCCGCCTCTGCATGGCGGCGCGCGTCGCTGCTCCCGCTGACGTCGGTTGCTGGCTCGCCGGACCGGCCACTTCCTCCGCCCTGCCGCCTGTTCGGCCGGCGCCATCAACCCTTGCTCACGGGAGCTCGTGCGGCTCCCCTCGCCCGGGCAGGCTACGGCCTCGGGCATGGGCACCACACCCGCTGCCCGCTAGCGAGGCGCCCGTTAAGGCCCCTGGCCCAATGACAATTGGGGCCCACGCCTAAAACGATTTAAAAAAGGAGAGAAGAGAATTTAGAAAATAAATAAATAAATATATTAATTAATTAATCAGTTAATTAAATTAATTAACTTTATTAATTGTGTTTAGTAAACCTAATTAAATAACTAATATAACTAATCTGTTAATTAATCTAATTAACTTGGTTAATTAGTTAACAGTCAATTTAATTAATTAATTAATTCTAAAAATGATATAAAACTTTAAAAATTAATATAAAATAATCCGTAACTCGGATGAAAATACTTTGTACATGAAAGTTGCTCAGAACGATGAGGCGGATCCGGATACGCAGCCCGTTCGTCCGCCACACATCCCTAGCATAGCAAACACGTAACTTTCCTCCGGTTCATCTCGTCCAAACGCGAATCACCGGGGATACTTTCCCGGATGTTTCCCCCTTTCGCCAGTACGACCTACTGCCGCGTTAGGGCACACCTAGCACCGCGTATTGCCAGGTTACGCTTTGTGATGCTTTGATTGCTCTGTTATTTATTGTGTTCCCCCTCTGTTACTTCTTTCCGGTAGAGACCCGAGACCGGCGACCCCCAAGTTCGACCACGGAGCACCCGTCTCGCGCTACCGCGACACCCTCTCCCACCCTTCCTCGCCCCTCCTTTTGCCACCGCCCTTTCGCCACCGCCACCGCCACCGCCCTTCTTCACTTAATTAATTTGTTTTTACTACATGTTTTCAGGGTGACATAATGGCAGACGATAGAGCTGACCCGATTATGGACAACTATGATCCGGACGGTGAAGCACATATGTTCGACATCATAAACGGCGATATTCAATATGTGCCGACCGGAGAAGAAGAAGATGATATCTCTTCTTATCTGAACCTTGACGGTGAAGATGAAGGGCGCCCGTCAAGAAGAAGATGTCAAGAAAGCGTCGATAAACGCGATCTTCAAATGGAAGTAGCAACCACCTCCGCGCCGAGGTATATATATACATTGAGCCTCTGGTGATACAAACTAACTGATTTGAATAAATATGTGTGTACTAACGCAGCGCGACTCTCTTTCTTATTTTAGCCCTCGGCGGATCGTCGAAACAATCGATGCGTCGTCAAAGCGTGGCGCAACCAAGACGATGAAACAAGGAGAAACATGCACCATCGAGGTTGTCGACGTTGCAACCGGCAGGTCACCGGAGCCCCGCAAGAACGCCACCAAGTTTGTCAGCCAATGCGGAGCCATTGTTAGAGACAACGTCTCGATCACCATCCAGGAGTGGAATGAGCCAAAGAAGGCACGAATTGATGGTTTCACTTTTGTCGATAAGAGAACAAAAAGATTGCTTCAAGAAGCTTATGGAACATTTCGTTCTACCTCCGGAATACAACAAATTCGATGAGGAGGGTAACAAGATTGAGGAAAACAAGGAGAGGAGGAGGCTAGTCAAACAGTTCGCTCTTCATAAGATGGCCGACGCATTCCGGAAATTCAAGCAAAATCTAGCCCGTGACTTTGTCAAGCAGAACAAGACTCCGGATTTCAAAGGACAATATGAGAAACTGAAACATGATTGGCCAGAATTTGTGAAGCAAAAGAAATCGGAGCAGTTCATTGAAATATCGAAAAAAATAAGGAAAATGCGGCTAAGAAGGAGTACAATCATGTTATGGGGCCAGGAGGGTATCGCATTTTGGTGCCTAGGTTGGAGAAGATGGAGAAGCGAGATGAGGGCGCGAGGAATCCGTCCAGTGACGGAGGGATGGGACCCAAGGGCCAAAAGCTGGTGGTACGGGCATGGGGAACGCTGAACCCGGAGACAGGGGAGTGTGTTTACCGGGCAAATTAATTAAACCCACCCAAGCCCTTATTGGCGCAATGAAGGATGCTCAACAGGGAAGATCAAGTTCAACAGAGAGAGCAGCGGCTGACAAAAGCCCTCGGGAATCCTGAACACGGAGGGCGATGTACGAGGCATGGGGCACATTCCGTGGAAAATAGGGTTCCCCGAGCGATGACCCGTCTGATTCTGAAGCCGTAAGAGAAAGATGGATCGGGAATCAGATGTTGTGGCGCGGTTGGCATCGGAAATGGATGTGATGAAGAAAACCATGAGTGTACTAGTAGCGAAAGAGATGCAGCTCGGGTGCAGCATGAAGATCATCCGGCGGATCTCGGAAGCCAGCAGCGGAGAAGCAGCGTGGCTTCCACGGAGGCCCCACCGGCTGGTGCAGATGCACCGACGATCGAAATTACTGCACGGAGCCTCCGGTGGTCGAAATACTGCACGGAGCCTCCGGTGGTCGAAATTACTGCACCGAGCCTCCTCGCTACCCGTGGGCGATATAAAGGAGATGAAAGAATGTCATCTGTATTATCCTATCGGGAACATGTCCATGAAGGTAGCCATCGGCAGTGCTTTACCATGTTTACCTGGAGCACTCCACCACAACAACCCCATTCAAGATGGCTATGCTCGTGTCACGGTGGAGGACATAGTCCAAGGGTTTGAGGACACGGAGATTGACATTGCTACACCTGAAGGGAGAAAAGACTTGGAGATGTCAAGCGCCATTTCATTCTATGGCAAAAGAAGTTTATCAAGTTTCGAGCGAGGCGCCAAGGACAACAAGTCCACCCCTACGGTGGTGGTGGTGGCGGTGGCGGTGGTGGTGGTGGTGGTGGTGGTGGCGGTTCACCTACACCTCCGTCACGTCGGCCGACGCCGCCCCGATCCTAACGTCCGTGGTGATCAGCCGCCGCCCCGATCCTCGTCCGGCGGGTGATCGACGCCGCCCCCAATCCACCTCCGACAAAGCGAAGCAGTCCTGGATTATTAACCCGGACCCTTATGTACCTAAGACCACAAAGGTACGGAGCCATCATGAAGCCTCTCCCCACAAGGCCTTGGGAGCGTAGTGCCGAGGAAGTCGACGGCGCGGCTGCTCATTATGAGAAATGGAAGGCGGACTGCAAGAAGAAAAGAGAGCCCGAGCCCAAGCCAAGATATTCGATGAGCAAAAGAAGTGGGCTAAGTCATTTTGAGCACACCGTCCCAAGCCGCGAAGAATCTGCCTAACGACTATGCACGTGAACTTGAGCAGGCACTCATGTTCAACGAGAACAAAGAGCGGGAGAAGGCCGAAAGTAAAATAAGCGGAAACAAGTTGCCCAGCTCGGGGAACAAAGTAAACAATCGATTGCCCCGCTTATAGTGGAAGCCTTCTGTCCGGATGCCCCCGAGATCATACAAGCTGCGACAGCACATGGATTGACTATAACGAGTGCCAGAGAACAAGCGGCCAACTTAGGTATTACTCTTCGTGAACTGTTAGGCCTTGATGAGGCGCCATGAAGGAGGTAGTAATTACATATGTCAAGAATGGGCCTCTCGTCGAGCCTGCGAGGAAAATGATCTACCTCCACAAATGAAAGGTCTGCTGAATTGGTACAAGGGTTACATAAAAATAAAAACGCCAAAGAATATATTTATGCGGAAGTTAGACATGAGCATCACTTCAAACATTACTATGTACAAATTGAACTGAGTGAATTGTTCCAGCTTTTCAATCTGCTGAGCTCGACAAATCTATCATCGGTTGCTACGTTACGTAAGTGATTTATTAATTTCTACCCCATCTCGTTCATATTGCCTGCACTATATATATGTCCTAACTATATTGTTGTGTCCGCTATTATACATGCAGAATGAAGATTAAGGAATGCAGAGTAAGGAACATCCATGATGTTGGGTTCATTGACCCACACATCGTTAATGGACATGTGTTGGAGCGTCACCCCGCCGACGTGGAGGCAGACCTGTGGCGGTTTCTTACAAAGCAGGAACTCAAAAGTGATATTCTATTTCCTTACCATTTTGGGTGAGTGTTTCTGTCTTGAGCACATTCTCTTTTGTTTACTCCATGTGCATGGTATGTGGCCGGCTAATCGATGAGTTATGCATGACGTACTGTGCATGTATCGTGTCCGCAGGTTCCACTGGATTCTGCTAGTAATTAAAGTTAACACCTCAGAATGTCTCGTCCACGACTCTCTGAATATGGATCCAAAGCTTTGGGCCGACATGAGAAGAATGCTGCAGAAGTAATTATTTTCATTCATTTGCGCTCTATATCGATCGGCCTATTTCGTTCATTTCCTAATATCAAGTAACTAATAACTCTCTTGTTCATTTAATTTTCTTTGCCTCGTAGGGTTTGGAGACGGTTCGTAGATACAAAGGTCGGTGAATTCAAAAAAGAGCTAGAATTCAAAATGTTAAAGCCTAAGAATGTTGGGGATATTCAGCCACCGGAGACCAATCTATGTGGATACTATGTCTGTGAGAGGATCCGGAGATACACCTCTGAGCGGGTTCCGAGTGATACCAATGCTCAGAGGAATAGCCTCCGGATGATGCTTAGTCCAGAAGCTCGCTTCCGACCACTTCAAGAGGAACTAGCTGGATGGTTCAACAGGGAAGTCCTCCATCCTAAAGGAGAACACTATTACGAGGACGTAGAACTTTATATGCATTAAATCATGTATGGAAACTTGTTCAAAATTGTATATGGTCATCCGATGATATTGAATATATATTGTATATTCCTCTTGAATTCTTTTTGGTTCTAATTTCAAATTTATTTGAAATTGTACATTCATATGCATGTATGTAGTATCGTAGAATATATGAAACTCCTTCAAAATTAAAATAAAGCACAAAAGAAATAAAACAATACAAATTAAACAGAAAACAGGTTTAGGGGGGGCTAAAACCCTAAACCTGTGGCGGCCTTTAGTCGCGGTTGGCGAAGAACCGCGACTAAAGGTCCTCCGCTTGACAACCGCCTGGCGCCCACGTGGACGGGCCGTTAGTCGCGGTTCTTAAGCAGCCGCGACTAAAGGTGGGGGGCTTTAGTCGCGCTTATTTGGTCGCGGTTGCGCAACCACGACTAATGGCAGTTGCGAACCGCGACCAAAGGCCTTTTTTCCACCAGTGCTAGCAGCCGACCCTTGGACATCTTCTAAGACTACACGGACACGAACTAACCTATAGTATCATCCGTACTCTAACCTTGACCGGACTCAACACACGGCTAAACGACCCATTATTGGACTACGTGACCGACTCCTACACAAAACTACTCACGTATAAGCAAAACCTGCTATGCCTAGGACTAGTACCCGTACCCGGACACAGCATGCAAGCTTGCTCCTACTACTACTGGACTCTACTTATATCACGTAGACTCTTAATAGATTACAACTCAAGATCAATCCTAACACCTGCCACCACCCTCATTAGTACCGGTTCGTGGCACGAACCGGTGCTAAAGATTAGCCACGAACCGGTACTAATGAGAGCGGCCCGGCTAGCCGTTGGAACCGGCACTAATGTATACATTTGTGCCGGCTCTAATACAAACCGGCACTAATGTGCTTCACGTTTGACCCTTTTTCTACTAGTGGTGGCTCCCGTGGCGAAGGACGACGACGGCGGGATCGACTGGGACGACCTTGGCAGCGCCGCCGCCGCCGCCAAAGTTTTCAACCTCGTTGCTAAGTAGTTTAGGTTTTTTTATTTTGAAAAAGAAAATTAAGTTTATGTTTGAACTAAATTTGTGTTTGAATCAAAAATATTAAAAAAATAAGTTTGCTGAATAAGTTTTGAAATATCGTTTTGAATTTTTGACATAAAACCTAAAAAAACTGAAAAACGTATTATTAAAACTGAACATAGGTAAAATAGATAAAATAAATCAGAAATAAAAAAGGAAACAAAAGTAAGTAAAAGAAAAAGGAAAAAAAATAGCCCTCCCGCCGGCCGCTGGGCCGAGCGAGGCGTCCGAGTGTATGATCGTTGCGACTATTGGGCCAGCCCGTTGAGCCGACGCGGTGTATTGTTTTTTACGAGTTTTCTTTGCTATGTGTTAAAATAAATTTGTATGCCTTTTTAAATATGCCAAACGATGATTACTAAATCTATAAATGCTTTTTAAATTCTGAAATTGAAAAAAGAAATAATTGTATCATTTACCCCGTCCGAAATAATACGTGTGGCAAAAAACTTTTTGGCAACATGAACAATATCCTCTTTTGAGCAGTCCCCAGTTCCGCTGAAAAAACCTTGCAGGAAAGCCATCCAGACCCGGAGCTTTAAGGGGTGCAATCTGGAAGAGAGCATCACTAATTTCTTGATATGAGAAAGGCTTGCATAAGTCATCATTTACAAGCGGTTTCACAGGAGGAATAATATATACGAGATGGATCCACTATAGCATCATTGGTGTACAGATACTTAAAATGGAACCAGCAGTTTCTCTCCATCCAGATTACCCAGATGATAGGCCGGTTGCGTATTTTCTTTAGTGGGATAACAGCAGATGTGTCACGCCAGATGGTGAAACCCCCCTCCTATGAAGCGTGCAACAGGCTAAGTTGTCTTGGTGAAAGTTGACATAAGATCGGGGGTACTTACATACAAGATTTATTCCATTATTGGTTTGAACAAAAAACGGAGAGCAACAGCAGCGGAAACACAAGAACAACGTGCCACACGCAACCAACGTGTGAGAATCTTCAGGTTTCAGCGATTTCGATGCCTAACACCATCCGCATCATCTTCATCTTCAGTGAAAGAGAGCATCCAGACACATCAGCCAGAACACGTACGGAGGACAGATATAATCATCTTCATGAAGCACTGCAAATGGTCAATCGGTAACGTAAAAAAAATCAACAACCATATCATATAGCTAGTGTGTAATTAAGACCATAAGCATATATAACAGCGTGCAGTCCAAATATCGTTGAGAAAACTAGAAGAGCGTAATTATAAGTGTTTTGTTCAAGAAACTACACCTACGGGTATATCAAGCTCCTTTGCCTAGTGGATACAGATAGATGCAGTGAATTTCAGGTTCAGTTCAGTTGGATTCATTCGTGCCCCTGACTTTGCTATCCTGTCCTATCATATCCTGCAGGTACAAGAGATTGGAGGCCCTCGCGGCCTTCACCAATGCCGTAAGCGTCGCAACCCAACCCGCCTCTTTAACAACCTTGTTTGCATAGAGTTTATTAGTAAGGGAGGAGACAAATCATGTACTAGTAGCAAAAACCAGGTAGCAGTGCTGCCAATTCCAGCTTACATTACATGTCCTGTCAATATGTCAAACACAACCATCCTTTGTAACAGAAACACAACTATCCTATTGTCCTGGTCATCTTAAATTAACCTCCCCTGTTTTCTCCGCGATTCCGATGTCTGTCGAATAGAAAGAAGACAGTGCGAACATCATGCTATGATAAATATCATGTAGTTCATTGCAAGGCACGAAGACAAACCTTGTTGTTATCTTCTTATGTCTTTGTACTTATCAAGCTAGCAGCGCACTGGCCCTTCCCATTGATAAACAAAACTACAGCTAGAATTTCTTGTAGCACAAAACTGGAACAGTCTGTTGATGCCTTTATATTACATACTAAGTGACCCTTTGGATTATTTTTTTAATTTCTTTGCACTTAGTGGCACACTTTCGGGCCTTTCTAACCTTTTTTGTGCTAACGTTTTGACCGCCCCCATATGGTTGTTTATGTAGACAGCTGTTCCTGCTGTTCCTGTCTTTCTCCTTGGCTGTTGAAGCGCTGCACTCGTTTATGCAGGATGAGTCTGAGCATAAGTAAGCACCATTTATATATGCTGACAGATAACTCTGTTCAAATATTCTTTTCTATGTTGGTTGTCAAATGTGTTTACCTTAGGAGGAAGGAAACAAAGGAGGTCGGATGTGAAAAATCAGGTTAAATATATGCTGTATCCACTAGGCAAAGGAGCTTGATATACCCGTAGACAGGGACACCTTTGTCTGGCTGCTGCAGAACAGCGCACGTAGAGCAGAGGCAATGGCGGTACAACTAATAGCCAACTTAAAATAACTCTTGGCAGGGTAAATTCAATATATGCACAGCTCACATATTCTCTGAAAGAGCAACCAGTAGGGACGCTGCTGCCAATGTAAAAGAAACAATAATAAATCAGGTTAAATACAGAGTTGTGTATGTACCTGCAGGGCTTGAGAAGAACCTGAGCGCATTCGTCAGGAGTGCGGTGATTAGTCTTGAGACCGCATGTAGCAATGATGGTATATACCGTGTGCCCGACAAACCTGAAAATACAGGGGCAAGGGAATTAAGAGAGGTTGTCAGTGCGTTCGTACTAGTTGTATAAACAATTAATCATGAGAAGAATTAAGCACGTACGCACGGTCTTGACTCTACTCAAGTAGATTCGGAGGATGGCTGCAGATTTTTAGACAGAAGGCATCGACCACCACAGAGAAATCCTTACAAACCACACAACAATGACTGAAGATTAGAGTAAGGTGGTTGGGATGGGTGCTCACTACCCTGTCCAGAGAAGCCTTTACGGCGTCAACATCACTCCTTGTGTTACTCATGCAACCTAGGTGACATTTGAAAGTAGTGAGGCTGGAGAGGTTTTCGATCCCGAAATCGAAAGCAGGAATGATGGGAGCCTCATCTTGGGCATGCCGGTAAAATATAATCTTCAGTTTTTCTAGCTTGGGCATACATTTTGCCGTAAACAGAAGATCCATCCAATTTCCCCGCCTCCAGTATTTAAACTTCCTAAGGCATCGGAACCCAGCTTCACCACTAACTGCCAGCCTTCTATCTTCACAAGAAGGCTCTTTTTCGCTTCCTCATAAACCCAGAGTGAGCAGAGCGGGTAAGGCTCCGAGGATGCAGATATCTTCATGCCGGGTTCCTCTCCCCACTTCCAAGTGTAACTTCTGTAGGTTGACGAGTGATCCTACCCAATGCGGAACCTTTGGGAATATACAACCCCATATGACAAGTTTTCGGAGGTTAAGCGGCGGAG
Source organism: Aegilops bicornis (assembly GCA_021605145.1). Classification (NCBI taxonomy): domain Eukaryota; kingdom Viridiplantae; phylum Streptophyta; class Magnoliopsida; order Poales; family Poaceae; genus Aegilops; species Aegilops bicornis. The sequence continues at coordinate 654,812,786 of CM038674.1, forward strand.
AAGTGCACCATGTATTCAGCAAGAAGTCGTCATCATCATCATACCGCAACATAGTTAGAGAACAAAGGTTTTGTGTGCATAGTTTACCGAGAGAAGAAGCAATAACTTCCTTGTCTTCCTGGGCAACACCCCGATAGTTAATGCCCAGCTTCCTCAGATTCTTTAGCTGACCAAGCCCTTGCAGAAAGTTATATGACTGATTGCAGGTGTTAACGCTATGCAAAGCCTCCAGTGCTTGCATCCTAGCAATTCCGTCGGGAAACTTGACATTTGTGCCAGTATTTGAGCTAAGAAGTAAGTGTGCCAGTTTGCCGAGATTGGCAATACTGGCTGGCAACTCAGACACCTTTGTACGCCTGATGTCCAACATCTCTAAGCACTGTAAGTGTCCGATTTGTTCCGGGAGCTCGCTTACTGCTGTCATGTAAATGCTGAGGTACCTTAGCTGAAACAGCCTCCCTACATTTGCAAGATGGTGGTTTTCCAGTAGACTGTCATTAAAGTCCACAACACGCAAATGTCTGAACTCCATCGTCGAATGGATATTCACCGTATTCCTGAACACATTAAATGATCGGACATGAGACAATATCAGGCTCATTGGCAAGATAAAATCCCCTTTCCCTTCAACTTGCATGGAGAGACGGCGGACTTTGCCTTGTGTCACGGTAGTTAAACTGGGACACCAGCAAAAGTAACAAAGTTCTCTTCAATGGACTTGGATACTATGAAATCTAGAATTATGTCGTGAACTCGACAACTCTTCCCCCTATAATCGTCTTTCTTCACAGGTTGGATCAAACTCCTATTGATGAGCTCATTAAAACACCTCACTCCTACCTCATATGCAGTATATATACCTTCTTTGTGAATGAATCCTTCGGCAATCCATCTTGATATTAGTGTTTTCTTCTCAATGATAGAATCTTCCGGAAATATACTGAGATACAAGAGACATGTTTTCAGATGAGTAGGAAGATCAAAGTAACTAAGTGACAATATCTTCATCATTACTTCGACATTAGGATTCCTTTCAAGTGCACGACCAATTGAATCTTTCACTTGGTTCCATAGATGCTCTGATCTTCCTGTGTTAGCCAACAAACCAGCTATAGCAATGATTGCCAAAGGCAACCCATCACATTTTTCCAAGATTTGATTAGAAACTTTCACGAGCGATGAAGGGCAATCTTCTTCGGAGCTGAATAATCTTCTTTGGAATAGTTGTCTTGAGTGCTCCATATTAAGAGGCCTTATATTATAAATATGGCCACCAATTGATGAATGACACGAACATGCAACATCACTCAGCCGTGTAGTGGTGATTATTACACCACCGCATCTGGTCATGGGGAATGCGCACTTAATAACGTCCCATGTTTTAACATCCCATATGTCGTCAATCACTATAATATACCTGCACATGATTTTTTTAGTAGTATTAGTTAGTATGTTGTGTTAGAACGAAGCATACAAGCAAAATAAGAAGAAAGAGAAATTTCCGTGTTCTCATTGGCAACATGCAAAAGATAAATGGATCGGCTCTAGGGTACTATGCAACTTAAACAGGGCCACATGACCAGAAAACACCTATATAGTGTTTCTACTCATATAAACATGTGCTTATTAAATAATATGTTTTCCTAGATAAGCTATATAAGAGCAAAAGAGTTCTAAGCACTTGGAGTGGTACATATCGTGTAGCATACTTGCTTGATTGAAGATTGATGCTATTTCTTTATTGCGGAAAAGGCTGTATTTTAGTCTATATGCATACTGAGATGCATAGACGTGCCGAATACCTATACTAATCATATGTTCTTACTTATTAAGACTTATTTTCCCTCCAAATGCAACAACCTAGTTAACTAGTAAAGTACATGCAAATAAGGGCTTCCATACATTTGGCAATTAATTTTCACCCCAAAAGTATATAATTTAATTATATACTTATTTTGATTCTTAATTAGGAGTGTATTCTTCTATGTGAGAATTCTTAATTTATCTATGGGTGAGAAGTAAATTTAAAGAAATATAATAGTACCTTTTTTCTGCTAGGTAGTCGGTAATCCTTCTTATTAGTTGTTGTATGCTCCCTGCTTCAGTGTCAGCATAATCAACTTCACTAAGGAGGGTTCTCAAGATATTTGTCATATCTGGATTTCGTGACACTGAAATGAAAGCCTTACACTTGAATTTTCCTTTGAGTTCTTGATACACTTGGTTTGCAAGAGTTGTTTTGCCCATTCCTCCCGATCCAACAATGGAGACCATCTTCACTTGTTGTTGTGTTGATGCAACTCCATCCTCGTCAGTTAACAACTTGATCAGCTCAGCCTTGGGCTCATAAATTCCGACGAGCTTTGAGACATGCTCAAAGATAGCAAGAGCTCTAGGGTCAACGGTCACATTGACGGCCTTGGAGAAGATCTCATGTCCCTTGTACCTTGTATTCCTGTCGCCCACCTCAATGATCTGTTTCTTCAGATCCTGTATCTCCTTGCCAACTCGATGACGAGCCTTCATATTTCCCAACTTTCCTAGCGAGCTCTTCATCTTGTCAATGAAGCCATCCGGCTTTCCTTCTTTGTCACCAATGTTAGATAATAACAGGAATAAACGAGACAAAGAGACACGGATTTTTACGTGGAAACCCTTGCGGGAGAAAACCACGGACGCACGAAGGCGCAATCACTATGATGGAGGAGTATTACAAGCACGAGACGACAGACCGTCTGAAGTGCGACTACTACATGGGGTATATAAGAGGGCAATACATGAGAGTCCTTGGAGGACAAGTAAACGAGTTGTACTAAATGCAGCGTCGGCGATCAGCATAAAGGCCCACACCGGTTGTACTACGTCTAGTCAACCCGGTACTAGAATTTGGATCACAATTTAACAATCTCCACCTTGAGCCAAATTTCCTCCAGTAGTTGATGAAAGTGAAATAACTCCATCCAAATCAGCATAAACACCTTGTGCGTCAAAGTCCATAGGACTAGTGAGAAATACCAACTAAGCCTGAGCAAAGCTCAAACTTATTGGTAGGAACTGGCTTTGTCATCATATCAGCAGGATTATCATGAGTACTTATCTTGCATACCTTCAAATCACCTTCAGCAACAACATCTCGAATATAGTGAAATCTGACATCAATGTGCTTTGTCCTCTCATGATACATTGGATTCTTTGTAAGATATATGGCACTTTGACTGTCACTAAATACGGTAGGGCAAGATGAATCTCCACAAAGCTCAGTGTATAAACCTCTCAACCAGATAGCTTCTTTGCATGCCTCGAAATAGCCATATACTCGGCATCAGTAGTGGAACAAGCCACAATAGACTGCAAAGTTGCTCTCCAACTCACAGCACAACCACCAATGGTGAAAACATAACCTGTGAGTGATCTTCTCTTATCCAAATCACCAGCAAAATCAGAATCAACAAAACCAACAAGTCCATCTCCAGTTTTCCCAAACTGTAAATAAGCATTAGAAGTACCACGCAGGTATCTGAAAATCCACTGAACTGCTCTCCAATGCTCTTTTCCAGGATTAGCCATGTATCTACTGACAACACTCAATGCATAAGATAAATCCGGACGAGAACAAACCATGGCATACATAAGTGAACCAACTGCACTCGAATAGGGAACTCTAGACATGTACTCAATATCTGCATCTGACTTAGGACATAAAGCTGATGACAATTTGAAGTGTGCAGCTAACGGAGTACTCACCGGCTTGGCATTATGCATATTAAAACGACGAAGAACTTTATCAATATATCCCTTCTGACTTAGATATACTTTTCCAGACGGTCTATCTCTGGATATTTCCATGCCAAGAATTTTCTTTGCTGCACCCAAATCCTTCATCTCAAATTCATTACTCAATTGCTTCTTTAGTTCATCAATCTCTGACATACTCTTTGCAGCAATTAGCATATCATCAACATAAAGGAGCAAATAAATAGTTGAACCATTGACAGTTTTCAAATAAACACAACTATCATAATTAGACCTTTTGAATCCTTGAGAGAGCATAAAGGTGTGAAATCTCTTGTACCACTGTCTAGGGGATTGCTTCAATCCATAAAGAGATTTCTTTAACTTGCAGACAAGCTTTTCTTTTCCAGGAATAACAAAACCTTCAGGTTGTTCCATATAAATATCCTCTTCTAATTCTCCATGTAAAAATGCAGTTTTAACATCCAATTGTTCAAGCTCAAGATTATGCATGGCAACAATACTGAGTAAAGTGCGAATAGAGCTATGCTTCACAACAGGAGAAAAGACTTCGTTATAGTCAATACCTGGAATCTGGCTATAACCTTTAGCAACTAACCTTGCTTTATATCTTGTCTCATCATTTGGAGAAACACCTTCTTTCCTCTTGAAAACCCACTTGCAACGAATAGGTTTCTTCTCTCTAGGCAATTTTACTAAATCCCAAGTGCCATTCTTTTCAAGTGATTCCATCTCATCATGCATAGCGGTCATCCACTTATTACTATCACCAGAAATAATAGCCTCGGAATATGAAGAAGGCTCAGCATTACCTTCAGTTTCTTACGCAATGAGATAAAGCAAAAGAAACAATATTGCACTCTTCAATTAACCTATCAGGTTTATTAATACCCCGTCTAACTCTGTCACGTGCAAGATTCCAACTTGGTGGAACAATAGGCTGATTTGGAGTGGGAGTGACATGATTATCATCAACGACGGGTTCATCATGTGCAACAATTTCATTACCAGATATATCACCTGAATCAATAAGATGCTCCACCTGAACAGTAGGCTGCTGAATAGTAGGCTGCTGTTCACTCTCAACGAGAACATTAGTAGATGAAACATCATGTAACATAGCAGATTCATTAAAGATAACATTTCTGCTAATAACAACCTTCTGGGTTTCAGGATTCCACAATTTAAAACCTTTAACACCAGACTTATGACCAAGAAAGATGCACTTAACAGCCCTAGGCTCCAACTTTCCATTATCAACATGAGCATAAGCGATTGCAACCAAAAACTCTCAACTGTGAATAATCAGCGGTGAACCAGACCATACCTCAATTGGAGTTTTCTTATTAAGAGCAATAGATGGTGAACGATTAATGAGATAACAAGCAGTGGAAGCGGCCTCAGCCCAAAAACGCCTATGCAAACCTGCATTGGACAACATGCAACGAGCTCTGGAAATAATGGTCCTGTTCATACGCTCAGCAACACCGTTTTGTTGAGGAGTATAAGGAACGGTTTAATGTCCGACAATGCCTTCAGACTTGCAATAATTCTTAAATTGCTTAGAACAGAATTCCATACCATTATCGGTCTGAAGTATCTTTACCTTCTTTTCAGTTTGTCTCTCAATCATAATCTTCCACTCCTTAAATGCTGAGAATGCTTCATATTTATGCTTCAAGAAATAAGGCCAAACTTTTCTCGAATAATCATCAATAATAGTCAGCATGTAACTTGCACCACCTAATGACTTCTTGCGAGATGGTCCCCATAAATCAGAATGCACATAATCAAGAATACCTTCAGTTGTATGGGTCGAAGTATTGAACTTCACCCTCTTGTGCTTGCCGAAGATACAATGCTCACAAAATTTCAATTTACCAGGTTCATATCCATCAAGAAGACCTCTCTTGTTTAACTCTGCTAAACCAAGTTCACTCATATGTCCAAGACGCATATGTCAAAGGTTAGCAGCATCACAATCAGAATTCTTTGAAACAACTGGAGAAGCGTTACAAAAAAGTAGAACCTCGAAGGTAATAAAGACCATTGGTCGAACTTAAGTCACCTTTCATCACAATAAGGGAGCCTTTGGTGACCTTCAAAACACTATCTCCACCTGAATATTTGTATCCCTTTGCATCAAGGGCACTCATAGAAATAAGATTTCTCTTCATCTTCGAATATACCGAACATCAGTCAAAGTTCTGATTATGCCATCAAACATCTTGATTCGAATAGAACCTATGCCTTCAATCTTGCATGGTGAATTATCAAAACCCAAAACGGAACCAGCAGAAGTAGTGGAATCAAAAGTATTAAACCAATCTCTATGTGGACACATATGAAAAGTGCATGCAGTGTCAAGTACCCACTCATCATTGGTCTCAGCACATCCAGCAATAACGACAAGAGCATCATCGGAACTATCATCACGAGCAACGTTAGCAGAATTTTCACCTTGTTTGTTACCTTTCCTCTTTTCTTTAGTCTGCAACTTGAAACACTCTGAGATGTCATGCCCGTCTCTCTTGCAATATCTGCAATATTTCTTGTCTCTGGATTGCGACCGCCCCTGTAGCCGTTTTTACTTTTGCCTCTGTTTCCATTATTGGAGTTCTTCTCCTTTGTCCTGCCACGAACAGATAATCCCTCGGGTTGGGATGAACTCGAACCATCATGAGGCACCATTAATTTCATCTTCTCCTTAGAGTTCAAAGCTTCATAAACTTCATTAAGCGTGAGAGTATCACGACTGTATAATATGGTGTCTCGAAAATTGGTATAAGAACTCGGCAGTGAACAAAGTAACATTAAAGCAGTATCTTCCTCTTCATACTTAACCTCCATTGCAGCTAGATCAGATATGATCTCTTTAAATTCTGAAATATGATTCAAAACATTACCTCCCTCGGGTAACCTGTGCAGGAATAAATTTTGCTTCAGATGCATCTTGCTGGTGAGATCCTTAGTCATGCAAATCCCTTCCAGCTTTAACCATAGAGCGGCGGCAGTTTTCTCGCTCAAAACTTCCTGCAAAATATTATTATGCAAATGGAGTTGTATTTGTGACAAAGCCTTACAATCAATTCTTTTCTCCTCATCAGTCCAATCCTGGATTCGGTTCTTCCCAAAACTATCCAGTGCTACATCATAGTCGGCCTGCGCCAACAACGCCCGCATCTTGACTTGCCATAGGGTAAACCTTGTGTCACGGTCCAGCAGCGGAAGATCGTACTTCATGGATGCCATAAGTAGATTAAATCTGTGTACACAAAGTAGTACAAGCCAAAAAAAATTCCTGACAGAATTTAATATGCGGAGCAGACGAAAAATAGGATAAATAGCACCTGGTAGATGACGTCTCGGGTGGATGTAACAATTGAGGAGAGAACAAAATCTGAACGACCGGTCACCTCCACGTGAACAGATTAATCCAAAAAAGCAAGTAGTACTTACGTACTAGCACCTGAACCGATGTGAAACACTAGTACTTGAGGCCAGCTTCTCGCGTGAAAATTACTAGTCCTTGCCTCGGGACTTGAAGCGAGCAGCAGCAACTCTGGTGCCTTGTTTCCTTGCGGATCGACGTGGAAGGAGCAACTTGCGGATCGCCTCGGTCTCGGCGACTTGAAGCGTGTACAACGAGGGGTAGCTGCAGATCAGGCACGCGCGCAGCTTTGTAGGGCGGCTCAGCAGCCGAAGTCAAAATCCTGTCGGTCTCGGCGAAATCGATCCGGCTTCGGATCGCCTGGTCACGTCTTGGCGGCGGGCGCACACAACCGTAATTCTCCGATCTCTGATCTTGTATCTATAACCTCAGCTCTGTATACCACTTGTTAGATAATAACAGGAATAAACGAGACAAAGAGACACGGATTTTTACGTGGAAACCCTTGCGGGAGAAAACCACGGACGCACGAAGGCGCAATCACTATGATGGAGGAGTATTACAAGCACGAGACGACAGACCGTCTGAAGTGCGACTACATGGGGTATATAAGAGGGCAATACATGAGAGTCCTTGGAGGACAAGTAAACGAGTTGTACTCGTACGCGTCGACGTCAACGCAAAGGCCCACACCGGTTGTACTACGTCTAGTCAACCCGGTACTAGAATTTGGATCACAATTTAACACAACGCTTTGCATGAAGTCATCGATGGCATCCTCCATGTCATAGGACAATTCCCGCACCTCATCCATCCAAACTTTATCCTGCACATTGAGATCCTCCTCCTCCTCCGACATCTTGAGGAGAAAAGCCTCCATGGCGGCGAGCTCATGAGTGAGTGACCTGATCTCCTTGCGCACACCCTTAAAACGCTTGTACTCGTTGCCGAGCAGGGTGGCCAGCTTCACCAGGACAGGTTTGAGGACCCCCGTCGCCACAGTCACCAGAGCCGCCTCCATGGCCTAAAAGCTTGAATGCCCAGCCAATGATCGAACAGGAAAGTTTGCGCCAAGTCTAGACCCTGAGAAGAGGATGGATTAGTCATAGTTAAGCCACTCACCCCGAGGCTGAAGAAGTTACAAATCGACAGCGTACGTGGGAGCAAGCATATATACGAGGGAGCTCTTTTTTTCTTCACTTTTGTAAGAGGCATATGAGGGAGTACCTAGCCTAGCGGGATCTGGAATTTCTTCACTAATTGCAACTCGGAGCAGTGCGGTTGCAGCTGGATCCGTCGCCACTCTCAACGGACCCGCGGCCTCCCTGCTTGCTTACAGCTTGATCTGTCGATAATTCTGCGTTGAATCCACCGAATTCATGAGCAGTGAAGAGGAAAATTATCTAGTATGCGTGTGTGGTGCGGTGTGTGTGTGTATTGGCCAGCCACACGCGTACCTGACGCTGCACTTGACTTGGCTTGTCTTCCTGATCACGCGTACGTGAGTTGTGGCTGGTATCGGAGTGCCAGTCGTGTGCAGCCTATCGTCATTGTGCAGAAAAGGAGTGGAACTGTGGAAGGCACGCATGGGCCAAAAGAGAATGGACAGAATTCTCAAGATTGCGATTGCCACGACCATCAAGACCCAACCACATCTGGATACAACAAATCCGACCCCTGAAACGAATGCGGATGTGCGTTCGCTGACATTAGTGGCCGGTCACGTCTCAAATAATCTCTTAGACAACCGGACATCTCTGTGAAGAAATCTCAAGTCCATATTATTACATGCAACGTGAAACTTAATCTAAGCGGAGGTCGTCAGACTCCGCTGTGTCCATGCTCGGCGGTAGGCTGCGCCCCTCGAAGTGTTGCTCCGGTTACCAGCGAGGTAGAGTAGGACATGGGACACACACCGGCTCATGGGACTTGAGGCACCCCCGTCTCCCATGCCCCACTCTTCCTCGTCAAGTCCGGAGCCTTGACGGTGCCAGCGGACGTTCGGTGATGGATCCGTAATGGGAGGAGCTGGCGACGTCCACCACGACGCGGTTGCAGTGCCTGGGCTGGTCATGCACCATACGGGGCACCGAAGAATGCAACTCCACCTCGCCAAAGTTCGCCACCGCGAGGGCTGCCGCTGCCTCCCGCGCGCGCTACCTCGCGTGGGCGGCCACATTGCGCCATATTTGCGTCGGACGATGCCCATGCGTTCACCTCCGCCTCGGCGCGCCAACAAAGCGGTTGCGCCTCCGCCGCCCCGTTCTGACGCCAAATGGACCGAACCGCTCCGGTGAGGCAGTGATACGTCTCCAACGTATTTATAATTTTTTATTGCGCCATGCTACTTTATCTATTGTTTTGGACTATAATGGGCTTTATTTTCCACTTTTATATTACTTTTGGGACTAACCTATTAACCGGATGCCCAGCCCAGAATTGCTGTTTTTTTTCCTATTTCAGTGTTTCGAAAAAACGGAATATCAAACGGAGTCCAAACGGAATGAAACCTTCGGGAACGTGATCTTCTCACCGAACGTGATCCAGGAGACTTGGACCCTACTCCAAGGAGTGCCAGAGGCGGTCACGAGGGTGGGGGCGCGCCCTCCCCCCTGGGCGCGCCCCCTGCCTCGTGGGCCCCCTGACGCTCCACCGACGTACTCCTTCCTCCTATATATACCTACGTACCCCCAACAGATCGGGGACGGAGCCAAAAACCTAATTCCACCGCCGTAACTTCCTGTACCCACAAGATCCCATCATGGGGCCTGTTCCGGAGCTCCGCCGGAGGGGGCATCTACCACGGAGGGCTTCTACATCATCACCATAGCCCCTCCGATGAAGTGTGAGTAGTTTACTTCAGACCTTCGGGTCCATAGCTAGTAGCTAGATGCCTTCTTCTCTCTTTTTGAATCTCAATACAATGTTCTCCCCCTCTCGTGGAGATCTATTCGATGTAATCTTCTTTTTTGTGGTGTGTTTGTTGAGACCGATGAATTGTGGGTTTATGATCCAACTTATCTATGGAAAATATTTGATTCTTCTCTGAATTCTTTTATGTATGATTGAGTTATATTTACAAGTCTCTTAGAATTATCCGTTTGGTTTGGCCAACTAGATTGGTAGTTCTTGCAATGGGAGAAGTGCTTAGCTTTGGGTTCAATCTTGCGGTGACCTTACCCAGTGACAGAAAGGGTTACAAGGTACGTATTGTATTGTTGCCATCGAGGATAACAAGATGGGGTATTTATCATATTGCATGAATTTATTCCTCTACATCATGTCATCTTGCTTAAGGCGTTATTCTGTTTTTAACTTAATACTCTAGATGCATGCTGAATAGCGGTCTATGAGTGAAGTAATAGTAGTAGATGCATAATCGTTTCGGTCTACTTGTCACGGACGTGATGCCTATATACATGATCATTGCCTAGATAACCTCATAACTATGCTCAATTCTGTCAATTGCTCAACAGTAATTTGTTCATCCACCGTAGAATACTTATGCTCTTGAGAGAAGCCACTAGTGAAACCTATGGCCCCCGGGTCTATTCTCATCATATCAATCTCCATCACTTTATTTACTTGCTTTTGCTTTTACTTTTTACTTTGCATCTTTATACCAAAAATACCAAAAATATTATCTCTATCAAATCTCACCCTCGTAAGTGACCGTGAAGGGATTGACAACCCCTAAGCGTTGGTTGCGAGTAGCTATCGTTTTGTGCAGGTACGAGGGACTTGCGCGTGGTCTCCTACTGGATTGATACCTTGGTTCTCAAAAACTGAGGGAAATACTTACGCTATTGTGTTGCATCATCCTCTCCTCTTCGGGGAAATCCAACGCAAGCTCGAGACATAGCAGGCAGCGGGGACACACTTTGTGCCAGATATATGCGCCATTTGGACGGACACAATGGATTCCCGACGGAAGGAGTTCGAGAGCTACCGTTGGGCTGTCTGCTCCCGGGAGCTATGGAGCGCAAGGCGAACAGTCATCTCCTCCTTGGGACAGTGTGTGACGAGCTCCAGATCAATGAATCTAGAGATGTAGGACTCAGATCCGCTGCCTGCCATGCTGGAGAAGGTAGATGAGTCACTGGGGAGGAGTTTGGGTGGCGGAGTGGACTGGAGGGAAGTGGATTGGAGTGGCGGAGTTTGGTCTGGGGAGCAGATGGGGACAAATATATGGAGCTCGGGTGGGCCGGATCCGACGTGGCAGACGCACCCGGTCATGCCCGGACCACTCCATATTTGGTCTGAATATGAGGGATGCCTGCCAGCCCTGCGCGTTTGATGCTGGTTTAAGGCGCCCATCTGGGTAGGATTTTTTTGACCGGCCAGTGACCGGGATCCTTTTGAGCGTTTGTGGGAAGTTTGAGATGCTTTACCACTAAAAATGTAGAAACCACGGAATATTGCTGATACTACAGACGCCACATGCTTTCTGTGTTTGACATGAAAACAATGATGGTTGTCATGTTATTATCTCTCTACGCACCAGAAGAAATAAATATGCGGGCGTGCTAGTATACTAAGTATACAAAGAAAACATAGGGAAACTTGTATTTTATTAATCTCTCATCGAAGAAACAAAATTACATGATCCCTTTACATAAGCGCTCCATGGCCTGCTAGCGCGGCCGACATAACTTGGGCAATTGTGAAGTTCTGGTTCACGGGGCCTCGGAAGGCTCCAGATTAATTACGTCCCCGAGTCGAAGTCGCGGACCACCCCCGATTAAGTTGCTGCAATGGTCGTCGTCTTCAAGTCTCGCCTTCTCCAGGTGCTCGGCGTAGAAGATGGTGATGATGCTGTGGAATAGAGGTGGAGCGGTACGCCCGTCCCTCCGGCGATGCTTTAGCCATATCCCTCCGGCTTGTCAAGTAATAGTTTGGAGAGACTGGCGTCGGTGTAAAAACTGAAGCACGCTCACATTGGCGTGGCCGAGGTGGTTGGCGCCTCGTCTCGGCTAGACGCCAAGTATTTGGCGGTCCGCCAAGGCAAAGGTACTGCCTCACGGGGCCATGGAAAGGTGGAGTTGTAGAGGCCACGTCGCTTTGGGCTGGTGCTATGACAAAGGGTGACTTGTACGCCGGCGCCGCCATGGACCTGTACTCCAAGGACCTGTTCGTCATGGTGGGTGCACCTCTCGAAGGAGGGACCGGTCTTGTACTGCGTCGTTGCAAACTCCGGTTCGAACAAATATTCGTACGCCATAAAAGGGGAAGCGAGTCCCAGGCTGAATAGTCAACGAGCTCCGATTCCGCTACACTGTTTCTTTAAACATGTACGCCTGTAATCTGTTCGCCATTGACCTGTATGTCGGTGTACCGTTCGCCATGCACATGTTTAGCATGGACCTGTTCGCCGTGGTTCTGTACGCCGACATGATAGAACATCGAGGCTAGCACCTGGGCTTCGTCGTTGGACAGCTTCGGCTGCTCCCGATCGAGTCATATCTAAGCAGAGGCTCCCTTGGCCGACGAGACGGTTTTGTGCTTGATGCATGCTCACTTGGTGCCGTCGACCTTCATGTCATCGTCCTCCACGGCCACCGGTGGCTCCATCTCTGGGGCGGCTCGATCATGCCAACGTCCTCTTGGAACGATCATCATCGTTATCGTCCTCCTGGAGCCAGCAAAGCATTGGCTCTCCGGTCGGGTTCTCGTCGTCGCCGCATCCATGGAGCATGCCCTCGCCGGGCTATGCCGATTGGGACGTCCATGGTGGCTTCAACCCCAACATCACCTTCCCACATGGGCGCCCAGTCCAGCGCACGCCCTCGCCCGCGTTCGCCGGCGTGCAGTACCCGCCGTACACGTACTCGCCGCCGGACTGCGCAGCCTCACTGACGCCACCTCTTCGCCGCGGCCTCTACTCGCAAGCCTCATCCTCGTCGCATCTCGGTGACGCCGACACGACGGAGGCCGACATGGAGGACATCATCGCAGCCGGCTCGACTGCCGCCGCCGCTTCCCCCGGGTTCACTACCCAGGACAGCTCAATTGACCTCGGCGACATGGACGACGAGCTCGACTATGGCGAGGAAGAGCCGGATGAGGAGGAAGAAGAGGAGGAGGAGCCGGCGCCGACGAGGAAAGGCAAGAAGAAGAAGAAGAAGAAGAAGGCCAAGGCCGGCGAGCCACGCATCTAGTGGGCGTCCAAGGAAGAGGAGTGCCTCGCCGAAGCGTGGAAGGTCGTCTGCCTCGACCCGTTTGATACGTCTCCAACGTATCTATAATTTATGAAGCATTCATGCTATTATCTTATCTATTTTGGATGTTTACGGTCTTTATTATACACTTCTATATTATTTTTGAGACTAACCTATTAACGGAGGCCCAGCCCATATTGCTGTTTTCTTGCCTATTTCAGTGTTTCGAAGAAAAGGAATATCAAACGAAGTCCAAACAGAATGAAACCTTCGGAAAAGTTATTTTTGGAACAGAAGCAATCCCGGGAACTTGGATTGCAAGCCAGGGAAGCGTCAAGGAAGCCACGAGATAGGAGGCGCGCCTACCCCCCTGGGCGCGCCCTCCACCCTCGTGGGCCCCTTGAGGCTCCCCCGACTGACTTCTTTCGCCTATATATTCCCATATACCCTAAAACCATCGAAGGACACAATAGATCTGGAGTCCCGCCGCCGCAAGCCTCTGTAGCCACCAAAAACCTCTCGGGAGCCCGTTCCGGCACCCTGCCAGAGGGGGGATCCCTCACCGGTGGCCATCTTCATCATCCCGGCGCTCTCCATGACGAGGAGGGAGTAGTTCACCCTCGGGGCTTAGGGTATGTACCAGTAGCTTTGTGTTTGATCTCTCTCTCTCTCTCTCTCTCTCTCTCTCTCGTGTTCTCTCTATGGCACGATCTTGATGTATCGTGAGCTTTGCTATTATAGTTGGATCTTATGATGTTTCTCCCCCTTCTACTCTCTTGTAATGGATTGAGTTTTCCCTTTAAAATTATCTTATCGGATTGAGCCTTTAAGGATTTGAGAACACTTGATGTATGTCTTGCCGTGCTTATCTGTGATGACAATGGGATATCACGTGATCCACTTGATGTATGTTTTGCTGAACAACTTGCGGGTTCCGCCCACGAACCTATGCATAGGGCACTACAAGGATTCCGGTCTATTGCAACAAAATTTGTTGCTACAACCACGTTTTGTTGCAATAAAACACAATATTACCACAAATTCTCCGGTTGTGGTAATAGGCCGCACATATTGCCATAACTTAGTTTCGTCCCGATACATACCAACTTTGTTGCAATACAGGCCTCATATTGCAACAAACTGTATCAGCGTTGCAATATGATAGTGGTATTGCGACAAACAAATTTTGTTGCGTGAGGGCAGTCATTTTGTTGTAATAAAGACTAGGTATGTCAACAGAATAACTATTCGTGGCAATATTAAAAAATATATTGCAACATCGGCGTGACGTTGCATTAGTTACAAATGTTGTTCGAAAAAGTGGTATTGCGATAAACTGTATCAGCGTTGCAATATGATAGTGGTATTGCGACAAACAAATTTTGTTGCGTGAGGGCAGTCATTTTGTTGTAATAAAGACTAGGTATGTCAACAGAATAACTATTTGTGGCAATATTCAAAAATATATTGCAACATCGGCGTGACGTTGCATTAGTTACAAATGTTGTTCGAAAAAGTGGCTAACTATTGCAACAAACTGCATCGGCGTTGCAATATGGTAGCGATATTGCGACAAATAAATTCCGTTGCGCGAGGCAGCCATTTTGTTATAATGAAGACTAGGTATTTCAACAGAATAACTATTTGTGGTAATATTCGAAAATATATTTGCAACATCAGTGTGATGGTGAATTAGTTGCAACTAAAACAGTGGAATTTTTTGAGGCAATGGGAAAATATGTTAGCATGAGAGCATATTATATATACATATTTTACCTATAAAATATTACAACATGCGGTCCAGGACAAAATAAAATGACCAACAATGGGGCATGAAGAAAAGATATGATCCATACCAAGATTCGAACTTGCTACCTCCCAATTAGGGAACGAAGCGATTACCAACGGGCTACCATCACTGTCACGTTTATTTCCAATAAATATGCTTTTGGTAACGTACTGATCGGCTGGGCCAAGGCCCATAAAAAAGGTAGGTGTTGGCTGGCCGATGAGGAGTCAAATTGGGCAGCGATTCCGTGACTTTGGGCCAGTTTTGCTTCGGCAAGATTCCACGTAGTATTTCTTTTCTCTAAAAAAACCTAGTTTTGCTTCTTTTTCGCCTAGGTTTTTCTAATCAGCTTTTGGCTTGTTTTTCTTCCGGTTTTTTATTTTTTTTCTGGTTCCTTTTCCTAATTTTCTTACTCTTTAGTTTCAATTTTTTCCTTTTTTATTTTTAAATTTCAGTAATTTATTTATGAAAATTCGTGTATTTTTTTAAATACCATCAATTTTCGAATTGACCAACTTATTAAAATGCGTGATTGCTTTTTGTTAAACTTGGCAACTTTTGAAATTTCGTGATTTTTTTGGAAGCGTGGATTTTTTTTCCAAATTTACAAACTTTTTTTCCAAGTCACTGAACATTTTCATTTCCACCAATATTTTTTCATGCCACGATTTTTTTTTCAAAATCGTTGACATTTTTCAAATACGTAAACTTATTTTGACTTTGGCAACTTTTTTTGAGTTCGAAAACATTTTTTAGAATTGAAGAACTTTTTAAGAAATATATTAAAAAATTAGAATTCTTGAATCTTTTTTGAGTCCATGATTTTTTTTAAAAAATATAGTGATCTTTTTTTAGAATTGACAAACATTTTTTTTCAAAATCGTGAACATTTGTTTGAGGCCGCAAATTTTTTTTCAAACTCAAAATAATTTTAAATTCTAAACTTGTTATAGTAGTGTACGGTCAACTATGCCATGGGTCAATGGTCAACCAGTCATCCAGTCAACATGGTGAACCGCTCGAAATAGCCAGGCGAGCGACCTCGAAGAGCTGCGTCGGCCCAGGGCGCGCGATGCGTGAGCGCCAGTTAGGGTTGCTTGCGCCAGAAGCGCTATATAGGCGCTCTCCATATTTTAATATGCTATAACACTAAAAATTAAATACATCCAAATCAAACAACTCACAAATTAAAATTTTGTTGGTGCATGTCATTAAATCAATAATTTTGCCATTATTCTTGCACACAAATTGAAATTGTCTAAAATTATTTAAAAAATCTCGCTTTGAGATATAAATATTTCTTGTATGTGATGTTTCGTTTGATATGAGATGTGAAAGTAGGGAGCTTATTGGGAAGTAGTAGCCTTTAAATATGTAAGCACGAAAGTAACAGTTATGCTCAGCTCAGGGGCAACCCAAAGGTTATCCCTTGTATACCGGGCTAAGAGCAACTCTAACAGATCCCACATATTGGCCCGATCCCCAAAAATCGGACCTATATGCGGTTTATGGACCAAAAAATGACTAGTAGATCCCGCATCTTGGCCCGGTCTACATATTCTTTTACGGGAAACCTAAAATTGTCCCCCTTGAAGCGATATATGTATGGGATTTGGGGGCACATTCCAGGATCCTACAAAATCCATTTTGTTAGAAGAATGGGGAGGCACTGAAGAGCGAGAAAAGATCTTACAAGCATCGGTCGAGCATCCTGGTCCAAAGCGAAGTGAGGTATGAAGGTGACTGCCAGGTGTCCTGGTCGTCCTTCTTGGCTGCTCCTAGAGTCGTGAACCGAAGGGAGTTATGCTCGGTGTTGTACAGGAGTGAACGAAGGTTAGAGTTGAACCAGTCAGGATAGCAGACCAGAGATGCTAGCTCTTGCGAGGTAGAGAAGCATGCTGCATTTGGCCACCGGGATAGCAGATCAAGGACGCAAATGGTTCCTGCGAGTCATCTTCAACCTTAATGCTTTCTGATATTAACTAGTAGATCGTAATCTCACATGTATAGTAAAGCCACAGTGGCCATAACACATCATAATTAAACTTATGGTTTGATCCCGTGCTTCCTAGGGTACTCAATATAGTGTGCTTGGGACACCCCATTCCCATGTCACAAAGAGTATCCAGTAGCCCCTGTCCTTGTTGTTTGACGTGGGTCATGTATAGTGTTGCATCAATCTACTTTGAGTTAGAGTACATGCCAACATCTTCTAGAATGTCACCGCTTTGATGAAGCCTCGACACAGTCTCTTGTATAGGTAGACATGGCTTGGTAGTTTCCTATTTATAGGGGATATAATACTATCAGATGATCCCTTGATTATGGGAAACCTATCTTTTATAATTGATGAATTTCTCACATAGCACATCCATCCTTATCCCCTCCGGGCTCCCCGGTTTGATGACCTCATTGTCGAAAAAATGAAAGAAAATAATGCAAATTCAATAAATGCAATCCTTTCGCATCGAGTCCTTTTATGTGTACAAGTTGCGAGGAAAAATACTAAACTTGCAATATGATCAATTTGAAAGAACAAAAATCCTTCACAAAACAAGGTATCATGTATGAACATTCATTTCCAAGGTGATGGCTATATTCATTCCACAGTTTATGATAATGTGCCCAAATTGAGCACATAGGTGCATCTTGCCATTACAAACAATGTTGACAAACATAAAAAAACAATGTTGACAAATATAGTTTCTAAAATTTTCTTAAAAAATCAATTTTCACAGTTTAAAAAATGGGTATTTTTTGTGAAGCAACTACAAAACCATGGGTTTAAAATGGCACCATTGAAATTTTCACGGAAAGTAGACCATATTTGAGAGACAGTTCCCAAGTTTCATGGATTCTATCGTACATTTATTGCATAGAATTCAAATTTAAATCACAAGTGCATAAAAATGTGGGCAAAATTTTGGTTTAAAAAATCCTACTTATATCCTTTAAAAGGCCTTTAAAAAGGAGAAGAAATAAAAATATAAGGGAAGAAAAAAAAGGAAAAAATATTAAAATTTTACGGCGTGCAAAATTATTACACTGAAAACTACACCGTGTTTTGATTGGTCAAGGTAGCCCTCGCACGGATCACACATCGGAACCGTTGGATTTACTTATATTGAACGGCTGCTGCGGTTGCCCTATCCTTTTATCTCCTCTCTCTCTCCTTATCCCTTCACACGCACGCCTACCCATCGAAGCCACCGCATACCACGCCGCAAGTCGCCTGAGGCCCTCATGCCGCCGCCGCTCGCCCCTTTCTCTGTATGTCGCCAACGCAACCCTGTGCCCCAGGGTCGTTCCCTCCTTCCCACAAGGCTCGAGGAAGCCCAAGGAGGCGGCCATGAGGAGCGCGCAGCCACCGGAGTCGTGGGCAGATCTAGCCGGGGCCGTCGACAGCCATCCCTCCCTCCGGGCGGCCATGAAGAATTTAAGCGGCTTGAGCAGAACTAGCACATGGACCATGCGCGCCTCCCACGCTAGGAGCCACCGGTCCTCGTTATCTGCTAGCATCCACGAGGAATCCATCCATATGTAAGCTACCTTCCACAATAATCCATCTAGCAGGCTGCTTGCTTGTTTGTGTACTAGTGCAAGGGGAGCAAGATGCAAGGACGGTATCGAGGGTACATGCCCGTTGGTAATTGATTCTCCTGGTAATAATCGTAGTACGTACGTGTTCCTGCCAGTTTGGTTCTCAAAGTTAACATCACAGGTTCGCAACTACATCGAGGGGAAAGTGTAGCGCCACTACTACCGTGCAATTGCTTGATTTTAACGCATGTCATAAAATAGATACTACTAATAACAATCATATGTGTTGTACATCTTACTTAGATCTTAGATGGTACTAACAACAATCGTAAATTAGATTGTACAATTGTTCAGTGCAGAAAAGTGAGTAAACATATGTATATTCAACATGATCCCTTTGTATGCAGAATGTTACGACATTTAAAAATGTCAAAGGATGTGACGATGACACAAAAGAACTTGAGTAGTGTTCTACTCGCCTTGGTGGAAAGGCACCAAAGGTATTTTGTTCTATGCCAGTCTGCAACATGCATTTTCAATCTGCTATTGACCTTTCTTTATAGAATATTCTAGATACATATTTGTAGCTTAAGATATTTTTGGTTCAATGTTGATTCAATAGCTCCGGACCATTAATATTTTTTTTTCTAAGAATGCTTTTAACTGGAGCTCAAAGAATTGGGAAGAACCTATTCACTAGCTTCATGTTATTCTGAACCGAGTAAAAGAACACACCCATCTATGAGGCACTTGATGTGCTTTGTACTTTGTTTTCACACACAAACAATGGATGTTAACTATGTATGTGGGAATAGAAAGATCCATAATTCTTGTATTTGCACTTTTCCGCTTCCATGTTTTCTAGCAAAATGCTTCATTATATTCACTGAAACATGTGATAATTATTTGGTTTGCAAATTTGTGTCCTCTTTAATTCGTAGCAGGGAGCATTGCCCTTACTTTGCATGATAAAACACTTGGAAGGGCTTTGAAGAATCTTTTTTTGAGCAGTGAAAACAACCTTGATCATGAAATAAACCTCCTTTTTGTTTTTAGACATAAAAGAACCGTTGCCAATGCCTATCCTTCTACTACCTGCAGTTGGACCAAATCTAAGAGAAGATGGCCAGAACAACTTATTTTTAGTGTGGTTGTGGGATGCACAAACCTGGAACAATGGGATTTATGTTTGTTATATCAGTGGGAACAATAGCACTCGATGTCAAGTAATCCATGTTCGATACATGATATATTCGTAATGAAAACTGCAACAACATGTGCGATTTGCGGAATGTAATGAAGTTTAAAAGTTCTGTTACTACCACAACCGAATATACATAGTATGTAGATTTTCAGCACACAAGCTCACATACTTTTTTCTTAGAAAATTCAAAGAATGGAGTGTAGATAATTCAGAGAGAAAATTTGTCATATAGATTATCTTGAGTCGAAGTTTGCATGAATTTCTATTGTTGCTTTTTTTCTATACAACCCAAAAGACGTAAAGGTTTTCATGAAACTTGAAACCTTGACATAATAATGAATCCAACATCTCTAGAGTCGTATGAGATTAGGCAAAGAGAATAGACATAGAATTTTTCTTATCATTTGAATATTGTCAACTGACTAATGATGAGAAATATATTCATCTAGATTTTGAGCACAAGCTTCTCAACTATGTTATGTATTAATACAATTTCATAATAAATTTAGGTTCTTATTTTTTGTTTTTTAATTGTTTGTTAACAAGAATAAAAGAAAAAAAATTCTTCAAAAGGCTTTACATGCATTGCACGTGGAAGCTAACTAGTTTGCTATAATGCATAAAATCTTGGCATGGGTTAAATTGCTAAACCTTCAAGACTATTCATTGGAGTGAGGACGTGCTCGGACATTCATCCTACCATCCATCAACTCATTGTTGCTGATATCATAGTGCATACAACCTTTTTCACATGTGTTATCTTATTTCACCATGGATAATGCACTGCTTACGTATATTCATTTGTTATATGCTTTACAGGACAAATGGATATATGCTGATGGCCACACGTATAGAAGCTGGCGATCAGCTCTCAAAATTCATAGTATACACCAGAAAGGCTGGCGATCAACTCTAAGTTTCACTTACAAGGAATACAAAACAGATGCAGCTAGATTGGCTATCTGCTGGAAGATTTACAACCAGAAGAGTGGGAATGGATGATTGAGTACTTTGGCACTGATTCAAAATTTCAGGTTATCTCTAAGATCACTCTTTGTCTACTGTGTGTTAAGATGCAATTGCTTTTCTGTCTGATTATATTTGGTTTTGATGAATTGATAGGACCACAACCAAAAGAACAACGATAGTCATAAGAAACAGAAGACAAAACACAAATTTGGATCAAAAACTTACTCGCAACTAAGTTTTGAGAAGGTAGAGTCTAACTAAATATGATGCCTCGCTGCTAACTATAGTTTCATGTTTCAAGCATCTCATTGGTATATTACTTGCAGAGAAACTTGGAAACTGGAGAAGAGCCAGATTGTATTGTTCTCTGGGAACTCACCCACACAAAGAATGGAACATGGTCTAACACAGAGTCCCAGGATGTTTACGTGAGTACACTAACTTTTGGTTGTTCTATAGTTATTCAATGATGTGCATTCGGCATGCTACTACATCAGCTAGGATTATTCATGCGTTGGATCGTGTTATTCTTGTTTCATCTTTTATATTGTCAATATTGATGCCGCACCTATAATTGTTCTTTCCTTTTTAGGAAAAAGCACGTCTAAGATGTTGAAAACAAAGAAACTGAAACTCATGGTCCACTTTCAAGTGAGCATGTCATTGGCCTTCATAATTAGCTAGCTGCTTCTTCTCTTTCACCATGCATTGTTGCTGCATCGGGTCATATCTTTAAAAAATGAATATTTGCTAGCTAGGGACATGAATTTAACTGAAACTATAGAGTGAGCCAGAACTTAAATCAATAGTGGAAGATTTTAGTACATATACTTGTGCTTATGTTTTAGACATTTACACTTGTAAAACGGTTCTGATCCACATGCTTGCTGACATATTATTACTCCAGTTAGTGTGGCGACAATTCTTTTTAACAATGGGACAGGAATAATTGTATGGTGTATGTTATGTTCGAGTCATTAACTAGAATTTTTTTTTGATTTTTTAATTGCAGGATCCAAAGAACTACTCGATTGGACTCTAGATCACGGACAATTTAGTCTTGGAACTTAATTAGGATGGCTAAATTACATTTGAGTTTCATTTGATGGATATTTGCTATGAGAATTATGAATTTTATGAATCTACATATTATACGTGTGGTTTTAAATATTGTAATTGAATGCCTATATTTTTTTAGGTTGCAATAGGCTATTGCCACAACCCACTTTTGGTTGCCACATGTTAGTACCACGAAAATTTAAATTGTCGCAATAGTTTCTCGCTACAAACATTTCACTTGTTGTGATACCTATTTATCACCGCCTAAACTAGTATGTTGCAATTTCTTGTTATGACGACTGGAAATTTGTTGCCATAACTTAATGCCACAAGTGTAGCGGTTCGTCGCAAAATTCCTAATGCCGCGAAAACAAGGATTGTTGCCATAGTTTATTGCCACAATTGACTATTGCCACGGAATAGTATGCACCACGAAACGAGCGTCGTTGGCATAGGTTGTTGCCACAAATGTTTATCGCCACGAGCAATCAGTCACCATGATTTGTTACATGTTGCATTAAAGCTATCTCCACAAATCAAATCGTGGCATCAGCTGAGTGTTGCCACGGGAAAACATGTGGCGACTTCGCACATGGTTGTTGCAATAGCACACTTTATTGCCACAGTTGCTTTTTTGTGGCAATAACCTATTACCATGTGTCCAGTCGCAACGCCTGCCAACGAATGTTGTTTTGTGGCAATAGGTACTTATCACCACAAATGGACATGTATTGCGACGAACAATTTTGTTGCAATAGACCCGAATCCTTGTAGTGGGGGTTGGCACACGTTTTTGTCTTGACTCTCCGGTAGAAACTTTAGGGCACTCTTTGAAGTACTTTGTGTTGGTTGAATAGATGAATCTGAGATTGTGTGATGCATATCATATAATCATGCCCATGGATACTTGAGGCGACAATGGAGTATGTAGGTGACATTAGGGTTTTGGTTGATTTGTGTCTTAAGGTGTTATTCTAGTATGAACTCTATGATAGATTGAACGGAAAGAATAGCTTCGTGTTATTTTACTACGGACTCTTGAATAGATCGAGCAGAAAGGATAACTTTGAGGTGGTTTCGTACCCTACCATAATCTCTTCGTTTGTTCTCCGCTATTAGTGGCTTTGGAGTGGCTCTTTGTTGCATGTTGAGGGATAGTTATATGATCCAGTTATGTTATTATTGTTGAGAGAACTTGCACTAGTGAAAGTATGAACCCTATGCCTTGTTTCCTACCATGGCAATACCGTTTACGTTCACTTTTCTCATTAGTTACCTTGCTGTTTTTATATTTTCAGATTACAAAAACCTATATCTACCATCCATATTACACTTGAATCACCATCTCTTCGCCGAACTAGTGCACCTATACAATTTACCATTGTATTGGGTGTGTTGGGGACACAAAAGACTCTTTGTTATTTGGTTGTAGGGTTGTTTGAGAGAGACCATCTTCATCCTACGCCTCCTACGGATTGATAAACCTTAGGTCATCCACTTGAGGAAAATTTGCTACTGTCCTACAAACCTCTGCACTTGGAGGCCCAACAACGTCTACAAGAAGAAGGTTGTGTAGTAGACATCAAGCTCTTTTCTGGCGCCGTTGCCGGGGAGGTGAGTGCTTGAAGGTATATCTTTAGATCTTGCAATCGAATCTTTTTGTTTCTTGTTTTATCACTAGTTTAGTTTATACTTCATCTTTTTAATATCTTTCGTGAGAATGAAGGAAAGGAAAATTGTGCTTAAGTGCTAGAAGAAGAATGCATTAAAATGTTTGGTACTAGATCTTTGTATGATGAGCATGATTGCAATGTTGTTAGTATGAATTCCTTGAATATCCGTGATGCTAATGATATGCAAAGCCACAAGCTTGGGGAAGCTATGTTTGATGAAGATGATATGTTTAGTCCCCCAAGTTTTGATGAGAATATTTATTATGATGAAAGCATGCCTCCTATTTATGATGATTATATTGATGAAAGTGGGTTTGGAAGAGTGTCAACTTTAGGAAGTAGTGATCCCACTATTTTAGAGGATGTTGAATATTATTGTGATAATTATGAAAGTGGATTTGGAGAGGTCATGAATTTATTTAGTGATGAATCCACTATTTTGGAAGAGGTTCCAATTGATTATGAGAACAAAGTTGTTATCTATGATGATTATTGTGATGACTTGTATGCTATTAAGAATAATGATAACCATGAAACTTTTCATCATGATTTTAGTTTTCAACTGGATTATGCCTCACATGATAATTATTTTGTTGAGTTTGCTCCCACTACTATTCCGAATGAGAAGAAATTTGCTTATGTGGAGAGTAGTAAATTCTCTATGCTTGTAGATCATGAAAAGAATGCTTTAGGTGCTGGTTATATTGTTGAATTCATTCATGATGCTACTGAAAATTATTATGAGGGAGGAACATATGCTTGTAGGAATTGAAATAATGTCAAGTTTCCTCTCTATGTGCTTAAAATCTTTGAGCTATGCTTGTTTTACCTTCCCATGCTAGTTGATTATTGTTCCCATAAGTTGTTTGCTCAGAAAATCCCTATGCATAGGAAATGGGTTAGACTTAAATGTGCTAGTCATATGCTTCACGATGCTCCCGTTATGTTTCAATTCTTATCTTTTATGTGAGCATCATTGTCATTATCATGCCTAGTTAAAAAGGCATTAAAGAAAAGCGCTTGTTGGGAGACAACCCAATATTTACCCTTACTATTTTTGTGTGTCCACATGATTATGATACTGTAATAATCATGTTTTATAGCTTTAGTTTCAATAAAGTGCCAAGTAAGACCTTTAGGATAGCTTACGGTGATAGTTGTGTTGATCCTGCTGAGAATCAGAAACTTTTGCACTCAGTAAATTAGTTTTGATAATTCACAGAAACGTGCTTATGATCTGATTCTTTTTGCTCTGGATTTTTACACAAATTGCGTAGAACTTACTAATTTGGTAGGATTTTTGGAGTTCCAGAAGAATACGTTTGATACAGATTACTACAGACTGTTCCGTTTTTGACAGATTCTCTTTTCTATGTGTTGTTTGCTTATTTGATGAATCTATGAGTAGTATCAGAGGGTATGAACCATAGATAAATTGGAGTATAATATATATTACACCAATATGAATTTAGAATGATTTCATTACAGTACTGATAACCCACAAGTATAGGGGATCGCAACAGTTTTCGATAAGTAAGAGTGTCGAACCCAACGAGGAGCTAAAGGTAGAACACATATTCCCTAAAGTTCTATCGACCACCGATACAACTCTACGCATGCTTAATGTTTACTTTACCTAGAACAAGTATGAAACTAGAAGTACTTTGTAGGTGTTTTTGGATAGGTTTTGCAAGAAAGTAAAGAGCACGAAAATAAAACTAGGGGCTGCTTAGATAAAAACACAACTAAACAAAATATAGCGAGTGCGGAAAAGTGGTGGTAGGAGTTGCGAAATTGTCCCTAGGAAACTGACTACGTTACTAGACCGGTAATCACTATTGCAATTCTATTTGTGGGAGAGGCACAAGCTAACATACTTTCTCTACTTGGATCATATGCACTTATGATTGGAACTCTAGCAAGCATCCGCAACTACTAAAGATTCATTAAGGTAAAACCCAACCATAGCATTAAAGTATCAAGTCCCCTTTATCCCATACGCAACAATCCCTCTTACTCGGGTTTGTGTTTCAGTCACTCACCAACCCACTATAAGCGAATCATGAACGTATTGCAACACCCTACAGCGGGAATCCCTCACGCTTGCGCGACACGGAGGGCACCATAGGACAGCACCAATAATAAAACATGCAACTCAAACCAATCATAGCAATTCATCAATCACCGATAGGACAATATAAATCTACTCAGACATCATAGGATGGCAACACATCATCGGAAAATAATATGAAGCATAAAGCACCATGTTCAAGTAGAGGGTACAACGGGTTGCGGGAGAGTGGACCGCTGAATATAGAAGGGGGAAGGTGATGGAGATGTTGGTGAAGGTGACGGTGGTGTTGGTGAAGATCGCGGTGATGATGGCCCCCGGCGGCGTTCCGGCGCCACCGGAAGCAAGGGGGAGAGAGCCCCCCTTCTTCTTCTTCTTCCTTGACCTCCTCCCTAGATGGGAGGAGGGTTTCCCCTCTGTTCCTTGGCTCCCATGGCTTGGGAGGGGCGAGAGCCCCTCCGAGATTGGATCTATCTCTCTGTTTCTGCGTTCTGTTCTGGCTCTGTTTCACCGTTTCGCGTATATATGGAGATCCGTAACTCCGATTGGCCTGAAACCTTCGCCGTGATTTTTTTCCGAATATTAGCTTTCTTGCGGCAAAAGA
The DNA here is from genome assembly GCA_021605145.1 of Aegilops bicornis. Lineage (NCBI taxonomy): Eukaryota > Viridiplantae > Streptophyta > Magnoliopsida > Poales > Poaceae > Aegilops > Aegilops bicornis. The sequence continues at coordinate 654,838,997 of CM038674.1, forward strand.
AGAGCATCAACCGCCTTACGGCGGGCTCACGAGGGTCAGGGTAGGGCGCGCCCCCCTACCTCGTGACCACCTCGGACACCGTCTCGCGTCGATTTTTCTTCTGGAATTTTCCATATTTTCCAAAAATAAGCTCCGTCGTTTTTTATCCCGTTTGGACTCTGTTTGATATGGATATTCTGCGAAACAATAAACATGCAATGACATGGAACTGGCACTGGGCCTTTGGATCAATATGTTAGTCCCAAAAATAATATAAAAAGTTGCCAAAAAGTATATGAAAGTTGAATAATATTGGCATGGAACAATAAAAAATTATAGATACGACGGAGACGTATCAGCGTCCCCAAGCTTAATTCCTGCTTGTCCTCGAGTAGGTAAATGATAAAAAAAGAATAATTTTTGATGTCGAATGCTACCTAGCATAATCTTGATCATATGTCTAATCATGGCATGAATATTAAGACACGAGTGATTCAAAGCAATAGTCTATCCTTTGACATTAAAACAATAATACTTCAAGCATACCAACCAAGCAATTATGTCTTATTGAAATAACATAGCCAAAGAAAGCTCATCCCTACAAAATCATATAGTCTGGCTATGCTCCATCTTCACCACACAAAATATTCACATCATGCACAACCCCGATGACAAGCCAAGCAATCACTAGTAGAAAAAGGGGCTATCGTTGAGGCCTGTTTTGCCCATTAGTCCCGGTTCAATCCAGAACCGGGACTAATGCGAGCATTTATCCCGGTTCGTGAGCCCAGGGGGCCGGCCGGGCCACGTGGGCCATTGGTCCCGGGTCGTCCGGACCTTTTGGTCCCGGTTGGTGGGACGAACCGGGACCAATGGTCCTGGCTCCTGGCCCACCACTATTGGTCCCGGTTGGTGGCATGAACCGGGACCAAAGGCTTCCCTTTAGTCCTGGCTCATGCCACCAACCGGGGCTAATGGTGCTGCCTATATATAGCCCCTCGCGCAAGAGCAGAGCACACTGCTCTGTTTTTTCTGGCCGAGGGGGAGGGGGCTTGGTGGTGCTCTAGCTCACCTCCTATGCACACAAGGTGTTCGATGGAATGCCCGAGCCACACTACTTAAGCTTTGTCCTCTCCAAGCTTGACCTCTAACCTCCATTTTCCTCAATATTTGTCTAGGTTTAGCGGTGCATCACGCCCGTCCCGTCTTCACCGCCGTCGATCACCAGCGGCGATCTCATCGCCACACCACCGTGGTGAGCCTCTTGTTCTTATCTTCTTTACGAAAGGAAAAATATTCTTACTTGTATTATTTTCTTACTTTTATTATTGCATCTTATATAGTGCGATGGTTTTGGTATCCGCCCGTCGGCCCTCGTCATCTATGATTCGGATGTGGTATATATTATCTTTTCATAACTATTGGTTCATTTATTGTTTATGAAAATTAAGCCGACCAACGTGACATAGATTTTATTTATCTAGGAGGTTGTTGAACCGGAAATTCCAACCGACCCTATTGTCGAGAGGTTAAATTTAGTTGAAGAAGAAAACAATTTCTTGAAGGAAAAATAAAAAAACTTGAGGAGGAGAAGATGATATTGGAGTTGCATGTTGCGGATGTCGTCGATGATCACAAGATCAAGATGGATGCAATGCGCTTGAAGATGAGAAAGATTAGAAAATATGCCATTCATACCGAGGCTTGGTATCAATATGCCGTTGGATCAGTTGTTACCTTGGTTGCGATTATGATCGTATTTGTTTTCACATTGAAATGTTTTACATAATTTCAATGTATGGTTTAATTAATTTAGATGCTCTGCAGAGCTTTATGTTGTTAGATGAGAACTATGTATGTACTTTGGTTTTATGTGATGATGAACTTCTATTAATTTGGTCATTTAATTATCTATTCATGATGTTCTGTAATGATTTTGACACACTTAATTATATATAATGCACGCAGATGAACCGGCAATGGATGTATGCGGTGGCAGACACACCTCCGAGTACATTAAGGGCGTGCATGCTTTTCTCAAGTGGCTGAGGCAAACAAGCGAGAATGGTTTTATGTGTTGTCCATGCCCTATATGTGGGAATCTGAAGTCTTACTCTGACCGGAAAATCCTTCACACCCACCTGCTTTACAAGGGTTTCATGCCACACTATAATGTTTGGACGAGGCACGGAGAAATAGGGGTTATGATGGAAGACGGCGAGGAAGAAGAGTAATGCGATGACAACTATGTGCCCCCTGAATACGGTGATGCTCTTGAACATCAAGTTGCACCAGACGATGTGCACGATGGTGCTGCAACGAGCGAAGCTGCTGAAGATCAAGATGAACCAGACGATGTGCCCCATGATGATGATCTCCGCCGGGTCATTGTCGATACAAGGACACAATGCAAAAGTCAAAAGGAGAAGCTGAAGTTCGATCGCATGTTAGAGGATCACAAAAGGGTTGTACCCCAATTGCGAAGATGGCAACACAAAGCTCGGTACCGTACTCGAATTGTTGCGGTGGAAGGCGAGAATGCTGTGCACGATAAAGGATTTGGGAAGCTACTGGAAATATTGAAGAAGAAGCTTCTAAAGGATAACGAGTTGCTCGACAGTACATACGCAACAAAGAAGGTCGTATGCCCTCTAGGATTGGAGGTGCATAAGATACATGCATGCCCTAATGACTGCATCCTCTACCGCGGTTCGTACAAGGATCTGAACGGATGCCCGGTATGCGGTGCATTGCGGTATAAGATCAGACGAGATGACCCTGGTGATGTTGACGGCGAGCCCCCCAGGAAGAGGGTTCCTGCGAAGGTGATGTGGTATGCTCCTATAATACTACGGTTGAAACGTCTGTTCAGAAACGGAGAGCATGCCAAGTTGATGCGATGGCACAGTGAGGACCGTAAGAAAGACGGGAAGTTGAGAGCACCCGCTGACGGGTCGCAATGGAGAAAAATCGAGAGAAAGTACTGGGATGAGTTTGCAAAGGACCCAAGGAACGTATGGTTTGCTTTAAGTGTCGATGGCATTAATCCTTTCGGGGAGCAGAGCAGCAATCACAGCACCTGGCCCGTGACTCTATGTATGTATAACCTTCCTCCTTGGATGTGCATGAAGCGGAAGTTCATTATGATGCCAGTTCTCATCCAAGGCCCTAAGCAACTGAAGGAAATATGCCCTAGAGGCAATAATAAAGTTATTATTTATTTCCTTATTTCATGATAAATGTTTATTATTCATGCTAGAATTGTATTAACCGGAAACATAATACATGTGTGAATACATAGACAAACAGAGTGTCACTAGTATGCCTCTACTTGACTAGCTCGTTAATCAAAGATGGTTATGTTTCCTAACCATAGACATGAGTTGTCATTTGATTAACGGGATCACATCATTAGGAGAATGATCTGATTGACATGACCCATTCCGTTAGCCTAGCACTTGATCGTTTAGTATGTTGCTATTGCTTTCTTCATGACTTATACATGTTCCTATAACTATGAGATTATGCAACTCCGTTTACGGAGGAACACTTTGGGTACTACCAAACGTCACAACGTAATCGGGTGATTATAAAGGAGTACTACAGGTGTCTCCAAAGGTACTTGTTGGGTTGGCGTATTTCGAGATTAGGTTTTGTCACTCCGATTGTCGGAGAGGTATCTCTGGGCCTTCTCGGTAATACACATCACATAAGCCTTGCAAGCATTACAACTAATGAGTTAGTTGTGAGATGATGTATTACGGAACGAGTAAAGAGACTTACCGGTAACGAGATTGAACTAGGTATTGGATACCGACGATCGAATCTCGGGCAAGTAACATACCGATGACAAAGGGAACAACGTATGTTGTTATGCGGTCTGACCGATAAAGATCTTACGTAGAATATGTAGGAACCAATATGGGCATCCAGGTCCCGCTTATTGGTTATTGACCCGGAGATGTGTCTCGGTCATGTCTACATTGTTCTCGAACCGTAGGGTCCGCACGCTTAAGGTTTCGATGGCGAGTTATATTATGAGTTTGTGTATTTTGATGTACGAAGGTTGTTCGAGTCCCGGATATGATCACGGACATGACGAGGAGTCTCGAAATGGTCGAGACATAAAGATTAATATATTGGACGGATATATTTGGACACGGAAAGGTTCGGAGAAGTTTGGAGCTCCGGGAGGTTACGGAACCCCTGGAGGTATATGGGCCTTATTGGGCCCATGTAGGAGGAAGGAGAAGGAACAAGGGAGGCGCGCCCCAAGCCCAATCCGAATTGGGGAGGGGCCAGCCCCCTTTCCTTTCTCCTTCCCCTCTTCCTATTCCTACTACTAGTACTACTTCCTAATACTAGTACTCTTTCCTTTCCCTCCAAATAAGATAAGGAAAGAGAGGGAAACCTACTTGGAGTAGGTTTCCCCTCCTATGGTGCGCCCCCTTGGGCGGCCACCTCCTCCTCCTCCCTCCTTTATATACGGGGAGGGGCACCTAGAACACACAAGTTGATCCTTGAGATCGTTCCTTAGCCGTGTGCGGTGCCCCCCTCCACCATATTCCACCTCAGTCATATCGTAGCAGTGCTTAGGCGAAGCCCTGCGTCGGTGTAACATCAAGGTCGTCACCACACCGTCGTGCTGACGGAACTCCCTCTCCCCGGAGCTTTGCTGGATCGGAGCCCGTGGAGCGTCATCGAGCTGAACGTGTGGCAAGAACTCGGAGGCGCCGGAGTAACGACGCTAGGATCGGCTGGATCGTGAGGAGAACGTACGACTACTTCCTCTACGTCATCATCGACTCGGAGGTGCCGGAGTAACGGCGCTGGGATCGGCAGGATCGCGAGGAGAACGTCGACTACTTCCTCTACGTTGTGATCGCTTCCGCTTACGGTCCACGAGTGCGTGAGACAACACTCTCCCTCTCGTTGCTATGACATCACCATGGTCCTGTGTGTGCGTAGGAAATTTTTGAAATTACTGCGTTCCCCAACGGTGGCATCCGAGCCAGGTTTTATGCGTTGATGTCATATGCACGAGTAGAACACAAGTGAGTTGTGGGCGATACAAGTCATACTACCTACCAGCATGTCATACTTTGGTTCAGCGGTATTGTGAGATGAAGCGGCCCGGACCGACATTACGCCAGACGCTACGGCGAGACTGGTTTCACCGTTACGAGCATTCGTGCTTAAAGGTGGCTGGCGGGTGTCTGTCTCTCACTTTAGTTGAACCGAGTAGCTACGCCGGTCCTTGAGAAGGTTAAACGGAGTCTATTTGTGAAGTATCGTTGTGGTTTTGATGCGTAGGTAAGAACGGTTCTTGCTCAGCCCGTAGCAGCCACGTAAAACTTGCAACAACAAAGTAGAGGACGTCTAACTTGTTTTTGCAGGGCATGTTGTGATGTGATATGGTCAAGACGTGATGCTATATTTTATTGTATGAGATGATCATGTTTTGTAACCGAGTTATCGGCAACTGGCAGGAGCCATATGGTTGTCGCTTTATTGTATGAAATGCAACGCATCTGTAATTGCTTTACTTTATCACTAAGCGGTAGCGATAGTCGAGAAGCAATAGATGGCGTGGCGACAACGATGCTACGATGGAGATCAAGGTGTCGGCGCCCGGTGACGATGGTGATCATGACGGTGCTTCGGAGATGGAGATCACAAGCACAAGATGATGATGGCCATATCATATCACTTATATTGATTGCATGTGATGTTTATCCTTTATGCATCTTATTTTGCTTTGATTGACGGTAGCATTTTAAGATGATCTCTCACTAAAATTATCAAGTAGTGTTCTCCCTGAGTATGCACCGTTGCCAAAGTTAGTCGTGCCGAGACACCACGTGATGATCGGGTGTGATAAGCTCTCGTCCATCTACAACGGGTGCAAGTCAGTTTTGCACACGCAGAATACTCAGGTTATACTTGACGAGCCTAGCATATGCAGATATGGCCTCGGAACACGGAGACCGAAAGTTCGGCGTGAAACATATAGTAGATATGATCAACATAAGATGTTCACCATTGAAAACTACTCCATCTCACGTGATGATCGGTTATGGTTTAGTTGATTTGGATCACGTGATCACTTAGATGACTAGAGAGATGTCTGTCTAAGTGGGAGTTCTTAAGTAATATGATTAATTGAACTTAAATTTATCATGAACTTAGTCTTGGTAGTATTTTGCAAATAATGTTGTAGATCAATAGCTCACGTTGTTGCTTCCCTATGTTTTTGCTTCCCTATGTTTTATATATGTTCCTAGAGAAACTTGTATTGAAAAATGTTAGTAGCAATGATGCGGATTGGATCCGTGATCTGAGGTTTATCCTCATTGCTGCACAGAAGAATTATGTCCTTAATGCACCGCTAGGTGACAGACCTATTGCAGGAGCAAATGCAGACGTTATGATCGTTTGGCTAGCTCAATATGATGACTACTTGATAGTTTAGTGCACCATACTTAACGGCTTAGAATCGGGACTTCAAAGGCGTTTTGAACGTCATGGACCATATGAGATGTTCCAGGAATTGAAGTTAATATTTCAAGCAAATACCCGAGTTGAGAGATATGAAGTCTCCAACAAGTTCTATAGCTAAAAGATGGAAGAGAATCGCTCAACTAGTGAGCATGTTCTCAGATTGTCCGGGTACTTCAATCGCTTGAATCAAGTGGGAGTTAATCTTCCGGATAAGATAGTGATTGACAGAATTCTCTAGTCACCAACACTAAGTTAGTAGAACTTCACGATGAACTATAGTATGCAAGGGATGACGAAAACGATTCCCGAGCTCTTACGTGATTTTGAAATCGACGAAGGTAGAAATCAAGAAAGAGCATCAAGTGTTGATGATTGACAAGACCACTAGTCTCAAAGGGCAAAGGGAAGAAGGGGAACTTCAAGAAGAACGGCAAGCAAGTTGCTGCTCGAGTGAAGAAGCCCAAGTCTGGACCTAAGCCTGAGACTAAGTGCTTTTGCTGCAATGGAACTGGTCATTAGAAGCGGAACTACCCCAAGTATTTGGCGGATAAGAAGGATGCAAAGTGAACAAAGGTATATTTGATATACAGATCATTGATGTGTATTTCACTAGTGTTCGTAGTAAACCCCTCGGTATTTGATACTGGTTCAGTTGCTAAGAGTAGTAACTTGAAACGGGAATTGCAGAATGAACAGAAACTAGTTGAAGGGGAAGTGACGATGAGTGTTGGAAGTAGTTCCAATATTGATTTGATCATCATCGCACACTCCCTATACTTTCGGGATTAGTGTGGAACCTAAATAAGTATTATTTGGTGTTGAGCATAAATATGATTTGATCATGTTTATTGCAATCTGTTATTCATTTAAGTAAGAGAATAAATTGTTGTTCTGTTTACATGAATAAAACCTTATATGGTTACACACCCAATGAAAATGGTTCATTGGATCTCGATCATAGTGATACACATATTCATAATATTGAAACCAAAAGATGCAAAGTTAATAATGATAGTGCAACTTATTTGTGGCACTGCCGTTTAGGTCATATTGGTGTAAAGCGCATGAAGAAAACTCCATGCTGATGGACTTTCGGAATCACTTGGTTATGAATCATTTGATGCTTGCGAACCGTGCCGTTTGGGCAAGATGACTAAAACTCCGTTCTCCGGAACAATGGAACAAGCTCTTGACTAATTGGAAATAATACATACCGATGTATGCGATCCAATGAGTGTTGATGCTCGTGGCAAGTATCGTTATTTTCGACTTTCACAAGATGATTTGAGCAGATATGGGTATATCTACTTGATGAAACATAAGTCTAAAATAGTTGAAAGGTTCAAAGAATTTCAGAGTGAAGTGGAAAAATCATCGTAACAAGAAAATAAAGTTTCTGCCATCTGATCGCGAAGACGAATAATTGAGTTACGAGTTTGGTCTTCAATTAAAATAATGTGGAATAGTTTCACAGCTCCATACACTGGAACACCACAATGTTATGGTGTGTCCGAACGTCGTAACCGCACTTTATTGGATATGGTGCGATCTATGATGTCTCTTATCGGTTTACCACTATCATTTTGGGGTTATGCATTAGAGACAGCTGCATTCACGTTTAATAGGGCACCATCTAAATCCGTTGAGACGACACCATATAAACTATGGTTTAACAGTAAACCTAAGCTGTCGTTTCTTAAAAGTTTGGGGTTGTGATGCTTATGTGAAAAAGTTTTCACCTGATAAGCTCAAACCCAAATCGGAGAAGTGCGTCTTCATAGAATACCCAAAGGTAACTATTGGGTACACCTTATATCACAGATCCGAAGGCAAGTTTTTCGTTGCTAAGATGGATCCTTTCTAGAGAAGAAGTTTCTCTCAAAAGAAGTGAGTGGGAGGAAAGTAGAAACTTGATGAGGTAATTGTACCTTCTCCCTTATTGGAAAGTAGTTCATCACAGAAATCAGTTCTAGTGATTCCTACACCAATTAGTGAGGAAGTTAATGATGATGATCATGAAACTTCAGATCAAGTTGCTACCAAACCTCGTAGGTCTTCCAGAGTAAGATCCGCACTGTAGTGGTACGGTAATCATGTTACGGAAGTCATGTTACTAGACCATGATGAACCTACGAACTATGAGGAAGCGATGATGAGCCCAGATTCCGCGAAATGGCTTGAAGCCATGAAATCTGAGATAGGATCCATGTATGAGAACAAAGTATGAACTTTGATTGACTTGCTCGATGATCAGCAAGCCATGTTAAATAAATGGATCTTCAAGAGGAAGACGGACACTGATAGTAGTGTTACTATCTACAAAGCTCGACTTGTCGCAGAAAGGTTTTCGACAAGTTCAAGGTGTTGACTACAATGAGATTTTCTCAACTGTAGCGATGCTTAAAGTCTGTCCGAATCATGTTAGCAATTGCCACATTTTATGAAATCTGGCAAATGGATGTCAAAACTACATTCTTTAATGGTTTTATTAAAGAAGAGTTGTATATGATGCAAACAGAAGGTTTTGTCAATCCTAAAGGAGCTAACAAAATGTGCAAGCTCCAGCGATCCATCTATGGACTGGTGCAAGCATCTCGGAGTTGGAATAAGCGCTTTGATAGTGTGATCAAAGCATATGGTTTTATGCAGACTTTTGGAAAAGCCTGTATTTACAAGAAAGTGAGTGGGAGCACTACAACATTTCTGATAAGTATATGTGAATGACATATTGTTGATCGGAAATAATGTAGAATTATTCTGCAAAGCATAAAGGAGTATTTGAAAGGAGTTTTTCAAAGAAGGACCTCGGTGAAGCTGCGTACAAATTGAGCATCAAGATCTATTGAGATAGATCAAAAACGCTTGATGAGTTTTTCAAATAAGAACATACCTTGTCAAGATTTTGAAGTAGTTCAAAATGGAACAGTCAAAGAAAAGTTCTTGCCTGTGTTGCAAAGGTGTGAAATTGAGTAAGACTCAAATCCGGACCACAGCAGAAAATAGAAAAGAGAATGAAAGTCATTCCCTATGCCTCAGTCATAGGTTCTATAAAGTATGCTATGCTATGTACCAGACCTATTGTATACCTTGCTCTGAATTTTGCAAGGGAGTACAATAGTGATCTAGGAGTAGATCACTGGACATTGGTCAAGAACATCCTTAGTGAGGACTAAGGAAATATTTCTCGATTATGGAGGTGATAAAAGAGCCCGTCGTAAAGAGTTACATCGATGCAAGCTTTTTACACTGATCCAGATGACTCTAAGTCTCAATCTGGATACATATTGTAAGTGGGAGCAATTAGCTAGAGTAGCCCCATGCGAGCATTGTAGACATAGAATATTTGCAAAATACATACGGCTGAATGTGGCAGACCCGTTGACTAAGCTTCTCTCACAAGCAAAACATGATCATCCCTTAGTACTCTTTGGGTGTTAATCACATAGCGATGTGAACTAGATTATTGACTCTAGTAAACCCTTGGGGTGTTGGTCACATGACGATGTGAACTATGGGTGTTAATCACATACAGATGTGAATATTAGTGTTGAATCACATGATGATGTGAACTAGATTATTGACTCTAGTGCAAGTGGGAGACTGAAGGAAATATGCCCTAGAGGCAATAATAAAGTTATTATTTATTTCCTTATTTCATGATAAATGTTTATTATTCATGCTAGAATTGTATTAACCGGAAACATAATACATGTGTGAATACATAGACAAGCAGTGTCACTAGTATGCCTCTACTTGACTAGCTCGTTAATCAAAGATGGTTATGTTTCCTAACCATAGACATGAGTTGTCATTTGATTAACGGGATCACATCATTAGGAGAATGATCTGATTGACATGACCCATTCCGTTAGCCTAGCACTTGATCGTTTAGTATGTTGCTATTGCTTTCTTCATGACTTATACATGTTCCTATAACTATGAGATTATGCAACTCCGTTTACGGAGGAACACTTTGGGTACTACCAAACGTCACAACGAATCGGGTGATTATAAAGGAGTACTACAGGTGTCTCCAAAGGTACTTGTTGGGTTGGCGTATTTCGAGATTAGGTTTTGTCACTCCGATTGTCGGAGAGGTATCTCTGGGCCTTCTCGGTAATACACATCACATAAGCCTTGCAAGCATTACAACTAATGAGTTAGTTGTGAGATGATGTATTACGGAGCGAGTAAAGAGACTTACCGTAACGAGATTGAACTAGGTATTGGATACCGACGATCGAATCTCGGGCAAGTAACATACCGATGACAAAGGGAACAACGTATGTTGTTATGCGGTCTGACCGATAAAGATCTTCGTAGAATATGTAGGAACCAATATGGGCATCCAGGTCCCACTATTGGTTATTGACCGGAGATGTGTCTCGGTCATGTCTACATTGTTCTCGAACCGTAGGGTCCGCACGCTTAAGGTTTCGATGACAGTTATATTATGAGTTTGTGTATTTTGATGTACGAAGGTTGTTCGAGTCCCGGATATGATCACGGACATGACGAGGAGTCTCGAAATGGTCGAGACATAAAGATTAATATATTGGACGGATATATTTGGACACGGAAAGGTTCCGGAGAAGTTTGGAGCTCCGGAGGTTCTGGAACCCCGGGAGGTATATGGGCCTTATTGGGCCCATGTAGGAGGAAGGGAGAAGGAACAAGGGAGGCGCGCCCCAAGCCCAATCCGAATTGGGGAGGGCGGCCCCCTTTCCTTCTCCTTCCCCTCTTCCTATTCCTACTACTAGTACTACTTCCTAATACTAGTACTCTTTCCTTTCCCTCCAAATAAGATAAGGAAAGAGAGGAAACCTACTTGGAGTAGGTTTCCCCCTCCTATGGTGCCCCCCCTTGGGCGGCCACCTCCTCCCTCCCTCCTTTATATCACGGGGAGGGGGCACCTAGAACACACAAGTTGATCCTTGAGATCGTTCCTTAGCCGTGCGGTGCCCCCTCCACCATATTCCACCTCGGTCATATCGTAGCAGTGCTTAGGCGAAGCCCTCGCCGGTGTAACATCAAGGTCGCCACCACGCCGTCGTCTTGTGAACTCCCTCTCCCGGAGCTTTGCTGGATCGGAGCCCGTGGAGCGTCATCGAGCTGAGCGTGTGCCAAGAACTCCGGAGGCGCCGGAGTAACGGCGCTAGGATCGGCTGGATCGTGAAGAGAACGTATGACTACTTCCTCTACGTCATCATCGACTCAGAGGTGCCGGAGTAACGGCGCTGGGATCGGCAGGATCGCGAGGAGAACGTACGACTACTTCCTCTACGTTGTGATCGCTTCCGCCACGGTCTCACGAGGGTACGTAGACAACACTCTCCCTCTCGTTGCTATGCCATCACCATGGTCCTGTGTGTGCGAGGGAATTTTTTGAAATTACTCGTTCCCCAACAACAACCCGACAACGACATTGATGTGTACCTAAGGCCATTAGTTGAGGAACTTTACAGCTGTGGAATGGAAGCGATGTGCGACGTGGGATGAGAACAAAAGGAGGAATTTGACCTAAAGGCGTTGCTGTTCGTGACCATCAACGATTGGCCCGCTCTCAGTAACCTTTCAGGACAGACAAACAAGGGATACCACGCATGCACGCACTATTTACTTGACACCGATAGTATATACCTGGGAAGCTGCAGGAAGAATGTGTACCTGGGCCATCATCGATTTCTTCCGACCAACCATCAATGTCGAAAGAAAGGCAAGCATTTCAAAGGCGAGGCAGATCACCGGAAGAAGCTCGCCATGCGTACCGGTGATCACGTACTTGCTATGGTCAATGATTTACACGTAATCTTTGGAAAGGGTCCCGGCGGAGTAGCTGTTCCGAATGACGCTGAGAATCACGCACCCATGTGGAAGAAGAAATCTATATTTTGGGACCTACCCTACTGGAAAGACCTAGAGGTCCGCTCTTCGATCGGCGTGATGCACGTGACGAAGAACCTTTGCGTGAACCTGCTAGGCTTCTTGGGCGTGTATGGGAAGACAAAAGATACACCTGAGGCACGAGAGGACCTGCAACGCTTGCACGAAAAAGAGGGCATGCCTCCGAAGCGGTATGAAGGTCCTGCCAGCTACGCTCTTACGAAAGAAGAGAAAGAAATATTCTTTCAATGCATGCTCAAGATGAAGGTCGGCGGCTTCTCGTCGAATATAAAGGGAATAATAAATATGTCGAGAAAAAGTTCCAGAACCTAAAGTCTCATGACTGCCACGTGATTATGACGCAACTGCTTCCGGTTGCATTGAGAGGGCTTCTACCGAAAAGCGTCGATTAGCCATTGTGAAGCTATGTGCATTCCTCAATGCAATATCTCAGAAGGTGATCGATCCAGAAATCGTATAGCAACGCTAAGGAGTGATGTGGCGCAATGTCTTGTCGGTTCGAGCTGGTGTTCCCACCATCCTTCTTCAATATCATGACGCACGTCCTAGTTCATCTAGTCGACGAGATTGTCATTCTGGGGCCCGTATTTCTACACAATATGTATCCCTTTGAGAGGTTCATGGGAGTCCTAAAGAAATATGTTCGTAACCGCGCTAGGCCAGAACGAAGCATCTCCATGGGCCATCAAACAGAGGATGTCATCGGGTTTTGTGTTGACTTCATTCCTGGCCTTAAGAAGATAGGTCTCCCTAAATCGCGGTATGAGGGGAGACTGATGGAAAAAACGCTATGAAGAGACTCAATAATATGCAGGACGGATATTCTTGGTCTCAAGAACACTACACAGTTCTCTGTAACTCTACCTTGGTGACCCGTATGTCGATGAACACAAGAACGATCTGCGCTCCAAACACCCGGAGCAGTGCGATGACTAGATTACATGTGAACACATCAGGACTTTCAGCAGTTGGTTGGAAACACGTCTCAGAGGTGACAGCACTGTTTGTGATGAGTTGTACTTGTTGTCCAGGGGACCAGCTTCGACTGTAATGATTTGGAAAGGATACGAGATAAATGGGAATACATTTTACACGATTGACCAAGATGAAAAGAGCAACAACCAAAACAGCGGTGTCCGCTTTGATGCAGCAACCGACAAGGGAAATGACACATATTATGGTTACATAGTAGACATATGGGAACTTGACTACGGAGTAGATTTTAAGGTCCCTTTGTTTAAGTGCAAGTGGGTCAATCTGTCAGAGGCGGAGTGCAGGTAGACCCACAAAGACGGAATGACAACAGTGGATCTGAAAAATCTTGGGTACACCGACGAACCGTTCGTCCTAGCCAATGATGTGGCACAGGTTATCTATGTGAAGGACATGTCTACCAGACCGAGGAAAAGAAAAGATAAGGAAGCGAATACATCATACAATGAGCCAAAGCGCCACATAGTTCTTTCAGGAAAAAGGGACATCACAGGAGTGGAGGGCAAGATGGACATATGCGAAGAGTATGAAAAGTCTCATCAAATTCCCCCTTCAAAGTCAAGGCTGACCCAAGCATCCTGATAAATGATGAAGATTATCCATGGTTACGGTAGCAATAAGCAAAGCGACACAAGCGAAGAAAAAGTGAAGACTTTCTCCGCAACTATTATGATGATACCATGCCAACTTTGTAACACACGAGTATGATACCATTGTCCGTTTTGTTCATGAACATACTATGCCAACTTTGAGAACCTCGCCAACGAAGGGCGCTCACACCGGTTTATAAGCCCGTCCCTCTACGCCTTTGTTGAGCTCACAAACTTGTGATTCACACAAATTTCAAAGAATTCAAATTTTATAAAACTAATGGCACAAACAGAAAGTTTATAATTGTTCTAAAACAAATGGCACTAACAGAAAGTTTATAATTTTGCTGACCTAAAAGCAAAAAGAATTAAAAAATAAAGCAAAAAACCAAAAGAAAATAAATAATGCAGGAAACAAAACAAAAAAACTTGAAAAAAATAATAATAATAGCAACAATAAGCATTTTGTTGTAAGTAGAAACAAAATAAAATAAATAAAGCAACAAAGAGAACAAAAAGTGTTTTTGAATTTTAAAACTAATGGCACAAACAGAAAGTTTATATTTTTCTAAAACTAAAAGCACTAACAGAAACTTTATAATTTTGCTGACCTAAAAGAAAAAAAGAATTAAAAATAAAGCAAAAACCAAAAGAAAAGAAATAATGCAGAAAACAAAACAAAAAACTTGAAAAAATAAAAATAGCAACAATAAGTATTTTGTTGTAAGTAGAAACAAAATAAAATAAATAAAGCAACAAAGAAAACAAAAAAGTGTTTTCAAATTTTAAAACTAATGGCACTAATAGAAAGTTTATATTTTTTCTAAAACTAAAAGCAAAAAGAAATAAAATATAAAGCAAAAAAACTACCACCTACTAGGCCCCCACGGCCCTGAATACGACTAGAAACCCTACATGGGCCAGGATTCAGGCCCGCAGAGGTCTAATATGCCCACATGCAAGAGCATGATTAGGCCCAAAGCCTGCATTTGAGAGGAGCTCGAAGGGGACGCACACCAGCGCTTATAAACCGAGTGCAGCGCCCTTCAACTAGCGAGGTGGGACTAAACATTTGGCTGAGGCAGCAGGCCTTTGGTCCCGGTTGGTGGCACCAACCGAGACTAAAGTGGGTTTAGTCGGTTAGTGGCACGACCGGGACTAATGCCCCTTTAGTCCCGGTTGGTGCCACCAACCGGGACCAAAGTCGCTTCCGCCCTTTGGGCTGCTGAAATTTGGCCTTTGGTCCCGGTTGGTGGCACCAACCGGGACTAAAGGGGCATTAGTCCCGGTCGTGCCTGAACCGGGACCAATGCTCTTTCTATATAAGCAAGACTTGTGAAATTTTCACATCTCCCTCGCCTCCCTAGCCAGTTGCCCCCGCCAGGCTGCCCAAATCAAGGCCTCGTCACCGCTGCTGCCGCCGCCGCCATCCCTGCCTCCCCGCCCCGCGCCCGAGCCCACGCCGGCCGCCGCCTGCCCCTACCCTGCCCTCGAAAGCACGCACGGCCGTGCCCTGCGCCCACGCCGGTCGCCGCCTGCCCTCGCCTCCCTCGAGCACGCACGGCCCCGCCTGCGCCCACGCCGCCGCCGCCTGCCTGCCTGCCCACGAGCACGCACGCGCCGCGCCTCACGCCGCCGCCGCCTCTGCCCCGCGCCTGCCCGCCTCACCTCGCTGCCGCCGGGCGCCCGCCCCACCGCCGCCTCGCCTCGACGCCGCCTCCTCCCCGTTCGGTCCGGCTCGCGACCCCCTTTCCTCCCTGTCCCCTCGTCCTCTTCATAAAAAAAATTCATATAATTTTTAGGCAGATTTATGTTCATGTATATATGTTCATTATATGAACATAATATGGTTGATGTATGCTTGCTTTTTATATGTTCATTATATATGTTCATTATATGGATGGTTTGATAATTTTTAGTCATATTTTTTGATTTTTTTGCAGATTTTTAGAATTTTTTGTGTATGTATGTTATGTTTATATGTATGTATGTATGTTCATATGTATGTATGTTTATATGCAAAGCATATGCAAAGAAAATGTATGAATGGTCATATGCAAAGAAAAATGTATGTATGGTCATATGCAAAGAAAATGTATGTATGTATGTTCATATGAAAGAAAAATGTATGTATGTATGTTCATATGCATATGCAAAGAAAATGTATGTTCATATATATGATGATATGTTCATATAAAAGGAAAATAAGAAGAGGAAGAAAGGAGAAGAAGAGGAGAGGAAGAAGAGGAGAAATAAATAAGAAGAGGAAAAAGAAGAAGAAGAAGAAGAAAGGAATAGAAGAGAAGAAGAAAATAGAAAAATTTTATTTTTTCTTCTTCTCTATTCCTTTCTTCTTCTCTTCTATTCCTTTCTTCTTCTCCTCTTCTTCTATTCCTTTATTCTATTTTCTTCTTCTTTTTCTTCTTCTTCTTCCTTCTTACATCTTCCTCTTTTCTTCCGTTTAATTATTTTCCTTTCTCGAGGGATAAGAAGAAAATGAAGAGGAGAAGTAGAAAGAAAGTAATAGAGTAGAAAGAAGAAACTTTGACACGAGGGGGGGGCGTGGTCGATATAACGCGGGTGTCGAGGATTGCCGAGGGGTCTAGGGTCGGGAACTAGGGTAGAGGGTCGAGGGTCATTAAGGGGTCAAGGGTCGAAGGTTTCAGGGTCGAGTGTTCCTATAGTGTCAAAGTATTGAAGAAATCCATGGCTTCATCATTAGCCGGAAGTAACCATGGCATGATGGTACGAAGTCCTTCAAAGTTGTTCTGGAATGGAGTCCCGGATAGGATAATTTGCCTTTTTGCTGAACTTTGTACCAAAAAGCGAATTATCCTATCTGGGACTCCGTTCCAAAACAACTTTGGAGAGCTTCGTACCATCATGCACCTGTTACTTTCGCCTAATGATGAAGACATGGTTTTGTTGAATCCTTTGACACTAGGCAACCTCCCGACCCCTCGGCGATCTTTGACCCCTTGACCCTCGACCGCTCGGCGATCCACGACCCTCTACCCTACTTGTGGGACATAGATGTATTGTTTAACGCCGGCCCCCTCCCGATAGCTTCAACACGTGGGGGTCGATATTACGCACCTCCTAGCTTGAAGCGTTATCCAGGCCACCCCTAACCCTTGAAGCGTTGTAGAGGCCACGCCAACCCCTAGAGAATCAGCGTGGAGGCCACTAATATGATTCCTTATTGTGATTAGCTAGCTAGTTCTACGTTGGCACTAATATATCCATATCTGTCATGTTTGTATAATAATTGCCATGTTGTAAATATTTGTAGAAACTATGGACACCCCCCGAGACGAAGCACAAGAAGCGTTGTTGAGGGACATAATCGCACACGGAAGTGATGCCGTCTCCTCGATGATGTTTCTCAAGTCGATAACGATGGTCTGGAAGGAGAGGGTGAAGAAGCAGCTGGCTATGATTTACATGGCTCCGATGACCCAATGCCGGTGCAAGAAGTAGACCGTGAGGACAGCTCCGGTGATCACCAAACCGAGTCCGGCCAGGTATATATATTAGTTAAGCCTGTCTTGACTAGCTCTCGTCTTTGTTTTGGTATATATATATGTACACATATTAATTAACTCTCGTCTTTGTTCTTTTTCTAGCCCTCCGGATCGAGCACAACCCGGTAAAGAGACGAGGCCGAAGAAAAAGTTGAGCTCGGATGAAAAGTTTGAGATCATACAAATCGCTGTGACGGCCAACCGATTGAACCCTACCGGACAAAGTAGGCATTTGTTGCCCGGTCACGGGGTTCTGGTTAGGGACAAGATCCCGATCAGCATCCACCAATGGTATAAGCCTAAGAACGAAGACCACGAGGTGTCTTATGTCAATGATATGCAGAAAAATGATCTTTGGACTGAGCTGAAGTCAAATTTTACCCTACCGCCAGAGGATGATCCGGAGAAGCCAGTAATAGAGCCATTAATCAAGTCTTTTTCTCTTAAGAAGATGGCAGAACTATTCAGGACTTGGAAGAAAGACCTCAATACGTATGTCGAAAAAAATGAGACACCAGAATTCACGGGCAAATATGAGAAGATCAGAGATGACTGGCCCGCATTTGTGGCCTACAAGACATCGGAAAAGAGTAAAAAGATGTCAGCGACAAACAAGAGAAATGCTGCGAAGAAGAAGCTTCATCATCGCACGGGTCGTGGCTACCTCATAGCCCGGCCTAAGTGGTCCAAGGCTGAGAATGATCTGCTTGATAAAGGGATCGAACCGAGACAATGAACTGGCCAGACCGTTGCGGACTTGGTTCTTCGGGCCGGCGGATCCTTGGACCCTATAACGGGAAGTGCATTTGAACGGACGAACAATTGGACATACCAGTCAAGAGGCTTAAGCATTATATCGAAGCAGCGCAGCAAGGGAAGTTCGTTCGACAGGGAGAAGGACGAGCTCACAATGGCCCTCGGGAATCCTGAGCACCACGGACGGACACGAGGCACGCCAGCTCCCTTTCGTGGAAGGCTAGATTTCGGACGAGGGGGTTACAAAACCCATGAGAGGAGGAAGAAACCGGAGCAGAGCCTAATGCAGGCGCTGCACGAAAGGGTAATGGGGCTAGAGGAACGAGAAGAGGAACGAGAAGCAGCCGATCACAACAAACGACCTGCGAAGCTTCCCCGAAGCTACCCCGCCATCTCGGCGGAGAAGCAGCGTGGCTTCCACCGAGCTGCTTCAGCCAGAGCAGCATGCCTTGACGGCTCCTGCCAGCTATTCCGTGGATGCTATCACGGATGCTGAAAGTTGCCACCTTATGGCGCAATGGAGCAATTTAAAGGTCAAGGCGGCTGTTGGCTCTGTTTATCCCACTAAACCCGACTCAACTTTTCACTGCCGGCCGATTCCAGAAGGATATGCTAAGGTGATGGTCGATGAAATAATGGAGGGATTTGAGGAGCTCCGGCTTGACCACCCTACCGGTGAAGGGGAGTATCGGCTGGGTTCTGCTCAAGACTCCATGCCTATGGCGGAAGGATCTCATCAACCTTCCGAATCGACGCCTCCGCCTCCTCCTCCTCCTCCCGTGAGTCAGGGCACTCCGCCTCCTCCACCGCCTCCTCCTCCTCCTCCGGCGAGTCAGGCACTCCGCCTCCTCCACCGCCTCCTCTTCCGTGAGTGACGATTAGGGCACTCGGCCGGCTCCTTCTTCGGCGTGGCGGCACTCCGTCTCCTTCTCCGCCTGCACCGGCGCGTCCGGGCAGCCAGCCTCCTCCTTCTCCGCCTCGTCGGCAAGAGGCGGAAGAGACCCGCCGCCCGCTCCGGCTGCTCCGGCGCGTCGTAGTCCTTCTCCTCCGCCTCGTAAGCAAGGAAAGAAGACATCCGCTCCGTCTGCTCTGCCGGTGTCTAGCAAGATCGCCAAAGGCGGGAGGAGATATAGATTCGGTCCTTCTCTGAAGACTCGGAGAAGTTACCGTCTGAGGAGCGAGGAGGAAAACGCGAAGATCGCGCAGACGAAGTGGATGACTGGTTTCAAGGGTTGAAAGCAAAGAGACATCCACCTCCGGAGGAGAAGGTAGATCCGGTCAAAGCGAAGTGCACTCTGGCTGCCTGACAAAACCACCCAAGTCTCCGCCGAAGGCAACTATGAGCGCATTATTGGAAAGGCATTTGCCGAGGCGGAGAGATCGGGAAGTACTGTCGGTGATCAAAGGATGAAAGAACGACGAGCTGGAAAACAAATTGCCCAGCTCGGCGAACAAGCCGAAGGAATCGTGCCCCCGCTCAAGGTGCTCGCTAGCGACATCGTCGATCCGAGGATGGTGCATGGTTATGGCAATCCTGAAGATTACTTGCCAGACGATGTACAATTTGATTTCTTGGAGGTGCAGATACAAAGATACTAGTACGTGAATCCTCTCGTCAAAGATGAAAGCTCTCTAACAACGATGATGCGAAGATTGAATGTTTGGTACATGAAAACCTGCATAGAGTCTGACGGGAGGAATACTTTGTATTTGAGAGTTAAAAAGGAGCATGACCTCCTTGGAATTGAACTGTTGCCTATTCCATTTGAGGAGTTCTATCAGTTTTTCAATCAATTGGCCATCGATAAAGCAACGGTCACCTGCTACTGTCTATAAGTACTACTACTTCTGTCATTAAGTATCTCTATATAACTCAGCTCTTTCATTGCATGTATTTATAAATATCCTCACTATATTATGCAGATTGAAGATCGCAGAAATGAAGAAAAACAAGTGGGTGATATTGGGTTCATTAACACATATCTCATCGATGCAAATGAGGTTAAATATCGTGCCAAGGAAACCGAGGCCAACTTACTACGATCGTTGGAAATAAATGAACACAAAAATACAATACTCTTTCCTTACAACTACATGTGAGTGTTACTTGTCTTGTGGCATATTCGGTTTCCCTTATTTAGTCCAGGTTATAGAAATGTAATATTGATGAGTTATGCATGCGGCAGGTTCCACTATATTCTCCTAGAGATTAAGCTTGAGCAGGAGTAGTAACTGTCTTAGACTCGAGACGAAAAGATCCCAAGGAGTATGGGGAAATGACTGAAATGCTCGAGAAGTAAGTTAAATCGATCATTATCCACCATATCAGCAACTTTGTTCATTTCTGATATCAAGTAATTGTTTTCTTTGTACGGCAGGGCTTGGGGAAATTCACCAAAAAGCTCCGGGACTACCGGAAGAAGCTGCAATTTAGACACCGAAAGTAAGTACTATATAGTAGCATATTCCACGCCAAGATCTCCTAGTGATTCAAGCGCTAGTTTCATCAATACCATTTAGCATGTGCTTGCTATATATAATTATCAGTTTGATAGACCTCTGTTTCTTGTAAAGTGGTTGTGGCAGGAACAAGGGAATGATTTCTGTGGATACTACGCTTATGCGAGTCCATCCGCCACACGACCTGTGAGAGGGGCTACTCCGACAAACAATTTGAAGTGCGTAAATAAAAGTATTCACGATTTTATTTTATTACCATCATTTGTGTTGAGTTTCATTCATTCATATATATATATATATATATATATATATATATATATATATATATATATATGTATGTATTGACCCCTTTCTTAAAAATAGATATTTCGGCAGCGGATGAACTCCTAGCACCAGATCGCATGCGAGCAATTCAAGAGGAATTGGCGGCATTCTTTCTTGACTATGTGATCGCTGAAGACGGGGAATACCATGTGGACCACGCGTCTGTATTTTAAAAGATAATTATTGTATATATGTAGCCGGTAGCGTCGGATAGATATACGAGAACTTGTTGTTCGACCAATCTCTCGGAGAAGGAGAGGTGGTCGATATCACTTCTCTCTATATGCATATATATGTTCATGACGATCTTCTGTTTGCTTAATTACTAGCTAGCTAGCATGTCTAGCTAGTCCTCTCTATACGTATGTATAGTACGAGCGTCGACCAAGCACGGACAAAAGAAAGGACACTTTTCTCTATTAATTAGCTAGCTATAGCACAATATATGAAACACCTAAATTAACCCCCAAAACCCCCAAACCCCCCCTCTTTAAAAAACAAAAACCAGAGCCAAAGAAATGCTGACGCGTGGATGCCTATTGGTCCCGGTTGGTGCCACCAACCGGGACCAAAGGCCCTCCTGGCTGGGCTCAGCGGACAGGCCACGTGGAGGCCCATCTGTCCCGGTTCTGGATAGAACCGGGACTAAAGGGTGAGGGTATTAGTACCGACCCTTTAGTCCCGGTTCATGAACCGGGACTAAAGGCCCTTATGAACCGGGACTATAGGCCCTTTTTCTACTAGTGAATTGTTGCATACTTTTGACGTTCTCAAACCTTTTCAACTTTCACGCAATACATGAGCGTGAGCCATGGACATAGCACTATAGGTGGAATAGAATATGATGATGGGGGTTATGTGGAGAAGACAAAAGGAGAAAGTCTCACATCAACTAGGCGTATCAACGGGCTATGGAGATGCCCATCAATAGATATCAATGTGAGGAGTAGGGATTGCCATGCAACGGATGCACTAGAGCTATAAGTGTATGAAAGCTCAAACTGAAACTAAGTGGGTGTGCATCCAACCTGCTTGCTCATGAAGACCTAGGGCATTTGAGGAAGCCCATCGTTGGAATATACAAGCCAAGTTCTATAATGAAAATTCCCACTAGTATATGAAAGTGACAACATAGGAGACAATCTATATGAAGAACATGGTGCTACTTTGAAGCACAAGATATGAGACTCACTACATGAAGAACATGGTGCTACTTTGAATCACAAGTGTGGAAAAAGAGATAGTAACATTGCCCCTTTTTTATTTTTTTTTATTTTTTTGCAGGCTTCTTTGACCCCATTTTTTTTATTTAGGCTTCTTTGGCCTCTCTTTTTTTTTTGAATGGGGCAATGCTCTAATAATGACGATCATCACACTTTTATTTACTTACAACTCGATATTACAACTCGATACTAGAACAAAGATATGACTCTATATGAATGCCTCCGGCGGTGTACCGGGATGTGCAATGATCTAGCATAGCAATGACATCAAAAACGGACAAGCCATGAAAACATCATGCTAGCTATCTTACGATCATGCAAAGCAATATGACAATGAATGCTCAAGTCATGAATATGATGATGATGATGAAAGTTGCATGGCAATATATCTCGGAATGGCTATGGAAATGCCATGATAGGTAGGTATGGTGGCTGTTTTGAGGAAGATATAATGAGGCTTATGTGTGACAGAGTGTATCGTATCACGGGGTTTGGATGCACCGGCGAAGTTTGCACCAACTCTCGAGGTGAGAAAGGGCAATGCACGGCAATCAAGAGGCTAGCCAATGATGGAAGGGTGAGAGTGCGATAATCCATGGACTCAACATTAGTCATAAAGAACTCACATACTTATTGCAAAAATCTATTAGTCATCGAAACAAAGTACTACGCGCATGCTCCTAGGGGGATAGATTGGTAGGAAAAGACCATCGCTCGTCCCCGACCGCCACTCATAAGGAAGACAATCAATAAACACCTCATGCTCCGACTTCGTTACATAACGGTTCGATGGTCTTTTCCTACCAATCCTACGGGACTTGCAAACCTCAACACTAGTATTTCTCAATTTCACAATTACTCAACTAGCACGACTCTAATATCACCATCTTTATATCGCAAAACTATTGCAAGGAATCAAACATATCATATTCAGCGATCTACAAGTTTATGTAGGATTTTATGACTAACCATGTGAATGACCAGTTCCTGTCATCTCTCTAAATAGATATAAGTGAAGCAAGAGAGTTTAATTCTTTCTACAAAAGATGTGCCCGTGCTCTAACAAATATAAGTGAAGAAAAAGAGCATTCTACAAATGGCAGTTGTCTATGTAAAGAGAAACAGGCAATCCAAACTTCAAATGATATAAGTGAAGCACATGAAGCATTCTATAAAGCCATACTCAAAAGATTTAAGTGAAGTGCAAAGACCATTCTATAAATCAACCAAGGACTATCTCATACCAGCATGGTGCATAAAATAAAAGTAAAAACCTAATTGCAAAAGACGCCCCAATACTTGCACATAATGCATGAACGAAACGAATCCGAAAACATATCGACATTTGTTGAAGAAAGAGGGGATGCCTCCCCAGCATCCCCAAGCTTAGACGCTTGAGTATTCTTGAATATTTACTTGGGGTGCCTCGGGCATCCCCAAGCTTGAGCTCTTGCCTCTCTTCCTTCTTCTCACATTGAAATATCCTCGATTAGACACTACATCCACACAAAACTTCACCAGAAAACTCGGTAAGATCCGTTAGTATAATAAAGAAAATCACCACTCTAAATACTGTTGCAAACCAATTCATATTTTGTTTTTGCATTGTTTCTACTGTAATATAACTTTTTCATGGCTTAATCCACTAATATAAATTGATAGATTCATCAAAACAAGCAAACTATGCATCAAAAACAGAATCTGTCTAAAACAGAACAGTCTGTAGCAATCTGAACATTCACCATATTTCTGCTACTTGAAAAATTCTACCAGAATTAGGAAAAATAAACAAGTTTTACATCAAGACAGTGCAAAAAGAATCAGAACCATTTGACGTTCCAGTAAAAAATTAAAATTCACGCACTACAGCCAAAGTTTCTGTCCTGCACCGCACAAACCAACAAGCATTGTAAACATCCTAAAGGCAAACCTTGGCACATTATTTTTATAATACAATGGAATTGTACAAGGGATAATTATTTTTGTTGAAAAGTTTCTGTAACCAAGATTCACAAAGTTGTTGTGAGCATGAACAAAGTTCAAGGAGCTCTCCCACTTCAACAATGCTTGTCTTTCTCACTTTCGCTTTTCTTTTTGAAAATGTTTTGGGTTCCCCTCTTTATTTTTGTCGTTTTTAAACTATATGAAAGCACTCAACAGAAATAAATGACTCTCTAAAACTTCCGGGTTGTCTCCCTGGCAGCGCTTTCTTTAAAGCCATTAAGCTAGGCATATAGCGCTCAAGTAGTGAATCCACCCGGTTCCCAAGGTATATCAAAGCCAATTTTAATTAGCAATGATTTGTAATTTAGTAGTGAGCACAAAGTAACATATATCATGTAATGACGAAGTCTTAAGTCTCTTCCTATGCATCGGCATGTCATAAAAGAACAATTCATGCACACCAAGTAAAGGCCAATGCATAGTATAAACAGTTTCTTGCAATTTTATCGTGTTGGAAACATAGAGAGGTGGAGATATAGTTCCTCTCTCATAATAGTTGCAAGTAGGAGCAGCAAGCACATGCATATTATATCTATCAAAATCATGATGTGCAACGGTAAAAGGCAACCCATCAATATAATCCTTAATAAGAGCAAACTTCTCCGATATAGTATAATTGGGAGAATTCAAAAAGATAATAGGACTATCATGCGTGGGTGCAATAGCAACAATTTCATGTTTAACATAAGGAACTATAGCAAGTTCATCTCCATAAGCATCATTCATATTGGCATCTTGGCCACAAGCATAGCAAGCATCATCAAAAAGGGATATTTCAAAAGAATCAACGGGATCATAACAATCATCATAGCGATCATCCTTCGATAAGCACGAAGGGGAATTAAACAATGTATGAGTTGAAGAGTTACTCCCATTAGAAGGTGGGCACGGGTGATCAATCTGCTCTTCCTCCTTTTGTTCTTCGCTCTTCGCATCATCTTTTACATCCAATGAGCTCACAGTTTCATCAATTTCTTCTTCCATAGCTTCCTGTAGAATATTATTCTCTTCTTGGACAGCGGAGACTTTCTTAATAAGTGCATTAATTTAATAATTGTATTTATAATTCTCATAGCAATATTTGAGGATAGCTAAATTTTCAGATCTATAAACAGCATCATCAAAATCCTCAAACTCTTTACACATAGCTTCAATTTCATAAGCACCCATAAAAGCAACAAATTCTTCTATTTATTCCACATCATAGTAATCATATATACCTCTAGCATAAGAAGCCAAGGTTTCATTATCATTAAATTCGCATGAAAAGGGAAGGTGTGGAGACTCCGTCCTAGAGCAACAAGTATAATCATATTCCAAGCATAGTTGCCTAGCATACCAATACAACATATTAATTTGATCCCATAATAGTTTCCCTTTTTGTGTCGAGCGATAATCCCTAAAGTATTCACGTTGATCCAACGTTACTCCCATTATAAAGTTGAATGGGGTTTTCTCTGGATTATCAAAGTAGTACAAAATATTTTTCTCATGATGAGAATCGAGGGTTTTAGGAGTTACCCCATCCTCATGAGTAGCAAGTACACCTAATTTTTTTGGTATTTTGTGTTCCATATCCATAACTAAAGATAGAGAACAACTAAGAACAGCAAATAAAAATTACTTAGTGATAAAGCAAACAAGCACACACGAGAATATTCACCCCACGCTATTGCTCCCCGACAACGGCGCCAGAAAAAGGTCTTGATAACCCACAAGTATAGGGGATCGCAGCAGTTTTCGATAAGTAAGAGTGCCGAACCCAACGAGGAGCTAAAGGTAGAACAAATATTCCCTAAAGTTCTATTGACCACCGATACAACTCTACGCACGCTTAATGTTTACTTTACCTAGAACAAGTATGAAACTAGAAGTACTTTGTAGGTGTTTTTGGATAGGTTTTGCAAGAAAGTAAAGAGCACGAAAATAAAACTAGGGGCTGCTTAGATAAAAACACAACTAAACGAAATATAGCGAGTGTGGAAAAGTGGTGGTAGGAGTTGCAAAATTGTCCCTAGGCAACTGACTACGTTACTAGACCGGTAATCACTATTGCAATTCTATTTGAGGGAGAGGCATAAGCTAACATACTTTCTCTACTTGGATCATACGCACTTATGATTGGAACTCTAGCAAGCATCCGCAACTACTAAAGATTCATTAAGGTAAAACCCAACCATAGCATTAAAGTATCAAGTCCCCTTTATCCCATACGCAACAATCCCTCTTACTCGGGTTTGTGTTTCAGTCACTCACCAACCCACTATAAGCAAATCACGAACGTATTGCAACACCCTACAGCGGGAATCCCTCACGCTTGCGCAACACGGAGGGCACCATAGGACAGCACCAATAATAAAACATGCAACTCAAACCAATCATAGCAATTCATGAATCACCGATAGGACAATATAAATCTACCCAGACATCATAGGATGGCAACACATCATCGGAAAATAATATGAAGCATAAAGCACCATGTTCAAGTAGAGGGTACAGCGGGTTGCGGGAGAGTGGACCGCTGAATATAGAAGGGGGAAGGTGATGGAGATGTTGGTGAAGGTGACGGCGGTGTTGGTGAAGATCGCGGTGATGATGATGGCCCCCGGAGGCGTTTCGGCGCCACCGGAAGCAAGGGGGAGAGAGCCCCCCTTCTTCTTCTTCTTCCTTGACCTCCTCCCTAGATGGGAGGAGGGTTTCCCCTCTGTTCCTTGGCTCCCATGGCTTGGGAGGGGTGAGAGCCCCTCCGAGATTGGATCTATCTCTCTGTTTCTGCGTTCTCTTCTAGCTCTGTTTCACCGTTTCGCGTATATATGGAGATCCTGAACTCCGATTGGCCTGAAACCTTCGCCGTGATTTTTTTCCAAATATTAGCTTTCTTGCGGCAAAAGAAGAGCATCAACCGCCTTACGGTGGGCTCACGAGGGTCAGGGCGCACCTGGGGGGGTAGGGCGCGCCCCTACCTCGTGACCACCTCGGACACCGTCTCGCGTGGATTTTTCTTCTGGAATTTTCCATATTTTCCAAAAATAAGCTCCGTCCGTTTTTATCCCGTTTGGACTCCGTTTGATATGGATATTCTGCGAAACAAAAAACATGCAACAGACAGGAACTGGCACCGCAATCGGATCAATATGTTAGTCCCAAAAATAATATAAAAAGTTGCCAAAAAGTATATGAAAGTTGAATAATATTGGCATGGAACAATCAAAAATTATAGATACGACGGAGACGTGTCAAGTACCTAAATGGTGGTTTTATTTTCTTATACTAACGGAGCTTACGAGTTTTCTGTTGAGTTTTGTGTTATGGAGTTCTCAAGTTTTGGGTAAAGATTCGATGGACTATGGAATAAGCAGTGGAAAGAGCCTAAGCTTGGGGATGCCCAAGGCACCCCAAGGTAATATTTAAGGACAACCAAAAGCCTAAGCTTGGGGATGCCCCGGAAGGCATCCCCTCTTTCGTCTTCATTCATCGGTAACTTTACTTGGAGCTATATTTTTATTCACCACATGATATGTGTTTTTCTTGGAGCGTCATTTTATTTCGTTAGTATTTGTTTTCTGTTATTTAGATTAATGTTTTGCTTCTATATTTTCAATAAAAATGTCAAGGATAGACTTTACCATGCTTATTTTTCTAGTATACATGTTGCTGTTTGAAAACAGAAAGTTTACCACTGTTGCAAAAATTCCCTAGACAAGTGAGAGAATGGTATAATGTTGAAATTTTTGCATATTGAGATCTGATAAATCTTCTACAGTGAGGTATTTTTCTCATAATTTTTGGAGTTAGGGAAGTATGATGAATCTTGCATTCTTTACAGACTATACTGTTTTGGCAGATTGTTGTTATGTTTGCATTGTTTGCATATGTTTGCTTGTTTAATGATTCTATTTGAGGATAGGAGTATTAACTCTGCAGAGGCATTTAGTATTCAATGTTGAATAATAATTTTAATAATTTGTTACAGTATAAAATGATAAGGTTTTGCATTGGTTTATACTAACCTATCTCACGAGTTCTTGTTGAGTTTGGTGTGGATGAAGCTTTTGATAAAAAGAGAAACCATGATATGAGAGGAATTAAGGAGACACAAAAGCTCAAGCTTGGGGATGCCCAAGGCACCCCAAGATAATATTTCAAGAAGTCTCAAGCATCTAAGCTTGGGGCCCCGGTAGGCATCCCACCTTTCTTCTTCAGCCACTATCGGTTAGTATCGGTTGAGCCTAAGTTTTTGCTTCTTCACATGAGTTGTGCTATCCTTGAAATGTCATTTTATTTTGTTTTGCTAGCTGTTTGAATACAATACCAAGATCTGAAATTCTTTAATAAGAGAGAGTCTTCACATAGTTACATAATTATTTAGCTACTCATTGATCTTCACTTATATCTTTTTGGAGTAGTTTTTCATTTAATCGTGTGCTTCACTTATATCCTATGATTAAATGGTTGAATGAGTTGAATGTCATAAATCTGAAATTATAAATGTTTCATTTGGTTATCCCTTGGGGAGTAATGACTTCACATCTAAGAAGTAGAGGTTGTAAATTTATTGAAGGTTAGCAAGCATTGTATTGGTCATTTGAACATTTCATGAAAGAATATTGAAGGAAGAGAGATTTCACATATAAATATACTATCCTAGACATCTTTTATAATTGTGAGCACTCATTAAGTATGACATGCTAAAGAGTTGATGCTGGACAAGGAAGATAACGTAATGGGTTATGTTTTCTTACATCTCAGTTAAAGTATATTGTCATGGATCATTCAAACATGTTGAGCTTGCCTTTCCCCTCATGCTAGCCAAATTCCTTGCACCAAGTAGAGATACTACTTGTGCTTCCAAATATCCTTAAACCCAGTTTTTGCCATGAGAGTCCACCATACCTACCTATGGATTGAGTAAGATCCTTCAACTAAGTTGTCATCGGTGCAAGCAATAAAAATTGCTCTCTAAATATGTATGATCTATTAGTGTGAATAAAATAAGCTTTATACGATCTTGTTATGGAAGCAATAAAAGCGACGGACTGCATAATAAAGGTCCATATACAAGTGGCAATATAAAGTGACGTTCTTTTGCATTAAGATTTTGTGCATCCAACCATAAAAGTGCATGACAACCTCTGCTTCCCTATGCGAAGGGCTATCTTTTACTTTATGTCTTTTACTTTATGCAAGTGTTAAGGTGATCTTCACCTTTCCCTTTTTCATTTTATCCTTTGGCAAACACCTCGTGTTGGAAAGATCCTGATATATATATATCCAATTGGATGTAAGTTAGCATGAACTATTATTCTGGACATCACCCAAAGGTGAATACGTTGGGAGGCAACACTATAAGCCCCTATCTTTCTCAGGGTCCGATTAAAACTCCATAACCATAAGTATTGCGTGAGTGTTAGCAATTGTAGAAGACATGATAATTGAGTATGTGTAGTTTGCTAAATCAAAGCGCTGACATAGACCCTTCCTGAAAATAAGATGAATTGTAATTGTTTGATGACTGAGAATGAAGTTTGCTAGTTTTCAAGAAAGTTTAAGGTCTATGCTTCAGTATGTGAATTGATTGTTACTTGTTCATGAGAAGTTTTATGAGATGAAATATTGTTATGACATATAATCATGCTAGAAAAGGTGATTGAAATTATCATTGATCAAACTTGTGCACCTGCTAGCATTCACACTTCATAAATTCTTTCTTTTATCATTTACCTACTCGAGGACGAGCAGGAATTAAGCTTGGGGATGCTTGATACGTCTCCAACGTATCTATAATTTATGAAGAATTCATGCTATTATCTTATCTATTTTGGATGTTTACGGGCTTTATTATACACTTTTATATTATTTTTGGGACTAACCTATTAACCGGAGGCCCATCCCATATTGCTGTTTTCTTGCCTATTTCAGTGTTTCGAAAAAAAGGAATATCAAACGGAGTCCAAACGGAATGAAACCTTCGGAAAAGTTATTTTTGGAACAGAAGCAATCCCGGGAACTTGGAGTGCAAGCCAGGGAAGCGACGAGGAGGCCACGAGATAGGGGGTGCGCCCTCCACCCTCTTGGGCCCCTCGAGGCTCCCCCAACCGACTTCTTTCACCTATATATTCCCGTATACCCTAAAACCATCGAAGGACACAATAGATCTAGAGCCCCGCCGCTGCAAGCCTTTGTAGCCACCAAAAACCTCTCGGGAGCCCGTTCCGGCACCCTGCCGGAGCGGGGGATCCCTCACCGGTGGCCATCTTCATCATCCCGGCGCTCTCCACGACGAGGAGGGAGTAGTTCACCCTCGGGGCTGAGGGTATGTACCAGTAGCTATGTGTTTGATCTCTCTCTCTCGTGTTCTCTTTATGGCACGATCTTGATGTATCGCGAGCTTTGCTATTATAGTTGGATCTTATGATGTTTCTCCCCCTTCAACTCTCTTGTAATGGATTGAGTTTTCCTTTTGAAGTTATCTTATCGGATTGAGTCTTTAAGGATTTGAGAACACTTGATGTATGTCTTGTCGTGCTTATCTGTGGTGACAATGGGATATCACGTGATCCACTTGATGTATGTTTTGGTGATCAATTTGCGGGTTCCACCCATGAACCTATGCATAGGGATTGGCACACGTTTTCGTCTTGACTCTCCGGTAGAAACTTTGGGGCACTCTTTGAATTACTCTGTGTTGGTTGAATAGATGAATCTGAGATTGTGTGATGCATATTGTATAATCATGCCCATGGATACTTAAGGTGACAATGGAGTATCTAGGTGACATTAGGGTTTTGGTTGATTTATGTCTTAAGGTGTTATTCTAGTATGAACTCTATGATAGATTGAACGGAAAGAATAGCTCCGTGTTATTTTACTACGGAGTCTTGAATAGATCGAGCAGAAAAGATAACTTTGAGGTGGTTTCGTACCCTACCATAATCTCTTCGTTTGTTCTCCGCTATTAGTGGCTTTGGAGTGACTCTTTGTTGCATGTTGAGGGATAGTTATATGATCCAGTTATGTTATTACTGTTGAGAGAACTTGCACTAGTGAAAGTATGAACCCTATGCCTTGTTTCCTACCATTGCAATACCGTTTACGCTCACTTTTATCATTAGTTACCTTGCTGTTTTTATTTTTTCAGATTACAAAAACCTATATCTACCATCCATATTGCACTTGTATCACCATCTCTTCGCCGAACTAGTGCACCTATATAATTTACCATTGTATTGGGTGTGTTGGGGACACAAGAGACTCTTTGTTATTTGGTTGCAGGGTTGTTTGAGAGAGACCATCTTCATCCTACGCCTCCTACGGATTGATAAATCTTAGGTCATCCACTTGAGGGAAATTTGCTACTGTCCTACAAACCTCTGCACTTGGAGGCCCAACAACGTCTACAAGAAGAAGGTTGTGTAGTAGACATCACCGGTCACCGACACGAACCAGAGCATCGAGAAGAATTGGGACCGCATAAAGGCCGAGTTCGACGAGCGGAAGCTCGTCGACCCCTACTTCAAAGGCATGCACATGAAGCGGGGGTCGAAGGCGACGGCGAACCATTGGGGGCTCATCCAAACGGCGTGCAACAAATGGCATGGGATCGTGGAGGAAGTCGCGGCTCGCCCGGAGAGCGGCACTAGCGTCGAGGATCAGGTATCGCACGCCGTTCTTACTGTTGCCTTTCGCCGTGCGCGCGCTCTTTCGCCTTGTGCGCGCCGTGGGCGCGCCCTGGCGCGCTCTACCGCCGACTGATGTTCTTTTCGTCGGCGCAGCTGCTACTCATGTTCGCCATGTTCCGCGACGACAACAGCGGCGTAGAGTTCAAGTACCTCCACGTCTTCAAGCGGACCGACAAGTGCGAGAAATGGGCGGCCATCCGACGCACCCTCGCCAAGGCCAAAGAGACGCACAAACCGGACGCGCCGACCGTGGGCGCGGCCGACGGGCGCCCGGACAGCAACAAAGGTGCCAAGAAGGCGAAATACGCCGAGTCGGCTACCGCGCGCATGCAAGAGTCCATCGAACACTGCCTCGCTGACGCCAAGACTAGGGCCGCCGAGCGAGAAGAGAAAACTGAGGTGGGGTGGGTTGTTTTGATGATGAACAGCGCCGTCAAACTCGACTTGCTCCGGACCAACGCCGCCGCGAAACTCAAAGCTCAAGACGCCAAGAAGAGGAACAACGACCTCGCCTTCTTGATGGGCGGCGCTGACATGCTCCAGAGCGGCGATGAGAAGCTCAAGGCGTGGTTCTTGGCGGAGCGCGGCCTCATCCTGAACCAGATACCGGCGACACCGACGCCGCCGCCCAGCCCGACTGATGATGATGCTGCCGCGACGCCCAGCACCACCGATGATGCCTCCGTCGCGCCGACCAGCCCGGAAGCCGCGCCGACTCCTCCCAGCCCGCGTACGCCGACGACGACGCCAGAGGTTGAGCTCGACGTTTGATGCATTCCTTCCGCGTCCTTCCTTTTTTGTACGCTGAACTGCTGCGTGTCCTTTTATTTGATCGCGGAACTGTGGCACCGAATCGCCGAACTATTGCGATGATCATTGGTTTGTTGTTTTTTTGAGCGGGAATGATGGAGTTCGAATATGGGGCGCCTTGGGGGGCCGCACCTAGGGGCGTGGCTGGGGAGAAACGAACCCCAGGGGCCGTTCTAGCGCCGGCTCGCCCCCATGCCGCTCTTTTTCGGCGTCCTAGGGGGCCGAACGGCTCTAGATGCTCTAAGCTTTTTGTTCAATTCCATCTCACCTCCTGTGATGGTTCAGATTGCAAACTGCACCATGGCGTCAGCAGCATGGACTGCAATCATGGAGATATTCATCTCCCAGACGCAGGCGGCCATCGTCAACACGAGGATCGCCCTCTCCACCACCAAGAAGGGGACTTCCACCATCGTCGAGTACCTTGGCCGCATGAAGGCCCTCGGCGACGAGATGGCTGCCATCGGCTAGCCGCTCACCGACGACGACATGGTGCCGTACATCCTCGCCGGGCTCGACTTTCACTACATGTCCTTCGTCTCCTCCGTCTGCGCCAGGACCGTCCCCATCAAGCCCAACGAGCTCTACTCCCAGCTAATCAGCTTTGAGAGTCGCCTCGCCATGTTCGAGGGAAACTCATCATCATCCCACTCCTCCGCCAACGCCGCTTCTCGCGGTGGCCCTGGTTTCACTCGTGGAGGCCATGGCAGGAACAGAGGAGGTCGTGGCCATGCTGGTGGCCGTGGCAATGGAGGCAACGGCGGCCGGGGCAACGGCAATGGTCATGGTGGCCGTGGCCATGCAGGAGGAGGCGGCCGCGATGATCTGCAAGAAGCCAAACCACACGGCCATCAAGTGCTACCGGCGCTTTGACATCACATTCACCAAGGAGAAGAGTGCAAGCACCGTGTCCAACTCATCCTATGGTGTCGACACCAACTGGTACGTCGACACTGGCGCCACCGACCACATCACGGGCGAGCTGGACAAACTCACCATGAGGGAGAGGTACAATGGCCATGACCAAGTGAACATGCCCAACGGGTCAGGTATGAAAATTACACATGTTGGTCAAGCTTATGTTCGTACTCCTACTCGCAATCTTCATCTAAAAGATGTCCTTTACTCTCCTAAAGCCACGAAAAATCTTGTTTCTGCGCATCGCTTGTCTCAAGATAATCATGTGTTTCTTGAAACTCACCCTCGTTTCTTTTTCATCAAGGACAAGGCAACGAGGAGCACCCTCCTCCAAGGCAGGTGTAGAGACGGTCTCTATCCCCTATCATCAGCTTCTTTACATCCGGGCAGGCAAGCTTTTGGCGCCACCAAGATATCTCCTTCAAGGTGGCACACTAGATTAGGTCATCCGTCTTCGGAAATCATCCAGCATGTTCTTAGACAGAACAAAATTCCTTTTTCCAATCGAGAGTTGAATAAAGAAGGAGTGTGTGATGCATGCCAAAATGGCAAAAGTCACCCGCTCCCGTATCCAAATTCTAGTAGTGTTTCGAATGCTCCTTTAGAGCTCATTTTCTCTGATGTATGGGGGCCTGCCCGTGACTCTATAAATAAGAAAAAATATTATGTGAGTTTTATCGATGATTACAGCAAGTTCACCTGGATATTTCAGATAAGAAAAGAACTGAACTCTGAACATATGATGTTATCTAAATCCTTACTTTATGGAGTAAAGAGATTCCAGGAGATGTCATCGGCAGCA
Organism: Aegilops bicornis; assembly: GCA_021605145.1. NCBI lineage: Eukaryota > Viridiplantae > Streptophyta > Magnoliopsida > Poales > Poaceae > Aegilops > Aegilops bicornis. Next base: position 654,873,464 of record CM038674.1, read on the forward strand.
AAAAAAAAGGCAATATATTTCATTGATTTTGGTGTTGCAACAACGTTAGGTCGTCTCCAATGACAGTGCTCTTCACAACCAGAAACGGCATTAAGCCAAACAACTATCTTGCGCCAAGATAATGAGAAAGTATATAATGTGAGTTACCTTAGGAGATTTTTAAATGATCTGATGAAAGGCCTCCCAAGCCATGGCTGCTTGTTGATCTGAAGTGTTCTTATTGAAATATCCAATAAAACAATACCCCTGCATGTTCCGGTTCCATAACAGCTGCCTGCAGACCAACATGCCCTGCAGAATAATGAAACAACTACAAGAATTCAGAAAGTTGTTTCTACTTGCAAGTTGTCCTCAGTTCATATATAACAAACTAAACACGAGATTGGTGAGATCAATGTATTTCAAGAAATGAAGACTTCTAAGTTCTAAGTCAGGGTGGCTAGGACCTTGCTATAAATACGGAGTAGTACTACAACTAGACCACGAGGAAAACGGAGCTCCACATGCCGACCGATCACACCACCTGCAAAATTAATTCAGTTGCTGTCTGCTGTTGTTGCTCCTGCTGAAAATGCCGCTGTCGTTGCTGCCTGCACGTTGCGGTGCAGACGCCTACTTGTGGATCTCCCATTACCCCAGCCGCTATCTCCCTTAACAGTATCACCGTTCCTTCATGTCCACAACAACAAGATGGCCTTGGGTTCCTGACCTCTTCCTCCATGTATTCCTCACCCTCCTCGGATCAAAACAGAGCTCCAAACTGTAACAATTTTCTGATAGCCAATGATGACAAAGTTATGCTGGCTAGGCATTAATTGGTTGTAACAGGACGTTAGTCTACTTTACTTGATTTTGTTTTGGCTGCAGTGCCTCGTTTTGTTTTGTGACCGCCGGTTCAGAGATCGAGACCATGGTATCATTCTGATGGAATGTTTTGACTGCATAGATGATGTTGCAGTATCTCTATCTCTTCTCTACTCTTCTCTATCTGCTACCTAAAAGAACTGTAAGGTTCCGTTTCCCCTCTTACGTTGTTATTTTCGTCCGCCCCTCCCCACCCTTCGTAACTCCACGCCCACCGATTTTTTTTCCGATTTTTGGCACCTAATAAATCGTTCATGGAAACTGCGCTAATTTTGGCTGCAAATCATGTCCGTGGAAATCGTTCGTAGCACCTAATAAATCTGTCCTTCCGTTTCTCACCTCCTTCCATTTATGTTTCTCTACTACCAAAGTTTTCGCTCCTTCCATGATCTCGCAGTAATCACACATTCCATACGGAATGACTGAGATTGATTCCATCAATCACGTGGCCTTTCCTGCCTTCCATGTGTGCCTACCTACTTGAGAATCCAAGATAATTTACCATGACAGTCGCCTGGTCAATCTTCATTCTACCACCATCAAACCCACGGTCGAGTTTCTTGGCTCTTGTATCTGTCGCGCACGCCACGCCCCTGGTGAATCCTGCACATCTTGCAGCTCTGGCTTAGTTGGCGTCCCCGGGGCGCCGTATGGCCGTTCAAGGAACAAGCTAGGACGGTGTAATTATGCAATGACGAGGAGAGGGCGCGGGGAGGCATGATTGCGAGCTGCAGGACGCGACAGTGGAACTCGCAGCAGTGTACGCATAGAGAGCGGACATCGTCATCAAGTCCTTCATTGTCTGCAACTCCTGGCTATCGCGTTGTCTCTACATCGTCGATCGATCTCAGTCCCCATTGTTCGTACTACAGTCCCTCACCCGGTTCAGAGGAGGATTAATCATGTGTGTGACCAGATCGCCATTGTCTGCGACTCCTGGACATATGTTTCTGCTCTTTGTTGATTTTTTGATTGTGATGGATGTGAATCAGAATGCTTCGCTACTCATACATTGCCTTCTCTGAGAGATCTCTTTACTATGTTGATTTTTTTTGTATAAAGCATTTGTTTGTACACTTGTTAAGAGCAATAGAGCCGAAGAGATTGATGCCTTGTTTGTGCAGATTTTCCACTGACTTGAGTCCTAGCAGCAGTCATTTCTTCTTGGTTTTTATATTAACAAATAAGATAATACTAATTATGAACAGCTAATTGCCTCTCTGCTTAGTGCATATAATGCTAGAGCAGCAGAGAGCTTATGCATGATTAGTAGTCAGGTTTGGAAATCATCATGGTGCATTGGTGCATTGCATCAGGAAGGATAACAAAAATAAATTACAAGGGTCGAACAAGTGATGCGGAGCATCCTTCCATCATCCCCATGGACTCTACACCAACACATCAAGCCCCACGTGGACCTTTGACAAGAGCAAGAGCACGTGCTTTGGAAACCGAGGTGAACTCCTTCCTATTAGACTTGCATATGGACACGAGTGGAACATGTTTACTACCTCACCATAATGTGCTATGCCTCCTTAGGTATGAAGAGGAACATCACCAAGACACTCTGGAGCATCACCAAGGAGAGGGAGGACCACCCCGAGGCCACGCGGACCAAGAAGAAGGGCTACAGCAGCTGCACAGGAAGCTCCAGGCGACCCCGTGCGCACGGGCCCCCGAGACCCCGTGCCCACGGGCTACTCAGAGAGTTGGCGCTGGAGCACCCCGTGCGCACGGGCTTGTACCGTGCGCACGGGGCCCCCGTGCGCACGGGCCCAACTTACCCCGTGCGCACGGGCCTCCCAGGATGGCCGGCTGAGATGGCTTCTTCGACTCCACTTCGTCTCCTTCGACCCCTAGGCTATATATTCCGTACCAAAGACCTTGTTTAGGGTTAGCAAAGTATTAGATGAGATATTTGTGAGCTTTGCTCCTTTCTACCTTCCCTTGTGGAATCAAGACCCCCTAGGGAAGAATCCTTGTGGATTTCAAGACCTCCTCAAGGAGTAGACTATCTCCAAGCCCCCATCTCCTTTGGATTTGGGATGAACTTTGCCATTGTATCTTTCCTTTGATTGCGTTTGTGACTTGTGGATCTTGTGTTGTTACTCTAGTGGATGTGTAATCGGGAATTGTTGGAGTGATTTCCTCTTTGTGTTCTTGTTGTGTTCTTGTTGTTTCTCTCCTTTTCCCCCTCCAAGAGTGAAAAGATCCCACCTAGGGTTCTATCCTACATCATCTTGGAGTCCCTACCTTCCACTCTCTAGCTTGATTTCGTTGTTTTTTCGTCTTAATCCGGAAATCCCCACCAAAAATAGCCCCAAAAATTTTCTTGCAATTTGTTTGATCTTGTGAGATTTGGTTGTTTTGATCCACGAAATTGGTGTTTGGCACGTAGATCTACCCCCCACCATATTCCCCACCCTCCAAATCCACGAATTTGACCTTAAGTTTGAAAATACATCCAGATCCCGAGCTGTTCTTGCGCTCCCAGAACACCCCGTGCACACAGGCCCTCGAGACCCCGTGCCCACGGTACCCCGTGCACACGGGCCTCACTTACCACGTGCGCACGGGCTATCCAGGGAGGTTCGGCCAGTTCTGTTTTTCATCATTTCGATTCCCCACCACCTCTTGTGTTCTTCCGCACCACTCCACGTGTTTGTTTGAGTTTCGGACCGCGGTTTCTCTTGTGTCCTAAGGTGTTTCGGCTACTTAGGCGCATTTGGGACATCATCATCACCGCCAAGCAATCATCGACTCCGACAACTCATCTCCATCACTACCGTAAGCAAGGACGGTAACCTCGACGACACCTTGTACCCCTTGCCATTAACTTGATAGCTTCGAGCCCTTTTGCGTAGCTTACCCATCGAGACTAGCTTGTTGAGTATTGCCGGGCCACGCCTTAGTGCACCATTTAGTGTTCCGTCCATCCCATGCATTTTCCACTTGGTACCTCATTGTGTGGCTCGCCTATCAAGCTCCGTGGCATAGTAAAAAAAAAAAAGCTTTTCAAAAGAGAAGAGAAGCAAAGAGCTTATAAGCAATAGCATCGAGCCTCTTAGCATACGTGCATCATCTTGGTCATTACATACATAAGCATACTTGAGATTGTGAGACGACCGGTTTCTCTTTTAGGTTGGTGCACTAGCGTATCTAGCGCATTAGTGCAATCGAGCTAGCGTCTCTCTAGTATTCGCACAACAAGAGCATTTTCCGTGGTTGCACATTTGAGCTCACCCCTTGGTTGTGCGGATCCCATTTATCGTCTGTGTGTGTGTTCCTAGTGATATCTTTGGGTTTGGTCTATTTGTCTTACTTGCCATTTGTGAATCTTCTCAACTTTATCGATATCTTGACTAACATTTGCTTGAAATTTTTGCCACCATTCTAACCGAGCTCCTCCATAGACCATTTACTTGTAGGTGTGAGAAACAATTCCCGGTACTAATTCCCCTATTGTAACATCACGTGGGATCGTACTTGTTGCATCCACAATCTTCGGAAAAGGTAAACTTTGGTTTTGTTCTCTCATTTTCCTACTCACCACCACTTGTCTATGATGGATAGGCCAAGTACCTCTACCAACCCACTCTTCATCGAGCAAGATGACGACATGTCATCATTCGTCACCAAGAGCCACCTCTTTGGTGCACAACGCGCGCTACATCAAGAGCAACAAGCAATGAACGACCGCATCGACAACCTCGCCACCGACTTACGACTCTTCGAGCAACATACACGAGACTACTTCGACAACAAGCTCGACGCGCACAAGCAAGAGAACGATGCAAGAATGGACGAAATCCATGCTTTGTTGGTCAACCGGCCTCCTTCGACTTCTTCCTACTCAAGACGGAGTCACTCCGACGACACCTCCTCCGGCACAAGTACACCGTCATCGAACACTCTTCGACGAGCCGCGCGTCAAGACCGTCATGCATCTCGAAACCCGCTACATGCCAAGCATTCTCACGAGCAAGTTGATGAGCAAGTTCCTCGTCCGCGTTCAAACCAAGACGCTTTTGCTCAAGCTCAAGAACGACAACGACTACGGCGCCAAGAGGAAGAACGAGCGCGTCTACACCAAGAAGAACAAGACGCCGAGGCTCAACGTCTTCAACAACAACAACGTGAAGCACAAGCTCTTGAGGCGCAACTTGCCCTTCACGAATCAAGTAGAGCCATCGCCAACCGCAATCGCGAACGGTGCAACCAAGAGGAAGCCCTTCGAGAAGAAATCCAGGAGAGGAACTACCAACCACGCGTGCAACGTCAAGTTCCGCAAGCTACTCCACAAGCTCGTCAACCTCAAGTTCAACAAGAGCAAGTGGAACATGGACTTCCTCCACGACAAGAGCAAGTGGAACATGGACTTCCTCCACGACAAGAACGACATCAAAACCGCTACTTGACGAAGAACTCCGACACGGCAAGCTAAAGTTCACCATGCCCAAGTTCAACGGAAGCAATGCCCCGAAGAGTACCTCTTATGGGCATTGAAGGTCGACAAAATCTTCTGGTTGCACAACTACGATGAAGAGAAGAAGATCGCTATGGCATCACTCGAGTTCCAAGACTACGTTCTCATTTGGTGGGAACAAGTGATTGAGCGACGACGTACAAGAGGCGAGCCACCAATCACAACTTGGACGGCTATGAAGGATGTCATGAGAGCTCGTTTCGTGCCTACTCACTACAATCGTGATCTCTTCAAGAAGTTGCAACTCCTCAAACAAGGCACGAAGACGGTGGAAGAATACTACCAAGAAATGGAGATTGCCATGATTCGAGAGCCAATGTCAAGGAAGACGACGAGCAAACAATGGCACGCTTCTTGAACGGCCTCAACCATCCGATCAAGCGGATTGCCGACTTCCAACCATACTCAAACCTCCTCGAGCTAGTGCATCAAGCGACCAAGGCCGAGCGACAAGTCCAAGATGACTTCAAATATGCCAAGTACTCATCCAAGACTTCCGGCTCCTCTTTTCAAGCTCCCGCGACTCCGGCAACTCCTACTTCAACTCGAGCTTCACCAACTACCGGCGACAAGTCAAGCTACAAGAAAACTTCGACAAGTTCAAGTCGTCCTCCTCCTACTTCAAGCAACTTCAAGCCGCGTGCTTCGTCCTCTACTCCGACCGATGAGACCGTCAAGACAAGCTCCTTCAAGTGTTTCACTTGCGGCGGCCGGGGCCACGAGTCCTTTGAGTGCACAAACAAGCGCACCATGATCTTCAACGACGACGGCACCTATGACTCCATGAGTGATGGAGAAATGGAAGCACTTGAGCAGGTGGCCATGCACCGACAAGTGAATAACGAAGACGAAGATGATCAAGTCTTTTTTGGTGAAGATTCAAGTCCCGCTCTTGTTGTCTCTAAGGTTTTGACTCTTCAACATCAACAAGAAGAAGACCAACGATCCCACATCTTCCATACAAAGGCCGGCATCAGTGGAAGGTCCGTCAAGGTCATCATCGATGGGGGTAGTTGCCACAACTTGGCAAGTGAAGAACTTTGCTCCAAGCTTCAATTTGTCAAGAGGAAGCACCCGCACCCCTACAAGGTTCAATGGCTAAGCGACTCCGGCACTATACGAATCGAGCATACGGTCCAAGTCTCCTTCAAAATCGGTGCATATGAGGACACTTTGGAATGTGATGTGGTCCCAATGACCGTTTGCCACCTCTTTCTTGGTCGACCATGGCAATTCGACCGTGGTGTCATCCACAATGGGCGTACCAATCACTATAGCTTCAAGATAAAAGGGAAGGAGTATGTGCTACGACCTATGCCTCCTAGTCAAGTGATAGCCGACAAGCAAGCCGCCCATCATGGAGAGAAGAGTGAGAAAGTGATCCGCCAAAAAATGAGTGAGAGCCACAAGCCAAACTTGAGCGCCCCTTCGCCTAGAGAGAAAAACCTCATCCTATTTGCCACAAAAAGTGAGATGAGAGAAGTGTGTGAGAACCCATCAAGTGTGATGCACTTTGTCCTTGTGTGCAAGGATGGAGAACCAAAACGAACACCTATCACGATCTACCTTTAGTGTTTCAATCTCTTTTGCAGGAATTCCAAGATGTTTTCCCCGATGAGCTACCTCCGGGTCTACCTCCTCTTCGAGGCATTGAGCATCGAATCGACCTCATCCCTGGAGCGCCTCTACCAAACAAAGATCCATACCGAGTCAATCCTGAAGAAACCAAGGAGATTCAACGACAAGTACAAAAACTCATCCACAATGGTCATGTACGTGAAAGCCTAAGCCCTTGTGTCGTTCCTGTTATACTTGTGCCTAAGCAAGATGGAAGTTTCCGTTTGTGCTCCGATTGTAGACCTATAAATGCTATCACCGTTCGCTATAGGCATCCCATTCCTCGCTTAGATGACATGCTTGATGAACTTAGTGGAGCCAACTTTTTCTCAAAAATTGATCTTAAAAGTGGCTATTATCAAATCCGCATACAAGAGGGTGATGAGTGGAAAACTGCTTTCAAAACCAAATTTGGCTTATATGAGTGGTTAGTCATGCCTATGGGTTTATCGGAAGCTCCCGGTACTTTTGTGCGTCTCATGCATCATGTGCTTCGCCCTTATATTGGAGTCTTTATTGTGGTTTACTTCGACGATATTCTTGTGTTTAGCAAAACCATGAAAGAGCATCTTGATCACGTTAGGACTGTTTTGCACACACTTCGCATGGAACGACTTTATGCGAACTTGAAAAAATGCACGTTTGGTGTTGACAAAGTGGTTTTCTTGGGTTTTGTTGTCTCTTCCAAGGGTGTACATGTTGATGAAGCTAAAATTGAAGCAATTAAAACTTGGCCCCAACCCACCAATTTTCAACAAGTGCATAGCTTTCTTGGTCTTGCGGGTTTTTATCGTCGCTTTGTGAAAGATTTTAGCACTATTGCCGCTCCTTTGCATGCTTTGAGTAAGAAGAATACCCCTTTTGTTTGGGGACCTTTGCAGTCCACCGCTTTTGATGAGCTCAAGTCTTTGCTTACTCATGCTCCAATTCTTGCTTTGCCCAATTTTGACAAAACTTTTGAGGTTCATTGTGATGCAAGTGGTACCGAATTGGCGGAGTTTTGATGCAAGAAAAACGAGCAATTGCTTACTTTAGTGAAAAGCTCTCCGGTGCTCAACTTAACTATCCCATCTATGACAAAGAATTGTATGCATTAGTGCGTGTGCTACATACATGGGAACATTATCTTAGACCTCATGAGTTTGTCATCCATACCGATCATGAAACACTTCAGTACTTGAAAGGCCAAACTAAGTTGAACAAGCGTCATGCCAAATGGAGTGAATTCATTGAATCTTTCCCATATGTGATCAAGTACATTAAGGGTAAGGAAAATGTCGTTGCCGATGCACTTTCACGCATATGCACGCTTGTGACCAAACTTGATTTGAATGTTACACTACTAGGAAAAGGCCTACTAATGGCGCACTGGTTTTGCCTACTAATGGCGCATTACCAGTGCGCCATTAGTATCACGCCACTAGAATTTTTTACTAATGGCGCACCACCGGTGCGCCATTGGCGCACCTGGCAGTGCGCCATTAGTTTTGCCCACAGTGCGTCATTTAGTGTCTTATATACTAATGGCGCATGACATGGTAGTGCACCATTAGTAACAATTTTTTTAATTTTTTTCCTTAATCTCAAATCACTATTTCACCTATGAGATATCCAACACATATATATACAACAAGCATCCATATAACAATCATAGCCAACACACAAGTTCCATCATATATACATACATAGCCAACACACAATTTCCATCATATATACATACATAGCCAACACACAAGTTCCATCATATATACATACATAGCCAACACATAGTTCCATCGTTACATATTAAAAAAGTTTCACATTGTTCATCCAACACCGTTATCCATCAAATCAAAAAAAGTTTCACATTGATACAAAATAAAAACACAAATGGAAAAGAAGCACTCCATCCACGCAAGCTTCAAATCAATTAAATCAAATCTGCAAAATGATAAACAAGAAGTTAGAAGAAGAAAAGAAGAAGACTAGAAGAATACTAGAAGAAGAACACTAGAAGAAGAATAAGAAGAGTTTTGGAAAAGAAGAAGAATAAGAAGAAGACTATAAGCTTATTATGTAAAGTTGATCATTTTGTGCTAACATAAGTTATTTTGGAGCTAACCTATAGGAAACTAAGCATATAAGCTCTAAGTTAGTATATTAGAGCCAACTTAGGTAAAATGAAGCTAACCTATGTCATTTTGAAAAAGAAGAAGAATAAGAAAAAGACTATAAGCTTATTATGTAAACTTGATCATTTTGTGCTAACATAAGTTATTTTGGAGCTAACCTATAGGAAACTAAGCATATAAGCTCTAAGTTAGTATATTAGAGCCAACTTAGGTAAAAATGAAGCTAACCTATAGGAAACTAAGCATATTAGAGATAACATAGGTAACTAAGTATATATATATATATATATATATATATATATATATATATCTCATTTTGTATAACTAACATATTGGAGATCTGACATACCTGACAAAGTTCAGTTCTCATGCATTGTTCTTCTCCTTCTTCTCCTTCCTCTCCCTGATGCGCCTAGAGCGGCGAGGCGGTGGAGGCAGTGGAGGCAGTGGGATGTAGTCTTCTACCACAATTGGCGTGGTCATGTCGCCCAGCTGTGGGATCGCCGGCGCCACCACCGGTGCGTGGTCATTGTCAGGCACCACCACCATCGCGAGGCCACCTTCAGGCACGACCATCGCTCGGTCATCCTCAGCCACCTCCATCTCTTGCCCATGGTCAGCCACCACCATCTCTTGCCCTTGGTCAGCCACCACCAGCGCTAGGTCATCCTCAGCCTGATGCCCATCGTCATCCTGCAGCTCCTCATCCTCACTCTGCTCCTCTTCTCCCGCACTCCAGTCTGGATCATCCTTCTTGTTGTCTATGCTGCTGCCAGAATCGCTGCTGCTTTCACTACATCCAGAATCGCTTTGCTTCGCTCTGACCATAGTCATTCTGCTTTGGCTGTAGCCGATGTAAATCTTGCTGCTCCCATTACCTGTCCAAAATGCAACAATGACCGTTAACAATCGATGTGAGACAAAGCCAAATGTAGAGGAATAAGAAGAGGCAGAACGTACCGGCATCATCATCGGCAGCGTAGCGCATGCGACACATAGTCGTGTTGAACACCTTCACGATGAGCATGTTGGCGTCGTCGTCGTACCTGAAGAGAAGGAAGTACCCCAGCCGCAGGTCGTAGGCACGGTAGAACTTCTCCCACCCACGAGACAAGTACATGTGGCCCTTCTTGATCACCAACTGCACATCCCACTGCCTGCGAAACCCGCTGCCGGCCTCGACGCAGCTTCACATTATTGGCGGATCTTCACCCATCGGCATGTTCATAAAATTGTCGGGCAGCCTCTGCAGTTTGGGACAATGAGTGATGTAGCAAACAACAGATATCATAATGAGATGGGTGAAGGGGAGATCTCTCGTTTTATATACTGCGTCATGGATGATCTGAAGCCTCAAGTATGATAGTGAAGAACTCGGAAGCATCCAACTCAGATCATGCGGTGTCGCAGATCGGCGGTGGCTGCTTCCGCCATCTCGATAAGCAGCGGAAGAGACCAATTAGTATCCTTACAACAGATCATAAAACATGCATGATAACAGGCTTTGATACTTAAGTACCCCATATGTCCTATTTTTAGCAAAGTAATGCTAAAATTCACGAAAAATTTCAGCATTACCTTTGCTGAAAATAGGACATATGGAGTACCCGAATTTGCCGGAACGGAAGTTAATCGACATTCCGGCAAACTCAAGGGCCTCTCGGGGTACCTACAACATCATCACAAGTACAGCAGCAGCAGCAGCAGTGAATACAGGCATAACAGCAGCAAAACTATATATTTTTATGCAGTAAACAAACGAACACTAAGAGTAGAATGTTCTTGCAACAAACATTATTGTGTGACATCGAAAGGCATCACTCGCTTAAAGGGAAGGATGACTTAAGTGGCAGATGTATATGATTGCACCACTTGATCTGCACTTCTCTATATTATATGATGTACTGAAGAACTTGAGCAAAAAAAGATAAATAGGAACATATTTCTCACCTTGGAGGTGTTGCTGCTGCTGCACTGTCTGCTGTAGCCAGCGAATTAAGTTAGCTTGTATTTGGGCTTGCTTTTCCTTCTAAGCTCTCTGCATCTATAACACAGAATAAGAGGGAACTTGACAACTAGCTGGAGCATATATTTCAGGATCTTCTAATGGGGGTTGTTTAGTTTCCTAGTTCCATGCTTCTGTTGGACAAGTTAGAAATGAAGGTCCCTAAAATGGTATTTGATTAGTGGGCAAGCCCACAGATTTACAAATCCTTTGAAACACTAAGAACATTTGGTTCAATAATAAACAATTTTTATTGGTTCACTTTCCTACATCATGCACAACAAGTTGAATTAGCCTAGAAAATTAAACCAAGGCTTTATGCAGACAAACAAGTTGAAATACTTCATGTACATGAAACAAAGAGGATCCGGTTACATTCAATTGTAGTGAGCATGGAATCAAATGAAACTCATTACTCTACATGGCATAGTCTATCATGTACATGAAAGAATGATGATCCAATTGCAGTTTATATTTGTAATTGACTAAAATAAGTACTGTAGGAGTATCTTTTTATACCTGTTGTAGGAGTATCTATATATACAAAAGTTAATCATTATGCTTGCGAGATCAGAGTAACCAAATTTGTTCAGCTGACCTCTCTACAAATTCATGGCGGTGGACACAAAAGCCCACTTCTAAAGAACTATAATGATCTGTTTGAATTACTAATTAATAATATAAACTGGAACAGGAGCTCAAGTTTCTTGGACACAAGTTGACCATGCAGCAACTACATGAGCAAAGCATTACAATCTGTGACAAAACCTAGAAGCTTGATACAAAACGTTTTGAACTGCAGAGAGACAACAGAATCAACTTTGAATATTTTCTAAGTACAAACCAGCAATATCTAGGAACTAACAAAATTGTAACATCAAAACAAGAAATCATAAAAACACTAAATACAGGCCAAAGCAAATGATATGGCAGCTGACATGTACGTTCACTAGAAATATAAGACATTTCCTACTATAGTAATACAGTAAAACTACTGTATCTGCAACATAAAACTACTGTATCTGCAACATAAAACTACAACAACATAAAACTACTGTATCTACAATAGTAGCAAGATTAATACGGTAATACACAAGAGATTAGTCTGTTTTACCTGACTGTTTACTTCTTTGCCCGTCTTGTAGGGCGGAGGAAGGCGCCACGGTGGAGAGGGCGAGGCCGAGGACGGCGTGGGGCTTGAGGGCCTGCTGACTGGTGAGGCCGATGAGGTGGTCGCCCCCGGCCGGCGTGAGCTAGGGTTCGGGAGACGACGGGCGGCGCTGAGGGACAGGCGGTGGAGAGGGGTAGGGGAGGTCGCGGGAGAAGAGAGGAGGAGGCGGGCGGGGCGCAGCTTGGGCTGGAGGGGCCTGTCTGGAGGCGGGCAACGGAGGGTTCGGCCGGCTGGCGCCAAGGGCGGCGGGCGGCAGCGTGGCGGCGTGACTTAGGAACCCTAGCTGTCGCGCTCGGGAGGAAGGGGGACGCAGGCGGGGCCGCGGGTGGAGGGGGACGGCGAGGGTGTGGGCGCGGGCGGAGGGGGGACGGTGAGGAAGGTGGTCGGCGGCGGAGGGTGGTCGGGTGCACGGCCGGGGGCGTGGAGGGATTAGAGTGTGGATTGGGGATTGGGGTTTCTTGTGTGGGAGGCTTAGCAATGGCGCACCACCAGGTGCGCCATAAGTACATCCATATCAATGGCGCACCACAGAAGGGTGCGCCGTAAGTAATTTAATCTAGCCCGACTTGTCTTATATACCGCCTGACCCTATCTACAACAGAACCCGCCCACTAGCCCGACTAGTCAGTACACAGCACACACATCAGGGCGTCCTGGGTTCGATTCCCAGGCTCCCCAATACTTTTTTTTATGCATTTTAAATCCTGTTTGATATTTATTTGTGTTTAAATATGTTCAAACTTGTTTGAATCATAACAGTAATATTTTTTTTATAAAAACAGTAATAATTTCTTACAAAATATGTTCAAATTTGTTACTTGAAAATATCATCGGCGGCGGCGGTGGCGGGGGGGCGGGTGCGGGGGGGGCCCGTGGGCGGCGGGGGCGGGGGGGTGGGTGCGGGGCCGGGTGCTCGTCGGCGGCGGTGGAGCGGGGGAGGGTTGCGGTGGGTCGTCGGCGGCGGTGGAGCTAGCGGGGGAGGGTGCGGGTGGGATCGAGATCGAGATCAAAAAGAACCCGCCCACTAGCCCGACTGGTCAGTACGCAGCACACACACCAGGAGGTCCTGGGTTCGATTCCCAGGCTCCCCAATATTTTTTTAATGCATTTTAAATCCTGTTTGATATTTATTTGTGTTTAAATATGTTCAAACTTGTTTAAATCATAACAGGAATATTTTTTTTATAAAAACAGTAATAATTTTTTAAAAAATATGTTCAAATTTGTTACTTGAAAATATCATCGTGGCGGTGGAGGCGGGGAGGGTGCTGGGGTGCCCGTTGGCGTGATGGAGCGGGAGGAGGTGCGAGGGACCGGGTGCTCGTCGGCGGTGGAGCGGGGAGGGTTGCGGTGGGTCGTCGTGGCGGTGGAGCTAGCGGGGAGGTGCGGGGGTGCCGTTGGCGGTGGAGCGGGGAGGGTGCGGGGGCGGGTGCTCGTCGGCGGCGGTGGAGCAGGCGAGTTGCGGTGGGTCGTCGGCAGCGGTGGAGCTAAGCGGGGAGGGTGCGGTGGGATCGAGATCGAGATCAAAAAGTGTCCATGAAAATATACACGGTGCGCCATTAGCAGTTTTGCAAAAAAGTAAAAAAAATTATATACTAATGGCGCACTGTTTACACGGTGCGCTATTACTTGTTAGAACTAGTAATGGTGCACTTTGACGTCATGCGCCATTAGAATGTATGGAAAAATGAAAAAAAAATCAATACTAGTGGCGCACCGTGTGCCTGGTGCGCCATTAGTGTCTTCCTTACTAATGGCGCACCTCCAACCGGTGCGCCATTAGTATATAGTAGTGGCGCACTGCTTACCTGGTGCGCCATTAGTATCAATCCTATGTATAGCCCTTTTCCAAGTAGTGTTATTGGCTTTGAGCACATAAAAGACTTGTATTCTAATGATACATCTTTTGCGGCTCCTTATGCTAAATGTTTGATCCATACATCTTGGGAACACTATTACATCAAGCATGGTTATCTTATGAGAGCTAACAAACTATGCATTCCCGAGTCTTCTCTTCGTTTACTCCTTTTGCAAGAGGCTCATGGAGGCAGACTCATGGCACACTTTGGACGCGACAAGACATTCGCCACGCTCTCCAAGAACTACTTTTGGCCCAAGATGTTCCGCGATGTCCAACGCTTCACCAACTGATGCTCTACATGTTGCAAAGCTAAGTCTAAAGCTCAATCTCATGGTCTTTACATGCCTCTTCCTATTCCCTATCAACCTTGGGAAGACATTAGCATGGATTTTATTCTTGGTTTGCCTAGAACTCAAAATGGAAAGGATTCCGTGTTTGTTGTTGTGGATAGATTTTCTAAGATGGCACATTTCATTCCTTGCAACAAGATAGACGATGCTTCACATGTTGCAAATCTCTTTTGTAGGGAAATCTTGCGCCTCCATGGAGTACCAAAGACAATCGTCTTCGATCGTGACGTCAAGTTCTTGAGTTACTTTTAGAAGACCCTATGCGCCAAGCTCGGAATCAAGCTCTTGTTCTCATCCGCATACCATCCGCAAACCGACGGCCAAACGGAGGTGACAAACCGGACACTATCCACTCTACTTCGCGTGTTGATCAAAAAGAACATCAAGGAGTGGGAGGCGTGCCTACCCATCGCCGAAATCGCCTACAGCCGTGCAAGACATTCGACTACCGGCAAGTCCCCTTCGAGGTCGTCACGGCTTCAACCCGTTGTCCCCTTTGGACATTCTACCTCTTCCTCTACAAGAGCGCACCAACATGGATGCAAGTGCACGAGCCAACTACATCAAGAAGATGCATGAGGATACAAGGCACGCCATCGGCGCCAAGTACAACGACTAGCGACCAAGCTCAATATCGCCAAGCAACCCATGGTCTTCAACATTGGTGATCTTGTGTGGCTACACCTTCGCAAGGACCGCTTCCCCAGCGAGCATAAGTCCAAGCTTCTCCCTCGAGCTGATGGACCTTTCAAGGTGCTAGCACGCTACAACGACAACGCCTACAAGATCGACCTACCTCGAGACAAGTACAATGTGAGCGACATCTTCAACGTCAAAGATCTCACGCCATACCATGGAGATGAAGCTTTTGATCCGAGGTCGGATCTCTCCCAAGGGAGGGGAGATGATGTGGAGCATCCTTCCATCATCCCCATGGACTCTACACCAACACATCAAGCCCCACGTGGACCTTTGACAAGAGCAAGAGCACGTGCTTTGGAAACCGAGGTGAACTCCTTCCTATTAGACTTGCATATGGACACGAGTGGAACATGTTTACTACCTCACCATAATGTGCTATGCCTCCTTAGGTATGAAGAGGAACATCACCAAGACACTCTGGAGCATCACCAAGGAGAGGGAGGACCACCCCGAGGCCACGCGGACCAAGAAGAAGGACTACAGTAGCTGCACAGGAAGCTCCAGGCGACCCCATGCGCACGGGCCCCCGAGACCCGTGCCCAGGGGCTACTCAGAGAGTTGGCGCTGGAGCACCCGTGCTTGCTGCAGGCTTATACTGCGTCTTGCAGGGGCCCATCTTGCACGGGCCTCCCAGGATGGCCGGCTGAGATGGCTTCTTCGACTCCACTTCGTCTCCTTCGACCCCTAGGCTATATATTCCGTACCAAAGACCTTGTTTAGGGTTAGCAAAGTATTAGATGAGATATTTGTGAGCTTTGCTCCTTTCTACCTTCCCTTGTGGAATGAAGACCCCTAGGGAAGAATCCTTGTGGATTTCAAGACCTCCTCAAGGAGTAGACTATCTCAAGCCCCCATCTCCTTTGGATTTGGGATGAACTTTGCCATTGTATCTTTCCTTTGATTGCATTTGTGACTTGTGGATCTTGTGTTGTTACTCTAGTGGATGTGTAATCGGGAATTGTTGGAGTGATTTCCTCTTTGTGTTCTTGTTGTGTTCTTGTTGTTTCTCTCCTTTTCCCCCTCCAAGAGTGAAAAGATCCCACCTAGGGTTCTACCCTACATCAACAAGTTTATGCGAAAATATACTTTATATTCAAGTGTGTGCGCTTTCCTGAGTATATGTTTTTTCTTCTTCTTCTTTCGAAACGGCTTAGTATATGTTTGATGTCTGCATTGTTGTACCCGGTTGATGAATGATTACCAAAGTAGTTTGCACTGAATGCGACGAGAATGGTTGCATTTTTTGCACTGAACTATATTCTCCTTCCGTTCCTTCATATTAGGTATATTGGTTTTTGAGAGAAATTCCAATTTGTAGGTGTATATATATTTTTTACTCCCTATATGAATTGTCGATTGCAGCCTTAAAGAACATGCCACATCCATTTATTTTTGGAAGCCATGCTGCAATCGTGCAGTGTGTTATTTTTTGAAGGATAATTAATGTACCCTATAATTATGCATCTAATCACCAAACTAAACAAGGGTATTTATGTTCCAAATCCTTCTCCATCACTGCCCGTTACTGTGCCCAGAAAATAAACAGAATACCATCATGTTATTGCAAGAAATTGTCTAGGTAACGACTCACTTTTTGATACGGCAGCTACAAATGAACAAGAACAATCATGATAAATTGTGTTTATTCTTGGTTGGATAAGAAATGCACCATTTTTATTTGTTTACCATTTTTCACTATTTTGTTTTGTGCAGGAGGTTAAGGAATATCGATACGTGATTTGTGACGGGTGAGACCATAAAATAGAGTAAGGGCATCTCCAACTTCAACCTGGACCCCTAAAATGGACACTAAATCTATCTGCAGACCAGTCCGGACGGATGTCTGGACACGAATATGGGAGTCTGTCATCCAAAGCTAGCCGCCACTATCCGTTCACATTTCAAACGAAATTTAACGAAAAGAAAAAAAATTGATAGAATATATAAAATATTCAAATTTAGATGTTTTTACATAAAACCGGACAATATTCAAATTTAGATGTTTTTACATAAAACCGGACGATATGCCCGTCTGGTCGTGTCGGTCAGCGGCGCCCTCCCATCCGGACACATCGCGCATCATCAATGTAGTCTGCTGCGACTCCGGGCCGGCATGAATGCAGCACGGGAAGCGGCACGTCCTTTGGAGAGATATTGCCGGAGAAGGTTTTGTGTTTGATCTGGGTGTCGGATGCTTAGATGAAGGCGGTCCGAACGCCCGCAAAGCCCCACGGGTTGGGTTTTGGTTTGCAGGAAGTCGAATGTCCAGACTGGTCCGTGGGCAGTTGGGGTACCGCGTTGATGGTAAAATGCGTCCGGACCGCTCGGTCCTGAAAGATGCAGACGGTTTGAGAGTCAGCGTTGGACATGCCCTATTCTTATTATTTGCTGGTGAAGGATGGTTTTCCCTGGAAATGTTGTTGGTTGTAGTTCCATTGCGTGTCAAGTGTTTTCATTTGCTAAATGTCGTCGGAGTTTCCATTTGTTGATGAGGGGTGGTTGATGGACGGGAGGTGGGGAGACAAAGACGTGACCATCAGTTAATCGTAGTGCTATTAGAAACCATGCTCAACATGTACGTGGGGCATTTTTACAGGATGGGTGCACATAATAGCCAAGGAGGGAGCAAATGAAATATGTTTGCATATATAGCTATGAGGTAAATATAAACTAAACATATGTACAAAATAACATTACAGATGTACACATATGTCGCATTGACTTCGAATCATTGCACATAGCGAACAAAGTAGATTAACGAATGCACACACTTTGCATTGTTGCCCGTAGCAACGCACGGGCATTTAACTAGTAGCACCAAAAAAGAAAAAACACTGACACGCCTAATTAAGTGCATATATGACTTAATTAGCACGAGTTGTTTCGGTACCAAACACAAATTTTGGTCTCTCTGTTCAACATCTGAAGAAGAGAACTGCCATCTCAGCTCTTTCGCCACATCTATAAACATCTGCAGAAATTAAATTAAGTTAATCAGACATGATATTAATTGACTTGGTTGCAGCAAGAAGACACGACAAAGCTAGCTGTTGCTGTTGCTCCGTAATTATTTATCGGACCTGTGGTAGTTTCAGTTTGTGCTGGCTTCAATTGTCACTCCAAACCTCTATTTCTCTTGCGGGCAACTCAAAATTGTTTACAATCCGTTATCTACAACAAATAAAATGGACTGAAATGAGTTAAAATAAACACCCAAAAGATGCATAGTAGCTGATCCGGTGAGGTTTTATAGATCATGGATTTTGTTGCCAAATTGGTGAGTTTCTTCTCCCAATGATGTCAGTTGACTCCTTCATCCGAGCCCAAAACTCAAATAGCATCATGCATTTCCTAGGACTTGGGAGCTAGATTATAAGTTACCAGATCCGGCCCGAGAGGAACCGGAGCATCGGAGCGGATGAGCAGGCGAGCAGCAAGCTCGACCTGGCATCCCTCCACGGCGCGGCGAAGCAGCTCGGACAGGGGGCGATGGCCGGAGGGGGGAGGGCACTTGCCCCTGCTCGCACTGTAGAGGGGGGAGAGATGCCCTGGACGGCGCAGTCGCGCGGAGGCCGAGCAGGTCAGCAGCAGACGTGCCGCGCAGCGAATGGGGGGGGGGGAGGGGAGGGCGGCGCCGCTGCGGCCTGACCGGCCGGCTGCAGCGGACGGAGGGGGTCGTAGGGGGGAGGGGGGCCGGCCGGCTGCAGTGGATTGGGAGAGGAGAGGAGGTGGAAGGAGGCCGGCGATGGAAGGGGTCTGGATCGGGGCTTGGGTGGAATTTTTTTTTTTGAGATAAACGGGGGCGGGTGGACGGTGGAGTGGGACGGTTGGTGGGGTGGGAGTATACTAGTACCGCGGCTGCCTCACCTGCGCTACAACTATCCACATAGTAGTAGCGCAGGTTTTAGAACCCACGCTACTACTATGGTCTGTTCGCGGGGCATGATTGGAGATATTTAGTAGTAGCGTGTTTTTTTGGGCCAGGCGCTACCAGTAAATATTAGTAGTAGCGCGGGTCAATATAGCATGCTACTAGTAAGTAGCAGTAGCGCGGGGCAATATAGAGCGCTACTAGTAAGCGTCTGTCTATAAGTTTTTCCCTAGTAGTGAAACGGGCAGGGAATGGGGAGAAGGGGGGAGCGGCCGCATCCATGACCGGCACATCTTGTGCCGGCGACAGGTAGCCCTAGTGTCGGTGCCACCCACCCCTCCCACCAACCTCCCCACCGGACATCCGATGTGCCACCCCGCCGTGGCGGTCGAAGCAGCTCCATGCAAGGCTACCAACGTCGGCCCGTCCACCGGCAAGGAGACCCGAAGACCACCGCCCACCACCAAGACTGCTCGTCGAGAAGCCCATCCATGCCGCTCACCAACTTCCCGCCATCGGAGCTGGCAAGAAATCGGTCAGCACATCCGCCAAGACCTTTGGTGTTGCGCCACCACCCAACCAGCCATCTGCCGAGGTAAGGGCGGCCGCACGCAACCCAGGTCGCCCCCGACCCGCACCCCTGGTCAGGACAGACCTGAGGCGACCGCCGCCGCCGTCCCTCTAGCGTGCACCACTAGATCTAGCCAGAGAATCCCGGTCCGCACCTGCCGCACCACAAGCGCCCGCCCCGCCGCCGCTGCGATGCCACGAGGTGCCGCCAAAGCCACCTGGTCGCTGCGCCGCCACATAAGTCAGCGCCTCCCGACAAGTGGCTGACCCATGCCAGCCAAGCCTAGAACGCGGAAGGGAAGGAAGACCACGCCGCGGCCCTTGCCGGCCGGACTTTGCCGCCGCTGGGCGGCGACGGGGGAGGCGCATAGAGAGAGGGGGTAGGGGAGGTAGCGGCTAGGGTTCCCCCGGGAACTCGCGGGAGCGCCAAGGGACGAGGGGTTCTACCCGTCAGACTCTTAGAGCATGGTTAATAGTATAGCCAACTGTTGGCTATAAGAAAGTGTCATGTCATCTATAGCCAACCTTATAGCTAATATATATAACTATTATCTATAAATATGTGCTACTTATTAATATATGGCCTACCTTCCACTCTCACATAGTGCCTAGGAGTACGTGTTGCAGCTGGCTCTTGCATGGCCGCTTACACTCTTTATCCTATCCTCTCTCCTCCAACTAAGTATAGAAATATTACTTTATTCCTTACAGCCTGCTAACGGTACCTCATTGTAGTCGCTCTTATAATATCTTCCCCATCCTTCACAATTAACCCTACAAGGAACGTTGGGAAGTCATACAAAAAGAACATATGAGACAACGAAATTAATTAGGAGAAATTTCACGAATACAATATTAGGAATTAGAATACAGTAGTACCTCCACAATTGACAGTCAGTGTCGGTGTAGGTTGCATCCAGTTTTTGAAAGAGTAGAGTAGGGCGATTGGGATATCTGCCAGCAGCTCTCTCCACAGCGGCCTTTGCAGCTGCCATGCAAACATTGCAGCCACGTGCTGCATATTTGACTGTGATGAGGCATGGAAGGTTTCCAATTCCGAAATCAAAAGCACCACCACTGGCAGTGCGAGCGGCAACAATCATGTCGAACCGAATGCATAACCAAATTCTGAGTTCAAGTTTTTGTAGCTTAGGCATGGATCCCGCTTCAAACATCATCCAGTTAAATATTCCAAAAGAGAACTTCCTCAAGCATCGGAAGCCAGCTTCAGCGCTTACTGTGAGCTCTCTATTTCTCATTACATCTCCTGTTATCAGTTCCAGAATGAGCAGGGCGGGTAAGCTTCCAAGGATGCACAGATCTTCCTGCTCGAACTCTTCTACTTGAAGGTGCAGCTGCTGCAGGTTTACGAGGGAGCTCACCCATACCGGAACCCGTGGTAGAGGTGAGGACTTGGTCATGAAGAGTTCCTGGATGCTATGCGGAACAGGGCACCCAGGTCCCTGTTGTAAGAAGCTTCCACCATGAACAGTTAGAGAAATAAAGTCCTCTAGATTACGAAGAGAAGAGGCAATAGCTTCATTGCACTCGTCCTTTCCCATCCCATCTACAGTGACAGGATCTCCTTCAAAATCGAGGACCAGTTTCCTCATATTCTGTAGCTGTCTAAGTTCTTGCAGGAAGTTAAACTGCTGCCTGAAGACACCCACCTCTTCCAACATCTCCATTGCTTGCATCTTTGCAATTCCATTAGGAAACTTAACTCTAGTATCAACAAGCAGATCCACCAATTTCTTAAGATTAACAATAGTTGCTGGTAATTCATGTACTTTGGTGCCTCTTATGTCCAGCATCTCTAAGCAATGTAGACGGCCGATTTCTTCCGGGAGCTCACTTACTTCCGTCCAACTCAGGTTCAGGTGCCTCAACTGAAACAAGCTCCCTATATTTGCAAGATGGTTGTTTTCCACTTGGCGGCAAAGCTCAAAGTCCAAAACACGCAAATATCTGAACTCATCAAGAGAAGGAATTTCCACGGTACACCCAAATGCATTTACTGAGCGGACATGAGACAACACCAGACCTTTCTTTGATATAGAATTTTCTTTCTCATCAACTTGGAGAGAGAGACGACGAACTTTTCGTTGCGCCCCACTAGTTATATAAGGGACACCAACAAAAGTAACGAAGTTCTCTTCAATGGCCTTGGATATGATGAAATCAAGAATTATGTCGTGAACTCGACAATTCTCCACCTTACCATATTCGTCTGTCCATGTAACTTGGATCAAACACCTATTGATGAGCTCATTGAAACACCTCTCCCCTAACTGGTATGATGTATATATGTCATCTTTATGAATGATTCCTTCAGCAATCCATCTCCATATAAGAGCTTTCTTCTCAATTATAGAATCTTCAGGAAAAATACTCACATACAAGAGACAAGTTTTAAGACGAGGAGGCAGATCAAAGTAACTAAGTGACAATATCTTTATCATTCCTTCAACGCTAGGTTTCCTTTCAAGTGCGCGACCAATTGAATCTTTCACTTGATTCCATCGATGCTCTGTTTTTTCTGTGGTACCAACAAACCACATATAGAAATGATTGCCAAAGGTAAACCAACACATTTTTCCAAAATTTCCCCAGAAACCTTTTTAAGGTGTGAAGGGCAATCTTCATTGGAATCGAACAATCTTCTGTTGAATAGTTGCCTCGAATGCACCATATCAAGATGCCTTATATTATAAATATGACCATTACAAGATGATCGGCATGAATCTGCGACATCATTAATACGAGTAGTGATGATTATTATACTGCCAGAACTAGTCGCGGGGAATGCACACTTAATAACATTCCATGTTTTCACATCCCATATATCATCAACCACAGCAAAGTACCTGCCAATATAATGAGCATACAATGTTAACCTTTTTCTCATTGACAACGTACAAAAATATATACAAAAGAATCTGACATATGTTAAACAGCAGTTTAAAGAAGGTGGCATATGTTAAACGGCAGTTTAAAGAAGGTGATATATGTTAAACAGCAGTTTAAACGGTGTTGCAGACATACCTCATACATGTATGTCCAAGGTAATCTTGCATATTAAGGAGAACACATATATAAGCAGCAGTTTAAACAGAAAGAATGACCTCAGAAAGTAGGGAGGTACAAGTATGAGAAGAAATCATGCCTCTGAAATTTTTGGGTGGGTGTGGGCAAGAAACCGAGGATCCAGGTGTGGTTCCAAACATATAGTGATTCAAAACGAAGACAGAGAAAAGCCATGCATGCATCAAATTTCCAATTTCAAAAATATTTGGGCACCAGCAAACTCGCTAGAAAATTGGAAATCTTAGTTGTTTCGGTTTGCAACTTGCCAAATGACCATAACTCACATTTGAATTTTATTAAAATCCAACCAAACTTTGAGGAAGTTTGAATTTGGCTCAAATTCAGTGTCACCAAAATAGTTTGTCAGAAAAGCAAATACTTTGGTACTTACTAAGAAAAGATAGCTAGGTAAACATCTGAGGGATGGTAGTGGAACTACAGTTTAGTCTTCACGCAAAGTTAATCAAGGTAGCTATTTATGGGAGATCGTAGTATGCCAGAACAGTAAAAGCATGGTGTCTTAGTGTAGTTTGTTGATTTGTATTAACAAGATCTTTATTGTAGTTTACTTATCATTTTGAACATCAACATGATCATTTTAATTACCATCACATTTTCTAACATCTTAGAAATTACTCCCATCCTCTGTTAAATTATAGAGGTGCTGATAGGCTCTGTAGGGAGGGAGTATATATCAAATTGTAGAGATGCATCCTATTTTATAAAAGAAAATTGGTATGATTTTAGTGTCATGTCTGTACAACTTTCTTATGTATTCAAGGATGACAAGTAAATGTTAATAGAAACAATACCTCGTGTCTCCTAGGAAATTGGTGATCTTGCTGATCAATTGTTCTACACTCCATGCTTCTGTGTTAGCATTACCTTGACCGCTAACTTTGCTAAGAATAGCCCTTAGGATATTCATAATGTCTGGATTTCGCGACACGGATATGAAAGCATGTCTCTTGAATTTTCCTTTGAGTTCTTGATACACTTGGTTTGCAAGAGTTGTTTTGCCCATACCTCCACATCCAACGATGGAGACTATCTTCAGTTGCTGTTGCGTTGACGCACGGCCATCCTCTTGTGCCAATAGCTTGATTATCTCAGCCTTGGGTCCATCAATCCCAACGAGATTTGAGGCATGTTCAAAGATAGCAAGAGCTCTTGGGTCAACGGTTTCATTTTTTGTGCTAGTGAAGGTCTGCCGACCCTTGTACCTTGCATTCCTCTCACCCACCTCTTTGATTTGTTTCTTCAGATCTTGGATCTCCTTGCCAATCCGACGGCGAGCCTTCATCTTCCCCAACTTCCCTAGGGAGTTCTTGACCTTCTCAATGAAGCCATCTGGCTTTTCGTCCTTGTCACCAGCGCTTTGCATGAAGTCGTCGATGGCGTCCTCCATGTCATAGGACAGTTCCCGCACCTCATTCATCCAAACTTTATCCTGCACATCGGGATCCTCCTCTTCAGACATCTTGAGGAGAAAAGCCTCCATGGCAGCAAGTTCATGAGTGAGGGACTTGATCTCCTTGCGAACTGTCTTGAAACGCTTGTACTCGTTGCCCAGCAGAGTGGTTAGCTTCACTATGACAGGTTTGAGGACCCCTGTCGCCACGCTGACGAGAGCTGCCTCCATGGCCATGCAAGCTCAGAGCTCGGCCAGTCAACTGTGCGTGGAGGTAAGGTTTTGCTGAATGCAGAGACAGCAAACAGCTAGCTACAAATCGACAACCTGAGAAAGAGTTGAGCATGGGTTAGTAAACATCTAGCTGCAGATCGCTCCCATGGAACCTGAATTTTTAGTTGTATCGGAGAGGCAGAGATATGGGCTCATACCAGATTGTGGTGCAACCCAGCGCCACAGTTCGCTCGATTCGCAGTGCAGGTGAAGAGTGGATTTGATTTATTTTCTGCGTCGTGGATCTGAACCCTGAAAGAAGATAGATTAGCAGAGATGAGCCCGACCATTGCTGCACCAAAAAATGGTCAAAAATGTGCGTGGTTGCAGAATGCACTGACTGTAAACAGCTAACTACAAATTGATTATTGCACTGAACAGCTGAGTTTTTATTGGTTCATAGTACCTGAATGTGGTGCAACTCAGAGGCAGCTCGCTTGGTACACTGTGTCGGCCAAGGCCAAGCGCACTGACGGTGAACAGTGGATTGTTTCTTCTTCTCCGCGTCGTGGATCTGAACCCTAGAATGGATTGAGGAAGGTGAACAGTGGAATATTTATTTCATCTTCTCCGCATCGTAGATTCTGGGCCAAAAAGAGATTGGATTGACGGAGGTGAGCCCGACCGACCATTGCTGCACCACACGAGGTACAGACAGAGCGTCCCCAGTGCCGGGGTAGTCAGTCCAATGCGCGGCGCCGACGGCGGCATGGGAGGAGATCAAAGCAGGGAGAGAGGGGACGGGGCCGTACCTCAAAGCATGGATCCGGCTGCGGCGGTCACGAAGTAATCCCGTCGCATTCGCATCGGCATGCGAGGAGGTCGGGGCGCCAGCGAGACGGTGGGCGTGCCAGCAGGTGAAGAGCGGATTTCTGAGCGTCCTCAGCGTCGTCGATCTGGACCTGAAAAAGGATGGATGAGCTACGGGCCGACCCCGTGCCGGCGGGTGCCAATGCGCGCCTTCATACTAGAAAGAGATGGAAGCAGGGCAAGTGGGGATTCGTACTCGTACTCGTACCTAGCTAGCGCTAGCAGGATGGATCTGCCGCTGAATGGCGGGCTGCGGCGACCCTCGGCGGCTTTCCCGGCGAGGAGAAGCTCGGACGACGCCGGGCGACGCGGCACGGGCGAGGCGCAGGAGTGAGAGTGGCAGCAGGGGGAGTGGGAGTGAGTGGAGAAGAGAAGGGGATGGATGGATCTGCTCGGCAACGCGTAAACAACGACCGACCGTCGCCAAGTCGTCGTCGTCGTCGTCTCTGTTCCGTGGGCCCAAAACCACGTGGCCCAACAGAGTGTGTCGGCTCTCTCATGCGCAAAAAAAAAACAGAGTTTTAATATATTTTTGGGCACCGTCATTTTTGCAGCTAGGAGTAATTTAGAGTAGTACCAATTATTGGGAAGAAAACAAGAATTTGCTACCCCTAAATAACGTCATCTGAAGAAAGAATTTTCTAGTTTTCCGGACCAAGATGCGGACAGTTCATCAGTATTGTTGCACAATATAATTCAACAACGGGTACTCACCGCTTCTGCCGTCGCCGGCCGACGACGCTGATCGGTTATGTGGATGCCCTCATCAAACTTGGTGGGGCTATTACGAAGCTAATGTGTCTGTGTGTGTGCGCCAGCGAGCGCGCGTGTTGCGTCAACGCTGAAACAATTGACATCCTCAGCTTCCAAAACTGCCAGGGTTTCTTCCTTCTTTTATTGAGATAAACTAACTGGTAGTTTGTTTCCCGTAGTGTGGGCTGACCAGTTAATACATGGGCTTTATTAACACTTTAACATGTAAAGTTCCTAGGCTTGAAGCCTTAAGCGCACAGTTGTTTTGGGGTGAAGGTTAATTGGCCCTAAATCTATTATGCATAGCCCCTAGTCTACTGGGGGCCATGCCACCCGCCCAGGTGATTCCTATTTGGCGCGTGGTAGCTGGATAGCAACCAAATACCCGCCCCATGCGCCACATCTTAATTACGTGCCGACCCATACTGGCTTTTTCCCCCACGGTTCTGGGAAAGGTTCTAGAACCTTTGCTAAATCGGGTTTTTTATTCTGCTTTTTTGGCGTGATTTTTTTTCCTTTTCATTTTTTCTTCTATTTTTTAATCTTTCCTTTTCTTTTTTTATTTTTAATTTCATGCACATTTTTTGAAATTTGTGAACCTTCTCAAACCTGCAAACATTCTTTGCAATTCATGATCCATTTTTAATTCAGAAAAAATCTAATTTTGTGAAATATTTTTTAATGCAGACATTTTTTTGAATTCGCAAACAACTTCTGAATTTGTGCGCATTTTTTAAAAGTTGTGAATATTTCTTGAATTCATTGACCTTTTTTTCCAATCCACGAACAATTTTTGAAATACATGATTTTTTGCAAACTCAGGAATATTTTTTGAAACTCATCGATTTTTTGAAATCGTAAACATTTTTTGAATTGATAAACATTTTTAATTACATGAACATTTCTTCCACTAGTATTTTTTGGAGCTACAAACATATTTCGAATCAGCGAACATTTAATAATTTTCCTAACAGTTTTTCGGAAAACAGAACATTTTTAGAGTTCGTGAACATGTATTCGTTTTCACAAACATGTTTTTGAAATACAAAATTTGTTTTGAAAATTGAAAATTTTATGAAATCATGAATTTTTTTGAGGAATAAAAACTGAATATAAAAAACAAAATGCATAAAGAAAAAAAATTGATAAAAACTGGTGCGTCTCACAAAGCACATAGCCCGGCCCAGAAGCGCACCCCAGCTGCGCGCTTGGGCGTCACCCAACGTGTTGTGCGCGAAATAGGAGCTCCCCTCTGCCCCTGCATGTGGTTTCCTGTCTTTAGTTGTGGATTCGTGGTTTCATGTTGTTTTTCAATGTGTGTTCCTATGGATTTCGTAGTGGTTCGAGTTCACTCGAGCTATAAGCGTATTCTGTATGGGTTTTAGTGAGTTTCAGTGTGGGTCCCTTATCCTATATATTCTTTAAAAAAATCATCCTCGCTATATGTCATTCTTTCAACATGCAGCCTTTCACCTCACTAGGTGTCCCATGTTAGCGTTCACTAGTACTATTTTTTCAGCCATACACCACATACACTATCTTTAATTCTAATAACATGCACTCTCCCACCTCACCAAGTCATGAATGCCTGCCACATCATAATTAGTCACATAATTATCCACGCTATACATCTTAGACAAACTCATTATTGGCATGCCATCTTATTCATGCGGCATAAAAAATGACTGGAATTGGCAGTTGCCATTGATCGTCATGATGGATTAAAGAGTGAAAATATGAATTGAAGAAGGCAATACGTGAATGCAAGTATTGGCTGGTGCCGTCTAGTCGTAAATACTAAAGGATTTTTTATTGAGAAACTCTACAATGATATAATTTTTGGGGTTATAGATTGCTAAATATTAATCTGACAATCTGACTTGAGATTTTTTATTATAATATGTAATATAATTTATTTCAAAAGTTGATGAACCATTAAGTTGAAACATAAAATAAATATATAAATGTTAGTATGTAGTAATAATAATTCATATCTACATGTCTCTCAGTGTTTCCACAACAACATGCTGGGAATCATCTAGCTTCTTTTTTTGCGGTAAGGGAATCATCTAGCTTCATATAGATTTTATACATATTTAGCATATATGTCTCTTTTTTCCATCGAAAGCATGGTACAGTTTTATCTTATAATATGGAAAGACATTCAGTATACCCTTTGTGGATTAGTTTTGACTTATGTACACCATCCATGCAAAAGTGGTATATGAACAGAATTTCAATTTCACCAGCTAGCGGTTAATTTTAAACTACATGTTTCTATACACAAAGTGGATGCCCATGCATGGTTTCTATCAGTAACATATGTGATATCCTTGGAAATATTATCCAAAATATATCTTAGTATTTACTAATAAGAGTATGTGGGATAGATTTTCGGATTTTAAGTTCTCATCTTCATAACTAATTCTTAGAGAATTTATTGTATGATTAACGTGCATTGGACTCTTGATGCACCGTTCGAGTGTAGCTCTCGCACTATGTGACACTTACTGTATCGATTCATGACTGGGCCGACTCATTTGGCAACCGGGAATATACCGACCCGGACAAAGCAATGGAGAACTTTTCTTCCTGGTTTACTAGTAGTTTTTTCTACTGGTTATCATCCAGCTTTTCAATTTAGTTTTCTAAAAAACACGAAAAAATTAGTTAGTTTAAGAAACTAAACATTTTTTTAAATGTGAGCTTATTTGAAATTTAAGATTTCCTTTTCTATATTTTAAAAAAATTGACATTATTTTTTACAAAAAGTCTGGTTTCTTAGAAAAGAGATACTTTTAAGAAAATTTCTGCTTTTATGAAAAAACATCAACAATTTTCGAGAAACACGAACATCTTATTTAATTGTTAATAATAAAAAATAAAATAATATAAAGGAAATAACAAAGGTAAACAAACATAATAAGAAGAAATGGAAATAAAAACCAAAAAGGAAACTGGTAAAAACCAGACAGAGTCTTCTAGAAGCTTCCTAAAACAGGAAAAAAAAACCCATAAACCTTCTAAAATCGGAAACCAGCAAAACCGTTCTTGGTCGCAGTAACCGAACTTTCATCACTCTCGCAATATCATCAAACCTGGGCCTGGAAAACCAAAGAGGTGGCATTAGCGAATCTAATAGATGTAGGTAGGATTACCTATAAGTACCTCAGAAACATATTTTCTGAAGTGGTATTGTACGAGGGCGCAAGGAGTAGTAGTAATAATATGCGAAAACCCCTGTAGGATTGAAAGTCCGTCTTGCTTGCACGCACTGATTAAGACAGGATTGAAAGTGCGTGCAAGCAGGACGGACTCATCCCCTTTATAAACAAGTAAAACCGTGCTCTGTATTCAGTTGCTGCCCTGCAACAATACAAGTTCATCTTTATATATTGTACTCTCTGAACCTCCAATCAATACAAGTTCAGTTTCTATCCTTCACTCAGTTTAACACGAGAATTCCTTGATGTCAGAAGAACTCGTTCAGTTTCTTGCCAAAGAACTTGTTCAGAAAAATAATACAAGGTAGAGAATGAAATGGTATAAGAACAAAAAATCAAGATTTAAGATAGATTTGAAGTAGCAGGTTACAGGGACGTACCTGCAGGCGCATACGATTCATCGCTCGTATACAAAACAAGTCAGAACAGCAGGCCAGTCTGGAACTTGAAGAGTGGAGACACATTCATCATAGAGAACGATGAGCCGGTCTCTTAGATGAGCGAAACATGTCAGTTAGATGCTTGATCGGTGAAGCAAACACACAGGCACGTATGTCTGTGTCATCTTGTTAATATCAATATCACTATATTTAACAGTGATTATGTAGAAAGCATTTAATAAACTGTAGAAAATACTGTAAGCCTATATGTATATAACACCATCGAAATCGTCGAGAAAATGAGAGGAACTTATTTACCATGGGTTGACTTCAAGAAACTTCCTAGCTACTCCATGAATGAAATGATAATTAACCACAGATGCACAACTGAAGGAGGATACAAAGGGAGGAATTACATAACAATAATAGGCAACATATGAATAATGGTCGCGAAATTCATTGTTATGACACATTGAGAGAAAACTTCAAGTCGGTGCATGGAAAATAAAGACAATTATATAGCTAAAAAGTTTTAGAAACTAGAGAAGTGGACGAGGTGAAAGGAGGAGCAGCAACTTGATCTCATCTTGGTGATGCCAGTTTGGAATTGTTGATGGGAATAAGGTAGGCGGCCGCCAACAGAAGGTAGCAACAGGAAGAGAGAGCGTTTCAAACACTCGCCTGGTCACAAACTCACAATGTATACACAATGTTAGCCACTTAGCGCCAAGGGAATCTTTCTCGGAATATCAACAAAACAAGACCGATGAAGCAAATAATATATGCAACACAAGACCAGTGAGACAGTGCTTATGAACCAATTGTATAAAAGTGACAACCAGTACAAAAGAAATATAATAAATAAGGCAAGGCGATGACACATATTGCTCGTATTAGGTAGAATTTCTCTGGCCTAATTTGTTTAAATTTTTGACAAATGTAGAGTATATTGATGAATCACAGAACAGAGAAGCATGTAATGTATCAAGATTCTGTTTGAATTTGAGAACCGACTCATGAGGAGGAGCAAACAACTACTCAACTACTGAACCCGCACAAGTGAGTAGGTCGGAATTCCACTCCCAGTATAGTTCTTTTAATCAGGTGCAAATGTCTTGTACTCATTTAAGAGAAGCTCACAACATAAATAAGAAAGGGGATGAGCCAATTAAGGAGTAACATATGAAAGAACTGCCCAACAAAAAACTGTTGTGTAAGCTAGCTAGAACGCTGCCGCCGCTCCCCTTTCTCGCCCTCCTTTTCCCTCGCCGCTGGGCAAAGCCCGCGCGTGCGTCGGCGGCGGCGGGGCTCCCTCCCTCCTCGCGAGGCTCCTGGGCGGCGGGACGGCCTGCCTCGCGGCGGCTCGGCTCAATGCGGCAGGTCGGCCCGGCGGATCTGGCGGGCTCTCGCAGTGCGCGGCGTGGCGTGGTCTGCGCGGGGCGGCGAGGCGCAGGCTCCTCCTCCTCCTGATTTGATGGCGCCGCGGTGGTGCCGGCGCTCGGGCGTGCGACGGGGTCCGCGAGGGTGGTCGGCGCACGACGTCTTCCTCCCCGATCTGATGGCTCCACGGTGGCGCCAGTGCTCGGGCGGCGGTTGGCTTCGGCAAGCGGTGGCGGGCGCTGGGCTCTCGGCAGCGCTCGGCTGTCGCGGCGGCAGCGATCCTGTCTTGTGGTCGGTGGCTCCGTCTCGACCTGCATAAAGACGGGGATGGCAGCGGACCGGCGTGGCCGGCGATCTGGATGCAGTATGCCGGTGGCTCGCTGGTCTACCGGTACTCCAGGGTCTGCCTGGTGGTGCTGGTGGTGACGGCGGCCCGTGCACGAGAGTTGGGTCCCTTCGAACTGATCTGGGTGAAAACTTGCCTTCTGCTTCTGCTAAGGCCGACGGTGGCGGCGCTATCTGCGTCATTTCCTTCTTGAAGGCATCGCCGTGGAGATGTTCAAGGCCACTCTCTGCTACCTCCGGGGGAAACCCTAGATCTGATGATCGGATGACGGCGGCGCTCTGGTGTCGTTCCTCCCTTGGGGTGTCATTCATGTAGGTACACACGTGATCGAGGGACCAGAGGACGGATTCTTTGGTGGAGCGGTGCTTCATCCTACACACTGATGGCGATGGATCTTGACGGCATGGCGCAGTGCAGATTCGGAGTTCGCTGTGGGAGGATGGACTCGCGCAGAAGGACGATGCTGTCGGGCGTCGTGGTGGCGTCGATGGCAGAGAGACCTGGCACGGGACATGCAACAGTACAGACCTGAAGATGGATTGGTGGCAGGTGGCTGCGGCGGCCTCATACCCGGCAGGCGTCCTTGTTGAGGAGTGCGCCGGACTAGTAGGTGCCCCATACCCGGCAGGCGTCCTGGTTGGGATCTCAGGTCTTAGATGTTTAGGTTTGGCTGCGACGTCTGTTTGGTATTAGGCCCCGACTATATGCGGCCCTTCATCAATTGGATAGGTGTAGCGACAGTTGTTGCTTAGACGGTGGCTTTAGTCTTGCTGTTGTATGGCTTTGTAAGGTTTTGTGAGAATAATTAATAAAGTGGCCGTATGCATCGCCCAGATGCAGACGCCGGGGGTCATCATCCTTTTCGGAAAAAAAGCTAGCTAGAAATGCCTTTACATTATTCATGTGAAAGAGGATGCGGGAATACAATGTATCATCAAAGGGAGAAACGCAGCAGCAACTCCCATCGCTCCACGAGGCATTTCTTATAGGTGCTTGTAGCTCCAAACTCCACTGCTTGCTAGGCACAGTACGGTAGTGCTTGCAGTTAAGAACGAGAAGATGAAACTTGTGTACCAATGCCGCCTTGTCTCCTCAAAGAGGTGGGGAGCTGATAGTGCAATAATTAGTCCCTTCCTGTCCTGGCACTCATGATCTTTCTAGCTTGAGCTTGTACAGGAAAGGAAACATGAACATATGAGTCAACGAAATTAAGAGAAGGATCATAAAGTTTATAAAATCTTGGGAATAGAGTAGTACCTCAAGTCTGCTAGCAGCTGGTTTTTTGAAAGATTAGAGTAGGCCGGTTGGGATGTCTACCAGCTGCTCTCTCCATAGCATCCTGTGCAGCTGCAAGACTGCCATCATCCCAGTCCCAGCCATATGTTGCAAATTTGAGACTAAGGAGGCAGGGGAGGTTTCCCATTCCGAATTTCCAGTAACCGAACCTCCGAATCCCACTAGCAGCGTTATAGCCGGACCCCCAAATTCCAATTTCGAGTTTTTCTAGCTTAGGCATGGATCCTGCTTCAAAAAGCATCCATCTACATGATTCCAAAGAGAACTTCCTCAAGCATCGGAACCCAACTTTATCGCTAACTGTGAAACTTGTATCGCTATACTTTCCCATTCCGATCACTTCCAGAATGAGCAACTCCGGTAAGCTTCCAAGGACCCGTAGATCTTCCTGCGTGAATTTGTTCACTTCTAGGCGCAACAGCTGGAGGTTTACAAGGGAACTCACCCATTCCGGAACCTGCTCCACATGTGAGCCCTTGGTCATAATGAATTCCTGGAGGCTAAACGGAACAGGGCACAAAGGTCCCTGTTGTAAGAAGCGCCCCCCACAAACAGTAGTTAGAGAACGAATGTTCCGAGTGTCTAGTTTGCGAAGAGCGGAAGCAACGTCTTTATTTTTCTCCTCCCCTTCCTCTTCATGTTCCTCTTCCTCAATCACTCTATCTACAGAGATGGGATCACCTTCAAAATTGAGGACCAGCTTCCTCAGGTTCTGCAGCTGTCCAAGTTCTTGCGGGAAGTTAAATGGCTGCCTATAGACATTGACCTCTCCCAACATCTCTAATGCTTGCATCTTCTCAATTCCATTTGGAAACTTAACACTACTTTCATGAAGCAGATCCACCAATCTTCCGAGATTCACAATAGTTGATGGTAATTCTTGTACTTGGGTGCCTCTTATGTCTAGCATCTCTAAGCAACATAGATGGCCGATTTCTTTTGGGAGCTCACTTACTTTTGTCCATCTAAGGTTGAGGAGCCTCAACTGAAACAATCTCCCAATATTTGTAATATGGTGGTTTACAACTTGGTTGCAAAGCTCAAGGTCCAAAACACGCAAATGCCCAAACTCACTCAGAGGAGGGATTTCCAAGGAATACCCGAACACATTGAGTGATCGTAAATGATACAATACCATGCCAGTCTTTCTTATTGAATTTCCTTCCTCATCAACTTGGAGAGAGACGACGAACTTTGCTTTGTGTCCTGCTAGTTATATACGGAGCACCAATTAAAGTGACAAAGTTCTCTTCGATGGACTTCGATATGATGAAATCAAGAATTATGTCATGAACTCGACAGCTCTCCACCTTACCATATTCATTTGTCCATGCAACTTGGATCAAACTCCTATTGAGGAGCTCATTAAAACACCTCTCTCCTAACTCATATGTTGTGTATCTGCCATCTTTGTGAATGAATCCCTCAGCAACCCATCTCCATATTAGGGCTCTCTTCTCAATAACAGAATCTTCCGGAAATATACTCAAATACAAGAGACATGTTTTTAGATGGGGAGGAAGATCAAAGTAGCTAAGTGACAATATCTTTATCATTGCTTCAACACTAGGATTCCTTTCAAGTGCACGACCAATTGAATCTTTCACCTGATTCCACATATCTTCCGTTCTTTCCGTGATAGCCAACAAACCAGATATGGCAATGATCACCAAAGGTAAGCCACCACATTTTTCAAAATTTCATCAAGAACTTTTTGAAGGTTCGTGAGGGCAATCTTCATTGGAATCAAACAGTCTTCTGTGAAATAGTTGCCTTGAATGCACCACATCAAGTGCCCTCATATTATAGATACAACCACTACATGATGACCGACATAAATCTGCGACATCACTTTTACGAGTAGTGGTGATTATTATACTTCCAGAACATGTTATGGGGAATGCACACTTAATAACATCCCATGTATCCACAGCCCATATATCGTCAACAACAACAAAATACCTGCACATGATTTATCAGTGTTACCTTAATGTGAAGATCATACATTAAGAAGTTGTTCTCATTGAAAAGCATGCATATAAAAATATAAAGTAATGACATATAAAATTCAAGCATGCACATGTGTGGATTTTGTGCTATTTGCCCCTGCTTTATGCTGATGTTTGATGTTCAGCTCATGATTTTAGTTTGGCGAAAAACAAATGATGTTTTAAAATGTATATTTGATAGCTCTTTTGCTCATGTAGTTACATATCTAAGTAGAAATTAGCTACCCTTTGTCTAACCTACATTTTAGGATGTATTTTGTGTTGGCAAATGATGAAAAGACCCACAATAAAATTAAAAATGTTTTATGGTTAGGATGAAAGCCTTGATAATAATTGCATTAAAAACTAAGCCCTAAACTTCAACAATCGAACCCTTTCATTCTAAATTGGGTAAATACCAAGGCCTACAGAGTGATCTGGACGAAACTATTGTGTGTACATCAAGTAAATAAAACTACAGTTTAACTTCATAATGCATTTTATGTCAAATAGCTTGTAATTCTTCTCAAAGTGCTCTTCTCATCCCAAGGTCAAATGTACTTACAAAATTAAAATAGGAAAATTCTTAAAAGTTTTGCCACAAACTTCGAATATGGATGTGTGCATCCCTGTGATGCAGAGGCCATGGTAATCCCCTTTCAAAAAAAAACTCCGTCGAATGTTATACAAACATGCTAATTTTCGTGAAGAAACAATGCTCCAAGAGGCTTTTAAAAAATAGTGTTTTCCGAGCATCAATTCTTTTTTCTCCTAGAGCATTAGGAAGGCTTTTTGTTAACAAAAAAATATATGCATGTAAAAGATTCCACAAAAAGATGTTAGAGTTTTATTTGTTTACTAATTTCTATTTTACTATTTACGAGGATGCATTTGAGCCCAGGAGCAAACTTCATGTCGTTCTTCCTTCTACCCGTCATGGATAAGCACGAAGCAAAGATGCTCTGTCTTTTTAATTCCACAACTAAGTTCACACTCAATTATGGAGCAGTCGGAGTACAGCCCTGGAGGAAAGTTTAAAGGCACTTTATTTTCTATTATTCTTTAAATGTAGGACGACGATAACTGCCACACGTGTGGGTGTTAAGGGGTCTGCCCACACGTTTTGTGTGGTGTCTAAAAGGACTAGCCCACACACCTACGTGTGGGTAAAACAACTAGCGCCCACACGCTTTTTTTCCCCTTGCAGTCCCTCTCGCCAGTCTACGTGTGGGCAAAATGCATAACGCCCACACACCTCTCTCAGCCACCTACCTCACGGTCCTGCACGCCCCGCATGACAGTCACCACGCGTCCCCGCAGTTGCCATGGTCTGGACCCTCTTCCATGTCCGTTTAACTGCAGTTGCCATGTCGCTGAACTACAGTTGCCATGTCGGACAACTACAGTTGCTATGGTTGCTCAACTGCAGTTGTCATCTCAGGTCAAGTGCCAGATGCCATTTTGGACAACTGCAGTTGTTGCCATGTATGGTCTGGTTAACTGTAGTTGCCATGATTTGAAAACTTTAGAGGTTGCCACCTACTAACACTAAGCAGTTACCATGTATAGTCTGGTTTACTACAATTGCCATGATTTGAAAACCTTAGGAGTTGCCACCTACTAACAGTAGTCAGTTGCCATGTAGCACTAAAAAGAGACATGGAAAAACAACATGTTCAGGTAAAAGAGAGAGTTGCCATCTGCTTACAAGCACACCAGGGCAGTTGCCGTGTACCCTGCAAAACACATGGCAACCGACATGTTCGGGTAAAAAAAGAGTTGCCATCTGCTTACAAGCACGCTAGGGCAGTTGCCATGTACACTGCAAAACGCATGGCAACTGGCAGCTTGGATGTGGAGAGAGGAGACGGGCGTATGGGCGAGATGACAAATGCCCACACATCAGCCCTTGTGCGTGAATGAAAACTGGCGTGTGGGCGAACTGGTAAATGCCCACACACCAGCCCCTCTGTGTGATGAAACGGACGTGTGGGCGGCCGGGTGAATGCCCACACACCAGCCCAGTCCTACGTTGCACCACAAACATCCCAAAATTCGTGCACCCACAAACGGACGTGGATCCACGCGTGTGGGCGAGATGCAAACGTCCACACGTGTGGGCGTTAGTGTTCCGTAAATGTATGATGAAGAATAAAATATATAAGAATTTTATTTTAAGATGAATGTCTAATTCATTCTTCTAAGCTATGGCATTTTCTGTAGTGAAATATGTTGCATGCTCGGCACTAAAGTTCCTAACCTAAGGGCATTTCTACTCTCTAGCCCTTCCACTAAGTTTTAACTCATCAAACAACCTCTCAAAACTCGTAACTCATCAAATTTTAGATGCGCATCTATCAACCTTAGACTGGTCATAGTGAAGAGTAATTTAAATATCATAATAGTAGTGCCATAGATGCCTTCATTTATTAGCCTGTAGACTCATTTTGCTTTGGGAAGCGTTATGTTTTTTTAAAAGTGCTATGTTACGGTAACATATTATATTATCACATACCTCACTCCTCATTAAATATTTGCCACATAAGTAATTTTGCCTTGGTTCTAAGGCTGGTCATAGTGGGAGTAACTTAGCTAGTAACATAGCACGCTCCAATTTTTTTGCTTATGTGGAAATTAATTAATGAGGAGTGATATTTGTGGCAACATAGTGGGAATGTTACTGTGGCATAACGCTTTCCAAGAGAAGATGAGTCTATAAGCTAGTAAACGAAGCCATCTATGACACTACTACTATATTACTTTGCACTGTAAAGGTTTTAACTCAGACTAGTGTTATATGCATGGCATTAGTATAAATTACTCCCCACTATGACCAGACTAAACTTAACTCCCATCCGCATAGACGCATACACCGCCAAGAAGTATCCATCTCCTTCTCATTCCTTGATCGGTACCTCCACCTTTTCATTTGCCGACGTCTGTTGTGGTTTCTCATAGACGAAGGCATCCCTAGCTAGCCCCAGCCCTCCTTTTTTTTCCAGCAGCACCCCGCGCCGAGGAATTGTGCTCTCTTCCTTCACCTCCAACGAGATCACCGTTGTTTGACACCTTGATAATGTGGCATGCCAGTTGGAATCAGGCATTATGCCATCACGAGCAGGGGAGACACTTGGGAGGCCATCCATGGCCTTGGGGAGCCCGGTCGTGCCGCGGTGGAATTGGTGAGTGGCTGCGGGCGGTGGCTGAAATTTGAGGAGGCGTTTGAGGAGGCTCCTCAAACTTCTCAAGTTTGAGTACGAGGGACAAATTTAAGGAGTAACTCCTGAAATTTTTTAGGAGTTGATGATTTCAAAGGAAGTTCTAGATGGAGTTAATTCCTCAAATGTGAAAATTTTGAGGAGTTCAAAGTTTTTAGGGCAAGAGCTAGATATGCTCTAAGCGACAATAATTGCATAAGGCATTCCACTCTTCCATACAACAGATCGGCATCAACAAAACTTCCTTTTTTAACAAAGGGTGAATTTTATTGGCTCAAAGTGAAGCATCAAGTGGATACAAACACCATGAGCACACACCTGGCCTCTGCGTAGCTAGGATGCACACAACATCAATGCATACACACAAATAAACACTCTAGCAAATAGTAAAGTCGTCCAACACCAAAACTATGCTTAAGCTATGAAGAAAAACTCAAGCAATCAAAAGATGATTAACAAACTATATCAATGACCATATCTGCACCAACCATCTCTTGACACCACAAGGACAACAAAGTTTTTCAATAGCAACACCTTCAGTAAGGGAACGACACTCAATTGTCATCGTCATTAGATCAAACCACCAAAGGCCAGATTCTAAGTTTCCACTTTGAAGAACAAGTCCGAGTATAAGTGAGCAATGCCCTCAACAACAACAAGGTAATAATGGAAAAAGATTATCATTGCCAGGTATAACCACATTAAGTCAGACCTAGGGTTTTCATCCCGGAGGTCCAGACAGAGTGCTCAAAAGGCCACCAAATAAAAGTCAATCATGTGTTGTCACCACTGATTTCCATGATCCCATCATCTACATGTGATACGCTAGAAATCTCGTCACGGCCGTTGCACAACCATACTCTCTACATCAAGCTGTTGTCCATAGATTGCATCTCATTGCCAGAACAGCGCCTTCTTATTGCATCCGAAAACATCGCCTGTACGAGCCATCGACGGCAACCACCAGATCTGAAGAGAGAAACTCTCATGAAGATCTTTCGATGGCGCCCCGAGTCGGAGTGGTCACCACATGGACTAGAACCGACTACGAAGCATACCTCACTCACTATCGCAAAACGATGTTGATGTCCCAACAAGGCTGTTGGGAACACTTCCCCAACGTTGTCAATGAGGGCGAGCAGGGGCACGTGTCCCAGTCGCTCAGGACGGCTCCTGAAACTTGGCAACCGCTAGTGGGGAGCCATCATGCACCGTCCGACGCTTGTCACACGGATCCAGGAGCGAAGATGGTTGTGGCGATGTGATTTGATCTAAGGCTTGACCCAGATGCGCCTGGACCAGAAGCTAGCAGTGTCACCGCCTCCGTCCGCCATGGGGCCTAGCCCCGGCAGATTCCAGCGACGGCAAGGGGACTTAGTGGTGGCGGCGAGGGACTCCGGAGTCACATGGAGAGCGACCCGGGAAGCATTTACGTATCGCCTTAAATTTTGGGAGAGAATTTCACTTTTCAGCCTCTGGATCAACTAGGGATGCACACGATCTTTTTACTTAATTTTTTAAGATTTAATCTTGATGAGTGGTTCCACCACACATCAAGCTTGATGCTCAATAAATGAGGGAAAAAACCCTATGCATCACCTGTCACTTTTAGGAATTGAACCCTAGTGGTTAAGCTGCAAAACCCTATGCCTAATCTCTCAGCTAAGGCTCTCTTTGCAGCAGAACTTCCTCAGGCTACAATGGAATATGATATATAGTCCCGTTTGCCCAACTTTCCTTTCCCTATTTTATTGTTTGCTCGACCCCTATTGCCAACATCCCTGACAAGTTCTCTGCAGCAGATTTATAGTAAGCATAGCACGACACAGTTCAACAATAGCAAACCGATCCTTAGTACTGACGGATGGGGAACCCACAAGTGATGAGCTGTTCGTGTTAACAATTTTTTGCATACGATTTTTTTTCTGATGGAATACATGTTTTGCACCTAGTATTTAAATACGATTCTCGATCATGTACAAGTGTGATTTTTTGAATTTTCCTAGAAAACGAGAACTTTCATGTGAGAAGAAGAAAAACCACATTGTCACTTAGGGTAGTTGTTGATTTGTATCTGCGTGATATTGTATTTTATTTCTCATTTTAGACATCAACATGGTCATATTTGCCCATCAGATTTTCTAACATCTTAGAAAGTACTACCTCCATTCTCAAATGTAAGACGCGTTTGAACTGTCAAAACGTCTTACATTTAGGAACAGAGAGGGTGTATATTCTAAAATGCAGAAATAATGAATATTTTTAGATAACTTGTTAGTATGGTTTCTGCTACATGTCTAAACAAGTTTCGCATGCATCCGATGATGACAAACACAAATAGAACCGAACCTTTTGTGTGCTAGAACATTGGTGATCTTGCCGATGAGTTGTTGTATAGTCCCTGCTTTTGTGCTAGCATAAGCTTGGCCACTGACTTCACTGAGAATGGTTCTCAATATATTCGTCATATCTGGATTTCGTGACACAGATATGAAAGCCTTACACTTGAATTTCTCTTTCAACTCTTGATACACTTGGTTTGCAAGAGTTGTTTTGCCCATTCCTCCCGATCCAACAATAGAGACCATCTTCACGTGTTGTTGTGTTGATGCAACTCCATCCTCGTCAGTTAACAACTTGATCAACTCAGCCTTCGGTTCATCGATTCCAACAAGCTTCGATGCATGCTCAAATACAGCAAGAGCTCTAGGGTCAATGGTCACATTTTTGGTATTGGAGAAGGTCTCGCGACCCTTGTACCTTGCATTCCTATCGCCCACCTCAATGATCTGTTTCTTCAGATCCTGAATCTCCTTGCCGATTTGGTGGCGAGCCTTCATCTTCCCCAACTTCCCTAGCAAGCTCTTGATCTTGTCAATGAAGCCATCTGGCTTTTCGTCTTTGTCACCAACACTTTGCATGAAGTCATCAATGGCATCCTCCAGGTCATAGGACAGCTCCCGCACCTCATTCATCCAGACTTTATCCTGCACATCAGGATCCTCCTCCTCCGACATCTTGAGGAGAAAAGCCTCCATGGCGGCAAGCTCACGAGTGAGCGACCTGATCTCCTTGCGCACACCCTTAAAACGCTTGTACTCGTCGCCGAGCAGGGTGGCCAGCTTCACCAGGACAGGTTTGAGGACCCCCGTCGCCACAGTCACCAGAGCCGCCTCCATGGCCTCAGAGCTCGAATGCACGGCCAGTGATAGAACAGGAAAGTTTGGGCCGAAGAAGTTACAAAACGAACACCGACGTGGGAGCGTTTTGCATCTTTTTTTTCTTCTTCTTTTGTAAGAGGCACACGAGGGAGTTGGGGTGTACCTAGCGGGATCTGCAATTCCTTCACTAGTTGCAACTCGGAGCGAGAGCGAGCTTGGTTAGCAGTGCGGTTGCAGCTCGGCGCTCAGAGCTTGCTCTGTCGATAATTCTGCGTCAAACCCACGGAATTCATGAACGGTGAAGAGGAAAATTGGCGTAGCCAACCTAAACCTACACCCTGAAAAGATGAGTGGCTAATCGAAGTAAGCCCATGCCGGCCGTACCTGGCGGGGTTCGATCTGCAGCAGAAGAGAAGATGGCTGGCCGGCGATGGAGGAGTAGGGGTGAAGCTCGGACACCCACAGAGAGACGAGGAGTAGCGCGAGAGTGGGGTGGAGCGATCCGGCCGGTCTGTGGTAATCCTTCACCAAAACGCCTACGCAAACTGCAGGGCCGCAAGGAGAGGATGGACGTTATCTATCCGTGTGTGGTGTGTGTGTACCTGACGCCGCACTTGACTTGCTTGTCTTCCTGACCACGCGTACGCCAGTTGTGGCTGGTATCCGAGTGCCTGTCGTGTGCAGCCTATATCGTCATTGTGCAGAGAAGGAGTGGAAGGCACGCATGGGCCAAAAGATTTAGAATGGACAAA
The DNA here is from genome assembly GCA_021605145.1 of Aegilops bicornis. Classification (NCBI taxonomy): domain Eukaryota; kingdom Viridiplantae; phylum Streptophyta; class Magnoliopsida; order Poales; family Poaceae; genus Aegilops; species Aegilops bicornis. The sequence continues at coordinate 654,915,151 of CM038674.1, forward strand.
GTTCTCAACATTGCGATTGCCATGACCATCATGACCCAACTACTCCAGCATGCAACCATTCAGAGCATCTACATCCGGATACAGCAAATCTGACCCCTCAAACACCCGCGGATGCCCGAAAGCGTTCGCGGATAGTAGTGACCGGTCACGTCTCAAATAATCTCTTACACAACCGGATACATCAGTTATGAAATCTCAAATCCATACTATTACATGTGATGTTAAACCTAATCTAAGGGAGCTCGTCCGACTCCGCCATGCCCATGTCCGGTGGCAGGCTACGCTCCTCGAAGTGTTGCTCCGATCACCGGCGAGGTAGAGTAGGACATGCGACACACACCAGCTCACGGGACTCGTGGCACCGCCATCTCCCATGCCTTACTCTTCCTCGTCGAGTCCGGAGCCTTGACGGTGCCGGTGGATGTGAGATCAGTGATGGATCAGTCGTGGGAGGTGCCGGGGCGACCACAACGACACGGTAGCAATGTCCAGGATGGCCGTGCTTTATACAGGGTACCAGAAAATGTGACTCCGCCTCGCCAACGTCCGCCGCTGCCTCCCGTGCCCGCTGCCTCGCGCGGTGGGCACATCGCACCATATTTGCGCCGGACGATGCCCATGCGTTCACCTCTCGCTCGGCGTGCCAATGAAGCGGTTGCGCATCCGCCACCCCGTTCGGATGCAAAACGGACCGCGCTACCTGATGCCACATCGCGCTGGATCCATGCACCATTTGGACGCAATGGATTCCCGACGGAAGGAGTCTGAGCACTGCCGTCGGGCGGCCTCCTCCCTGAAGCGGCGCAGTGCAAGGCGGATGGTCATCTCCTCCTCGGGACCGCATTGGACGAGCTCCAGATCAATTGATCTGGAGGTGTAGAACTCGGATCCGCTGCCCGCCATGTTGGAGAAGTAGGAGATTGCCGAATAGGAGCTTGGGTGGCAGAGTGGACTAGAGGAAAGTGGAGTGGAGTGGCAAGGGTTTGGTTCGGGGAGTGGATGGGCATGAATATATACGGGGTTGGTGGGCCAGCATGGGACAGGTACGACGTGGCGGACGCGCCTGGTCATATCCAGGCAACCCCATATGCACCCCATATTTTGGCTGGATATGAGGGTGCCAGTCAGGCCGGACGTTTGAGACGCCCATCTAGACCAGGTATTGTGGACCGGTCAGCCTTCCGCCCGAGCGTTTGAGGGGAGTTTGAGGCGCTCGACCATAGATGCTCTCACCACAGAAAATGTAGAAACCACAGAATATTGCTGATACAACAGAAAAAGACGCCACATGCTTTTGAACAGCAGCTTGGATGATCAAGAGAGGGAAATCCACAGCATTTCACAACATAATCTTGAGGGAAATCCATAGCATTTCACAACATAAATGTGACGGCAATATTTCACGAAAAGTTTTCCAGTGACATACAACAGCTCAGCTGCTCACGCATTACGCACAACTCATTGTTATGATGATAAACAAGAAACATAGGGCTAGCTCAAACCTCCAATTAAAACCAGTATAATTATTGCTTACACAACTAAATAAATCGGAACTTTATAACAGATGTCTTTGGATCCAGGTGCAGATTCGAAGACATGGTGCAGAGATTTGGATACCCAAGACCAGGATCATCATCATCATCATCATCATCATCATGCAGCCCATTCCCAAAGAGAGAGTGTCTCTGATCCAACTTCCAACATCACTTATCCAGGACACTGAAAATCATCATCCGCTACTCAAGCACACGGAGAGCTGTACAGCAAATCATCGGTGACATCAAATTTTAAACTGACATTTTGCAATTATACAGTAAAATGCAATGAACGGTAAGCATATATAACAACATCCTGACCACCAAAAAAATGCAGAGGGGTTAATTATGAAGAGTTCTGCCTAGGACCTAGCGTAACAACTGAATCATTTTTCTTTTTCAAGGGAAATGGTGGCATTTTCAGCTTGCCGAAGAACTTGCTTGAGGAAATAAGCATGAATAAATTAAGTAAGAAGGTCAAAAAAGGAAGGCAAATTATCATAAGTTGTACAGGACCAGGTGCTTACAAGACCAATTGCTACAATTAAAGATGTACATTTAGTCGTTTATCCATTGAACAAGTTTTTAGTCACTGTACTAAGTTTCAAGACAAGTGTGACATTACAAAGTCATAGCTTGTGAAGCATGTTAGACAAAGTTACTTTTGTTAAGGAAGGATTTCTTCGATCATTAAAAACTGAAGACGTACTGAAGATGCACACAGTGCAAACACGCGCAGTTCACAACACCAGCCAAACAGGGGATAAAGCTAGAACATGTTGTGTAAACATGCAGTACAGGATAAATACTGTATGTTCTTGGCTTCATAGAAAGAGATGTAAGTATATGTGCATAAAAATACTGTTCAAATTTGAGATGATGTACCGGGTGAGCAGAAGCAGCAAGCAGCAACTCTAGTGTTCTTGGCTTCTACTTCAAAATTAATTGGAGTAAAATTGTCACTTCTAGAAGAGAACTTCAAAATGTACCACGGACTCTTTCAGCACCAAATGCAATAAATTCAACATATACCGAATGTGCAGCCAATGTGTAGCAACAACAAAACAGCCCGTAAAGCATGACACTAGCCAATTTAAAAGACTGTTGGCCCAGATTGCCTTGCAAGTTGCACGTTGACGAGTTGTTTCCGTCAATAGCACACTTGTAGTTGTCGGACCGGCAGAATTTGAGTGACCACGCACACGTACAGGTAAACAAGGCAAACAAGCAGGCAAGCAGCTGGATGGATTCGTCGACGTGAAGCTAGCAATTGGCCGGCCGTACAAGCACGTATACACGTACGTGCGAAGTCGCCGCCGTATCAAGTCGCCGAAAATCACGCGAATAGCACAAGGGACACAGGCGATCTTTTTTTGGCAACAGGGCCGTGTCCGTCCTGTATTTTCTAGGGAAACGTTTGGCATCGACGCACCGGCCAAACGCTCGGCCGGTGCCCCTCGCTCAATCGCTCTTTTCCACGGACGCTAGGTGGGCCTCAAGTGAAACGTTTTTTTTCTTTGGTGCTTCTTCTTCCTCTTGCGAGCGCCTCCCCTGAAAGCATGTCCTCTTCCCCCTCCCCCTCGTCCCGAGCTGCGACTAGGCCACCACGACCTCCATCGCCGGCGGCCAGGCTCCCTCGCCGGCCGACATGGCTACCCGCGTATACTAGTGTTGCAACCGTCACCTAGAACAGCTTCAACAGCTGTTGAAAAAAGCTTCAAGCATAGACAGAAAAGTTTCAATGGAACTGCACAACAAGGGGAAGCTGCAACCGCAGTTGGATTTTGTTACTGCTGGCGAAGTTTTTTGCTACATCCATCAGGCGGAGCTGCGACCTCGCGACAATGACAACGACGATTTTTGTTGCAACCGTAGTAGAATTTTGCTACAACCGTTGAAGTTTTTTGCTACATCCATGTAAGGCGGAGTTGCGACCTCGCGAAAGACGGCGACGGTGTTTGTTTTTTGCTGCAACCATAGTAGGATTTTGCTTCTACCGGTGAAGTTTTTTGCTACATCCATGTAAGGCGAAGTTGCGACCTCGCGAAAGACGACGACGGTGTTTGATTTTTGCTGCAACCGTAGTTTATTTTTGCTACGACGGGTGAAGTTTTTTGCTACATCCATTCAAAACGGCGTTGATTGACTGACGGCCGCCGTCGACATAATTTCCTGCAGTGAGCATCAATGGTGAGGGGCGGAGGCCGAGCTACAACCGTCGCCGTCAAGAGCTGCAACGCAGGTGGAGTTGTTGCATGGAAACTGGCGACGAGGACAGCCGGCGAGGGCGGGGACCGGCGACGAGGACAACAAGCGAGGGCGGGGACTGGCGACGAGGACAGCCAGCGAGCGCGGGGTTCGGCGGCGACGAGGAAGACCGGCGACGAGGACGGCCGGCGAGGGCAGGGTTCGGCGGCGATGAGGAAGACCGGCAAGGGTGGGGACCGACGATCACCGGAGGGGACAGGAGGCGCGGCGCGGCGCTCCCCCGAACGGGACATGCGTATCCAACCAACTCCCCGAGGAAGAAGAGAGCCGGGGGCGATTCGTTTTTTTTTTGCTTGGATCCAACGGCCGCGTGGCTCAAATCAAACAGCCCGGGCTGGACCGCCGAAACTTCCGGCCGGCGCGCCGGCGCCTATAAACGCCGTATTTTCTATTGCTTTGATCTGGTTTACAACGTAGGGGTACATGTACATATATAAGAAGTAGTTGAGAGTAAACCTATCCCTATACTACTCAGTGATGTGTATCACGTCCGAGCCGGCTATGAAGCGTGGTTAACCTCTACTACTATTAAACAAGCAAACATATTCATCATTAAATGTACCCAGCCTAACCTATACATAACAACACGAAGGAATTACAGCCTCCCGATCAAATCACTTAATTAGATTTAACCGTCAAGATTACACTAACCCATATCCAAAGTGCGTTTAGCAATTTTTTTTGGGCGGACGAAAACTCTGCCCGTGGTATGTCCATAATAGATCCTACGCCCGCAGAAGTAGTAGAGATAGGAAACAAACATCCTCCCGCATCCCCGCTGTCACCGGCTCAATCATCGCACGGAAGTCGCGCCGCACCCTGCCTATCATCGCTCGGGGATGCCGCCAACGCAGGACGGCAGGAGCTACCGATCCGTCCATGAGGAGATTGGTCACAGCTGCTTCGGTGTCGCCCGCTGCTGCGCGGAACGCTCCACCGGCGACCACTACGACGTCAAGTCGGATGACCGGCTAGAGACCCAACTGGCCTCCGCGAAGCCCGGCGTCGTCCAGGTGCACGCGGTCCGGACCCTCGACTGGGTCCGCCTTCGGCACCGCGCCCGACCCGGAGCCGGATGCCGCAGCTGTGGCCGCTTCTCGCCGACGCCCTTGAGATCTTCCACCGCTGCAGCGTCGCGCACCGCAACGTCAAGCCGGACAATGTGCTCCTCGACGCCTACGACAATGGCGACGGGCCCGTGCACGCCTGGTACGGTAAATTTTTTGGTCCACAACGCGGGTCGGGCGCCCCGAGGGCCAGGGCTCGTGGGCATGCCTCGCTACGTGGCTTTCGAGGTAAGGCTGAAGTGTGGAGCGCCGGCATGGTCCTGTACGTGCTCCTCACCGGCAGCGCCTGCCAAAAAAAGCCGATATGCCGCCAGGACGCTGTACACAGGAGGGCAGCCAGTCCACTAGAAGTCTAGAAGCCCACCTCCTACCCTAATTATCAGCGACCGGCTAGATTGAACAGGTCCCAGGATTGGATCGAGGGACCGCACGAGCTGCTGCCGCCCCCGCTGCCTGAGGTCGCTCACCCTTGCGTGGAATCCAATCACCGGCAAGCCTTTAGCCGAATCGACGCCGCCATTGTCAAAAAGGTAACCTCTTTCCTTAACCCCTGCTGTCCTCCGCTCCTCCCGTGTTGTTGCCTCCTGCATGTTGTGCTCATCCTCTGGTGTGGTGAGTGCGTGCGTGAGTGCAAGCTGTTGTGTGCTTTCTGAGGTGGCTGCCCGCTTGCTCCTCGGCGCGGGTGCTGTGCGGCTTGCTGCCGCTCTGTAGCTTTGCTGCTTTGCGTTTCTGTATAGTGCTGTTGATTGATGCTGCTGGCCTGCTGACATTGTTGTTGTTTACGCTAGGAAATGACACACGAACATGGGAGTTGGGACATGGCATCACAAGGACTTGAAAAGAAGCATGGATGCTACAAATTAATAGGGCAGTGTTTTTATCTCATCTCACTCAATCAATTATTCTCTATCTTTATTGTGTGCCATTTATTGATTATTTATATATCTATGACGTATCGCTGTATTGGTGTTTTTAGAAATTGCCGTATCATATATCCCCGTATCCGTATCGTCGTGTCTCCGTCCCCGTATCGGTGCTTCACATTTAGCTGAGTTGGCTCTCTACTCGCTTGGATTGGTTGTAGATTGGAGACTACACTGGTTTAGATAAATGATAGGTTTTCAGCTTGTTGGAAAGGAGTATGGATTTGAATTCTAACTTTTATTACCGCGGATCACAACGCCAAGAGGTATGGAATTGAACAGCGTGTTTCAAAATATGGTGGACAATCATGCTTGATGCCAGGAGGTATGGTGTTACTTGACTACATATTTATCTTTTGCTTATCTTGAACAAGGTGTTTTAAAATAGATTGGCAGAGTAACGCACTATCTCGCCCTCTTCACTAATTCTATGGGCATAGGTTATGTCTATTTTGCCAGTCAGCATGTTGCAGCTATTTCAAGGAATGGTGTTCTTTGCTTCATTTATTGTTAACTTTTTGCAATACATCAAGATGACAATTCATGATGCTCCGGATTAAACATCTTCTATTTACTAAGCTTGTGCTTACCAGGGCAGAAGGTCATATGTTCTACATAAAGTATTTTTTTAGGTTTAACCATGCGTGAAGCCATTTCTACGAAATAATCACTGTAACAAACTAAGGTTCTTATTCGTAGAAATGCTATTATTGGAATCAGGGTGTATTGTAGCAAAACTCAAATTAGTTCTTTAGTACTTGGGCATTGAATACAATTGTTCATGTAGAACATCTTGAATCCAAATCTTTTTAGAGAAAGTGGTTGGCTAATTAAGCCAAGTATCATTCAAGCGTTATTCAGGTATGTCATTTTTTGCATTAGGCTTGGAACTTTAGACCTCAAGATTGACCTTTTGTTGGTTGGTGTCAACATAGATGAATATGTTCTTGCTTGTTTTTTTCTCATTATAATTTACTTACACTGTCAGTAAATACTAAAAGTATATGGCAATATGAGTCATGCTTGCGAAGCGTCTTCTATTTATTTTTGTGAACAACTATGAAAGTATTGGTCTCCACTGTTGTGTGCGAACCAATGTGCATCTTAATACCTTTTCCTTAATGAATAAGGGATAAATAGGAAGTGCGGAATAAAATCTTGGCAAAGACATTTCAACAGAGATGCGATAGTGTTGTACAAGTGGATTTATTTCTTGGTTTCTATATTCTCTTTCTGGTTTATTATTATGCATTAGCACCTTGTAATAGACATTATTATCTCACAATCAGATTTGAAGTGAATCTACATAAGTCACGAAATGTTTGGCCATCGTTGCCCAAAACGTTATGTTTGATTTTCTCCACCATAATTTGCACATTGCTTGTAGTGGTCTTTTTTACCAACTGTTTATTTATTTATTTGTTATATTACATATATTTCCTGCTCATAGTCTTTTTCACGAGCAATATACGGACCCTATGCCCAGTGTTGATCTAATCTTGAGTACTTTAAATGCATGTTTGTCTTGGTTTACTAAACCATGTAGGAATCAAGACGCGCGTTGCACGTGCGAGCTTACTAGTTCCAACAAAAACTTCCAGAGCCTCACATGTGTATTACTAGTTTGTGGTATCTATCTGAATCGTGCAGCAATTATCTGTCGCTGGGAGCCATAACTGCCTAAACAAAGACAGGTTTGAACAATTACCTTTCAGAGATAAAGACAACATACACATTTTTTGAATGCATCTTGGATGTTGTAGACAAGTAGATACTCATGACATCATTGCATATTTCTGACCTTGAAGGGGCCAATTAATTACGTGGCGAGGGTGGTGGTGATCATGGCTGTGCTCACGACTGCAAACTTGATGACCGCAATCAACCATGGCATCGGAGACAGAACCACGTGGTCAACCACCATGTGGTGTACCTACCGACTGCGGTCGGCGTAATCATGTGCCTACGGTCCGAGACTCCGAGTTATCACACCACCATGAAAAGTTTTGACCTTAGCATTTGAAATTGGACAAAACTATGACTGCACATGCAAGGTAAGTTTACGGCATCAATTTAACTATTCAAAAGTTCATATGTACTAAAGTGTACCCACCTACCAAGCTAAAGGATGTATTAGGCCCGGACATTCGGCACGCCTTCATCAAGGGGATAGGAGTAGCAACGGTGTTGCCAAGATGGTGGCTTCAGGCTTATTAATATATCACCTTGTATGGTCTTTATGAATAATTAATAATATGGCTGCATGCATTGTCCAAATGCAGAGGCCGGGGGTACATCCTCCTTTTCTAAAGAAATTAAAATAAAAAAACAGATGTTGAAAAATCAGCAATAGTACTCCATGCATTTATGATGTTACATACAAACTGAATTTTGTGACTGCTGGTTGGAAACTTAAAAGGCTTGCCAATGGACTGAAGGAAGTCGAACTTTTAGGATTGGCGAGAGGGGAACTATGAACTACTTCTGCACTGAGAAGCATAGAAATGAGGTATATTCGTATGGCTTATGCCACCTTCATTTTCTATGTACCATTTTCTCCATGGTGTTGCGGGCATTTCATCGCTCACCTTCAAGAATATGGCACTACAAAGCTTAAATAAGTAGTCCCTTTGAACTACCAAAACACCGTCTATTTAGGAACAGAGAGAGTAAGTTTAATGAGAATGTACTCTATTTACGTGCTCTATCAGGTGAGAAAGGCCATGGTTCTTCTTGGCTAGCGCATGAAGTAGTGAGTTAGCCTGACAGGATTCAAGGCTCACTTCTACTTATATTTGTATTGTTAGACCCGCTCATTATAAAGCAATCTCGCATTTATTCTACTGGGTCCTCGGTCAGGGTAGCTATAGAATATTCCACCAAGATATTTAGGTATTTGGATGGCACTGCATTTTTTTAAATATTATATTAAGTGTCACAACTGATTTTTTGGTGGATATGTTCAGTTATATTTTCTTATATTTAGGGAAAAATTTATATATTTGATTGTCCGATCCCTCAAAATCTTGGTACAATATTCTACCTAGAAATATATATATTTGGATGTTCAGTACATAAATAAATATCAAAATATAATCAACGCCATAACTTAATTGATCCAAGAATGTGGTGTTTTGAATTTCCTAAGAGTTAGGAAAATATTTTTTAATGTCTTCACTCTATAGTTTAACACAAAAGGAGCAATTGTAATGATAAATCATTGCATCCTTTGTATTTGTGAGAACCTCTATGTTCACATATTGGATAGTGTTTATCATTATTTTAAAAATAGTTATTGTCTAGTATTTTGAGAAACAACAAGAAAATAAAATAAATGATCTACTTATAAGATATATTAATATGAAAATAAAATATAATTTATGGTTAAATAACTAATTTACGAAAGGTAAAAAAGTTTAATATAAATGATGCATATTCTTAATTTAGCAATCTGAGAGAGATTTCGATATGAAATTTTAGGAATATGTCACTGTTGTACAAGTTCGAAACATAAGTAAAAATCTAAGGAGAAATGTATTACCGGTACAACTACAGAATGACGACTTGCCAAAAGAGCATGGAAATAACAAAATGACTGATTATTACAAAAAATGCAGTACAGTAGCAGTCTTAACCAATTCTACAATTTTGTATCATTATCCATAGTACATTATTATCTGACAGAGAGAATAGTGTATCATAAAAGAGAGATGAATCAAGCCAAACACTATTAAACTTCAGAACCGGCTGGGAGCAGAAGTAACTCCCCTGTTGTACGCTTGTTAATTCAAAGTATCAGCGAAATCTCTGAAAGAGTAGACTAGGGTCGTTGGGATGTGTGCTGGCTCCTCTCTCCATGGCAGTCTTATTATTATAAATGTTTTACTAACAATGTAATAATAAAATGAATCATATTATTCTTTTAAAAAATTTGACAAATAATTTGAATGTTTCACTGACAAGTGAGTCTAACGGGTCCACTATCAGGTCAGAATGTTTCGGTGACAGGTGGTTTGCCGAGCGATTTCTCAGGGCTCTTGGTATAGATAACAACAAGTCAAGGAGCCGTCAGTTGCAAACGGAGATGTCATGTGGCTAGTCTTTGTCGTGTGGGGGCTCTCGGTGTCCGTTACGTTTGCCGACTGTGCTTTGTTCGCCATGATGCACTGTCGGCAGCATTACCTCGTTGCCATGAACCCGTGGTTGCCGACTGTTGCTCTCGGCGTATATGCATTTGCCGAGTTCCCGTGGTTTGGCGCTCGGCGAACAGACAGACACCTGGCGTATAAGGAATTCCAGTAGTGAAAAAGTGTTATGTCAGAAAGGGTGGACAATTCTGTTTAAATTGTATGCCTTACACTCATAGAAGAATAACTTGCACTAATAAAACAAGAAGCACAAGTCATATTGTTAAAAACTATCAAAACAATACATTGTCCAGTAGGGACACAGTGATTTTGTGCTAAAAGTTATACAATGTAATGCTAAACACTGGAAACTAGAGGGGATGCTACTGAAACGAGAGAAAGAAAAGAAATAATGGATACAACACAATATAAGAGCAATTGATGAAGCAACCGAAACATATGCCCACAGATGGAGGGCCAAACAAGTCACACATGCATGAAAACTAATCATCAAGATGGATCACATACTAGGATGTATTTCCTCCTCGACATTCTCCACCACCGAGGTATCCGCTGGTGGACAGATGATGCCTGTGTGCATGGTCAATGCCCAGAGCAGGGTAATGAGTTCGCCTCCTAGCACCAGCATCTCCTCTTGCCCTTTCTCATGCTCACCACCACTGGATGGCGCGATGTACACGATGAGCTCCACCCAAAACTGAGAAAGCAGTTCCCAAACGGGCTCCTCGCCCCCCTTTGCCCATTCGACCAGCTCCTTTCCCAGCACTATGCCCTTCTCAACCACGGTTTTGTCGGCAGTTTCTCCCCGGAGGCTATCAACACTGTCAATCAATTTGCTGTACCGGCCATGGTCAGACAAAAGATAGTGGCCCCAATACCCAAGTGCTTTCTTCAGATCCTTCTTCATGTTCTTGTACACACGCGTAGTCCCATCTTTATTATCAGGTAGTAGCTCCCGGTGAAATGCTATTAGGTAAGCACAGTACTTGGACAATTGTGTCGCCACCATCTTGTGGTCATGGGACCTTGAAGTCGCTCCCTTTTGTAGCGGGTACTCCATCTCCATGAGGCTGGTGGCGATGTGCCAGGTGAGGATGACCTCTGCAACACTATCACTGTCACAGAACTGTGATAAGGACGAATATTGCTGGCCCAGTGCAGACCGGCCATTGCTAAGGCGGTTAGCGTGGCCGTCATCTCCATATGCCATCAAGCGTTCCATGATGGATCGCTTTGCTTTCTTAGGTAGGGGCACGGCTGGCAGTGTCATGGAGATCCAGCAAAATGTTAGCACGGAAAATTGCTTGCACATGATAAGGCTTGTGCCACTGAGTTTGTTACGGACCCAAGAGATGCTACGGAGAGCTCCCTTGATGGTGGGGCTCTGGCGCAAGTAAGGATTGGCGGTGTAGTTACACAAGAGTGATACACTGAACCAATTTGAGAGCACAAAGATTGTGACCTCCCACATTTCCTCGTAGATGAAGACAATGAAGAGGAGGTAGGTTATGGAGATGTAGATGGCGGAGAAGAACGACTGGGGAGAATTGGGGATATTTTTCAAAAGGCATTTGGTCAGCGTGATTATGCCAAAAGCTAAGGCTTTGTTGTCATGTTTGAGGCTGAGCAAGGAAAAGTGGATGTTGCCATTGCCGCAGAGGATTACGATCATGGCGCAGATGCCAAATAGCACGACGGGCACCACAAAGTAGTTGACCAGAAAGAAGAAGGGGCTCGCAAACATGACAGGCAGAACAGAGTGATAGTACTCACTTAGGAAATTGACCTCGTCGTTGATGACATGGAACAGTGCCACCTCATGGTCGGCAACACCTTCTTCTTTGCACAAACCCTTGAAGATGAGGTCCCGGCAATCGTCGGTCTCTTCCTTGGTCATTGCTGGTAGTTGGTACTACTACTGGTAGAGGCTCAAACCTACGCCGGAGCAGCTTGAAGAGTGCAAAGGAGAGGCTGAGCCTCTTGAGCCTGGGGCTGTCTTTGAAGTCGGGGCGACCATCGAGCTGCTTCCATATTTTCCCAACGGTTACAACACCATTGTGCTCCTTGGTGAAGTTGGCGAGGTCAAGGTGGAGCTTGTAACCCTTTGGACCGACATCCAGCACCATCTTCTCTTCTCCCATCACGACGTACTTGCACGCGGTCAGCCTTGCCGATGCCTCAACTGTTAAATTATGATGTAAATTCTAGTATCGTATTGGACTAGACGTAGTACACATGGTGTGGGTCTTTGCGTTGGTACCGACGCGTACGAGTACAGCTCGTTTACTTGTCCTCCAAGGACTCTCATATATTGCCCTCATATATACCCCATGTAGTCGTACCTCAGACGTTCTGTTGTCTCGTGCTTGTAATACTCCTCCATCATAGTGATTGCGCCTTCGCGCGTCCGTGGTTTTCTCCCGCAAGGGTTTTCACATAAAAATCCATGTTTCTCTATCTCGTTTATTTCTCGTTATTATCTAACAAGTAGTATACAGAGCCAAGTTACAGATACGAGATTTTTGAGACGAGAGAATTAGGGTTGCGTGTCGCCGCCGCCCCTGCACGCGATCTGTCAATCCGAGGGCAGATCAATTTCTGCTGCCGCCGTTGAAACCGAGATCGACAGGAGTCACTAGTAGAAAAACACCTATTAGTCCCGGTTCGTAAGGGCCTTTAGTCCCGGTTCATGAACCGGGACTAATGGGTCGTTACTAATACCTCCCCCCTTTAGTCCCGGTTCTAACACGAACCGGGACAGATGGTCCTCCACGTGGCCGGTGCGCCGAGCCCAGTAGGGGTTTTTGGTCCCGGTTGGTGGCACCAACCGGGACCAAAAGGCATCCACGTCTGCATTCCAGTGGCTGGGGTTTTTGTTTTTTTGAAAGGGGGGGTTGGGGGTTTTGGGGGTTAATTTAGGTGTTTCATATATTGTGTTAGCTAGCTATAATAGAGAGAAGTGTCCTCTCTTATGTCCATGCTTGGTCGACGCTACGTACTATATACATATAGCCCTTGACACGCTAGCTAGTAAGAAAATGAAGGGAACCATCGAGTACAGAAGTTCGTCATGCATACCGAGAGAAATGATCGATCGACCTCTCCTTCTTCGAGAGATTGGTCGAACAACAAGTTTTCGTATCATGTACGTCCGACGCTACTGGCTACATACATGTACAATATATAAGATCTCTCAATTACAGTCCCCTAGCATTTGAAATCAACTTCCACATGGTATTCTCCGGCTTTATTGATGACGTGGTCAAGAAAGAATCCCGCCAATTCCTCTTGAATTGCTTTCATGCGATCTTGTTCTAGGAGTTCATTCCTCATCTGCCATGTCTAATTTGAAGAAGGGGGTTAATACATATATATGAATGAAACTCAACAGAAATGATGGTGTAATAAAAAGAAATTGTGAATATTATTAATTGCTTACGCACTTCATATTGTCTTTGAGAGTAGCCCCGCTTATTTTTCAAAGTCGCGTTGTAGATGAACTCGCACACGTAGTATCCACAGAAATCATTCCCTTTTTCCTGCCACAAGCACTTTATGAGAAATAGAGGTCAATCAAACGGATAATGAAGCATTATAAATGGCATTGATGAAAGTATAGCTATAGAATCAACGGGAGATGCGCACAACTAGCTAGCCAGTAGTACTTACTTTCGGGTATGTATATCGCAGCTCCTTCAGCAGTCCCGGAGCTTTTGCGGTGAACTGTTTCCAAACCCTGCAAGACAAAGAAAATAATTATTATTACTTGAGATATCAGGAAATGAACAAAAAGTTGCCGCTATGGTGCGACAATGATCGATTAATTGAACTTACTTGCTGAGCATTTCAGTCATGTCCGCATAGGTGCTGGGATCTTTCCGTCTCGAGTCTAAGACGGTTACTAGTCCACGCTCAAGCTTAATCTTCAGAAGAATATAGTGGAACCTGCGCACGCATGCATAACTCATCAATTACATTACTATAACCTCGCTCGAGTAATAAGGGAAACCGAATATGCAAACGATTAGTAATACTCACTTGCCGTTGTAAGGAAAGAGTATGGTATCTTTGTTTTGATTTTTGATCAACGATTGTAGCAAGTTGTCCTCGGCCTCTTTGACGTGCTTTTCAACCAGAAATACATCTATGATATTTGTGTTAATGAACCCAATATCATAGATTTCATTTTTTTGCACTCGACGATCTTCAATCTGCATAATATATTGAGGATAATTAATTATAAATACATGCAATGAAAGAGCCGAGCTATATATAGAGACTTAATGACAGAAATAGTACTTACAGGCAGTAGCAAAAGACCGTTAATTTATCGAGGGCCTTTTGATTGAAGAACGCGAAGAACTCCTCAAATGGAACACACAACAGATCAGTTCCAATGAGGTCGTGCTCCTCTTTAATGTTCAGATACAAACAATTCGTCCCCCAGACTCTTTGCAGGTTTTCATGTACCAAGTATGGAATCTTTGCATCATCGTTGTTAGAGATTTTTCATCTTTGACGAGAGGCTTCCGCATCAGATCTGTGTTCTTCCACCTTCATGTATTCAGGAAGTGCATCGTCAGCAGGTAATCTTGTAGATTGCCATAACCGCCACCATCCCGGAACATTAGCGACGATGTTGCCCCTAGACACATTGAGCGGGGGCACGATTGGTTTGCTTGTTCGCCGAGCTGGTCAATTTTTTCGCAGCTGCTCGTTCTTTTGCTCTTTGATATCCGGACAAGATTTCCCGACCGCTCCGCTTGGAGATATGTCTGTTTAGTAATGCGCTCATAGTTGGTTCTTGGCGGAGACTTTGCCGGTTTCCTCAGGGCAGCCAGAGTGCGCTTCGCTTTCACCGGATCTACCTTCTCCTCCGGGAGGTGGACGTCTCTTTTCTTTCAACCCTGCAAACCAGTCATCCACTCCGGTCTGCGCGATCTTCGCATTTTCCTCCTCGGTCCTCTCGTACGGTAACTTCTCTGGAGTCTTCAGAGAAGGACCGAATCTGTATTTCCTCCCGCCTTTGGCTGTACTGCTAGACGCCGGCAGAGCAGACGGAGCGGATGTCTTCTTTTTTGCTTGATTACGAGGCAGAGGAGAAGGACTACGACGCGCCGGAGCAGCAGGAGCGGCGGCGGGTCTCTTCCGCCCTTGCTGACGAGGCGGAGAAGGAGGAGGCTGGCTGCTCGGGCGCGCCGGCGCAGGCGGAGAAGGAGGCGGAGTGCCGCCACGCGCCGGAGAAGGAGGCGGAGTGCCGCCACGCGTGCCCTGATCGTCACTCGCCGGAGGAGGAGGCGGTGGAGGAGGCGGAGTGCCCTGACTCGCTGGAGGAGGAGGAGGAGGAGGTGGAGGCGTCCAGTTCGGAAGGTTGATGAGCTCCTTCCGCCATAGGCATGGAGTCTTCAGAGCAGAACCCAGCCTAGTCTCCCCTTCACCGGTAGGGTGGTCAAGCAGGAGGTCCTCAAATCCCTCCGTTATTTCATCCACCATCACCTTAGCATATCCTTCCGAATCGGTGGCGGTGATAAGTTGTGCCGGGCCCACTAGGATAAACTTGGCCAACAGCCGCCTTGACCTTCAAATTCATACATCGCGCCATAATGTGGCAATTTTGAGAATCCGTGATACCATCCACGGGATAGCCGGCAGGAGCCGTCAAAACATGCTCCATTTGAAGCAGCTCGGTGGAAGCCACGCTGCTTCTCCGCCGAGATGGCGGGGTAACCGGGGAAGCTTCGGCAGGTCGTTTGCTGCGATCTGCTGCTTCTCGTTCCTCTAGCCCCATTACCCTTTTGTGCAGCGCCTGTAGTTGGTCCTGCTCCAGTTTCTTCCTCCTCTCATGGTTTTTGTAACCCCCCGCGTCCGGAAAACCAACCTTCCACGGAATGGAGCCTGGCGTGCCTCGTGTCCGTCCAGGGTGCTTAGGATTCCCAAGGGCCATTGTGAGCTCGTCCTTCTCCCTGTTTGGAAGGAACGTCCCTCGCGCTGCATCGATATAGTGTCGAAGCTTCCTGACTGGTATTTGTAGTTGCTCGTTCGTCCACTGGCACTTCCCTGTTACAGGGTCCAAGGTTCCGCCACTCCCGAAGAACCAAGTCCGGCAACGGTCTGGCAAGTACATTGTCTCTGGTTCGATCTCTTTTTCAAGCAGATCATGCTCAGCCTTGGACCACTTAGGTCGGGCTTTGAGGTAGCCACCTGACCCCGTGCGATGGTGAAGCTTCTTCTTCGCAGCATTTTGCTTGTTTGTCGCCGACATCTTCTTACTGTTTTCCGATGTCTTGTGGGCCACAAATGCGAGCCAATGTTCTTTGATCTTCTCATATTTGCCGATGAATTATGCTATCTTTTCTTTCTCGACAAACTGGTTCAGCTCTTTCCTCCACCTCCTCATTAGGGTTGCCATCTTCTTAAGAGCACAAGACTTGATTAATTGCTCTTTAACTGGCTTCTCCGGATCCTCCTCTGGCGGTAGGGTGAAATTTGCCTTCAGCTCAGTCCAAAGATCTTCTCTCGCATATCATTGACATAAGACACCTCGTGGCACCACCGAATCAGCTACTTTGTTATTCTGCCAGTTTTGCCTCGCTAGCAGACGGCAAAGAAGCTCTTGCCATCATTTACTGAAGCAGACGGTAAAGAATCGGCTGATGGCAAAGAAAGCCTTTGCCATCAACCAGTTCTTTGCCGTCCGCTAGCCGTCGGCAAAGATTCTTTGTCGTCCGCTAGCAGACGGCAAAGAGGGAGGGGGCCCCACTGAGGAGCTGGTTAAAAAATACTTAACGGCCCCCCTTCTTTGCCGTCTGCTAGCGGACGGCAAAGAGCACATTAGCGGACGGCAAAGGTGGCGGACGACAAAGATTAAACATATCTAACGGCGCGCCCCCCACCCCGCCCCTCTCTTTCTGTTTCTCTCCCCTGCACCCACACGCGCGCCGCCGCCCCCACCACTCGCCGCCGCCCGGTCGCACCACCGCCCCGCCGCCCCACCGCCGCCCCGCCCCCGCCCGTCGCCCCGCCGCCCTGCCGTCTCGGCGCCGCGCGCCCGGCCCCAGCGCTGGCGCCCGCGCCGCCAGTAGCGCGCGCCGCCCGCCCCCTCCTCCACCCCCCGCCTCGCCATCGCCGCCCGGCGCCTGACCGCCCCCGCCCGTCGCCCCGCCGCCTGCCGTCTCGGCGCCGCCTGCCCCCGGCGCCCAGCCCCGCCCCACCGCCCGGGCAGCCGCCCCCTCCTCCACCGGCCACCTCCTCCATCGGCCCAGGTGAGCTCTACCTCTCCTCTGCTTTTCCTTTTTTTTTTTCTGTTTTTTTAGTTTTAGGTTTATGTTTAGTTTAGATTTAGTTTTAGTTTTAGTTTTAGGTTTAGTTTTAGGTTTAGGTTTAGTTTTAGTTTAGTTTTAGGTTTAGATTTAGTTTTTTCCTTCTTTTTTGTTTTTTTAGTTTTAGATTTATGTTTAGTTTAGATTAGGTTTAGTTTTAGGTTTAATTCAGTTTTAGGAAAGAAGAAGAAGAAGAAGAAAAAAACAGGAGAGGAGGAGAAGAAGAAGAGGAAAAAGGAAAGGAAGAAGAAGAAGAGGAGGAGGAGAAGAAAAAAGAAGAAGAGGAAGAAGAAGAGGAAGAAGAAGAAAAAAGAGGAGAGGAGGAGAAGAAGAAGAGGAAAAAGGAAAGGAGGAAGAAGAAGAAGAAGAAGAAGGAAAAAAGGAAGAAAAGGAGAAGAGGAAGAAGAAGAAAAGGAAAAAAGAGGAAAAAACCCCAACCCGACACGGCACCCCGACCCCGTGGGCGTTGACGCACTGCTAACGTCAACTGGCGGACGACAAAGGGGTGGTCAAATTTGCCGTCCGCTGGCGGACGGCAAAGGCCGCCGTTAGCCACCTAACGGACTAAAGATGGCGGACGTCAAGTATTTTGCCGTATCTCCCCTTTGCCGTCCACCACTGTAGGCAAAGGACTCTTTGCCGTCCGCCGTGAAAAGCAGACGACTAAGGACCTGTTTGCCGACCCTGTCTTTGCCATCACTCTTTGCCGTCCGCCGCTGACGGCAAAGCTCTTTGCCGTCCGCCGTCCGCCGTGGCGGACGGCAAAATACTGGATTCCTGTAGTGGGGTCTTCCTCCTTAGGCTTATACCATTGATGGATGCTGACCGGGATCTTGTCCCTAACAAGAACCCCGCACTGAGCAGAAAATGCCTTCCTTGTCCGGATGGGTTCAATCGGTTCGCCGTCAGGCGCGATTTCTATGATCTCAAACTTTTCATCCTAGCTCAACTTTTTCTTCAGGCCTCGTCTCCTTACCGAAGTTGTGCTCGATCCGGTGGGCTAGAAGTTATAAGGAAGAAAGACGAGAGTAATTAATATGTGTACATATACCAAAAACAATGGATGCATCAATTAACTAGTCAGCACGGGCTTAACTAATATATATACCTGGCCGGAGTCGGTTCGGTCACCGGAGCAGTCAGCACTGTCTCCTTGTTGTACCTCCATTGTGTCACCGGAGCCATCATGAACATTGTCCTCTTCTTGTACTGGCATTAATGGGTCGAAGCCATCATGAACATAGCCCTCTTCTTCACCCAGTCCTTCGGGACCATCGGTGTCGTTGAGAAATGACGCAACTTCATCACTTCCTTGTGCGATTATGTGCCCCAACATCGCTTCGGTTTCTTCGTCTCGGGAGTGCTCCATAGTTTCTGCAAATATTTACAACATGTCAATTATTATTCAAACATGGTACAGATGGATATATATATATATATATATATATATATATATATATATATATATTAGTGGCAAACGTAGAACTAGCTAGCTAATCACAATAAGGAATCATGTTAGTGGCCTCGACGCTGCTTCTCCAGAGTTTGGGGTCGCCTCGACACAACGCTTCAAGGGTTAATTTGGGTGGCCTCGAGAGAGTTAATTTGTCGGGTAGGGGCGCGGCGGGAGGGGGTAGGAGACCAACATCATTTTCTCTCTAGGGTTTGGGTGTCCTCGAGAGTTTTGGTCGAGCGAGAGGGCCGAGGGGGGTGCTGCCGTTGTATAAGTTATCACGGTCGAGAGGGGGTATATATATCGACCGCCCTTCATGTCGAAGTTATCTCGAGGGGGTTATATCGACAACGACGCGACATACATATACATGGGAAAATAATGTTATCAGGGAGGGGGTATCGGTACCCCCCTCGTGTTGAAGTTTCTTCTTTCTCCTCTATTCCTTTCTTCTTCTTCTACTCTTCTTTTTCTTCTCATTCGAGAAAGGAAAATAAGGAAAAGGAAGAAAAGAGGAAGAAGGAAGAAGAAAAAAAAGAAGAAAAAGAAAGAGGAGAAGAAGAAAGGAATAGAGGAGAAGAAGAAAAATAGAAATTTCTATTTTTCTTCTTCTCCTCTATTCCTTTCTTCTTCTCCTCTTCTTTTTCTTCTTATTTCCTCTTCTTATTTATTTATCCTCTTCTTCCTCTCCTCTTCTTCTCCTTTCTTCCTCTTCTTATTTTCCTTTTTCCTCTCATTCTTTTAGTATTGCTTGTTTAAAAAAAATGTTCAAATAGAAAATTAAAAAAAAAACAAAGGTTTTGCCTAATGCATTGTTCATATGAATATACAAACATTTGCATATTCTACAATAATTAATATCACCAAAAAATCTATGAACAGAAAAAAAACTAACTTTTCTAAAAATCTATCTTTTGCATATATGAAAACATTAATACACATATGAACAAAAAATACATATATGAAGAAAAACATGCTCTGAACAATTTTTTTATACATTTTGAACATCTACATACACATAGCCACATACATACACATACACATATACACTATATATATATATATATATATATATATATATATATATATATATATGAACAAAAAAATTAAACTAATAAAAATGAAAAAAAACAGAGCCGGTCTTGTGGCGGCTCACAATGGCTGACTAGATGACGATGGCGACGGTGGGCGGCGAGGGCGCCGACGCTGGGGTGGGACGGCGGGCAGGCTCGGGCGGCGCTGGGCGGACGGGCGCGTGCTCGGGAGGCTGGCGATGAGGACGGCGCTGGCTCGGGAGGCCGACGACGAGGACGGGCGCTGAGTTGGGGCGACGGCCTTGGCGGCGGCGGCGACGACGGCGAGGTAGAGCAGCCTGGCGGCGTCGAGGAGGGTCGGCGTCGTCGGGGGCAACTGGCGATGAGATTCTGAATATTTGCAAAGTATTTGCTTATATAGCAAAGCCTTTGGTCTCGGTTCGTGAAACCAACCGGGACTAATGCACCCTTTAGTCCCGGTTGGTGCCACCAACCGGGACCAAAGGCCTCCTTTTCGGCAGCCCAAAGGGCGGGAAGCGGCGGCCTTTGGTACCGGTTGGTGCCACGAACCGGTACCAATGCCCCCCTTTAGTCCCGGTTGGTGCCACCAACCGGGACCAAAGGCCCCTGTGCTGCACGCGTCGGGGCCAAAGTTTAGTCCCACCTCGCTAGTTGAGAGGGGCGCGCAGTGGTTTATAAGCCCCACTGCCGCACCCCTCTCAACCTCCTCTCCATTGCAGGCTTACGGGCCTACTTGTTACTGCTATGCCTGATGGGCCTGCTGGCCCTGCTGCGGGCCTGAATCCTGGCCCATGGATGGGTTTCTAGTCGTATTCAGGCTGTGATGGACCAGTAGGTGGCAATTTTTTTGTTTTTTTTTGTTTTCTTTACTTATTGTTGCTATTTTTATTTTTTTCCAGTTTTTTGTTTTGTTTTCTGCATTATTTATTTTCTTTTGTTTTTTGCTTTATTTTTAATTCTTTTTTGCTTTTAGTTTTAGGAAAATTATAAACTTTCTGTTAGTGCCATTACTTTTCAAATTTGAAAACACTTTTTTTTGTTTTCTTTCTTGCTTTATTTATTTTATTTTGTTTCTACTTACAACAAAATACTTATTGTTGTTTTTTTATTTCTGCATTATTTATTTTCTTTTGTTTTTTGCTTTATTTTTCAATTCTTTTTGCTTTTAGTTTTAGGAAAATTATAAACTTTCTGTTAGTGCCATTAGTTTTCAAATTTGAAAACACTATTTTTGTTTCTTTTGTTTTTTTTCTTGATTTATTTATTTTATTTTGTTTCTACTTACAACAAAAACTTATTGTTGCTATTTTTAATTATTACGAGGGCGAACCATAAGACATTAAAGCATTTGAATGAACTATGAAAAAGTTGAAAGTTGGCATGGTATCATACTCGCTGCCAGTTACAAAGTTGGCATGGTATCATCATAATAGTTGCGGGAGAAAGTCTTCACTTTTTCTTCGCTTGTGTCATTTGCTTATTGCGCCGTAACCATGGATAATCTTCATCGTTTATCAGGATGCTGGGGTCAGCCTTGACTTTGAAGGGAGGAATTTCATGAAACTTTTCATAATCTTCAGACATGTCTGTCTTGTCCTCCACTCCCACGATGTCCCTTTTTCCTGAAAGAACTATGTGGCGCTTTGGCTCATCGTATGATGTATTCGCTTCCTTATCTTTTCTCTTTCTCGGTCTGGCGGACATGTCTTTCACATAAATAACCTGTGCCACATCATTGGCTAGGACGAACGGTTCGTCAGTGTACCCAAGATTTTTCAGATCCACTGTTGTCATTCCGTCTTTGTGGGTCTACTGTACTCCCGCCTCCTGACAGATTGACCCATTTGCACTTAAACAAAGGGACCTTAAAATCACGTCCGTAGTCAAGTTTCCATATGTCCACTATGTAACCATAATATGTGTCCTTTCCCCTCTCGGTTGTTGCATCAAAGCGGACACCGCTGTTTTGGTTGGTGCTCTTTTGATCTTGGTCAATCGTGTAAAATGTATTCCCATTTATCTCGTATCCTTTCCAAATCAATACAGTCAAAGATGGTCCTCGGACAACAAGTACAACTCATCACAAACAGTGTTGTCACCTACGATACGTGCTTACAACCAACTGCTGAAAGTCTGATGTGTTCACATGTAATCCGATCGTCAGACCGCCTCCGGGTGTTTGGAGCGCAGACCGTTCTTGTGTTCATCGACATACGGGTCACCAAGGTAGAGTTCTCAGAACTGTGTAGTGTGCTTGAGACCAAGAATATCCGTCCCTGCATATTATTGAGTCCCTTCCAAGTGTGCCTTTTCGGTCAGTCTCCCCTCATACCGCGATTTAGGGAGACCTATCTTCTTAAGGCCAGGAATGAAGTCAACACAAAACCCGATGACATCCTCTGTTTGATGGCCCATGGAGATGCTTCCTTCTGGCCTAGCGCGGTTACGGACATATTTCTTTAGGACTCCCATGAACCTCTCAAAGGGGTACATATTGTGTAGAAATACGGGCCCGTAATGACAATCTCGTCAACTAGATGAACTAGGACGTGCGTCATGATATTGAAGAAGGATGGTGGGAACACCAGCTCGAAACCGACAAGACATTGCACCACATCACTCCTTAGCCTTGGTATGATTTCTGGATCGATCACCTTACGAGAGATGGCATTGAGGAATGCACATAGCTTCACAATGGCTAATCGACGCTTTTCGGTAGAAGCCCCTCAATGCAACCGGAAGCGCTTGCGTCATAATCACATGGCAGTCATGAGACTTTAGGTTCGGAACTTTTCTCTCGCATATTTATTATTCCCTTTATATTCGACGAGAAGCCACCGGGACCTTCATACTGAGCAGGCATTCAAAGAAGATTTCTTTCTCTTCTTTCGTAAGAGCGTAGCTGGCAGGACCTTCATATCGCTCGGAGGCATGCCCTCTTTTTCGTGCAAGCATTGCAGGTCCTCCGTGCCTCGTGTATCTTTTGTCTTCCCATACACGCCCAAGAAGCCTAGCAGGTTCACGCAAAGGTTCTTCGTCCACGTGCATCACGTCGATCAAGAGCGGACCTCTAGGTCTTTCCAAGAGGGTAGGTCCCAAAATATAGATTTCTTCTTCCACATGGGTGCGCGATTCTCGGCGTCATTCGAACAGCTAGTCCGCGGGACCCTTTCCAAAGATTACTTGTAAATCATTGACCATAGCAAGTACGTGATCACCGGTACGCATGGCGGGCTTCTTCCGGTGATCTGCCTCGCTTTGAAATGCTTGTCTTTCTTTCGACGGTGATGGTTGGTCGGAAGAAATCGACGGCGGCCTGGTACACATTCTTCCCGCAGCTTGCCGTATATACTATCGGTGTCAAGTAAACAGTACATGCATGCGTGGTATCCCTTGTTTGTCTGTCCTGAAAGGTTACTGAGAGCAGGCCAATCGTTGATGGTCACGAACAGCAACGCCTTTAGGTTAAATTCCTCCTGTTTGTGCTCATCCCACATACGTACACCGTTTCCATTCCATAGCTCTAAAAGTTCTTCAACTAATGGCCTTAGGTACACATCAATGTCGTTGCCGGGTTGCTTAGGGCCTTGGATGAGAACTGGCATCATAATGAACTTCCGCTTCATGCACATCCAAGAAGGAAGGTTATACATACATAGAGTCACGGGCCAGGTGCTGTGATTGCTGCTCTGCTCCCCGAAAGGATTAATGCCATCTGCGCTTAAAGCAAACCATACATTCCTTGGCTCACTTGCAAACTCATCCCAGTAATTTCTCTCGATTTTTCTCCACTGCGACCCGTCAGCGGGTGCTCTCAACTTCCCGTCTTTCTTACGGTCCTCACTATGCCATCGCATCAACTTGGCATGCTCTCCGTTTCTAAACAGACGTTTCAACCGTGGTATTATAGGAGCATACCACATCACCTTCGCAGGAACCCTCTTTACGGGGCTCGCCGTCAACATCACTGTGGTCATCTCGTCTGATCTTATACCGTAATGCACCGCATACCGGGCATGCGTTAAGATCCTTGTACACACCGCGGTAGAGAATGCAGTCATTAGGGCATGCATGTATCTTCTGCACCTCCAATCCTAGAGGGCATACGACCTTCTTTCCTGTGTATGTACTGTCGGGCAATTCGTTATCCTTTGGAAGCTTCTTCTTCAATATTTTCAGTAGCTTCTCAAATCCTTTGTCAGGCACATCATTCTCTGCCTTCCACTGCAGCAATTCCAGTATAGTATCGAGCTTTGTGTTTCCATCTTCGCAATTGGGGTACAACCCTTTTTTGTGGTCCTCTAACATGCGGTCGAACTTCAGCTTCTCCTTTTGACTTTCGCATTGCGTCCTTGCATCGACAATGACCCGGCGGAGATCATCTTGATCGGGGACATCGTCTGGTTCCTCTTGATCTTCAGCAGCTTCGCCCGTTGCAGCATCATCGTGCACATCGTCTGGTTCCTCTTGATGTTCAGTAGCATCACCGTATTGAGGGGGCACATAGTTGTCATCGTACTCTTCTTCTTCGCCATCTTCCATCATAACCCCTATTTCTCCGTGCCTCGTCCAAACATTATATTGTGGGATGAAACCCTTGTAAAGCAGGTGGGTGTGGAGGATTTTCAGGTCAGAGTAAGACTTCGTATTCCCACATATAGGGCATGGACAACACATAAAACCATTCTGCTTGTTTGCCTCAGCCACTTCGAGAAAATCATGCACGCCCTTAATGTACTCGGAGGTGTGTCTTGAACCGTACATCCATTCCCGGTTCATATGCGTGCATTATATATAATTAAGTGTGTCAAAAATCATTACAGAACATCATGAATAGATAATTAAGTGACCAAATTAATAGAAGTTCATCATCACATTAAAACCAAAGTACATACATAGTTCTCATCAAAGAACATAAAGCTCTGCAGAGCATCTAAATTAATTAAACCATACACTGAAACTATGTAAAACATTTCAATGCGAAAACAAATGCGATCATAATCGCAACCAATGTAACAACTGATCCAACGACATAATGATACCAAGCCTCGGTATGAATGACATATTTTCTAATCTTTCTAATCTTCAAGCGCATTGCATCCATCTTGATCTTGTGATCATCGACAACATTCGCAACATGCAACTCCAATATCATCTTCTCCTCCTCGATTTTTCTAATTTTTTCCTTCAACAAATTGTTTTCTTCTTCAACTAAATTTAACCTCTCGACAATAGGGTCGGTTGGAATTTCCGGTTCAACAACCTCCTAGATAAATAAAATCTATGTCACGTTGGTCGGCATAATTGTCATAAACAATAAATGAACCAATAGTTATGAAAAGATAATATATACCACATCCGAATCATAGACAGGACGAGGGCCGACGGGGGCGGATACCAAAACCATCGCACTATATAAGATTCAATAATAAAAGTAAGAAAATTCTACAAGTATCTATAAAACATACAAGTAAGAATTTTTTTCCTTTCAGAAAGAAGATAAGAACAAGAGGCTCACCACGGTGGTGCCCGCGACGAGATCGGCGCGGGCGATCGACGGCGGTGAAGACGGGGACGGGACGTGACGGACTGCTAAACCTAGACAAATATTAAGGAAAATGGAGCTTGGAGGTTGAGCTTGGAGAGGAGAAAGCTTAAGTAGTGTGCCTCGGGCATTCCATCGAACACGCCGTGTGCATAGGAGGTGAGCTAGAGCACCACAAAGCTCTCCCCTCGCCGGCCACGAAAAATAGAACACTGGGAGTGCTCTGCTTTCATGGCGAGGTATATATAGGCAACTAATTGGTCCCGGTTGGTGACTTGAACCGGGACTAAAGGGCAGCCTTTGGTCCCGGTTCGTCCCACCAACCGGGACCAAAAGGTCCAGACGAACCGGGACCAATGGCCCACGTGGCTCGGCCGGCCCCCGGGGCTCACGAACCGGGTCCAATGCCCCCATTGGTCCCGGTTCTGGATTGAACCGGGACTAATGGGCTGGCCGGGCCTGGACCATTGCCCTGTTTTCTACTAGTGAGTTCCCACGGCGTGCAAATCACCCAAGCTACAGTCGTTGTCCGATTCCGCCAAGTTGTGGATGCTACCCACATACAGGCTACAAGTTCCAAGGACATCAACCGTGGCTGTTGGTGCTACTTCCGCCGAAGCCAAATTCATCTACTCGAGGACAGGAGTACTAGTCGAGTACTACTTGTTCCCATCACGTCAACTCGTCAAGCATCAAGTCTGTCGTGAGAGCTACTAGTACTACGTCACTGAACGCATCTCCAAATCAGATTTTTTGTCTTCTGTTGCTACGTGCACATGAGGAAGCTACCAGGTGCTATTTACTTTGTTTCATTGCTCCGCATTAAATTAATTCTGTCAAGAATTTTTCTACGGGCTTGTACTACTTTGTGTACACAGATTTATCTACTCATGGCATCCATGAAGTATGATCTTCCGCTGCTGGACCGTGACACAAGGTTTACCCTATGGCAAGTCAAGATGCGGGTGTTGTTGGCACAATCGGACTATGATGAAGCACTGGATAGTTTTGGGAAGAACAGAATTCAGGACTGGACTGATGAGGAGAAAAGAATTGATTGTAAGGCTTTGTCGCAAATTCAACCTCATATGCGTAATAATATTTTGCAGGAAGTTTTGAGCGAGAAAACTGCCGCCGCTCTATGGTTAAAGCTGGAAGGGATTTGCATGACTAAAGATCTCACCAGCAAGATGCATCTGAAGCAAAAATTATTCCTGCACAGGTTACCCGATGGAGGTAATGTTTTGAATCATATTTCAGAATTTAAAGAGATCATATCTGATCTAGCTGCAATGGAGGTTAAGTATGAAGAGGAAGATACTGCTTTAATGCTACTTTGTTCACTGCCAAGTTCTTATACCAATTTTAGAGACACCATATTATACAGTCGTGATACTCTCACGCTTAATGAAGTTTATGAAGCTTTGAACTCTAAGGAGAAGATGAAATTAATGGTGCCTCATGATGTTTCGAGTTCATCCCAAGCCGAGGGATTATCTCTTCATGGTAGGACAAAGGAGAAGAACTCCAATAATGGAAACAGAGGCAAAAGTAAGAACGGCCACAGGGGCCGGTCGCAATCCAGAGACAAGAAGTATTGCAGGTATTGCAAGAGAGACGGGCATGACATCTCTGAGTGTTTCAAGTTGCAGAACAAGGAAAAGAGAAAAGGTAACAAACAAGGTGAAAATTCTGCTAACGTTGCTCGTGATGATAGTTCCGATGATGCTTTTGTTGTTATTGCTGGATGTGCTGAGACCAATGATGATTTGGTACTTGACACTGCATGCACTTTTCATATGTGCCCGCATAGAGATTTGTTTTCTACTTTTGATTCCACTA
Organism: Aegilops bicornis; assembly: GCA_021605145.1. Taxonomy (NCBI): domain Eukaryota; kingdom Viridiplantae; phylum Streptophyta; class Magnoliopsida; order Poales; family Poaceae; genus Aegilops; species Aegilops bicornis. The sequence goes on from CM038674.1 coordinate 654,942,306, forward strand.
CTTCTGCTGGTTCCGTTTTGGGTTTTGATAATTCACCATGCAAGATTGAAGGCATAGGTTCCGTTCGAATCAAGATGTTTGATGGCATGATCAGAACTTTGACAGATGTTCCGTATATTCCGAAGATGAAGAGAAATCTTATCTCTGTTAGTGCCCTTGATGCAAAGGGGTACAAGTATTCAGGTGGAGACAGTGTTTTGAAGGTCACCAAAGGCTCCCTTGTTGTGATGAAAGGCGACTTAAGTTCGACCAATGGTCTTTATTACCTTGAGGTTCTACTGCTTCGTAACGCTACTCCAGCTATTTCAAAGAATTCTGATTGTGATGCTGCTAACCTTTGGCATATGCGTCTTGGACATATGAGTGAACTTGGTTTGGCAGAGTTAAATAAGAGAGGTCTTCTTGATGGATATGAACCTGGTAAATTTAAATTTTGTGAGCATTGTATCTTCGGCAAGCACAAGAGAGTGAAGTTCAACACTTCGACTCATACAACCGAAGGTATTCTTGATTATGTTCATTCTGATTTATGGGGACCATCTCGCAAGAAGTCACTAGGTGGTGCTAGTTACATGCTGACAATTATTGATGATTATTCGAGAAAAGTTTGGCCTTATTTCTTGAAGCATAAATATGAAGCATTCTCAGCATTTAAGGAGTGGAGGATTATGATTGAAAGGCAAACTGAAAGGAAGGTAAAAATACTTTGCACTGATAATGGTATGGAATTCTGTTCTAAGCAATTTAAGAATTATTGCAAGTCTGAAGGCATTGTTAGACATTACACCGTTCCTTATACACCTCAACAAAACGGTGTTGCTGAGCGTATGAATAGGACCATTATTTCCAGGGCTCGTTGCATGTTGTCCAATGCAGGTCTGCATAGGCGTTTTTGGGCCGAGGCCGCTTCGACTACTTGTTATCTCATTAATCGTTCACCATCTATTGCTCTTAATAAGAGAACTCCAATTGAGGTATGGTCTGGTTGACCTGCTGATTATTCACAGTTGAGAGTTTTTGGTTGCACTACTTATGCTCATGTTGATAATGGAAAGTTCGAGCCTAGGGCTGTTAAGTGCATCTTTCTTGGTTATAAGTCTGGCGTTAAAGGTTTTAAATTGTGGAATCTTGAAACCCAGAAGGTTGTTATTAGCAGAAATGTTATCTTTAATGAATCTGCTATGTTACATGATGTTTCATCTACTAATGTTCCTGTTGAGAGTGAACAACAGCCTACTGTTCAGGAGCCTACTGTTCAGGTGGAGCATGTTATTGATTCAGGTGATACATCTGGTAATGAAAATGTTGATGCACATGATGAACCCGTCGTTGCTGATGAACATGTCACTCCTACTCCAAATCAGCATAAAGTTCCACCCAGTTGGAATCTCGCACGTGACAGAGTTAGACGGGGTATTAATAAACCTGACAGGTTAATTGAAGAGTGCAATATTGTTTCTTTTGCTTTATCTATTGTAGAAGAAATTGAAGGTAATGTTGAACCTTCTTCATATTCCGAGGCTATTATTTCTTTTGCTTTACCTAAAAACCATTCTTTTACCCACCTAAGCTAGTGTTACGAGGTAGTGCATGTGCAGTGCATTGGAAAAAATAGAGCTGATTACATCATTCAGCTTCGTGAGACTTCGCCAGAGCAGTTCGGAGACATGCAAGATTTCGTAAACGCCATTGGATTTAATAAGATAGAGGTATAATGTGATAATGATGTGTTGCCCATTTTGGTTTTACTTATATTTCCAATATAATAACTTGTCTTTTTTTGGGCACAAGGAAAACATGATGGCGTCATTTGTAAGGTCCGCCCTAAAGATGAAAGGATGAGGCTCTTCTCAATACGAAGAAGTACAATGCAGGACATCATGATTAGTTTCTCATTCCTTAAGCGATCTTAATCCTCTTATTACTCTAGGTCCTTGAGAATTTGTAAGACAACCGCTATACCCTTGTTCAATCTTTTAGAATTTGAAAGAAAGCCCATTCCTTTGTAGCTGAATATAGTTGTTCTTGCTAGATCGAGAGCACCTGTGCTAACTTAGATATGATACATGTTTCTTCAATAGCCCAAAGGGAATTATTCCCATGTTCTTCCGTAGTCCATAGTCTTCAACTATTGTTAATTGTAACTAAAGGTTCAAAGCTAGTTCATTTGAGTTTATCTTTTATATTTTAGAGCCGTGGTGAGAAACTAACTATGAATTATGTGCTTTCAAATTTTAAGCGATAATAGAAAATTTAAGCTTGTTTCCTGAGACGCATATATTCACTTTACTTGCTCAAGTAATTCTTTAATTATTTTTGTTCTCAACCGGATGCATATATTCACCATATCTATAACCTCTATTTGGTTCAAAAGCAAGCAAATTCATGGAACTTCTATTGTTAACAGTAGCAACATTACCTTGTTTTCTTCAGTATCATCAGCTTTTTTTGGTCTCACCGAATCAGGTTGAGAAGTGGAACCTTCCAACAATTGCTGCAGAACATCAAGTGGTGTTTTTCTCTATGTTGCACAAATAGTTAAGCATGATTATGTATTCTCCGCATGCTTAAATGTATGCATGTCTTTCTAGAGACTTGCGAAGGCCGAATACCTATGAGATATTATTGGTTCCAAGTCATGCTGCTGGAATATGTTGATTCCAAGTCAAGCAAATTATGTTGTTGATGTGAAGAACTGTTGCAAGATTAGATTTTTAACCGCTTTACACCATTTCAATTCAATATGGCAATCCCTCCCTCTCAAATGTTGTTCTATATAGAGGGGATGTGTGTGGCTGGAGGGAGATTTGAGGTTTCAACGGAATTGGGTGGAAGTCCCTCTATGCCAAACGAGTACTAATAATTGTCCAACTCTTATATACACTTCTACAAACTGGTTGACATATAAATGATCATTTCAGAATGGACAGAAACATTTTTTATGTTTCTAAGCATTAACAATATGAAGCCTAACAAAACTATCTGCATGTGTGTGTATGTCGTCTCGTCCATAACTTGAACAAGATCAGAAGCTCAGGGTGAGAGGGAGATGGCCACAGATAACAAGCTTCTTGGACATTGATGCCAATGGTATTGTCAAGGTGTCAGCAAAGGACAAGTCCACTGGCAAAGAGCAAAATGTCACCATCAAATCTTCAGGTGGTTTGTCTGACAGTGACATCGATCGAGGAGATGGTTTAGGAAGCCGAGCTAAATTCTCAGAGGGATCAGGAAAGGAAGTCTTTGATTGACCTTAGGAACTCTGCATGCACGACCATCTATAGCATCGAGATTATGAGCTTATATGACCAACTCAGGAACTCTGGAGGTGCCCCAATGCTCATGAAAAAGGCATTGGGGCTCATTAAAAAGGCATTGGGAGATGTGCATCTTCAGGTGGTTATGAGACGAGCTAGGACGAGCGCCACCTCATCATTGATGGCACTGGCCCGACAGGCCCACAATGTTGAACTGGACGTCTAACAAAGCTTTGGCTGATACTATGACGCCGAGTGCCCATAGTTGTTCCCACGTGGTGGTTAGTGTGTATAGGCCAGTGGCCAACTCAGAACAAATACCCAAACATGTTAGTGCATTAACAATTAAAAGTAGTGACGGCTGTCAGGAGAAGTCCGGAGCTACCACAACCTCCTGGGTGATACCGCTAAACAACCAGCCGCTACCGTAACATCTCGCGGGTGCTCTCCAGGCCTGCCCGGCTTTAAGAAAGGTATCTCTCGCGGGTGCTCTCTAGGCCCGCCCGACTTTAACAAGGTCTGAAGTAAAGTCAAGGTAACCGTGTGTCCAAAACATCAAGGGGGAAAACCTGAGGAATCACTCTCGATGGATCCCACTAGATGTAATCCTCAAGATGAACATAGGAGGAATCACCCTCGAGGTTCGCACTTTGAGGGGTTGCACGACAGAGTCATATCAGGAGTGGTGAATGATACGTCCATTTTGCATCATGCTTTTATATTGATATTTATTGCATTATGGGCTGCTATTACACATTATGTCACAATACTTATGCCCATTCTCTCTTATTTTACAAGGTTTACATAAGGAGGGAGAATGCCGGCAACTGGAATTCTGGGCTGGAAAAGGAGAAAATATTAGAGACGTATTCTGCACAACTCCAAAAGTCCTGAAACTCCACGAAAGTTATTTTTGGAAATAATAAAAAATACTGGAAGAAGAATCTATGTCAGGGGGGCCTCCACCTGTCCACGAGGGTGGGGAGTGCGCCATACCCCCCTAGGCGCGCCCCCTGCCTCGTGGGCCCCCTGTTGGCTCTCCGATGCCCATCTTCTGGTATATGAAGTCTTTCATCTGAAGAAAAATCATAAGCAAGCTTTCGGGACGAGACTCCGCCGCCACGAGGCGGAACCAATCTAGGGCTCCGGCAGAGCTGTTATGCCGGGGACACTTCCCTCCGGGAGGGGGAAATCATCGCCATCGTCATCACCAACCCTCCTCTCATCGGGAGAGGGCAATCTCCATCAACATCTTCACCAGCACCATCTCCTCTCAAACCCTAGTTCATCTCTTGTATCCAATTCTTGTCTCTAAGTCCGAGATTGGTACTTGTAGGTTGCTAGTAGTGTTGATTACTCTTTGTAGTTGATGCTAGTTGGTTTATTTGGTGGAAGATCATATGTTCAGATCCTTTATGCATATTAATACCCCTCTGATTATGAACATGAATATGCTCTGTGAGTAGTTACGTTTGTTCCTGAGGACATGGGAGAAGTCTCTCTATTAGTAGTCATGTGAATTTGGTATTCGTTCGATATATTGATGAGATGTATGTTGTCTATCCTCTAGTGGTGTTATGTGAACGTCGACTACATAACACTTCACCATTATTTGGGCCTAGAGGAAGGCATTGGGAAGTAATAAGTAGATGATGGGTTGCTAGAGTGACAGAAGATTAAACCCTAGTTTATGCGTTGCTTCATAAGGGGCTGATTTGGATCCATATATTTCATGCTATGGTTAGGTTTACCTTAATACTTTTGTTGTAGTTGCGGATGCTTGCAATAGAGGTTAATCATAAGTGGGATGCTTGTCCAAGTAAGGTCAGCACCCAAGCACCGGTCCACCCACATATCAAATTATCAAAGTACCGAACCGGAATCATATGAACGTGATGAAAACTAGCTTGATGATAATTCCCATGTGTCCTCGGGAGCGCTTTTCTGTATATAAGAGTTTGTCCAGGCTTGTCCTTTTCTACAAAAAGGATTGGGCCACCTTGCTGCACTTTATTTACTTTTGTTACTTGTTGCTCGTTACAATTTGTCTTATCACAAAACTATCTGTTACCTATAATTTCAGTGCTTGCAGAGAATACCTTGCTGAAAACCGCTTATCATTTCCTTCTGCTCCTCGTTGGGTTCGACACTCTTACTTATCGAAAGGACTACGCTAGATCCCCTATACTTGTGGGTCATCAAGACTCTTTTCTGGCGCCGTTGCCGGGGAGTGAAGTGCCTTTGGTAGGTGGAATTTGGTAAGGAAAAATTTATATAGTGTGCTGAAATTTACTGTCACTTATTACTATGGAAAGTAATCCTCTGAGGGGCTTGTTCGGGGTATCTTCACCCCGACCAGTAGAGCAAAGAGTTGCTCCTCAACCTACTGAACCTACTGAAAATGAGAATGTCTACTTTGAAATTCCTTCCGGTATGTTAGAAAAACTGCTAGCTGATTGTTTTGCAGGAGATGGAACAATGCATCCTGATGAGCACCTAATATATGTGGATGAAGTTTGTGGATTATTTAAGCTTGCAGGTATACCCGATGATGTTATTAAGAAGAAGGTCTTCACTTTATCTTTCAAGGGAGATGCATTGACATGGTATAGGCTATGTGATGATACGGGGTCATGGAACTACAAACGATCGAAATTGGAATTTCATCAGAAGTTTTATCCTATGCATCTTGTTCATCGTGATCGCAATTATCTATATAACTTTTGGCCTCGCGAAGGAGAAAGCATCGCTCAAGCTTGGGGGAAATCAATGTTATATTCATGCCCCAATCATGAGCTTCCAAGAGAAATAATTATTCAAAGTTTTTATGCTCAGCTTTCTGATAACAATCGCACCATGCTCGATACTTCTTCTGCTGGCTCTTTTATGATGAAGACTATTGAATTCAAATGGGATTTATTGGATAGAATTAAACGCAACTCTGAAGATTGAGATCTCGACGAAGGTAAGGAGTCAGGTATTGTCGTGGCTCTAAGTATGACAGTAGTGTAGGGGGGTAGGAATGGAGAGGCAAGATCCTAGCTATAGAGTAGTTGTGTACGCAAGGGATTTACGAGTTCAGGCCCTTCTCGGAGGAAGTAACAGCCCTACGTCTCGGAGCCCGGAGGCGGTCGACTGGATTATGTGTGTATGAGTTACAGGGGTGCGAACCCTTTACACTGAGGAGGGGGGTGGCTTATATAGAGTTCGCCAGACCCCTCCGGCCCTCAGTTATGCAGGGTTTAAGGTACATTAAGATCGGGCGTTACTGGTAACGCCACAAATAAAGTGCTATTATGGCTATAAAGTCTACTTAATGACCGGCCGATCGTGTGCAGAGTGACTTTAGATCTCCTGGCTGTCAAGTGGTTGGCTTCATGGTCGAGTGTCTTCGAGTCCGTCGAGTGGAACACTTCCGTGTCGATTGAAAGGTGGTTTCTTCTAGAGATCTCCTTGGAGAGGGTAGTTTGGACAGGTCCATGACCCTACCCTAGGTACATAGCTTCATCATTAGCCCCCAAATGGATCGAGGTTTGAGTGGGGAAGGAGTTGAGAACTCTTCCGACCCATTTTTCGTGCTATGAGTGTATCTTGTTCGGGATCCATGAACTTAAGTAACGACACCAACTTAATTTTTGGTCGCCTTGATCCATTCTTAGTTTCAGTCGAGTGAATTTCGTTACTTGAAAAGCTCCGAGTGACGGTGTGGATGAGATCCTCCGTCTGACAAGTTGTTCTGCTGCTCGCGGATTTTGCGAGATTCGAATTTTGGGAAGCGCGCAGGGCGGAGGAGGCTGCAGTAATCGGACGGGATAGGACGGAGACGCCTCGATCTCCATGCCACCGTTTTCACCACGTATCACGCGCGCGACTGTTGCGGGATCTGACAGGATCGTCTAGGCCTATAGGTCAGTCACTCGGAAGCAACTCCATATAAGCCGCTGGCCCAGGGCTTTTGAACAGTGCGCCTTCATTTTTCCTCTTTCTTCTCGAATTCCTCTGCCACCTCTATCTCGTCCCGGTGCCGCCGGTCTGTTCGACCTTCGTCTGCGGCGATGGTGAAGGAGAAGACGGCGGCCCTGGAGCGCGCGAAAAAGGCGACGGCGCAGGCGAAGGCGAAGAGGTCCGGCCGGGGCGGATCTTCCTCAAGGTCTGCCTTGCCGCGGGGCTGGATCCAGGGCGATTGGATGCCCTCGGCGATTCGTCAGGAAGACATTGACGACCTGGCCGAGGGGGGACTCATTCTCCACAAATCTGCGCGCCTCCCGGGCAACGAGATCGAGCCGCAGCCTCTCGAGGGTGAGTGTGTCCTTATCGCCACTCACGTCGACCACGGATTCTCCCTGCCCCCTCATCCTTTTTTCCGGAGTTTCTTGAACTTTTTCGGAGCGCAACTTCATCACTTTACTCCAAATTCCATCGTGTATCTTGCTGCCTTCGTGTCTTTCTGCGAGAATTTCTTGGGTTGCCGTCCTCATTGGGGCCTCTTCAAGCACATTTTCACTTGTTGTTCTCAGTCGGTTAAGAAAGCCAAGTCGAGTGAAAATAAGACGCAAGTGATTCAGATGTGCGGGGGTCTCACTACTAGGGAAAAGCCTAGCAGCAGCCCGGGTTTTGGGCCTCTCAGTAGCGCGGGGACAGGCGCTACTAATAAGGCACTACAGCTAACGTATAGCAGTAGCGCCTGTTGTCCCACGCTACTGCTATACATGAATAGCTGTAGCGCTGTTTAGAAAAGGGCGCTGCTGATATTATCTGCAGCAATGTTTACCGGGAAGCGCTACTGGTAATGCGGCGCTACTGCTAAATTTTCCCCCCTCGCTACTACTAGTTTTATTATTATTTTCCTGCATATTTGTTTTTGTATTTGTTTTGTATTTGAATAGGCTTTATACAATAATCTTTAGCATATCATACACATACAAATGTAATCATAGCATATACATACAATTAGTCTCATCAAATCATGTCATCATCATAATCATCATCCAACACAAAGTGGTCTCTCGTCATCATCTCGAAAATAGCGATACAAGTCATCGATTACTTGCAAATACATCGTCATCCATCTAAACAATGGTATACGCGAGAAGAGCTATCACTTTGAGTACCTGAGTTCGTATCCCTCTCTCGCATGTCTCAGTCTCAGCACCGGTCTGCGTGTCGGTCTTAGTCCCCGATGCCACCGGGCCTAGCAACAACATCGGTTGATCGTCGGTAAGGCCAAAAAATTCGTCTGCAGCCCGGTAGGCGTCGTCGCAATCACCAGAACCCTGTCCTTCATCGTTGCTAGCCATGTTTCCTATGATTAAATCTAGTCAATTAATTCTAGACCTAATAAAATGAATAATGACATAAAAAAGGCATATTGTTTTGCAGGAATGTTGACTCCTTCCTAGTGCGGCAAACCCCGGGCACTCGATATGTCCTAGTTTGTAGCACAAGTCATGCCGAAATTCACGAAAAATTTCGGCATCACCTTTGCTAAAAAGTGGACAAATCGAGAACCTGAAATTTGCCGGAATAGAAATGAATCAACAGTCCGGCAAAACACATGTCCAAATATACACGAGTAACAAAATGTCCAAATTTCACAAGCTAATTCAAAAACAAAGTGTAGAAGAAAATTCATTTAACTACTAATAGAACAAAATTCAGTTAACTTTAGTGCTCTATAATGATGAAAGGAAAAAAATTCAGTTAACTACTAATTTCATTCATTTAGGTTATTCATTTAACATCACCTAATTAACCTCTTGTACCACTACTACTACCAGCACTACTAACCTAATTAACCTAGCAAAACTCTAGTGCCCTAACTGAAAAACATCTAATTAACATCTACTAGTACCACTATTGCCCTAACCTAATTAACATCTACTAGTATCACTATATACTATACAAGCATCATCTACCCTAATTAAACCCTACTGCCCTAACTAACTTTTGTTGTAAACAAATTTTTTTGCTCTAAACTAATTTTTGCTCTAACATCTACTACTTAACATCCTTTGCTCTAAACTAAATTTTTTGCTATAAACAAACTTTTGCTCTACTAAATTTTTCTAAAATGCAGAGAGAGAGGAATCAGGGGGAGGGGTGGGGGACTTACAGAGAGGGGAGAGACGGTGGCGGGGAGGTGCTCGGTGACGGAGGCAGGGGCGGAGAGGGCGGGCTCGGGCACGGGCAATGGCGGTCCTGGGCGGGCTCGAGGCGGTGAGGTGGAGGCGCCGACGGCGACGTGCCGAGGGCGGCCTCGGGCGGGCCGGTGAGGCTGAGGGCGGCCTCGGGCGGCGGCGGTGAGGATGACGGCGGCCTCGGGGGGAGACGGTGAGGTTGCGGGCGTCCACGCCGGCAGGAGACGGCGGTGAAGTGGGGCGACGGCGAATTGGGAGACGGCGGTGAGGGCGAGGGATTTGGGGAAGAAGTGTGGTGGCCGGGGGGCGGGGGGAAACCGCTGTTTAAGTGAAACGTAATGGTAGCGCGTTTCCGAAACGCGCTGTAGCTAAGTTAGCTACAACGCGTTTCCTGAAACCCGCTACTGCTATTCCTTTCTCCTTTTTCCCCTTTTTTCTTTTATTTTTCTTTACATTTTATTTTTTTTCCTTTCTCCTTTTTCTATTTCTTTCATTTTCATTTACTTTTCTACTTGTTTTTCACTTTATTTTATTTCCGTTAGCAGCAGCGCCTTACACGTAAGCGCGCTACAACTAAGGAGAGTAGCAGTAGCGATGGGCCAGTATACGCGCTACTGCTAGGTTGGGCTAGCCATGTGTGCCCAATTCAAACATAGTAGCAGCGCATTTCGCTTGTACGCGCTACTGCTAAAGTCATAGCAGTAGCGAGGTTTATTTACGTGCGCTGCTACTAAGTTGCAGTAGCGTTTGATTTTGTACAGCGCTACTAGTAACATTCTGTGTATAAGGTTTTCCCTAGTAGTGTCTTGGGATCCAGATGAGAAGTAAAAGTTCTTTTCCAACTATGATTCTTCCTGACTCAGTCCGCGGGTGGCAGTCGACCTGGTTCTGCTGCAAAGACCAGCCGACCCAGTGTCAGCGACGGTCTTCCCCTTTCTCCTGAACCGAGCAGACAAACCTTCTTCTCTGAAAGTGACACCGGAAGAGAAGGCACAAGTCAAAGTGTTGGTTGGTCGAGTGGTTCAGCTTGTCCGCGACGGGGTGACTGGTAAGGATTTGCTAGAGATCTTCCTACGGAGATGTATCCAACCGCTCCAAGCTCGTGACCATCCGATGTGGATGTATTCGGTCTCGAAGACACCACTCGGATTCACCCAGAGGAGGTCGACGAGGCTACGTTGGAGGGGTGGTTGTCAAGCATCACAGGGAACAAAGATAACCCCCGAGGAGCCAGGAGGATTCCTCCACTCGACCAATCGTATGAAGTAGATCAGGTCTGATTCTGCATCTCTGACTGTGGTCTTGCTTTCTTCATTCTGTTTGCTTAAAATCAATCGACTGACTTTTGTCTTGTTTGTTGTCTTCTAGACCATTACTGACATGTACTCGATGCCCAATGCGGTGCAAGAACAGACCGAGGAGGAGGAGGCGAGCGGAGGCGAAAGTGGGGAGGAGTGGCAATCTGATGGTGAGGGGGCAGAGGATGACGACGGCTCCAGTGAAGAGGAGGAGGAGGAAGTCGATCCTCCTCGCACGGAAAGGCGATCCAAGCTTATCCACAACCCCGCGAGCGAGCGTGGCAAAGCGGCCGCGCCTGTTGGGCAGTCGTCAAAACGCCCTCCGACGACTTCTCCGGCGCCGACTGAAAAAGCGCTGAAGCATCCGCAGGCGGCGTCATCAAAGCCGCCGAAGGCCTTGCCCAAGATGAGAATGACCATTCCTACCATTTCCGGGTAATAGCAGAACTTGTATTTTCTCGTTTAGCATGGACAGACTCTTGGTCGACTCATTGAATAACCGACTGGTTTCTGAAATCTGCAGTGCTGCTACCTCCGAGACCTCCGCCAAGAACGAAGACCAGGAAATGGAAGACGCTGTCACTTCCAACCTTGGTACGATTTTTGTAGTTTCACTTTTGGTCGATTGGATTTTCGTTTTTCACTTTGGATTTTTCCTGTAGCTCCTCCTCATGTCATTGATCTCCCTGATGATGACGACGAGGTGCCACTGAGGGAGAGGAGGAATAAAAAGGCGCCGGCTGGCAAGACTACTCAGATTGCATCAGTGCCTGAGACATCGGTTCAAGAGGGTGATGATGTCACTTGGCATTCCGTGTCCTTCGCTGTGCCGCTGACGAGTGTCTGGCCTTCATCGTCGACTGCTGACCCTCCCTCCCTTTTCGCCACACACCACATCCCAGAGGACCAAGTGGGTGCTGCTAAGGAGGCTATACGCCAGGCGGGGATCATGATGGAGCAGGTGAAGGCGATCCGGGAAGCCAGCCAAGTGGCCTATGATGCTAGCTCAGCCCTTCAGAGCAACGTCCAGGTTAGTTGGTCACCGCTTGTTCTGTTAGGATATGCTATCGGAAGACCTTTTTTTTCGAAGATCTTTGCATCTGTACACCCACTGGGTGTGTCGATTAAATTTTTGGATCGGTGGGGGCACGCTGAGTGCACCCACTGGGTGTAGTCCCCGAGACTATGGTGGACTGCTGGCAGTCGACTGTAGTCTTTGTATTTTGAATTTCTTCACTCTAACTTCTTCACTCGGTCTGGTCGGACCATGTCGAATGGAATCTTGGAACCAGTGGGGGCACGCTGAGTGCACCCACTGGGTGTGGTCCCCGAGACCATGATCGACTGTTGGCAATCGACTAAGGTCTGAAGAACCTGTATTTTTTTTGGATGATCATGATGAGACCATGGCTGACTGCTGGCAGTTAGCTATGGTTTTAGGATCATAACCTCTTTTTCTCTTTCGGTCGACTGATCGGATCAAGTCGGTAGAACCAGTGGGGGCACGCTGATTGCACCCACTGGGTGTAGTCCCCGAGACTACTGTCGAATATTTTGATTCGGCTGTAGTCTTAGAAATGTTACGATTTTTCTCTTAGTCACTCGGAAGCAACCTATCTTTGATGTCTGTCGACTGACCCTTCGCATAAATCTTGCGAGCTTGTGACTCGCTATACTGAATTGGAAAACAAACAGATCCAGCTCAACCTTGACTTGAAGCTTGTTCAGGAGAACTTTCAAAAGGCGAAAGACGAAGCAAAAGGTACGACTGGTGAGAATTTGACTTCTGCCTTTATCTTTCGGCCCATTCCTGATTCTGATCTCATTGTTATTTTGCAAATAAAATGAAGGAGGCTCTGAATAAGAAGGACCATGACCTTGCCGAGGCGCAGAAGGCGGCTTTGGACAAAATGAAGCTTGCGGAAGAAAAACTGGCTTCAGTCGGTAAACTTGAGGAGGAGAACGCCAATCTGAAAGCTGCTCTCGACGCGGCCAACAAGGAGGTCAGTCGTCTGAAGAATGATAAGATAGCTCTGAGTGACAAGGCTAGTGAACTGGTGGGGAAGAGGAACGATCTGGAGGCCTATCTGGGGGGGCTCGCCAAGAAGTTATTCATCATGCTTGAGGGTAATCTCTCCTACCCGACTGACTTGTTATCATCGACTCATCGTAGAACTGCTGGTTTATCTTTCAACTGTGTTTACAAAATTCTGCCAAAACTTCGAGGAGGAGACCAGTCGAGTGGAGACAGGCTTGGATCCCATTAACTCTCCTGTGAAGGATGAAACTGCTATGAACGTGCTCCGACTGGAGTCTCGTGTTGCTGGTGTGGTTGACTACCTTGCTCGACTGAAGGTTGCGGCGTCACGAATCGACACAACACTCTGGCGAGGAGCGACGCTTCAAAATGACCTCGAGTCTCTAATGACTCGATTGAATGAAGTTCCAGGTCGAGTGCAAGAATGGAAGAAGTCTTCTGCCAGGTGCGGCGCTGACGTTGCCCTGTCCCTGGTCCGCGTTCACTGCAAGGATGCGCGAGAGGAGAAGCTGGCGTCCATGAAAGTTGCCAATACCAAGAAGCACGACTTCCAATCTTTCATGGAGACCTTCATTGCTGCTGCCACTCGGATTGCTGACGGAATTGACTTGGACCAGTTTGTCGCGCCCTCCAGTCCTCCACCTGAGGAGTAAGAAAAACTTCTATGCTTCGCTTTAAATTTGCCTCGGGATGCCGAGTGGTTTTGTAACCGATAAACTTTTATAGGCTTGACGCCTGAGCACTTCTAAATCCATAGGACATTATCTGAACTTGGCTTATCGTTGAATACGCTTGCATTTGCCTTCGAGCAAACTTTGTTCTTCACTCGGAATATACTTTAGTGCTTGAGACGCAGCCCTGAGGTGGAGAATCCAGTCGACCTACACTTCATCGCTCTTGCTGGTAGGGATGGAGCACAAATTGTATTTGTGGCGTAGATCTTAAGGAGAAGGCAGCAGTCGACCTGCACCTCGTCGTCTTTGCAGAGCGCACGTTGTATTTGTGGTGCAGCTCCGAAGGAGAAGGTAGCAGTCGACCTGCACCTCGTCGTCCTTGTAGAGCGCACGTTGTATTTGTGGCGTAGCTCCGAAGGAGAAGGTAGCAGTCGACCTGCACCTAGTCGTCCTTGCAAAGCGCACGTTGTATTTGTGGCGTAGCTCCGAAGGATAAGGTAGCAGTCGACCTGCACCTCGTCGTCCTTGCAGAGCGCACATTGTATTTGTGGCGTAACTCCGAAGGAGAAGGTAGCAGTCGACCCGCACCTCGTCGTCCTTGCAGATCGGAATGGATTTCATACTTAGGCGAGCACTTGGACTGCAGCTAAGCCTCCGAGTGGGAGGTTTGCTCTCCACTCGGTAGGATTTTCAAATACTTAGGCGAGTACTGGTCTGCAGCTAAGCCTCCGAGTGGGAGGTTTGCTCTCCACTCGGTAGGATTTTCAAATACTTAGGTAATCTTGGACTGCAGCTAAGCCCCCGAGTGGGAGGGTTGCTGTCCACTCGGTAGGATTTTTAAATTCTTAGGCGAGTATTGGACTGCAGCTAAGCCCCTGAGTGGGAGGGTTGCTCTCCACTCGGTAGGATATTCAAATACTTAGGCGAGTACTGGACTGCAGCTAAGCCCCCGAGTGGGAGAGTTGCTCTCCACTCGATAGGATTTTCAAATACTTAGGCGAGTACTGGACTGCAGCTACGCCCTCGAGTGGGAGAGTTGCTCTCCACTCAGTAGGATTTTCAAATACTTAGGCGAGTACTGGACTGCAGCTAAGCCCCCGAGTGGGAGAGTTGCTCTCCACTCGGTAGGATTTTCAAATACTTAGGCAAATCTTGGACTGCAGCTAAGCCCCAGTGGGAGGTTGCTCTCCAGTCGGTAGGATTTTCAAATACTTAGGCGAGTACTGGACTGCAGCTAAGCCCCCGAGTGGGAGGGTTGCTCTCCACTCGGTAGGATTTTCAAATACTTAGGCGAGTACTGGACTGCAGCTAAGCCCCCGAGTGGGAGGGTTGCTCTCCACTCGGTAGGATTTTCAAATACTTAGGCGAAACGGATTCGCAGCTAAGCCCCCGAGTGAGAGGCTTGCTCGTCACTCTGTAGGAATTTTTTTTTACAAACTTAGGCGAAACGGATTCGCAGCTAAGCCACCCACTGGGGGATTTCTCACGTAAACAAAAGCAACAACAATCAATTGGAAAATTATAACACTCTTGTCTTTGATAAACAAACTACAGAGGTACTTTTTATTACATCTCATCCGAGTTAGTACTTAAGTATAAAAGGGGCGGAGCAGCTCCGCATTCCAAGCTCGTGGCTCATCAATCTGGCGATCGACATTGTAAAGATGGTACGCTCCGTTGTGGAGAACTTTGGTGATGATGAAGGGACCTTCCCAAGTAGGGGTGTGTTTGTGTGGCTTCTGTTGATCCACTCGGAGGACTAAGTCTCCTTCTTGGAAGGCTCGACTCTTCATGTTTCTGGCATGGAATCGACGCAATTCATGCTGATAGATAGTCGATCGGATCATGGCCATCTCTCCTTCTTCTTCTAGAAGGTCGACTGCGTCCTGCCAGGCTTGTTCTGGTTCATCTTCAGAGTAGAGCTCGACTTGGGTGCATTGTGAAGCAGGTCACTCGGCAGAACTGCTTCAGCTCCATAGACCAGAAAGAATGGAGTTCGCCTAGTCGACCGATTAGGAGTAGTCGTCAATCCCCAAAGAACTGATGGAAGTTCATCGACCCACGCGCCTCTTGCGTGTTTGAGATCACGCATCAACCGGGGTTTCAGTCCTTTGAGAATTAGGCCGTTTGCTCTTTCTCGTCATCCATTCGACCGGGGTGAGCGACAGGCGTAGTCGACTTCGGCGTGCCTTGAGAAGCGCAAAAGGCTCTGAATTGGTCGGAATCGAAGTTTGACCCATTATCAGTGATGATGCTATGCGGAACTCCATATCTGAATATTAACTCTCTGATGAAGCTGATAGCAGTGCCGGCATCAAGATTCTTGATAGGCTTGGCTTCAATCCGCTTAGTGAACTTGTCGACTGCCACCAGTAAATGGGTGAGGCCGCTCCTGCCTGTTCTTAGTGGTCCAACCGTATCTAATCCCCAAACAGCGAAGGGCCAGACGAGTGAAATGGTCTTCAAGGCTGAGGCGGGTTTGTGTGACATATTGGAATAGAACTGACATCCTTCACACTTGTCGACTATCTCCTTCGCCATTTCATTTGCTCTTGGCCAGTAAAACCCCGCTCGGTATGCTTTAGCCACAATGGTCCGAGAGGACGCATGATGGCCACAGGTCCCCGAGTGGATATCGTCAAGAATTATCTGACCTTCTTCTGGTGTTATACATTTCGGGGCTCGATCGCGCTTTCCACATAACTGTCCCTTTATCACAGTAAAGGCCTTGGATCGACGGACGATCTGTTGAGCCTCTTCTTCATTCTCTGGGAGCTCTTTCCCTAGGATATACGCGATGTACGACACTGTCCACTCGGGAGTGATGACCAAAACCTCCATGATCAGGTCGACCACAGCTGGGACCTCAACTTCAGTCGGATCCGTGGCACTTTTTGGCTGCGGGGCTTCTTCGGTGAAAGGATCCTCTTGAACTGATGGTGTGTGGATGTGTTCCAAAAACACATTACTGGGAATGGCTTCTCTCTTAGAACCTATTTTTGCCAAATCATCAGCCGCTTGATTTTTTAGTCGGGCTATATGATGAAGCTCTAACCCCTCGAATTTCTTCTCTAGCTTTCTCACTGCATTGCAGTAACCAGTCATGGCTGGACTTCTGACGTCCCACTCCTTCATCACTTGGTTCACCACCAAATTTGAGTCGCCATAGACCATGAGGCGACGGACGCCGAGTGAAATGGCCATACGCAACCCATACAAAAGTGCTTCGTATTCTGCTTCGTTATTGGAGAAATCAAAGTGAATCTGAAGCACATATCTGAGCTTATCTCCTTGGGGGGACACCAACACTACCCCAGCACCGGAACCATTCAGCATCTTAGATCCATCAAAGAACATGATACGGTGCTCCAAGTGAACTTGAGTCAGCAGTTGCTGTTCCATCCACTCGGTGATGAAATCTGCTATTGCTTGGGACTTGATGGCTTTCTTTGCCTCAAACTTGATATCTAGGGGAAGGAGTTCAATCGCCCATTTTGCCACTCGACCAGTTGCATCTCTGTTGTGCAGAATCTCTGACAATGGAGCGTCGCTGACGACTGTAATGGAATGATTAGAGAAGTAATGAGCAACCATCTTCGTGGTAATATAAATCCCATATACAAGCTTCTGATAATGAGGGTATCTTTGCTTTGATGGGGTCAAAACTTCAGAAATATAATATACTGGGCGCTGAACTTTAAAGGCTTTTCCTTCTTCTTCCGCTCGACCGTAAATCAGATCTTGATGACTTGTCCTGTGGCTGCAATGTAAAGCAGCAAAGGCTCTTTGCTGATCGGGGCAGCAAGCACCGGCTGGGTGGAGAGCAGTGCTTTTAGCTCTGCAAATGCTGCAATAGCTTCAGGAGTCCACTCGAACTTGTCTGACTTCTTCATCAGTCGGTAAAGAGGCAATGCCTTTTCACCGAGATGAGAGATGAATCAACATAAAGTGGCCAAGCAACCAGTAAGCTTTTGGACATCGTGCACATGCACAGGACGTTTCATTCGGAGTATAGTACCAACTTTTTCTGGATTGGCGTCGATTCCTTGTTCGGAATCGAGAAAACCGAGTAACTTTCTGCCAGGAACTCCGAATGTGCACTTTGATGGATTAAGCTTGATATCGTACCTCCTTAGGTTGGCAAATGTCTCAGCAAGGTCAGTCAGCAGGTCGGAACCTTTCCGTGACTTGACCACAATATCATCCATGTATGCTTCCACATTCCGACTGATCTGAGTGAGCAAACACTTCTGAATCATCATCATGAACGTGGCCCCGGCATTCTTGAGGCCGAATGGCATGGTGACATAACAGAAGCACCCGAATGGAGTGATGAAAGCTGTTTTGATCTCATCAGGTCCATACAAACGGATATGATGGTAACCGGAATATGCGTCTAAAAAAGACAGGCGCTCACATCCCGCAGTCGAGTCGACTATTTGATCGATGCGGGGGAGAGGAAAATGATCTTTCGGGCAGGCCCGATTGATATGTTTGAAGTCGATGCACATGCAAAGCGAATTGTCCTTCTTGGGGACCATGACAACATTGGCGAGCCACTCGGAGTGATAAATATCTCGGATAAACTCCGCTGCTAAGAGCCGAGCCACCTCCTCGCTAATGGCCTTTCTTTTCTGGACGGCGGACAGTCGAAGATGTTCTTTGACAGGTTTCACTTTTGAGTCGACTCGTAGGAGGTGCTCAGCCAGCCCCCTGGGAACACCCGGCATGTCAGAAGGTTTCAATGCGAAGATGTCCCAGTTCTCACGGAGGAACTGGATGAGCGCTTCTTCCTATTTGGAGTCGAGTGTTGTAGAGATATGAGTCGGAGCAGCACTAGGGTCGGTTGGGTGAATGTGAATCGGTTTTGTCTCACTAGACGACTCAAACACTGATTCCGTAGCGGGCTTCTTGGCCCGCAACAAATCACTCGGGTCTGTAGTTTTCTGGTATTCCTGCAGCTCTACCATTGCCATCTGAGCATCGGCGATCTTTGAGCCTTTCTGAAAGCACTCTTCCGCCTTCTTCCGATTGCCAGTAATAGTGATCACACCTTTAGGACCAGGCATCTTCAATTTGAGGTACACATAACATGGTCAGGCCATGAAACGTGCATAAGCTGGCCTCCCCAAAATAGCGTGATAAGCACTCTGGAAATCCACAACTTCAAACGCCAACTTTTCTTTGCGATAATTCTTGGAATCACCGAAAACCACATCAAGAGAAATTTGGCCGAGTGACTCAGCCTTCTTTCCAGGAATGACTCCATGGAAACTCATGTTCTTTGATGCGAGTGCGGACATCGGAATACCCATCCCTTTCAACGTCTCGCATATAGTATATTCAGGCCATCGCCACCATCCATCAAAACTTTAGTCATCGAAAGTGCCTTCGACGAATGGGTCGACCACGAGCTTGCCTCCCAGGGGTGGCTATGTGTGCGGTGATCGGTGGTCGAATGTGATGGCGATGCGAGACCATTTCAGATAAGCGGGTGTCGCCGGAGCAACCATATTCACTTCTCGGTTGATAACTTTCAATCGACTTTTGCTTTCGACGTCAGCAAAAATCATCAGGGTGGAATTGACCTGGGGATATCCATCATCACTATCTTCTTTGTCCTCAACTTTGTCCGATTCCTTTTCCTTATCTTTGGGCTGTTTCCCCTGGAATTGCTGGTTCAAGAGCCAACACTGTCGAGTGGTATGTTTCGGGTAAATGAGTTTACCCTCCTCATCTTTCTTCGTGTGGATGTGGCACGGTAAATCCAACACGTCATTCCCTTCCTTGTCGTTCACCTTCTTAGGGTTTCAAGACCCTTTGGGCTTCCCTTTAAACTTTCCTTGAGTCATGGCCAAG
The DNA here is from genome assembly GCA_021605145.1 of Aegilops bicornis. Taxonomy (NCBI): domain Eukaryota; kingdom Viridiplantae; phylum Streptophyta; class Magnoliopsida; order Poales; family Poaceae; genus Aegilops; species Aegilops bicornis. Next base: position 654,961,569 of record CM038674.1, read on the forward strand.
GCTTCTCCAGGAGCAGCTGGCTCGGCTTTTCGCTTCTGCTTCCGACTGGAGTTCCCTCCTCCGGTTTCGTGGGCGACTGACTTGTGCTTGCCACTCCGGAGCCGATCCTCTTCTTCACCATTGGCATACTTGGTGGCAATCTCCATCATTTGACTCAAAGACATGTCTCCGGTTCGACCGAATTTTAGATTTAGCTCTCTGTATTTAACGCCTTCCTTGAAGGCACAGACTGCCTGGTGATCAGATACATTCTCTACCGTGTGATGGAACGTGATCCATCTCTGGATGTAATCCCTCAAAGTTTCATTCGACTTCTGCACACAAGATTGCAACTCTGTCAACCCTGCTGGTCGCTTGCAAGTTCCTTCAAATGTTCTGACAAACACTCGAGCCAGATCTTCCCAAATGTAAATGTTGCAGGGTGCTAGCTGATTCAACCATGCTCTGGCCGAGCCCTCCGACATAAGAGGCAGGTGTTTCATGGCTACTTCATAGTTGCCGCCGCCAATCTGAACAGCCACTCGGTAGTCTTCAAGCCAAGTATCAGGCTTAGACTCACCAGTGAACTTACTGGCTCCAGTCGCCAACCTGAAGTTGGGAGGAATCACCGCGGCCCTGATGGCTCTGCTGGAACACTCTGGTCCTGAGACGTGTACTCTGCTGCTGGTGGGTACATCTCTATCATGAACTTCTCGGTGAGCTCTGTTCCTGTCGACCAAACCTTGAACGATAATGGATCTCGCATCAAAGCCTAGTTCCCTGGGGTCGACTGGAATCCGCCGCCCAACAACGTGATGGCGTCTGTCATCCTGCTGTCGAGGCGCGTACGATCCACTCCTTGGGGAAGGGGTGGGCACTCGACGTCGATCATCACGGTCGAGTCGGTGATCGTACTGCTCACGGTTCTGGTACTGATCACGCCGGTCTCCACGTCCCTCACGCCTCGGGGGCGATCTTGGGCTATGGGCCGACTGGACTGTATTTGCAGCGATGGATCTGCTGTGAATCCTATTCTGCGACTGCGATACAACTGAATTTTGATCTCCTGCTACCCGGAGTAATGCTTTGATCTGTAACAAGCCTCTGCCAGCCTCTGATTGGGAAGGCTGAATCGACTCTGCTATACGGGCTGCAGCTACTAAATTCTGAATCGGAGTTCGATATACCTGAGTTGGTGGTAGAAAGAGTTGACATCGACTGGATTCTGGAACCTATTGCCGCGCACACTCGTCGAGTGCTCGCTGGAGGTTCTCCAGTCGAGTGCGCTCAGCCAAGTTGGGCAAGCGCGCATCCTCTAAGGCACGAGCCTCGGGGGCTTCTCCAACGATAGGAGTGTGCAGCGCATCCATGTTCCGGCGGCGAAGTTCTTCCCTCTACGGCGAAGTGAGGGGCTCGGGGAGATACTCTTCATGGGCATGCGACGGATCGCCTCCGCCGTCGCCTCCGTTGGTGCGGGGAAAACCGGGAGGACTGCGTGGTCCATCGACCATCAGAACCTCCGCTGCTGGATCACTGTTGTCGCACTCAGATGCAGTCTCTGCGGAGCCAGTCGACAGGTCGAACAGGCCATAGAGAGATTCGTCAGGCTCGATCGCCGCGACTTGGGGGGTGGCCGACTAGCGAGCCACCGCGTGTCTCACCCACCGCTGAATTCTCGACCGACCGGAGCGCTTGCACCGGCGGGAAATAGGGAGGGAAGACGACACAGGAGCCGACCGATACTGGGTCGACGGTTGCCCCAGGAGGACGTCGCGGACGCACGCGCAAAAGTGTGTCGCCCCACGGACAGGGAGCGCGTCAATGTCGAGCGGAGCCTCCTGAAGCCAAGCGGAGTCGTCGGCGATGAACGTGAGTGCGCCGAGACGGATCTCGCGGCCCTCAACCAGAGCTCTGCCTGAAACCATGATGAAGGAGATCGGAAAAATCGCAACTTCTCCAATAAGTCGCTAAGACACCTGCCCCATGGTGGGCGCCAACTGTTGTGGCTCTAAGTCTGGCAGTAGTGTAGGGGGGTAAGAATGGAGAGGCAAGATCCTAGCTATGGAGTAGTTGTGTACGCAAGGGATTTACGAGTTCAGGCCCTTCTCGGAGGAAGTAACAGCCCTACGTCCCGGAGCCCGGAGGCGGTCGACTGGATTATGTGTGTATGAGTTACAGGGGTGCGAACCCTTTACACTGAGGAGGGGGTGGCTTATATAGAGTTCGCCAGACCCCTCCGGCCCTCAGTTATGTAGGGTTTAAGGTACATTAAGATCAGGCGTTACTGGTAACGCCACAAATAAAGTGCTATGATGGCTATAAAGGCTACTTAATGACCGGCCGATCGTGTGCAGAGTGACTTTAGATCTCCTGGGTGTTGAGTGGTTGGCTTCATGGTCGAGTGTCTTCGAGTCCGTCGAGTGGAACACTTCCGTGTCGATTGAAAGATGGTTTCTTCTAGAGATCTCCTTGGAGAGGGTAGTTTGGACAGGTCCATGACCCTACCCTAGGTACATAGCTTCATCAGGTATGACACCTAAGTTTGATTGTGTTAAATGTTTTATGGATACCAATTTTTTCCATAAGTTTAGCACTAAATATGGACTTGACTCTGAGATAGTAGCCTCTTTCTGTGAATCTGTTGCTGCTTATGTTGATCTCCCTAAGGAGAAGTGGTTTAAATATCATCCTCCCATAGAAGTAAAAGTAGCTGCACCTATTAAAGTTGAAGAAAAAGACTATCACTTATAATGATCCTATTGTTCCTACTGCTTATGTTGAGAAACCACCTTTCCTGTTAGGATAAAGGATCATGCTAAAGCTTCAAGCGTGGTCCGTAAAAGCAATATTAGAACTTATACACCTCTGAGCAAATTAAAGTTGAACCTAATATTGCTATTGTTAAAGATCTCTTGTCCGATAATATCGATGGGCATGTTATTCATTTCCATGATGAAACTGCTAGAATTGCCAAACCTTGTGCTAAAGATAAACATAGACCTGTGGTAGGCATGCCTGTTATTTCTGTTAAAATAGGAGATCATTGTTATCATGGCTTATGTGACATGGGTGCCAGTGCTAGTGCTATACCTCATGACTTATACAAAGAAATTATGCATGATATTGCACCTACTGAGTTAGGAGAAATTGATGTCACAATTAAACTTGCCAATAGAGATACTATATCGCCAATTGGAATTGTTAGAGATGTTGAAGTCTTGTGTGGGAAAACTAAATAGCCTACTGATTTTCTTGTTCTTGGTTCCCCACAAGATAGCTTCTGTCCCATTATATTTGGTAGACCATTCTTGAACACTGTTAATGCTAGGATAGACTGCGAAAAGTATTTTGTTACTATAGGTTTGGGTGATATGTCTCATGAGTTTAATTTCTCTAAATTTCGTAGACAACACCGTGAAGAGGAATTGCCTAGTAAGGATGAAATAATTGGTCTTGCTTCTATTGATGTACCTCCTAGTGATCCTTTAGAACAATATTTGCTTGACCATGAAAATGATATGTTTATGAATGAAAGAAGGGAAATAGATGAAGTATTCTTTAAACAGGAACCTATCCTGAAACACAATTTGCCTGTTGAAATCCTAGGGGATCCTCCTCCACCCAGGGTTGATCCCGTGTTTGAGCTTAAACCGTTACCTGATACTCTTAAATATGCTTATCTTGATGAGAAAAATATATATCCTGTTATTATCAGTGCTAAACTTTCAGAGCATGAAGAAGAGAGATTATTGAAAACTCTGAAGAAGCACCGTGCTGCTATTGGATATACTCTTGATGATATTAAGGGCATTAGTCCCACTCTATGTCAACATAAAATAAATTTGGAGAAAGATGCCAAACCATTTCGTGATCATCAACGACGGCTGAATCCTAAGATGAAAGAAGTGGTAAGAAAGGAAATATTAAAGCTCCTTGAGGCTGGTATAATTTATCCCGTTGCTGATAGTCAGTGGGTAAGTCCTGTCCATTGTGTTCCTAAGAAAGGAGGTACTCCGTCTGTTCACTTTTATAAGACCTTGAAGAAATTTCAGACAATGTACAAAACAACCCATTTTGAGTTGTCTGAAATGACTTACAAAAGTGAACGGAGGGAGTATTACTGTTGTTCCTAATGATAAAGATGAATTGATTCTGCAATGAATTATTACAGGTTATAGGATGGTAATTGATTTCCGAAAATTAAATAAAGCTACTAAAAAGGATCATTACCCCTTACCTTTTATCGATCAAATGCTAGAGAGATTGTCTAAACATACACATTTTTGCTTTCTAGATGGTTATTCTGGTTTCTCTCAAATACCTATGTCAACCGATGATCAATCAAAGACCACTTTTACTTGCCCTTTCGGTACTTTTGCTTATAGACGTATGCCTTTTGGTTTATGTAATGCACCTGCTACCTTTCAAAGATGCATGGTGGCTATATTCTCTGACTTATGTGAAAAGATTTGTGAGGTTTTCATGGACGACTTCTCCGTCTATGGATCCTCTTTTGTTGATTGCTTGAGAAATCTTGATCGAGTTTTGCAGAGATGTGAAGAAACTAATCTTGTCTTGAATTGGGAAAAGTGCCACTTTATGGTTAATGAAGGTATTGTCTTGGGGCATAAAGCTTCTGAAAGAGGTATTGAGGTTGATAAAGCCAAGGTTGATGCTATTGAAAAGATGCCATGTCCCAAGGACATCAAAGGTATAAGAAGTTTCCTTGGTCACGCGGATTTTATAGGAGGTTCATTAAGGACTTCTCAAAAATTTCTCGGCCTCTGACTAATTTATTGCAAAAAGATATACCATTTGTCTTTGATGATGATTGTGTAGAAGCATTTGAAATACTTAAGAAAGCATTGATCTCTGCACTATTGTTCAGCCACCTGATTGGAATTTACCCTTTGAAATTATGCGTGATGCTAGTGATTATGTTGTAGGTGTTGTTCTAGGGCAAAGAGTTGATAAGAAATTAAATGTTATTCAATATGCCAGTAAAACTCTAGAAAATGCTCAGAGAAATTATGTGATGTCTACTACACAACCTTCTTCTTTTAGACGTTGTTGGGCCTCCCAGTGCAGAGGTTTGTAGGACAGTAGCAAATTTTCCTCAAGTGGATGACCTAAGCTTTATCAATCCGTGGGAGGCGTAGGTTGAAGATGGTCTCTCTCAAGCAACCTTGCAACCAAATAGCAAAGAGTCTCTTGTGTCCCCAACACACCCAATACAATGGTAAATTGTATAGGTGCACTAGTTCGGCGAAGAGATGGTGATACAAGTGCAATATGGATGGTAGATATAGGTTTTTGTAATCTGAAAATATAAAAACAGCAATGTAACTAATGATAAAAGTGAGCACAAACGGTATTGCAATGCGTTAAAACAAGGCCTAGGGTTCATACTTTCACTAGTGCAAGTTCTCTCAACAATAATAACATAATTGGATCATATAACTATCCCTCAACATGCAACAAAGAGTCACTCCAAAGTCACTAATAGTGGAGAACAAACGAAGAGATTATGGTAGGGTATGGAACCACCTCAAAGTTATTCTTTCCAATCAGTCCGTTGGGCTATTCCTATAAGTGTCACAAACATCCCTAGAGTTCGTACTAGAATAACACCTTAAGACACAAATCAACCAAAACCCTAATGTCACCAAGATACTCCAATGTGACCTCAGGTATCCGTGGGTATGATTATACGATATGCATCACACAATCTCATATTCATCTATTCAACCAACACATAGAACATCAAAGAGTGGCCCAAAGTTTCTACCGGAGAATCAAGACGAAAACGTGTGCCAACCCCTATGCATAGGTTCATGGGCGGAAGCCACAAGTTGATCACCAAAACATACATCAAGTGAATCACGTGATATCCCATTGTCACCATAGATACGCACGGCAAGACATACGTCAAGTGTTTTCAAATCATTAAAGACTCAATCCGAAAATATTACTTCAAAGGAAAAACTCAATCCATTACAAGAGAGTAGAGGGGGAGAAACATCATAAGATCCAACTATAATAGCAAAGCTCGCGATACATCAAGATCGAGCCAAATCAAGAACACAAGGGAGAGAGATCAAACACATAGCTACTAGTACATACCCTCAGCCCCGAGGGTGAACTACTCCCTCCTCGTCATGGAGAGCGCCGAGATGATAAAGATGGCCACAGGTGAGGGATTCCCCCTCGTGAGTGCTTGAACAGGGTCCTGATTGGTTTTTGGTGGCTACAGAGGCTTGCGGCGGCGGAACTCCCGATCTATTCTGTTCCCCGATCGTTTTAGGGTATATGGATAAATACATAGGCGGAAGAAATACGTAAGGGGAGCCACGAGGGGCCCACGAGGGTGGAGGGCGCGCCCTAGGGGGGAGGGCGCGCCCCCCTACCTCGTGGCTCCCTCGTTTCTTTCCTGGCGTGCACTCCAAGTCTATCAGGTTGCTTTCCTTCCAAAGATAACTTCTCCAGAAGGTTTCATTCCGTTTCGACTCCGTTTGATATTCCTTTTCTTCGAAACACTGAAACAAGGGAAAAAACAAGATCTAGCACTGGGCTCTGGGTCAATAGGTTAGTCCAAAAAACAATATATAAGTGTTTAATAAAGCCCATAAACATCCAAAACAGATGATATAATAGCATGGAACAATCAAAAATTATATATACGTTGGAGACGTATCATTATGCTACTACTAAAAAGGAATTCATAGCAGTTGTATTTGCTTGTGATAAGTTCAGGCCTTATATTGTTGATAAAGTAACTATTCACACTGATCATACTACTATTAAATATCTTATGGAAAAGAAAGATGCTAAACCTAGACTTATTAGATGGGTTCTCTTGTTACAAGAATTTGATTTGCATATTATTGATAGAAAGGGAGCTGAGAACCCCCGTTGTGGACAACTTGTCTAGGTTAGAAAATGTTCTTGATGACCCACAACCTATCGATGATAGCTTTCCTGATGAGCAATTAAATGTCATAAATACTTCTCGTACTGCTCCATGGTATGCCGATTATGCTAATTACATCGTTGCTAAATTCATACCACCTAGTTTCACATACCAACGAAATAAAAAGTTTTTCTATGATTTGAGACATTACTTCTGGGATGGCCCACATCTTTATAAAGAAGGAGTAGATGGTGTTATTAGACGTTGTGTACCTGAGCATGAACAGGAACAGATCCTACGCAAGTGTCACTCCGAGGCTTATGGAGGACACCACGCTGGAGACAGAACTGCACATAAGGTATTGCAATCCAGTTTTTATTGGCCTACTCTCTTCAAGGATGCCCGTAAGTTTGTTTTATCTTGTGATGAATGTCAAAGAATTGGTAATATTAGTAGACGTCAAGAAATGCCTATGAATTATTCACTTGTTATTGAACCGTTTGATGTTTGGTGCTTTGATTATATAGGACCTTTTCCTGCCTCTAATGGGTACACACATATTTTAGTTGCTGTTGATTACGTTACTAAGTGGGTAGAAGCTATTCCAACTAGTAGTGCTGATCATAACACTTCTATTAAAATACTTAAAGAAGTTATTTTTCCGAGGTTTGGAGTCCCTACATATCTAATGACTGATGGTGGTTCACATTTCATTCATGTACTTTCCGTAAAATGCTTGCTAAGTATGATGTTAATCATAGAATTGCATCTCCTTATCACCCGCAGTCTAGTGGTCAAGTAGAATTGAGCAATAGAGAGCTCAAATTAATTTTGCAAAAGACTGTTAACAGATCTAGAAAGAATTGGTCCAAGAAACTTGATGATGCATTATGGGCCTATAGAACTGCATATAAAAATCCTATGGGTATGTCTCCGTATAAAATGGTTTATGGAAAAGCATGTAACATACCTCTCGAACTAGAACATAAGGCTTATTGGGCTATTAAAGAGCTCAACTATGATTTCAAACTTGCCAGTGAGAAGAGGTTATTTGACATTAGCTCACTTGGTGAATGGAGAACACAAGCCTATGAAAATGCCAAATTGTTTAAAGAAAAAGTTAAAAGATGCATGACAAAAGGATACAAAAGCGTGAGTTTAATTTAGGTGATTATGTGCTGCTATACAACTCCCGTTTAAGATTTTTTTGCTGGAAAACTTCTCTCTAAATGGGAAGGTCCTGACGTTATCGAGGAGGTCTATCGTTCCGGTGCCATAAAAATCAACAACTTCGAAGGCACAAATCCGAAGGTGGTGACGGTCAAAGAATCAAACATTATGTCTCAGGTAATCCCATAAATGTTGAAACCAATGTTATTGAAACCGTGACCCTGGAGGAATACATAAGGGACACTTTCCGGAATGTTTCAGACTCCGAAAAGGAATAGGTATGTGGTACGGTAAGTAAACCGACTCCAAAACAGTTCTAATGGCAATTTCCTCCGTTTTGGAATATTTAGAAAAATAGAAAAATAAGAAGCAGTCCGGGAAGGACACGAGGGCTCCACGAGGGTGGAGGGCACACCCTACCCCCCTGGGCGCGCCCCCTACCTCGTGGGCACCTCGTGTGCTCTATGGACTCCGTTTTCTTGCATGATACGTATTTTGGTCGGTAAAAATTCATTATATAATCTCCTGAAGGTTTTGACTCCCGTGTCACGCAATTGAATTATGTTCTTGTTTTGAGTTGTTGCTGCTGCAGATTAGAGCAAGATGTCTTCTCAAGAGTCAGTCGAGGAGAGTCGGGTGTCTTATCCGGCATCGAGACCAAGGACAAACTGCGATGCTGACCACTTTGGGGCAGCAACGGAGGAAGAGATGGATGTTGATTTTATGAGGATTAGATGCCATTGAGGAGGACCAAGAAGTCACTTCTCGCTTCCGGGCTGGATTTACGATGGGGGAACTATAGAGCTCAGGTATTCCAAACTTGGTTATCCCTTCCAATGTTAGATTTCTTTCTTATGAAAATATGAAGAAGAGTGTCACTTGTTCTCTCGCAGCTATGCAACACCCTTGGGTGCAAGGAGCTTTAGCGGTTACACGGAAGTTTCGTAAGGAGATAATGGATCTCAAGCAGCAACTCAATAAGCTCGAGGAAGAAAATCGTATCTTGAGGGGCATTATCGCCAAGAATATCACATCACCATCCCCGAAGAAGGAGACATAATCACACGGGTATGGGCACTCCCCTTGGCAACTGCCAAGCTTGGGGAGATGCTTGCATCGTATCACCATCACACTCCTATCTTTACTGTTTTTCTTAGTTCGATCCTTTTAGTAGTATCTTGATCTAGTAGAATAAAGTTTTGCTACGATCTAGTTTTGAGTTTTGCTTTATGATCCCTCTATGTATCGAGTCCGTGAGCCATATAATAAAGATTAGTGTTGAGTCAAGGGCTTCATTATTTTGCCATGATCTTGAGTGAATAAAAGAAAAGAGAAAAGAATAAAAAGAAATAAAGATATCATATTGATCTTATTGAGAGTAATGACTTCACATAGAAAGAGTATGATGATTAAAAGTTGTTGAGAGTTGACAAACATAGTTTTGGTCATCGTTGCAATTAATAGGAAGTAATAAAGAAAGAGAGGTTTCACATATAAATATACTATCTTGGACATCTTTTATGATTGGGAGCACTCATTAAAATATGACATGCTAAAGAGTTGATGTTGGACAAGGAAGACAATGTAATTGGTTATGTTTTCTTATATCTGAGATAAAGTATATTGGCATGGATCATCCAACATGTTGAGCTTGCCTTTCCCCCTCATGCTATCCAAATTCTTTGCACCAAGTAGAGATACTACTTGTGCTTCCAAATACCCTTAAACCAGTTTTGCCATGAGAGTCCACCATATCTACCTATGGATTGAGTACGATCCTTCAAGTAAGTTGTTATCGGCGCAAGCAATAAAAGTTGCTCTCTAAATATGTATGATTGATTGGTGTGGAGGAAATAAGCTTTATACGATCTTGTGATGTGGAAGAAATAAAAGCGATGCACTGCATAATAAAGGTTCATATCACAAGTGGCAATATAAAGTGACGTTCTTTCGCATTAACATTTTGTGCATCCAACCTTGAAAGCGCATGGCAACCTCTGCTTCCCTCTGCGAAGGGCCTATCTGTTACTATTATCTTCTACCTTATGCAAGAGTCATGGTGATCTTCACCTTTCCTTTTTACATTTTATCCTTTGGCAAGCATAGTATGTTGGAAAGATCCTGATATATATATATATATATATATATATATATATATATATATATATATATAGATATATATATATATATATATAAAATTGGATATGGGTTAGCATGAATTATTATTGTTGACATTATCCTTGAGGTAAAAGGTCGGGAGGCGAATCTATAAGCCCCTATCTTTCTCTGTGTCCGATTAAAACTCCGTAACCACAAGTATTGCGTGAGTGTTAGCAATTATGAAAGACTAAATGATAGTTGAGTATGTGGACTTGCTATAAAGCTCTGACATAGAATCTTTCTGATGTTATGATAAATTGCAATTGCCTCAATGACTGAGATTATAGTTTGTTAGTTCTCAATAAAGCTTTTGATTCATACTTCGCATTATGAATAGATTATTACTTGAGCATAAGAAATCATATGACAATATCCACATATGTTGCTGTTATGAGAATAATCATGATGCCCTCATGTCCGTATTTTATTTTATCGACACCTCTACCTCTAAACATGTGGACATATTTATCGTTATCGGCTTCCGCTTGAGGACAAGCGAGGTCTAAGCTTGGGGTAGTTGATACGTCCATTTTGCATCATGTTTTTATATCGATATTTATTGCATTACGGGCTGCTATTACACATTATGTCATAATACTTATGCCTATTCTCTTTTATTTTACAACGTTTACATAAGGAGGGAGAATGCCGGCAACTGGAATTCTGGGCTGGAAAAGGAGCAAATATTAGAGACCTATTCTGCACAACTCCAAAAGTCCTGAAACTCCACAAAAGTTATTTTTAGAAATAATAAAAAATACTGGAAGAATAATCTACGTCAGGGGGGCCTCCACCTGTCCACGAGGGTGGGGGCCGCGCCCTACCCCCTGGGCGCGCCCCCTGCCTCGTGGGCCCCCTGTTGGCTCTCCGATGCCCATCTTCTGGTATATGAAGTCTTTCGTCCGAAGAAAAATCATAAGCAAGCTTTCGGGACGAGACTCCGCCGCCACGAGGCGGAACCAATCTAGGGCTCCGGCAGAGCTGTTCTGCCGGGGACACTTCCCTCCGGGAGGGGGAAATCATCGCCATTGTCATCACCAACGCTCCTCTCATCGGGAGAGGGCAATCTCCATCAACATCTTCACCAGCACCATCTCCTCTCAAACCCTAGTTCATCTCTTGTATCCAATTCTTGTCCCTAAGTCTGGGATTGGTACCTGTAGGTTGCTAGTAGTGTTGATTACTCCTTGTAGTTGATGCTAGTTGGTTTATTTGGTGGAAGATCATATGTTCAGATCCTTTATGCATATTAATATCCCTCTGATTATGAACATGAATATGCTTTGTGAGTAGTTACGTTTATTCCTGAGGACATGGGAGAAGTCTCGCTATTAGTAGTCATGTGAATTTGTTATTCGTTCGATATTTTGATGAGATGTATTTTGTCTATCCTCTAGTGGTGTTATGTGAACATCGACTACATAACACTTCACCATTATTTGGGCCTAGAGAAAGACATTGGGAAGTAATAAGTAAATGATGGGTTGCTACAGTGACAGAAGCTTAAACCCTAGTTTATGCGTTGCTTCGTAAGGGGCTGATTTGGATCCATATGTTTTATGTTATGGTTAGGTTTACCTTAATACTTTTGTTGTAGTTGCAGATGCTTGCAATAGAGGTTAATCATAAGTGGGATGCTTGTCCAAGTAAGGGCAGCACCCAAGCACCGGTCCACCCACATATCAAATTATCAAAGTACCGAACGCGAATCATATGAACGTGATGAACACTAGCTTGACGATAATTCCCATGTGTCCTTTGGAGCGCTTTTCTCTATATAAGAGTTTGTCCAGCCTTGTCCTTTGATACAAAAAGGATTGGGCCATCTTGCTGCACTTTATTTACTTTTGTTACTTGTTGCTCGTTACAATTTATCTTATTACAAAACTATCTGTTACCTATAATTTCAGTGCTTGCAGAGAATACCTTACTGAAAACCGCTTATCATTTTCTTCTGCTCCTCGTTGGGTTCGACACTCTTACTTATCGAAAGGACTACGATAGATCCCCTATACTTGTGGGTCATCAGTGAAAGAGGAATCACCCTCGAAGACCACGACCGATTAGCTACACTACAGAAATTTTGGATATGATTTTTGAGATCTTGGATCGCCTTGCCGATCCGACGGCGAGCCTTCATCTTTCCCAACTTTCCTAGTGATTTCTTGATTTTTTTTCAGTGAAGCCATCTGGCTTTTCATCTTTATCACCGACACTTTGCATGAAGTCGTCGATGGCATCCTCCATGTCGTAGAACAACTCCCGCACCTTATTCATCCAGACTTTATCCTGTGCATCGGGGTCCTCCACGTCGGACATCTTAATGAGAAAAGGCTCCATAGCGGCCAGCTCATGACTAAGAGACTTGATCTCTTTGCGCACATCCTTGAATCGCTTGTACTCTTTGCCAAGCAAGGTGGCCAGCTTCTCCAGGACAGGTTTGAGGACCCCCATCGCCACAATCACGAGAGCTACCTCGATGGACATGGTAGCTGAGAGCTCACGAGTGGATTCTGCGTGGAGCCCAAGTCGTCATAATGCACTAATAGTGTCATCAATCAACAACCTGAAAAGAGGATTAATCGATGTAAGCCACAATTTCCAAGCACAATTACACTGGAAAAGCTACGGATCAACATTGTGCCGGGCGGTGGTGGCATACGAGGAAAATGGAAGCTGGATTTTTCTCGGTTCGCAGAGTCGGAGCAACGCATTAACTGATCTGAACCGGCTGGATCCGCGTCGTCGATCTAACACCCTAGAAAGAGGACGGATTAACGGAGATAAAGCCAACCATTGCTGCACCAAACAAGCTACAGTATACAGAACGCCCCGTGCCGGCGCACGCCAATGAGAGGAAGCGACGGCCGGATGGGAGATGGGGGTATCTGTATACGGTATCCAGGTTACCGTTCAAAACTATTTGGTGTCTTTCTCAGCAGTACTAGCAATGTTCTGCAGATTCTACATCTTCAGTGGTTACTGAGCTGGTGTCAGTGTCTGTAATCGTTGGAGTTTCTGCACCTGCTGAGAATTTTCCATGCCAGAACCAAACACGCTACTATCTTACATTTATCATGTTAGTCAATAATTGCACAATTTTCTTTTTGTTGCGATGAAATAATTGCAATGAAACGAACAACGTTATTTACGTCAGAAGAACAAGTCACGTCTCAACGCTGCTTTTGGATAGAGCCTTCTTCAATTTGTGACACTTGCATTCTCTATTTGTTTACAGACGGACAGGACAAGTTGGATTCGGGCACAAGAGTCTGACCTTCCCGGATGCTTCGCCTACCACACCGATCACACTATACTAGTATTTTCCACTTGTTCTTTGTACAGTAATATTATAGTATATGGTTGAATTTTGAACGGCGACTTTGGTGGCTGCTTTTAATTGGCAAGAGGGCTCTTATTAGCTAACTATGGATGGTGTTCTGCAAAACAAATATATACTCCCTCCGTTCCAAAATAAGTGTGCATAGTTATATCAGCTTTCACTCATCGCCCTGCAACTGGCAGGGGTGGACGTACACAACGGGACAAGAAGAACTAGTCCGATTGCCAAAACCCTTAGGGCATCTACAATGGAGAGGCTCCTATTAGGCACTTACATAATAAAAATAATCAATTACAAAGGTAGCGTCGGTTTAGGAGTCTGTTGGCACAGCGCTTGAACACCTATTTGAGCGCTAACAGATTTTATTCTCCTTGTAAAGATTAATCGTAGCGCTCAGGGTCACATGAACAAAAATATACCAGGCGTACGTCCGGCGACTCAGTTGGCATCGATGTCAGCCAAAATGCCTGCATCGAACGGGATTAGACCATAACGGCCGGAATCGAACCCTGGCGCCTAGTCTAAGAGCCCCCCATTGTAGATGCCCTTAGTTGATGCTTCAGAACCATACCTGTATTTTTTTAGTTTGATTTGTTGAGTGCTAGTTACAACGATCCTATCTAAACATTATCTATAAATTTTCCCTCTATTGATTGGTGTAAACATGTCAAATTATTGATAACCGGTCCACAGTCACGCATGGTCACGATCAACATGGCTGGCTAATTAAATCAACGTGATAGGGCATCATCCAAGCTTAATTAGCATTTTCAGGACAGCGAGTTGTGAGACTTTGGCATCAAGTGGTGTTACTTGTTTAATAAGAATGACAACTAGTGTTTATCATCAAGGAAATACAATTATATGGCCTGGGTCAGGCAACATGCATGAGCATCCTTTATGCTTTTACCGCATCAATTACATACAGAAAAAACAAGTTAAATGCATAGAACCATCATTTTCGTGTCACGGCTTGCGGAAAATCACCAATTTACGACTCGTGGCATTTTACACCGAACCGAATTTCTGACAGTGACAAAAAACACTGACAGTAGATGCTAAGCGCTTTGAGATGACGTCATTAATCAGCCGGGTCTACTCGCCAGGCTGTGTTGGCAGGACAAAACGCCACATAGGTTAAAAAAATTCCACGTACACACTGTCTTCCTCCTCCTCCACTCTCTTTTTGACTATCCCTCATCTCCTGATTCCCATGCAGCCGCTGCCACCGACGACCTCGCTGCCGGGCTACACCCTCCCCCTACGCGCGGTGAACCCCCCCCCCCCCCCCCATCCCCCACCGTCTCCCCTTCCGCCTCCTCTCCCCGGTCGAGCAGCAGCAGGTCAGGCGGTGGCCAGATCCGGCACGGCTGCCCACGTGGTTATGGATCCACACCATGGAGGAGGCCAATAGGAGGACCTGCCGGGCTCGCGCTTCTTCGAGTCTTGGGACGACAACGCGTCCGCCCCGTGTATCTAAGCCGGCATCGTGTGCACGCCCAACAAGGACAACCCATCCGGCACACTCCTCATCTTGTCCTGTACCCGGTGCGTGCGGGCAACTCCATCCAGGAGGGCATTGGGTCGGGCCTTAGGTGCCTCAGCTCCTCTCGCTGTCTGTCCGGGAACCAACTCACTGGGCCGATGCCCGAGTTCTAGTCCAGGCTGCCAGACCTGCACACGCTCGACCTTTGCAACAAACGCCTCCAGGGCGCGATTCCCTCCGGGTTGCTGTTGTCATCTTCCCCATCCTCTACTTCTTGCCCTTGCCCTCCCCGCTAGACCCGGTCCTTGGGCTCTCCCTCGCCTACACCGTCGCCTACCTCGCCGTCGACAACCGCATTCCTTCTCCTTGGAGCATAGGCCGCCAGCCGTGCCATCGCCCCCCACCTCTGCCATCCGCCTCGGCCGCCTTACTAATTAGCCGATGCGCATCTTGTGGCGCTGGCAGTGCACGACCCGGCCATGTAGATGGTCTGCTCGATGAAGGGATCCCAGGAGGCATCCGATGCTCCTGTGACGAGGGATACGCCCGGGGGCACACAAGCTGTTTCATGTAATGCCATAAACAGAGAAAGGAGAAGAGGAAGAAGAATAACAAGTCAATTTGCCTTTCTGCCAACTCAGCCCGACGGGCGGGCCAGACTAGTTAGTGACATCATCAAAACATTTAGCATTTTGGATCAGTGTTTTTTGTCGCTGTCAGAAATTTGGTTCAGTGTAAAATGGTGGCTTTCTGCAAGTCGTGACACGAAAGTGATGATTTTATGCATTTAACTCAAAAAACTGAACTGGTATATGGAGTCTTGAGTTTTTGCACCGCTGAGGATTTTTCATGCCGCGGAATCGAGCATGCTACTATCTTTAAATAACCAGCTGACAGCGGCATGGGCTGCGACTTGAAGGGGTACATGTACGCAGATCTGGAGGAGTTCACACGGAATCATGGAAATAGAAATTGATTAACAAATGAGAGGGGATACTTTCTGTCGGCAAATTGTTTCAGATCTCACCTTAAATTAACAGCGCACACAGTTCGATTGACATGGACCAAGACCAACGCGTTTTTGTCTTCTCTTCGGGGGTTTCTTAACCCGAAATTGTTAATTAACCTCTGGTAACCCGGAAGAGAAGACAAACTACCACCTCTGTTCTGATTTATTGGTCCTCTTCGTATTTTGCGTCAAAATTTGACCATAGATTTGATTGACATAATGTTAGTGTATGTCATAACAAATTATATCGTTAGATTCGTATTCAAACACAATTTCTAATGATACTATTTTTATGTGACATGTATTAATATTTTGTTAATTAAATGTATGGTCAAAATTTGGCACAAAATACTAAAAAAAAGCAGTAAACCAGGACGAATGTATAAGCCAGAGAAACTCTACCAAATACGAGCAATAATTAACATTGCCTTTCCTATTTTAGCCAAATTGTGTATGTTTCATGTTTTTATTGTAGATCATTGTGATACAACTTGGTTAGTAAGCATTGATCCAGTACGTACCAACGCTCAACAGCTCCTTTGGCATCTAGAGCTTGGAAAGAACCAAGCAACTACTCTCTCTTTCTTAGTCACAAGGCTTTTGGCCCAGCTTTACGTATAGAAAGCTTACTAGGGTAGTGAGAAATAACCAAAGCAACTTACACGGAAGCCTGTTGGCTTCTCCGTTTTGCCAATAACAAGCGTTCAATTTGTAGTGATAGCCCACTCTTATCTTCTTTTCTGCGGAAAAATTCTAATATATTCATCATCAATCATGGTAGTACAATGAACATCAGAAATAATAGAAATTATATCTAGATCCGTAGACCACCTAACGACAACTACAAGCACTGAAGCTAGGAGAAGGTACGCCGCCGTCATCGCCCCTCCCTTGTTGGAGCCGGGTGAAAATTGTTGTGGTAGACAGTGGAGAAGTCATCGTGCTAAGGTGCCATAGGACCAGCACACCAAAACAGCAACCGCCGCCGATGAAGAGTACCGTAGATTAGAAGAATCCAACTTGAAAACACATGAACATAGATGAACTACCACCAGATCCGCACAAATCCATCAAGGACAGGTCCACCGAGGACACACCTCCATACTCTCACCGACGATACTAGGCGAAACAGCGAGACGGGGCTAGGCGGGGAGAACCTTATTCCATTTTTAAAAAGCCACCAACGTCTCGTCTTCCTGAGCAGGATATAAGCCATAACAAAACTCAAAGAAGCGTCTGAAAATGGAGTCCTCCCGCTGGCAAGGGCCGGGATCCTCTGCCCCCATGGCTTAAGGCCACTGGAGACGAGGCGGACCGGCGGATGAAAATGCATTGTTTTGTATTTCACAAAAAGTATAACAACACGTCTTAGTTGTGATAATACATCTATTGTCCCACTAAACAAGAGAGACAAGGGCCTGACGAGCGACTTAATATAACTAATCTGATCCCAGACCCAGACCTCTCCTGCCCACTAACAAATGAGATCGGATCCCCTTGCCCTTCTCGCTACACTGCCCATTGCTATCTCGCCCTTGTCTCACGCTGCACGCGCCGCAGCTTCCTTCTGCTAGCCCCTGTGTTATACTCCGCGGCGGATCCATCCCGCTAGGTACGTATGCCCCGTCTCCCATTGCCGTGCTTCTGTTTCCTCCTATGCCGCTTCAGTTTCGGCGCAGCGATGCTTGGCCTCACCTCGAGTAATCCAATCTCTTCCAACAGGGTTCAGATCCACGGCGAGCAAAAGAGGTAACCAGCTATTTACTCTCTGAGGTAATCAGCTATCTGGACGGACACCATCAGCGAGCTGTCTCTGAGTTGCTGCTACCCAAGAAAAATCCAGGCTCCACGACCGGTATGTAAGACCCCATCTCTACTACTCTGCTTCCATCTCGCGGCGGCAGGCGCATTAGCGATTTGTAGCTAGCTTGTTCAGTGTTATAATGCTTGGGCATACTGGCTTACTTCCATCAATGCTTTTGTCAGGTTGTAGATTAAGAACACTGTCGTTGCATTAATTGAGCCGGCTCTCAGCTAGCATGGCCATGGAGATGGCTCTTGTTAGCGTGGCGACAGGGGTCCTCAAACCTGTCATAGGGAAGCTGGTTGTTCTGCTCGGCAACGAGTACAAGCGTTTCAAGTCAGTTCGCAAGGAGATCAAGTCCCTCACTCATGAGCTGGCTGCCATGGATGCTTTTCTCCTCAAGATGTCAGAGGAGGAGGATCCCGATGTGCGGGATAAGGTGTGGATGAATGAGGTGCGGGAGCTCTCCTATGACCTGGACGATGCCATCGACGACTTCATGCAGAGCATAGGAGACAAAGACGAAAAGCCAGATGGCTTCATTGAGAAGATCAAGAGCTCGCTAGGGAAGTTGGGGAAGATGAAGGCTCGTCGTCGGATCGGGAGAGAGATTCAGGATCTGAAGAAACAGATCGTTGGGGCGGGCAATACAAATGCAAGGTACAACGGTCGCCAGACCGTCAATAGCACAGAAAATGATACCGTCAACCCTAGAGCTGTTGCTATCTTTGAGCATGCCTCAAAGCTCGTTGGGATTGATGGACCCAAAGCTGAGATAATCAAGCTATTGGCACAAGAGGATGGACGTGCGTCAACGCAACAACAACGGAAGATTGTCTCCATCGTTGGATCTGGAGGTATGGGCAAGACAACTCTTGCAAAGCAAGTCTATGAAGAACTCAAAGGAAAATTCGAGAGACATGCTTTCATATCCGTGTCGCGAAATCCAGACATTATAAATATCCTAAGGGCTATTCTTAGCGAAGTTAGCGGTCAAGGTAATGCTGACACAATAGCATGGAGTATAGAACAAATGATATGCAAGATCACCAATTTCCTAGGAGACAAAAGGTATTGTTTCTATTCACATTTACTTATCATCCTTGAATACATAAGAACCTTGTTTAGGCATGACACTAAAATCACACAAAACTTCTTTTATAAAATATGTTCAGCATCTCTACAATTGATTATATAGTTTCTGAGATGTTAGAAAATGTGATGGTCAAAAGATCATGCTGATGTACAAAATCATAAGTAAACTACAAAAAAGATCATGTTGATACAAATCAACAAACTACCATAAGACACCATGCTTTTACTGTTCTGGCATATTAGGATCTCCCATAAATAGCTAACTTGATTAACTTTGTGCAAAGACTAAGGTGTAGTTCCACTACCATCCCTCGATGTTTACCTAGCTTTCTTTTCTTAGTAAGTACCAAAAAATTTGCTCTTCGGTCAAACTATTTTGGTGACACTAAATTTGAGTCAAATTCAAACTTTCTCAAAAGTTTGGTTGGATTTTAATTAAATTCAAATGTGAGTTATGGTCATTTGGCAACTGCAAACCGAAACAACTAAGATGTCCAATTTTCTAGAGAGTTCGCCGGTGCCCAAATTATTTTTGAAATTGGAAATTTGAGCCATGCATGGCTTTACTCTGTCTTTGTTTTCAATCACTAGATGTTTGGAACCACACCTGGGTTCTTGGTTTCTTGCCCACACCCACCAAAAAGTTTGTTGCAGAGGCATGATTGCTTCTCAGCATATATAACTGGACTTGTACCTCCCTACTTTCTGAGGTCATTCTTTCTGTTCAAGCTGCTGCTTATACATGTGTTCTCCATAATATGCTAGATTACCTTGGACGTACATGTATGAAGTATGTCTGCAACACAATTTTAACATATGTCAGCTTCTTTTGTACATATTTTTGTATGTTGTCAATGAGAAAATGCTGAAGATTGTATGCTCATTATATTTAAGCCATGCTCATAAATCCATCCACAGGTACTTTGTTGTTGTTGATGATATATGGGATGTGAAAACATGGAATGTTATGAAGTCTGCATTCCCCGTGACTAGTCCTGGCAGTATAATAATCACCACTACCCGTATTAATGAGGTTGCAGATTCATGTTTGTCATCATGTCATGGTCATATTTATAATATAAGGCATCTTGATATGGTGCATTCGAGGGAACTTTTTAACATAAGGTTGTTCGATTCCAGTGAAAATTGCCCTTCACACCTTGAAAAAGTTTCTATAGAAATTTTGGAAAAATGTGTTGGTTTACCTTTGGCAATCATTTCTATATCTGGTTTTTTGGCTACCAAAGAAAGAACAGAGCATCGGTGGAGTCAAGTGAAAGACTCAATTGGTCGTGCACTTGAAAGGAATTCTAGCGTTGAAGGAATGATGAAGATATTGTCACTTAGTTACTTTGATCTGCCTTCTCATCTGAGAACTTGTCTCCTGTATCTGAGTATTTTTCCTGAAGATTCTATAATTGAGAAGAAAGCTCTTATATGGAGATGGATTGCCGAGGGGTTCATTCAGAAAGATGGCAAATATACATCATACCAGTTAGGAGAGAGGTGTTTCAATAAGCTCCTGAATAGGTGTTTGATCCAAGTTGCATGGACAGAAGAATATGGTAAGGTGGAGAGTTGTCGAGTTCATGACGTAATACTTGATTTCATCATATCTAAGGCCATGGAAGAGAACTTCGTTACTTTTGTTGGTGTCCCTTATATAACCAGTGGGACACAAAGAAAAGTTCGTCGTCTCTCTCTCCAAGTTGATGAGAAAGAACATTCTATATTAAAGAAAGGCCTGGTGTTATCTCATGTCCGCTCAGTAAATGTGTTTGGGTATACCGTGGAAATCCCTTCTCTGGACAAGTTCAGATATTTGCGTGTTTTGGACTTTGAGCTTTGCCGCCAAGTGGAAAACCACCATCTTGCAAATATAGGGAGCTTGTTTCAGTTGAGGCACCTAAACCTGAGTTGGACGGAAGTAAGTGAGCTCCCGGAAGAGATCGGCCATCTACATTGCTTAGAGATGCTGGACATAAGAGGCACCAAAGTACATGAATTACCAGGAACTATTGTTAATCTTAAGAAATTGGTGGATCTGCTTGTTGATACTAGAGTTAAGTTTCCTAATGGATTTGCAAAGATGCAAGCAATGGAGATGTTGGAACAAGTGGGTGTCTTCAGGCAGCAGTTGAACTTCCTACAAGAACTTGGGCAGCTACAGAATATGAGGAAGCTGGTCCTCGATTTTGAAGGAGATACTGTCACTGTAGATGGGA
This sequence comes from Aegilops bicornis, assembly GCA_021605145.1. NCBI lineage: Eukaryota > Viridiplantae > Streptophyta > Magnoliopsida > Poales > Poaceae > Aegilops > Aegilops bicornis. The sequence goes on from CM038674.1 coordinate 654,982,750, forward strand.
TGGGAGAAGACGAGTGCAATGAAGCTATTGCCTCTTCTCTTCGTAATCTAGAGGATTTTATTTCTCTAACTGTTCATGGTGGAAGCTTCTTACAACAGGGACCCGTGTGCCCTCTTCCGCGTAGCATCCAGGAACTCTTCATGACCAAGTCCTCACCTCTACCGCAGGTTCCAAAATGGCTGAGCTCCCTCGTAAACCTGCTGCAGTTGCACCTTCAAGTGGAGGAGTTTGAGCAGGAAGATCTGTGCATCCTTGGAAGCTTACCTGCTCTGCTCATTCTGGAAGTAACAAGGGATTGTAAAGACGGTAGGCTTACAATCACCAGTGAAGCTGGCTTCCGATGCTTGAGGAAGTTTTCATTTGGAGTATTTGAATGGATGATGTTTGAAGCGGGGTCCATGCCTAAGCTAGAAGAAATTGACACTGGTGGAAAAACAGGCTTCCGTCCAGCCCCATAAGTCGCGAAGCTGTAGGAACCGCGACTAATGGGACCTTTAGTCGCGGTTCTGGAGGTGAACCGCGACCAAAGGCCTGGGCCAGTGGCGCTCGGTGGCCAGCTGGCGCGCGTGAGGTCTTTAGTCGCGGTTTGCCAGACAACCGCGACTAAAGGCCTTCTGCACCTTTAGTCACGCAGTTTGCCGGGACAACCGCAACTAAAGCCCCTCCCTATATATACCCATCCAGCAGCCAACACTTAGCCATTTGGAGCCATTCTCTTCACAAGTGGGTGTAGGTTTGCTTTTGGTTCCTCTTATGCACATAAGGTGTTTGATGAAATGCCCCAAGAGCATGAAACAAACATGACATGAAGTGTTGGAGCCACACTCCTCGATCGCGGTTAGCAACTTGATGAACCTTTGATGTGTCATTGATAAAATATGCATGTGTGTAGTTCATTGTTTAATTTATATTGTTTGTAGCTAGTTAGTTTAACAAATGCATGATGGTTAATTATATATTTTATATTATAATAATGCAGATGAATCGGCAATGGATGTACGGTAACCGACTCTCCGGCGAGTTCACTACGGGTTTGAAAGATTTCCTCGTAGTGGCTAATGCGAACAAGCGGGGGTTTTGTTATCTGTCCATGTGTTATCTGTAAGAATCGGAAGGGTTACTCTTCCTCAAGAGATGTTCACATGCATCTGCTTGACGCAGTTTCATGCCAAGCTATAATTGTTGGACCAAGCATGGAGAAAGAGGGGTTATAATGGAAGAAGATGAAGAAGGGGATGATTTCATCGATGAAAGCTATCTTGCTCATTTCGGTGATACTTTCATGGAGGATCTTTGAAGGTGAAGGGAAGGTGAAGAAGAGGCACGTGATGATCCCGTTGATGATCTTGGTCGGACCATTGCTGAAGCACGGAGACGCTGCGAAACTGAAAAGGAGAGGGAGAATTTGGATCGCATGTTAGAGGATCACAGAAAGGCCGGGAAGAACTTGTGGGAAGACAGAGGCGGCCGGGAAGAACTTCTCTGAATTTTTTGATATATTATTTGTATTTTTAGAATTTTGAAATGAATTAGTTCTATTTTTCTGAATTTTTTGATATATTATTTGTATTTTTAACATATTGAATTGAATGAGTTTTATTTTTGACATATTATTCGTATTTGCCTCGTAGGATTTGGAGACGGTTCGTAGATACAAAGGACGTAGAACTTTATATGCATTAAATTATGTATTGAAACTTGTTCAAAATTGTATATGGTCATCCGATGATATTGAATATATATTGTATATTCCTCTTGAATTCTTTTTGGTTCTAATTTCAAATTTGTTTGAAATTGTACATTCATATGCATGTATGTAGTACCGTAAATATGTGAAACTCCTTCAAAATTAAAATAAAGCACAAAAGAAATAAAACAATACAAATTAAACAGAAAACAATACAAATTAAAAAGAAAACAATACAAATTAAACAGAAAACAGGTTTGGGGGGCTAAAACCCTAAACCTGCGGCCTTTTAGTCGCGGTTGGCAGACCAACCGCGACTAAAGGTGAAGTGAGAGCATAAAAACCATAAAAAACCCTTTCGGCGCGGTTGGGCAGGCGACCCTTTCCTTTAGTCGCGGGTCTCGTCGCCAACCGTGACTAAAGGGGGGGGGGGCTATAAATACAAGGCTCCGATTCTCGTCTTCTCCGATTCCGATTCTACTTTGTTCGTCTCTGCAGCGCCCTCGGCGCCGCCCGCCGTCGCCCTCGCCCTCGGCGCCGCCGTCGCCCTCGCCCTCGGCCGCCGCCGTCGCCCCTCGCCTTGTGGCCGCGCCAGCCCGGACCTCGTCTGCCGCCTCGCTCGCCCGCCCTCAACGCCCGCCCGGCCAGCCTCCTCGCCCACAGCGCGCCGCCTCGCTTCGCCCGCCCTCGACGCAACCTGGTAGTGCATCCGGCCAAGGCCACCTCCGGCTACTTCACATGCGCGCGCTCTCCAACGCCTCGACCCATTCTTGGGCTCACTGTGGCGACGCCATGACGCATCACCCCTTCCTTGGCTTCTCCGGCGTGCACGCCGTGACAGCGGCGGCGTGCCCGGTGGAGGCCGGCAATGGATAAGTGGCGGTGATGGCGGCAATGGATAAGTGGCAGTGGTGGCGGGGTTTCTATAAAAATAAAACATTATCTCATCAGAACACACTTAAAGTAGGACTGTGGGTTGAATTCTCAGAAACGTAGGGACTTTCAAGCAAAATAGCCGACGACTTACGACCAAAAACACTATATGCTTTAATAAAAATTAAAAATTAAAAATAAAAAAAATAAAAAATAAAAATAAAAATATTAATAAATTAGGGAATTAGGGATTAGGGATTAGGGAAAGATGTGTTAGCCTGGCCAACCGCCTGGCCTTTAGTCGCGGTTGGCCAGAAGAACCGCGACTAAAGGTCCTCCGCCCCGACGGCCGCCTGGCGCCCACGTGGACGGGCTGTTAGTCGCGGTTCTTAAGCAGCCGCGACTAAAGGTGGGGGGCATTAGTCGCGCTTATTTGGTCGCGGTTGCCCAACCGCGACTAATGGCAGTTGCGAACCGCGACCAAAGGCCTTTTTTCTACCAGTGTGAACTCGGAATTTGGTTAGCCAATCCGATTGACGTGCACGATACCGATTCTCACTGTGATAATGGTGGTGCATATGATTTCGGAATAGGAAACCTTCCCTACCTCATTACGCTCAAATATGCAACACATGGCTGCAATGACTGCATTGCGGCTGCAAAGGCTGCTATGGAGAGAGCAGCTGGCAATGGCATATATCCTAATCGCCCTACTCTGCTCTTTCAAAAAATGGATACGGCCTACACCACCTGCGACTGTCGTTTGAGGAGGTAATATTGTAGTCTAATTCTAAGTTTATATATATGTGTGTGTGTGTGTTTTTTTCGAAAAGGGGATTCCCCGGCCTCTGCATCAGCATGATGCATACGGCCATCTTATTAACCAAAAATTGTGCACAAAGTCTCGGCGTCTCAACAGTATCAAAATGAAAAAAGAAGAAAAGGCTCACACAGAACCTGAAGGCTAGATACACAAGCTAGCCTAACCACGGATACACCACAGCCGGTTGGCTCCAAATTAGACAGGTAAACTAATTGCCTATCCTATTACATGATCGCCATCCAAACCGGCTGAAGATATCCCGAGCTACCATCTCCCATCGGATAGCAGCAGAAATCAAAAGCTCCCTGGCCTCCGTCGGAGTGAGTAGTGACCAGGAACGGATAAGTGCCGTAGCTCTGAAGATAACCTGCAAAACATGAATGTTTGTTGTTCTGTTAAAGACAAGATCATTTCTACAATTCCAAAGCACCCACACCAAAGCGCACACCCCCAAGCGAATATGTTTTGCTAACCCGGGCTCTACCCTGTTTAGCCATGTTCCAAACAACATGTTCACCGACCTTGGTGTAGGGATATTGAAAGCGACATGAATAGTCGCCCAGAGAATTCTAGCTAGTGGGCAATCAAAGAATAAATGTTTAATGGTTTCTCCTGATCACAGAAACTACACCTAGTAGGTCCTGTCCAATTGCGCTTTGTAAGATTGTCCTTAGTTAAGATGACTTGTTTATGTAGAAACCACATAAACACCTTGATCTTTAGAGGAACTTTGACATCCCACACATGCTTGGAAGTAGGAATCGAGCTTAATTAATAACATCAACATACATTGATTTTACCGTGAAATCACCCGACCTAGTGAGATTCCAGCGCAGTTTATCAGGTTGTTGTGAAAGTTGTACTTGCATCAGTCTCCTAACTAGATGTAGCCACTCTTCCCAACGATTGCCCACTAACGATCGTCTAAACTGAATATTCAGGGGTATCGAAAGAAAGACCGATGCAACCAGAGCTTCGCGCCTTCGTACTATACGATACAACGACGGATACTGGATTGCAAGGGGTGCATCTCCTAGCCACGTGTCCTCCCAGAATCTTGTGCTTGCACCATTGCCAACTATAAACTTTGACCTCTGAAACAATGAAAGCTTCACTTTCATAAGCCCTTTTCAAAAGGGTGAATCAGTTGGTCTAACCGAGACCTGAGCCAAAGTTTTGGTTTGGAGATACTTGTTACGAAGGATTTGGGCCCAAGTGGCATCAGTTCCTGAAGATAACTTCCACAACCACTTATTAAGAAGGCAGCGGTTCTTAACCTCGAGATTTTCAATCCCCATACCCCCTTGGTCTTTCGGCCTACAAATGATATCCCATTTCGCTAACCGATATTTTCTCTTTAGCTCATATCCCATTTCCTAACACCAACTGGGACTTCAAAGAAGGACAAAAGGAACATAGGCATACTCGTGAGCACCGAATTAATAAGAATTAAACGGCCTCCATATGACATGAGCTTACCCTTCCAACAACTTAGCTTCTTCTCGAATCGATCCTCAATACACTTCCATTCGTTGTTCGTAAGCTTACGGTGATGTATAGGAATTCCTAGGTATGTGAAAGGCAGCTCCCCCAATCCACACCCGAACAAGCTTCTTATTCATCCTTGGCTCTACCAAAGCAGAACAACTCGCTTTTGTGGAAGTTAATTTTGAGCCCACTCAATTGCTCAAACAAACAAAGCAATAGTTTCATATTTCTTGCTTTTACCAAGTCATGCTCCATGAAGATGATTGTGTCATCAGCGTATTGCAGAATGGAAATGCCTCCATCCACTAAATGAGGCACCAAGCCTCCTATTTGGCCAACTTCCTTAGCCCTCCCTAACAGAACCGCCAACATGTCCGCAACTATGTTGAACAGAATAGGGGACATCGGATCTCCCTGCCGCAAGCCCTTATGTGTCTGGAAGTAATGACCAACGTCGTCATTCACTTTTATGCCAACACTTCCCTTTTGCGTAAAAGTTTCAATCTGGGTCCTCCAGCCCTCGTCGAACCCTTTCATACGCAAGGCTTGTTGCAGGAAAGGCCATTTAACTTTGTCATACGCTTTCAAGTCCACTTTAAAGATGACTCCATCTAGTTTCTTTGAGTGGATTTCATGGAGCGTTCATGCAACACCACCACCCCTTCTAGGATGTTTCTGTCCGGCATGAAAGCTGTTTGGGATTGTTGCACCACAGAATGCGCAATCTGTGTGAGCCTATTAGTCCCAACCTTGGTAAAAATTTTAAAACTAACATTCAAAAGGCAGATAGGACGGAACTGCTCAATCCTGAGAGCATCGGTCTTTTTTGGAAGCAACGTTATAGTTCCAAAGTTCAAGTGAAATAGTTGGAGCCGTCCCGCAAAAAGGTCATGAAACATGGGTAGCAGATCCCCTTTGATAATATGCCAACATTTTTTATAAAACTCCATGAAACCCATCCGCCCGGGAGCCTTATTGTTCTCCATTTGAGAGATGGCATTGAGAACCTCCTTTTCCGTAAACGGCGCAACCAAAATATCATTATCAGCAGCAGTTAGTTGAGGCACATCCTCAGTCCTGGACTCATCGAGGGACACAGCGCTATCCTCCGGTGGTCCAAATAACTGCTTATAGTATTCGGTGATGTAAAGCTTAAGATTATCGTGACCAACAATAGTGCCTTCATCTTGCTCGAGCTGGAATATTTTTTTCTTTCTGTGTTTGCCATTCGCAATAAGATGAAAGAATTGAGTGTTCGCATCCCCATGTATTACTTTGCGAACCTTTGCTCTGAGCGCCCACTTCAGCTCTTCTTCGCGGAGCAGTTCCTTCAACCTCTTCTCCGCATCAAGCTTACAAGTCAACTCAGCAGATTGCAGAATTGTTGATTCAGCTTTAACATCCAGGGATTGTATAAGATCCAGGAGTCTGTCTTAATCAATTTCGTTGTCTCATATGTTCTTTTTGTATGTCTTACCGATCCTTGTAGGCGTGAACATGAGGAGAGTGAAGCCAGGCTTCGTGAACATGAGGAGTGGGAAGCCATGCTTCGTGAAGATGCCAGGCGAGACAGGCTGGAAGCCAGGCGAGCCAAGGTCAGGCGAGCCAAGTTCAGGCTGTCAAGGTCAGGCGAGCCAGGTGTCAGCCAAGCTGGCTCACGCTTGGTGCTTCGGCGAGGAGCTCGCCTCAAGCTTTGCTTTGGTTCGAGACGGCTCCGCGGCAAGACGTTCCCCAAGTGGTACACTCAACAAAGTCAACTGGGCGTAACTCCTAGTATTGCATGTACAATGGTTGATAAGATAGTCTTATCTTAAATTCGGCATGTAATTTACATATGACAAAAAAAGCATGCTTATAATGGATCATCTCTTAAACTTATCTTCAATAACTAGCTATTTCTAAAAACATGGCGAGACATATTGTGCTAAGAGATCATCCCTTGCCTTCTCTTAAATAAGAGAAGACAAACCTTTTCTTATGATTTATCTATCCTCCACCTCATCATTTATCATGCGTGGCATTTCTAAGATAGAACCATTGTACATGCCCGCACTACTAGGAAAAGGCCTGCTAGTGGCGCACCTGTTTTGGCCAATTTTTTTACTAATGGCGCACCACTGGTGCGCCATTAGTATCTGGTATTAATATCTGACATAGTAATGGCGCACCACATAGAAGTGCGCCATTACTAACAATTTTTTTTCAATTTTTTTTTCGTTTTTTCTTAATCTCGGGTCACTATGGCCTAATCTCGGTTCAATATGCTTAATCTCAAGTCAAATCGCACTCCGTGGTTAAACTTCCAAAAAGGTCACCCATCCTCACACTACTCCATCCCAAGCACGCTTAACTTTAAAGTTCTATCCAACCCCAGCACCAGCTCACTTAACAGGCACTTGTTGATATATCTAACATATCAATCCTATTAAACCTTGTTGACGTTTAGGACTTTGTTCATGTTCATGAGTGTGATGAAATTTTGAAAAAATATTTCAAACTTTCATTCATATTACGTATCATATTTTGAAAAAAATCCCAAAAAAATTTCGAAACTAATTTTTATTATTTGGGGGATGATTTATATTGCTGGTGAAATTTTAAAATATATTTGATACTTTTTAAAAAGAAAACTCCTTTGGTTGTGTGATTGTAAAAGCGGGAAACCAGAGTGAAAAAGTGGGATTTAGTTGCCATGGCATTTAAGATCCCACATGAACTATGCAAAGGGATCTTGAAACGAAAGACTCTGAAGCTTTTCTAAACGATTACTAGACGCTTATGATAATACTCCCTCCGTCCGGAAACACTTGTCCGAAGAAATGAATACAAACGGATGTATCTAGAGCTAAATACATCTAGATACATCCATTACTCACACAAGTATTTTCGGACGGAGGAAGTAACATTTTTTTAAAAAAAACTAAGATTTAATTAGACGGCCTCAAATTAGAAAGTTGCATAAGATGATTAACATTGAGCTACAAATACAAAATTTACACCAATTCAAACGGGAGTAAGACAAAAGAAAAGCTCCTTCCCGTACTTTATATAATCCTTTGGAAGCAAACAGGTAGGGCCTGCCTAAAGTCTTCGAAAGCAGTGAATGGGATGGGCTGAGTGGATAGGGACTTCCGTTTGCGTACGACCGGCCGGCCGGCTGGCCTCGGTGACCGTGCTCCAGAAATATTGGCGCGCCGCCCCCAGCCCATGCCGCCATGCGTGGCGCCGCTGTCCACGCGGACCCAAATCCGTCGAAGATCAAGTCTTCGCGGATGTCGACGGTGTAGTTTAGGTTTTCAAACCTGACCTTTCCAAACCTGACCTGATGGTCCGGGGCGTAGCTATCGATCTGCTCCAGATGGCCAAGCGAGTTGGCTCGCAATGTGAAGCCGCCGAACACAAAGATCTGTCCGGGGAGAAAAGTCTCACCCAGGACGGCGTTGTTGAAGGTTGGAGAAGCCATCGAGCCTTATAGCGACGACACAGAGGAACTCTCAATGAAAGCACCAATGTCGGTGTCAAAACCGGCGGATCTCCGGTAGGGGGTCCCGAACTGTGCGTCTAAGACTAATGGTAACAGGAGGCGGGGGACACGATGTTTACCCAGGTTCGGTCCCTCTCGATGGAGGTAATACCCTACTTCCTGCTTGATTGATCTTGATGATATGAGTATTACAAGAGTTGATCTACCACGAGATCAGAGAGGCTAAACCCTAGAAGCTAGCCTATGGTATGATTGTTATTGTCCTACGGACTAAGCCCTCCGGTTTATGTAGACACCGGAGGGGGCTAGGGTTACACAGGGTCGGTTCACAGAGAAGGAGATCTACATCCGAATCGTCAAGTTTGTCTTCCACGCCAAGGAGAGTCCCATCCGGACAAGGGATGAAGTCTTCTATCTTGTATCTTCATAGTCCAATAGTCCGGCCAAAGTATATAGTCCGGCTGTCCGGATACCCCCTTATCCAGAACTCCCTCACCCACCTCAATGATTTGTTTCTTCAGATCCTGAATCTCTTTGCTGATGCGGCGGTGAGCCTTCATCTTGCCCAACTTCCCTAGCAAGTTCTTGATCTTCTCAATGAAGCTCCCGCACCTCATTCATCCACACCTTATCCTGCACATCAGGATCCTCCTCCTCAGACATCTTGAGGAGAAAAGCCTCCATGGCAGCAAGCTCATTAGTGAGAGACTTGATCTCCTTGCGAACTGTCTTGAAACGCTTGTATTCGTTGCCGAGCAGAGCGGTCAGCTTCCCTTTGACAGGTTTGAGGACCCCCGTCGCCACGCTGATGAGAGCTGCCTCCATTGTGCGTGGAGGACAGGTTGCTAAATGCACTGACAGTAAACAGCTAGCTACAAATCGACTACCTGAAAAAGAGGAGAGCATGGTTAGTATATACTGAACATCTATGTACAGATCGCTCCCATGGAACCTGAATTTTTAGGTGCAAGTTTCATGTGGCTTTTAGTGACTTTAGTTGTGCTTTCGTGGTTTCAACCTTTGGGCATAAAAATGTTCGTCCAACTTTGTGGCAATCATTGGTTTTCGTTCCTGGATCAATTGTTTGTATTCGTGAAGATATTTTTTAGAACAAATGCTTGTACTATATAGCCATGGCAGTCTTGTTTCACGACAAAAGCGTTTATGGATGATTGGTTCCCTGAAAAAGCATGCAATTTTAGTCCGGATGAACAGAAACAAATGATGAAGCATGGGGTCACTGTTTGCAATTAGCGGGTTGTTACTAGTTAATTGTGTGAAAGTATCATTCACTCCTAAAGTATGACAATTAAGAAAGGGGAATCATCTAGTAGTTTCATATAGATTTTATACATATTTAGCATATACGTCTCTGTTTTGCCTTGAAAGCATGATATAATTTTATCTTATAACATGTAAAGACGTTGAGTATACCCTAGGTGGATTAGTTTTTACTTATGTACACCATCCATACAAAAGTGGTATATGAGGATCATTTCAATTTCATCAAAAAGTGGCTAATTGTAAACTAGATGTTTCTATACACAAAGTGGACGCCCATGCATGGTTTCTAACTTGCTATCAATAATATATGTGATATCCTTGGAAATATTACCCTACAATATATCTTAGTATTTACTAATTAGAGTGTGTAGGATAGATTTTTGAATTTTAAGTTCTTGATTTAATCAACTAATTGTTTAGAGAATTTATTGTATGATTAATGTGCATTGCACTCTTGATGCACCTTTCAAGTGTAGGTCTCGTGCTATTTGACACTTACTGTATCAATTTGCGACTCGGACAGCTCATTTGGCAACCGGGACTGTAACTAGAACAAAGCAAGCGGAGAACTTTTCTTCCTAGTTTACTAGTGGTTTTTCTACTGGTTATCAGTCGGGTTTTCCATTTGGTTTCCCAAAACACGAAAATTTTAGTTATTTTATGAAACTAAACCTTCTTTAAAAATGTCAATTTATTTGAAATTTAAGATCTCTTTTTCAGAAAAACATGAATTTAATTAAAAAGATGTCAACATTTTTTCGAAAAATCTGGTTTGTTGAAAAAGGATACTTTTAAACAAATTTGTGAAATATTTGTTATAGTAATGGACATGGGATAACACCTGGTCTATTGTCGGTACCATTTAATTTCCTTCCTTGACACCTTACAGAGAGAATCGACAAACTACTTTGCTTTGGGTCTCAGTTGTCAGAATGGGAACACCAAGTATAGTAATGAAGTTCTCCTCTATTGGCTTGGATATGATGAAATCAAGAATTATGTCATGAATTCGATAACTCTTCACCTTACCATATTCATTTAATTTCACCGGTTGGATCAAAATTCTATTGAGCAGCTCGTTAAAACATCTCTCTCCTATCTCATGTACGGTATATGTGTCTCCTATCAGCAATCCATCTCTTCATCGGACACTTCCGCCGGATAATACAATCATTCAGAAATATACTCATACATAACAGACAACTTTTGAGACGAGGAGTTAGATCAAAGTAGCTAAGTTACAATATCTTCGTCATTCCTTCAACACTAGGATTTCTTTCAAGCGCACGACCAACTGTGTGTGTGTGTGTGTGAGAGAGAGAGAGAGAGAGAGAGAGGACACGGCATATAGTTTCCGTTAGAGCTATATAAGATAGGTTGTTAGCTTGTTTTCTCTGTAAACCGTAGCTTTCATTATCTCTCATTCTCTTCCTCTCAAAGTTGTAATCCTCTCCAGCTGTATGCGCTATAGGGAGGTGTGCCCCCGCCAACAGTTTATCTTTGTAAAATTGTAGCTTTCCCTATCTCTCCTTCTCTTCCTTCAACAGTCCACCTGCGCGTGAGCACCAGTTGGCGTAGCCGACATCGTAAGCGGCGTTTACGAGTTGTCCACGCGATAAGGGATACAAATCAGCGGCCCGAGTGTCGAGCAAAGGTCTGCGATGTAATGGGCTGACACACGCGGGCTTTTTCTACTTTCTATTAATTATATTTTTCCCCACTAGGTTTTGGGAAGGTACCCCCAAATAAAACAGGTTTTGGGAATGTTCAAGATTTTTTTTTCATTTCTTCTGTGTTTTTTGGCCGTTTGTTCCTTCAATTTTTTTTTGTTTTTTTTTTCAAATTCCTGATTTTTTTAAAATACCTGAATATTTTAAAAATTCAACAAAAAATTAAATTTGTGTTTTTGATGCACCATCATTGTTTAATACAAGATTTTTTTTAAAAATCCAAGCATTTTTGAAGTTCAGGAACATTTCTGAATTTGATTTATTTTGTAATTTGTGAACATTTATTATATTCATAACGATAATATTTTTAAAAATTTGGGAACATTTTATGAAATTGATTTGTTTTGTAATTTGTGAACATTTAAAATTTGAGAACATTTTCTAAAATCCCGCAATTAATGGTATTTAAAAGAAAACACACTAAAAAACCAGTAAAAACACAGAGGTTAGGAAGGTAAGGTATTGACTAGTGAATGGTGTTGTGGCTACGCGAGGAGATAGTGGAGCCAATGAAAATGCACATACCTGGGCCAACAAACGAGGCCCCACACAGTTCATTAACTTTGTTTAGTTCACAAACATATTTTGAAATTCCAAACATTTTTCAAATTCTGGAGCATTTTTTTATTTTGCTAACATTTTATAAATTCATGATATTTATAAATTTTGACCATATTTCCAAAACTCTGGGCATTTTCTGAAATCATTTGGTAGACGGCTTTGAGAAAGAAAAAAACAAGGGGCGTTGAGAGGATGGTACACTGACGCGGTGAATGCTGCTCCTAGAAAAATAGTGGGCAGTGGTTTCGCCTCGAGATGGACTAACCAAAGAAGCTATGCGTAATCGGGAAAGGTAATGAGGCCCGACACAATGCACGTTGGCTCGTCTACTACAGACATTATGAATTTTTAAATTCTTGTTTTCTCAATTCAAAAATAAATTATGAACATTTTTTAAAATTCATGAATATTCCAAAATATGAGAATTTTATAAATTCATGATCTTTTCAAAATTCATGATTTTTTTAGTAGAAGAAAATTGCAAAATGCAACGTCTTAATAATTTCGTTTTTTTCTAAATTTCTTGACCATTTATTAAATTTTTTAATATGGTTTAATAGACGCGCATTACTTTTTATACTTTGGACGGTTCCCTTTTTTAAGTGTTTTTTTGGGTTTCTTTAATCTTTTTTCAGATCTTGGGTATTCTATGGGCTGTACGCGGTGTGCGTATCGTATATTGAAAAAACTATACACAGATATATTGTATATTAAAAAAATGTTCAGTATGTATATATGACGAACATTTTACAATACGAAAAAGTTCATCGTATATTCAAATAAGATCATTGGATATTCAATGTTCAGTAAAATAAAATAAAATGTAAGGGGGTTTTTCGCAAAAGAACATGCCACGTCAACCCTTACCCAGCGGGTCGCAACGTCCAGATACACCGTCAATATGTTGTTATACGTGGTTTAGACTATTTTGTAACAGACCAACCTAAACATGGTACTGATATGTAAAAAATACGCACGCACTGTCTTAATTGTGTCACTTTCGTGCAATTTTTAAATAGAAAAAAAAAGACGTGGGGTTGGAAAATTAGTTCACCCTTTGGATGAAGAAAGAGCGGGGCAGTACACTTTTGGCCTGCCGATGGCGCGCGGAAAGCACTTTTTGCGACGTCCGATGGCGGAAAGCACTTTTCAAAAAGCATCGGCTAGCTAACCACCAGCAGCCCTTCTCTAATCGCTCCAGAATCTGCCAATTCCTCTCGATCGCCGTAGATCTCTCCCCCACCCCCGCCGCAGCCGCAGCGGCGGCCCTTTCCGTGGCACGTGTCTCGCGGTCAGTATGCATCCATGGATCTCCTCCACTGTCTGTCCGCCTTTGTCGAAGGTTGGATCGCCGTTGGTTCCTCTGGATCGGATTAGCTAGGGAGAGGGGATTACTTTTGGCTGCGTACGAATTACGATCCAATTGGTAGACATGTCGTGGGTGTTTGTTTTCTGTTCCTTTCCAAGGGGAAAATTACTGCACCAAAGCTTTATCTGGTAAAAATAAATTCAGCAGCATGTAAATAATCCAATGGCATTTTTTGCAGTTCTGATGTACCTCGTACTACCCATGCCACTCAAAAAGTTCCTCAACTCCGATCCTCCATCGATCATGTCGAATGAGGGTGATTGGTAAGTGATGATCCTTCCGTATCTCAACTGGTAGCTAGTACTGTTGCTTCATTATGAATCACATTTGTCAAAACTATCATTATGAATCACATTTGTCAAAACTAATAATTCAGAACAGCTTTTACTCGAAAAGATATGCCTTACCTTAATTAGTGGCACAGATGGTACTTGTAATGTTTTCTGACACCATATTTAGATTTCAAATGATGGTTAGTCTGTTGTGGAACAAACATTACTGTCTTATTGCATCCCTCAAATTCTTCTTTTCATATGGTAAAGATAATTCTTGTATCACTTCTTCTTTGGTACAACTCCCCTAAACACATCAACGCATGAGATTTCTTGATACCACTTCGTAATAAAGGGTAGGATGGTCTTTTTTTAAAATAAGTCCCAAACATAATATGGCGTGGGAGACGCCCTCGGCTGGGCCGGCCCATTGATGAAGGCTGCGCGACGCGAGATGTAAAAATTAAAATAAGTCCCAAACATAATATGGCGTGGGAGACACCCTCGGCTGGGCCGGCCCATTGATGAAGGCTGCGCGACGCGAGATGTAAAAATTCACAAAATACATGACACTGCTAAGAATCGAACCGCAGATCTCTTACATATGAGGCTGAGACCCTCACCAATTGAGCTAACTAGTTTTTGTTAAAAATTAGGAGTGTGCAAACTTAAGAATCCCATCGGCCGGATTTATTGGGTCCATGAGCCGAAAATGGGAAGACCACGAAAAACGCACAGAAGAAATCAGAAATAAATCTCAGTTAATCGCCGCTATTAACTAACCTGTGCATCAGTGCATGCAATGGCTACTGCCTGATCCAATCAAGGAGACTCATGCGCTAGCTTCCATGGAGAGACGAGGGAATAAAGTGACGTGCTTAAATGCAGCAGCCTGAGTATTATTTTTTTGATAAACTATGCAGCAGCCTAGTAAACATGGTACACAAGTTTTGGTGGCTTTCGGACCAATAAACCCGAATGCAAGGTGTAACACCAAGGAAATTCTGAATGAATTTTTAAAAATTGAATAATGTTTCATAATCCAACTTTTTTTGAACCACTTGAACACAGATTGAAAAAGTCCTTTTTCATAGAAGCATGAACATTTTTCAAAAAATATGAATAACACTTGTTACAAGCATGAACATTTCAAAAAAATTAAGGAAATATGGTAGTTCAAAATGTTAAGAACATTTCTCCGAGCAACATTTTGAACACTTCTAAAGAAATATGAGGAGCGTGCAAACTTCAGAACTAACATTTTGAACAAATTTTGTTTGAACACTTCTTTTCTTTTTAGCTTCTTATGTGGCTAATGTAACTTTGTGAATTTTCAGGAAACAAATCATGTGTTTTATAACAGGCTTTTGTTTTGTTTTATTCTGGGTTTTTTCTTCTCTTTTTTTCAAATGTGGAAACGTTTTAAAATAAAAACTCAAATTCGTGAACTTTCTTGTTTTCTTGAACTTTTTTGGGTGATTTTTTTGAAATCTGCGAAATTTTTCAAATTCATGAACATTTTTTAAACATCGATGAACTTTATTCAAATCTGTGAACTCTTGGGCTGGCCCAACAGGCGCCCAATCGGAGCGATGCCATTGCCTATCAGGGTGGTAGAAACCAAAAAATCGGTTTTTTATCATTCATTCTTTTTCAAATTTTGGTTAGCAAACCTAAAAACTAAAAATGTCAACCCAATACAACAACTGAAGATGTCGACAAACTACGTGCTCTCAGACAGAGCCTTCTGGCCTACACGGACACCTTCTGTTGAACATGGTCTAGTTTAGACATTCTTGAGACCGCCCCAATTTTGGCTAGCAGATGGGGCCATTTATCGGTCATTTTCATTGAGAAAACTCCAGACAATGCAAGAATTCTTGAAAACACAAATAACTTGGGACGATGCCTTGAATTGGTCATAAAAGCTCATGGAAAAATTTGGGGTCATTTTAAGATGCCAAAAAAAAGTACTCTCATACGGACCCCATATGGCCTAACCGAACACCCTCCATTGAACATGGTATATTTTTAGACATGCATGAAATGACCCCAACTTTGCCAACAGGTGGGCATGCCCATGGCATGCAATCATGCCAGGTTTGAACGATTTTCAACATCATATGCAAGTTGTGTCACGTTCGGCCATTTGTCGTCCATTTTTCATCGGAAAAACTCCATAAATCGTGAAAAATAACAATTAGAAACTCAAACAACTTGGCATGGTGCCTTGAATTGGTTATATAAACTCATGGAATTTTTTGGGTCATTTCACGATGCCGATAAAAATGAGCTCTCATAAGGACCCATCTCGCCTACCCGAATAACCCCCATTGAACGTGATCTGTTTTTGGACATGCATGAAATGATCCAGCTATTGCTACTAGGCGGGCATGCCCATGGTTTGAACGAATTTTGACACTATATGCAAGTTGCATCACGTCTGAGCATGTATTAGCCATTTTTCATCGAGAAAACTTCAAAAAAAATGCAAGAATTGTTAAAACCTTGAAAAACTTGGCATGGTGCCTTGAATTGGCCATTTAAGCTTATGGGGAAGAATTGAAGTCATCTGAAGATGTCCAAAAAAACATGCTCTCATACGAACCCTTCTGGATTACCCGAGCACCTCTGTTGAATATGGTCTATTTTCAGACATGCATGAAATGACCCTAACTTTTACAAGCAGGTAGGCATGCTCATGTAGGCATCAATGCCAGGCTTGAATTATTTCCGACACCATATGCAAGTTACGTCACATCCGGCCATTTATCGCCGTCTTTTTACTAAGTAAACTCCAGAAATTGCAAAATGTGTAGAAAACCAAAACAACTTGGTTGGTGCCTTGATTTGGTCATACAAGTCAATGAAAAAAAATGAGGTCATTTAACGGATGTTGAGAAACAACGTGCTCTCAACGGAGCTTTCTCGCCTATCTGGACACCCTAGGTTGAACATGGTATTTTTGTGGACATTCAAAAAAAGGGCATCAACTTTGGTCAACTGGTGGGCATGCATGGTTAAGGTGTGAACACTTTTTCAAATGTGTTAGCATTTTTTCATATTTGCGAATATTTTTTGAAAACTTTTCTATTTTCTAGGGCCTAAACATTTTTTCTTCTCTAACTTTTCATCACTCTTCTCTTTTTTGTTAATTGTTTTTCTCCTTCTTGAACTTTATTATTCATTTTGAAACCTGTTCGAAAATTTGAAATTTTCTTTAGAATACCATATTATTTTTTCAATACAAATTAAAAACTGATCTGGAATTTTACAAAATGTCCTCGTACTCTCATACGGACTCTTCTCGTCTGCTTGAACAATCTCTGTTGAAAATGATTTATTTTGGACATGCATGAAATGACCTAACTTCTGCCAGCAGGTGGGAATGCTCATGGTAGTCATCCATGTCAGATTTGAACGATTTCTGACATCGTATGCAAGTTGTGTCACTTTGACCATTTATCGGGCATTGTTCAGTCAGAAAACTCCAGAAAATGCAAAAAATGTCGAAAACTCAAATATCTGGGCATGGTTCCTTGAATTGGTCATATAAGCTCACGAAACAATTGAGGTTATTTGACGATGCCGAAAAAACATGCTCTCATATGGACCCTTCTGACTTTTTCATTGATTCATGTTTCCTTTTCCATGTCTTGTTTTCTTTTCAAATTTATTTACCTTTTTAAAAAATATTTGTGATTTCAATTTTTTTTGGAAAATTCAAAATAGGTTCATGGTTTTAAAAAGTCATTCAGCATTTTGAAAATTGCATTTTCAATTGTTTGTATAAATTCAAAAAATGTACAGGATTTTCAAACAATGTTCCTTTTTCTAGAAATTGTTCTGAATGTTAAAATTCTTGGTGTTTACAATTTTTTCTCAAAACTATAATAATGTTCATGTTTTCCCATAAAATACCCGCATTTTTTCGTAAAATATTTAGGATTTTGAAAATGGTGCCTGTAAAAATGGCAAGGTTTTAAGAAAAAATGATTTTTCAAAGTTTGTTAGAGTTGTTGAAACAATTGCTGGATTTTCAAACATTACTCGCTTTTAAAAAAAGTATTCATAATTTTCAAGAAAAGGTATAAAATCCAAAAACTGCCCGGATTCTGTGTTATAGCTCGTTCTTAAAGTGGTACGCTCGTTATTACCCAGCATGGTTTGACTGGTTAGTAGCTGCACTTCGTAAGGTGGAGGTGCAGAGTTCGAATCCATGATAGGTCACTCGTAATTATTTTTTAGCCATCATATCGCTGCCCTATGCACGGACGCTACTGCGGCCACCTTCTTGGGCCGGTCCAGTCGGGGGTACGCAGAGCGTATACAAGTACAAAGCTGGTATTCCGTGTTAAAAGACCATATTATCCTTTATACGTTTTGTGTGGGGGGTTGTACCAAAGCGGGACTCGTATCCTTCTTGTATTTGCCTGATGAAATTTCGCCACTGGGTGCAGGTGGGTGAACTTCACCAAGTTCCTGACGGGCGCGTCGATTGTGGGTAGCATCACCATCCTGTTGATCCTGAAGCATGCAGGCATCATCGGGTGGGGTGCGCTAAATATGGAGCTGTCTTCCTTCGCCGTCTTGGGGCTGGCCATCATGTGGTTCCTCCAGATGAACGCCGAGGCACTATCACGTAGTATGAGGACATGTTTGCATAGTGGAAGCCTTGCCGGCCTGGTCTCTGGTGACTCCGAGACACTATCACGTGGTATGAGAACATGTTTGCATAATGTATGCCTTGCCTCCCTGGTCTCTGGTGGGATTGTATTGCAGGTTTTGGTAAGCATCAACATTTAACATCTCAGCATCAGCTTATTATCCTTTTTTTTACGTTGCCTAAATCTCTGTTACTCTGTCTTCTTCAGGCCTGCGCTCCATATAACAACTGGTGGCCAATGTTAACAGGTTAGAGACTCATGTTCACACTGCCATCCTGCAAAAAAATTATCCGGTAATAGTTTTGAGGACTATGTAAATAATCCATGGCTTTTTGTGCATTTTCTGCAGTTCTGATGTACCTCATACTACCCATGCCGGTCATATTTTTCCTGGGCTCCGATTCTCCATCGATCATGTCCAATGAGGGTGATGGGTAAGTCATGATCCTTCCATACCTCAACTGGTAGCCAAGCCAGCACTGTTGCTTCATTATGAATCATACTTATCAAAAACTAATAATTCAGAACAATTTTTACTCCAAAAGTTGTGCCTTACCCTAGTGGCACAGATGGTATGTACTTGTAACGTTTTCTGACAAAAAATCTGACACCATATCTAGATTTCAGACGATGGCTGGTCTGTCGTTGTGGAACATCTAAACGTTCTGGCCTTACATCCTCAGATTCTTCTTATATGCTAGAGATATTGGTATTTTTCTGAGCGATTTCGCCACTGGATGCAGGTGGGGGAACTTCACCATGTTCCTCACGGGCACATCGGTCGTGGGTAGCATCGCCATCCCATCGATCCTGAAGCACGCCGGCGTCATCGGGTGGGGCGCACTGACGATGGAGCTATCCTCCTTCGCCGTCTTCGGGCTGGCCATCGTGCGGTTCCTCCAGATGAACTCCGAGGACGAGTACAGCGCCTTCTGATCCCCAGCGCTTCATTCCTCTCCCGAACTTGTGGTCTGCGCGTGATCCGGTACCTCGCTAGAAATAGGGATCCTTAATTTTATTTTTTTGCATGGTAAATTGGTAATAGGGATCCTTAACTTGTGAATATCAATCTACAATACGATTTGGAGCATTGTTGTTTCACCTTGCCTATATCAGTGAAGTGACAAGTGAGCCTAATCAGTTGCATGTACACAGCTATCCTCTGCCAGCTGCTAGTACATGATTTCTTTGGTAGGATCTTGATCTTCCATTCATGATCTGCCTTCCATCAGCTAGCTGTTTCCCATGGCATCACTGAATACTCTATTTAGCTCCTGCCACCTTCCGTCAGTATGAGATCTGAACATAATGCATCTTGCTTTCATCTGACTGATCAATTCTGTTGATGCATAGTTTTTGTTCAGTTCTATTTCTTCTCCTATCTCAAAAGGGAAAACTTCATATTTTTATTTTCATAACCTTAAAACTGCTGCATCTTGAGAGGCAGAGATTCAGTATAAGCAGCTAGCAGCAACTCTCCTGTTTTCCGGCAAAAAAGAAAGAAAGAAGAAGAAGCAACTCTCCTATTGGAAATGTCTAGTTTCAGACTTCATAACGGTGGTAAAACTTTGGCACAAATGACTTGTCTCCTCAGGAGAGATGTCACTGCATTATTGACCACTCACTGTGTTCAGGGCGTTCTTTGTTGTGAGTTTGGAGTACAACTCCTAATGATTTTTAGTTATTTCCAAGTCCAACAGCATCATTTTCAACGAGAGAGAGAGAGAGAGAGAGAGAGAGAGAGAGAGAGAGAGAGAGAGAGAGAGAGAAAGAGAGAGTGTCCAAATCGTCAGCCGGGACATAGGAATTTTCATCTGGCACTGAAGCATCTGCTGGGAAATACTAGCTCTGAAGCTGATTGGTAACATCTTTTTTCCTAAGAAAACGGGGGAGGATTTCGTGGAACAATAAAAGCTCAAGACCTAGTGAAGATGCACAGACACTGCGAACAACATGCAGTTGACACCACAATCAAAAAGAATCTCTGAAACAAGGGAAAAAGCTACAATTTCTGCTGAAGACATACTGTGCAGCATGTTTTGGTGTATGAATGTAAAAGGGAAAGAGATGCATATGTGTATCTAAAAACTGTTAGAAAGTTGAAGTGATTTACCTGGTGAGCAGGAGCAGCAACCAGCAACTCTGATGTTCCAGGCATTAAAATTAATCAGAGTGAAACTGTCCTCAGGAGAGATCTGGTGATGCATTAACTGTTTACTCGTCCTTGTTGCCGAGCTTCCAGGACAGGTTGTGGCAATCTTCGGTGACAGCTGGTAGCGGTTTCGATGCCCACATCCATCAGCGTCATCTTCGTCCATTTCCAACATCACCAAAATATATCACTGAAAAAGAACGAACATAGTGACCTGGATGACATACAAAGGTGTACAGAGAGAGAGCCATTACAGTTCACATGTTATTTAGCCAGTAGCCAATTTCAAAGCAGCAGCAGTGCTTGCATCTAGTCTGTCAGCAACGATAAAGACAGTAGAACTGAATAAGCACATGAGTGGAAACAAGCAGAAAGGGCATGTCGACTGAAACTCTGAAAATCGACATCCGCTGGGGACAATGTATGTAGCTGAAAACTCTGAAAATTAACAGGAGCAAGCAGCAGCTCTCATCTTTGGTGATGTTCCTGTTGAGATATTGATGTTCCTGTTGTGCAGTGTCCAACAACATCATGCAGTGCAGACCTCTTTGAGCCTATGCCCATTCAACAAGAGAATTTCTGATGTCCATTACCAGCAAGGACACTGAACTATCCAATCTGCTACCGAAGCATCTGCGAAACTTTGGTACGAATGCCTTGTCTCCTCAAGAGATCGAGCTGGCGCTGCATCCACTGAGATATCACCTTCATTCAGGAAACAGAGAGCGTCTCCTTGCCCATGTCACTGAAAAAAAGAGGGAAATAACAATCCGAATGACATGCAAGTGTTAGAGTTCGCATGTTAATTAGCTTTTTCGCAATGGCATCTCATAACACCAGCACTTGCAGCTTTGAGCTTTCAGAGACAGACATCCTGATCATGTGAATCAATCAACAAATAAAAGAGTTTCCCATCAAGAAAACTGCTGCTTAAGCTATAAATGCCTTGCAGGGCATGTTAAGACGTAGTGCAACTCTGTCAGGCAGGAACTTGTTGCATAAGTTGCTCTTTTCACATATCTGAAAGGGAACTGAAATTCTAACAAGCCTGGACTGCAAAATGTTTGCGACTACTGAGAAAGACGTCATATTTTTTTTGAATGACAACCTGGATGATCTAGAACTAGAAATTCACAACATTCAACTACATAAACGTGACGGGGCTACGAGCTAGCTTTTAAGGAGTAACATCTCTAGAAAGCTAAAAGCAGAGGTCTGGCACCCTGATGCATTATTTAGTCATCGATGAGTTCAGGATGTTCCTTGGTGAGCTTCGGCAACAACTTGTGGCGATTCCGAGGCCCAACACCACCATCTTCATGCAACCCACTCATGGAACAGAGTCTCCTTTCCAACATTAGTCAGGCCACCAAAATAATAATCCGGAGAGTAGCACTACAACGGTCGGTCACATAACAAAATTTGTCAGTTGTCAGACTGTATGCATGTATAAAAGGGTGACAAGAGCGCATATGTAAAATCACACATCTGGTCATAACTGAAAATTGTAAAATCCGCTTATGCAAAATCATAACTGCCT
The DNA here is from genome assembly GCA_021605145.1 of Aegilops bicornis. Lineage (NCBI taxonomy): Eukaryota > Viridiplantae > Streptophyta > Magnoliopsida > Poales > Poaceae > Aegilops > Aegilops bicornis. The sequence goes on from CM038674.1 coordinate 655,004,680, forward strand.
GCACCTCACATATTTGTACTAACTAATCTCTAGCTGAAGGCTGAAGCATCCAGCAGTTATCTAGGGACGCCCGGAGAAACAGCCAAACACAACGATATATTTGAATAACTGCATACCCATTGAGAGAGAACACGCATTTTCTGCTCAATAGATATTCAACACATGAGGTGTCTCCTAACCCGACCACATTTATCGTTAATGGTGACCTTAAGCCAGGACAAGGCGATAACCATCAGTGCTCTGGCATCCAGAGATCGAGTTGCAGCACAAATCACCTCTCGGTAAAAACAGAATTTAACAGCTAGATATTCATCTGTAAGCATACATAACAGCATACATGGTCGATGCATGGCTACTCTAGCTCGCAAAGGAACATTTGAATGGAATAACCAAGAGATCATGACTAAAGGAGAACATAGCTGCACAGATTAATTAAATGAAATAATAATAGTGCCATCCTATTGAAGTTGTATTAAGAAGAGGAATCAATATCATACACCACTTTAGACGAGAATTTCGCATGCAACTGCAGCTGATCCATAAAACAGCCAGCGTGTACACAGCACAATTAGATGGCATACCGTCAGGACAAGGCCCGTAGATCAAAGAAGCAACGTCAGTACTCTGAACAACTAGCTCACGCTGTAGCAGTGGCAGTATCAGCATCAGTAAACAAGTCAAATTATACGGCATGTCAGCTGCCGGATCTAAGTTTTGCTCCCAAGCTGAAAAAGCACACAGACAGTTAGCCTGACCATACAAGGCAACGAAATTGTGAAAGAGTGGTTACTACTACTGCTACAATAAAATAAACTAGTAAGCTATAAATCTAGGGAAGAAGTAACGTACTATGTGGTCTTAATTCACAGATTTAAATGATTGAAGATTAGAGTAACATGGTTGGGATGTGTGCTGACTGCTCTCTCCAGGGAAGCCTTTACTGCGTCAACATTGGTGCGACTATGTAACTCAATACCGAATGTTAAGAGGCTGCAAAGGTTTTCGATCCCAAAATCGAAAGCACCAGGACTGGCAAGAGACTCAAGTTCAGCAATGGAATCTAAAAACATACGAATCTCCAGTTTTTCTAGCTTAGGCATACATCTTGCTTCAAACATAAGATCCATCCCATGATTCCTTGCGCCATAACTGAACATCTTCAGACATCGGAACCCAGCTTCACTAGGGACTGCCAGCCTTCTATCTGTATAAGAATACGGACCTTCCAATCCTCGAAGAAACAGAGTGAACAGAGCAGGTAAGGATCCAAGGATGCAGAGATCTTCATGCCTGATTCTCATCACTTCCAAATGTAAGATCTGCAGGTTGACAAGCAATCCTACCCAATCTGGAACCTTTGGGAGGACTGAGTTGACGATATTAAGTTTCTGGAGGCTAAGCGGGGGAGCCATGCACCATGCATTCAGTACGATGTTGTCAAACTCATTCCACATAGTTAGAGAACTAAGGTTCTGCAAACACAGTTTACGGAGAGAAGAAGCAACGACCTCCTTTTGTTCTACGTCATGTATATTACAAAGGTACAGCTTCCTCAGATTCTTTAGCTCTCCAAGCTCTTGCAGAAAATTATATGACTGCATGGGGGCCTGCACCAATTTCAAAGTCTCCAATGCTTGCATCTTCCCAATTCTATCAGGAAACCTAACACATTGGTCAGCACGAAAATGTGCCAATCTTCTGAGATTGACAAAACTTGCTGGTAAATCGTACACCGCTGTGTTCGTTATGTCCAACATCTCTAAGCAGTGTAGGTGTCCAATTTGTTCGGGCAGCTTGCTAACCTTCATCGAGCTAATGTTGAGGTACCTTAGATGAGACAGCCTCCCTACATTACAAGATGGTGGTTTTCCAATTGACTGCATTCTCTGAAGTCCACAACACGCAAATGCTTGAACTCCTTTATTGAAGGGATTTCCGCTGTTTTCCCAAAAACATTAAGTGACCGGGCATGGGACAATATCAGGCTTGTCGGCACCAAAGAATTTCCTTTCCCTCCAACTTGGATGGACAGCCGGCGAACTCTGCTTTGTGTCCCAATAGTTACACTGGGGGAACCAATGAAAGTAACAAAGTTCTCTTCAATGGACTTGGATACTATGAAATCAAGAATTGTGTCATGAACACGACAAGCAAGCACCTTATCATATTTGTCCAGCCTCAAAGGTCCTCTCAACTTTACAGGTTGGATCAGACTCCTATTGACGAGCTCATTAAAATACCTTTTTCCTAATTCATATGCCGAATATTTGCCTTCTTTGTGAACAAATCCTTCGGCAATCCATCTCCATATAAGGTCTCTCCTCATAACAACAGAATCTTCTGGGAAAATACTGAGGTACAGGAGACAAGTTTTTAGGTGAGGGGGCAGATCAAAGTAACTAAGTGACAATATCTTTATCATTCCTTCAACGCTAGGGTTCCTTTCGAGTGCATGACCGATAGAATCTTTCACCTGGCTCCATAAATGCTCTGTTCTTCCCATGTTAGCCAAGAGACCAGATATGGCTATGATTGCCAAAGGCAAGCCATCACATTTTTTCAAGATTTCGTTGGAAACTTTTTCAAGGTATGAAGGACAATCTTCATCAGAGTTGAATAATCTTCTGTGAAATAGTTGTCTAGAGTGTGCCATATTAAGAGGTCTTATATTGTAAACATGGCCACCGATCAATGAACGGCACGAATGTGCAACATTAACGATACGTGTGGTGGTTATTATCACGCTGCCACATCTGTTCATGGGGAATGCATACTTGATAACATCCCATGTTTTACTGTCCCATATATCGTCAATCACTATGAAGTACCTACACAAGAATTTTTTTAGTGGCATTAGTTAATATGACACCTTAAAGTGAAGTGTACAGATAAAAGAATAAGAAAGAGAAACTTCTCTGACAACATGCAGAGGATAATGAGAGAGCTCTATCAAACATAAAGCGGAGATCATGCCAGAAAAAAAAAACAATAGACCTCTTCACTTAAATATTTTCTCCAATGTAGGTCATAAAAAACCAACAGAGCTCGACGCCTTTCAATAGAACATCTTGTAGCACATGTGCTTGATAGAAGATCGATGCTAATTTGGTATTACGAAAAAAATATCTTTCAGTCTGCATATGAATATGCACTTACCGCTTACACATGCCTTCATTTTTCCTCCAAATGTAACTACCAAGTGAACTAGCTAAGTACATGCAAAGGAATGCTTGCAAACATTTGACCATTACTTATTCTCGTAAAAAAAGATATGGAACTTTTATTATGACAAATCTTAACAGCACTTTTCAAGGATGACTAGTTGATTAAAACACATATATTATTACCTTTTCTTTGCTAGGTAATCGTTGATCTGGCTTATCAGCTGTTGTATGCTCCCTGCTTCAGTGTGAGCATAATTTTGGCAGCTAACTTCACTAAGAATGGTTCTTAGAATATTCATCATGTCTGGATTTCGCGACACTGATACGAAAGCTTTACACTCAAATTTTGCTTTGAGCTGTTGATACACTTGGCTTGCAAGGGTTGTCTTGCCCATTCCTCCAGATCCAACGATGGAGACCATTTTCAGTTGCTCTTGCGTTAACGCACATCCATCCCCTTCGGTCAACAGATTGATTATCTCAGCCTTGGGTTCATCAATTCCAACAAGCTTTGAAGCATGCTCAAACATAAAAAGAGCCCTAGGGTCAACGGTTGCATTTTTGGTGTTGGAGAAGGCCGTGCGACTCTTGTATCTTTCATTCCTCTCACCCACCTCAATGATTTGCTTCTTCAAATCGTGGATCTCGCTGCCAATGCGACGCCGAGCCTTCATCTTCACCAACGAGTGCCTGATCTTCTCCATGAAGCCATCAGGCTTAGCGTCTTTGTCATCGGCATTTTGCGTGAAATCGTCGATGGCATCCTCCATGTCGTAGGACAGCTCCCGGACCTCATTCATCCATGCCTTATCCTGCGCATCCGGATCCTCATCCTCGGACATCTTGAGGAGAAAAGCCTCCATGGCAGCTAGCTCATGAGTGAGAGACTTGATCTCCTTGCGAACTGTCGTGAAACGCTTGTACTCATCGCCAAGCAGGGCGGTCAGCTTCCCCAGGACGGGTTTCAGTACCCTGTGGCCACACTGACGAGAGCTGCCTCCATGACCCTGTGCTAGCTCTGTCAACTCTGTGTGGAGGTCAGGCCGCCTAGTGCACTGACAGTAATAAGCAACGAGATTTGCGTCTTCAATCTACACTCTACACCCTGAAAAAGGATGGATCAATCGAAGTAAGCCACTAGCCCAAGCACTAATGCACTGAAAAAGCTACAAATCGATGCGAGGCCCGCGGGTCATACCTTGGAGGTCAAATCACGACCGATAGATTCCCCGGAAAGAGAATTAATCCAAGTAAGTCAAAGAAGCATTGTTACACCGAACGCAGCTACAGATCGGCCGTGCCTACGGGGATCTTTCTTGGCTAGTAGCAGCTCAGACTCAGAGTTGGTTCGCTCTGTTGGCGGTATGGATCAAGCGCAGTGACAGTGAACAGTAGAATCGCATTCCCTTCTCTGCGCGCGTCGTGGATGTGAACCCTGAAAGAGAGTGGATTCACGGAGGTCAGCCAAACCAGTGCTGCACATACCGAAGAAGCTAGCTAGGGATCGACCTCCGTGCTAGGGGAGCAGGCCAATGCGCGCCGGAGGGGCCGCGACACAGGAGGAGATGGAAGCACCGGCAGTGGGTGAGGGAACGGGGCCGTACCTAGCGGGATGGAGAGGCCGTGCGCCGCGGAGTAGCCCGGCGAGGAAGCTCGAACGCCGGCGACAGGCGCACAGCGAGACGATGCCGAGGGAGTGTGGAGTGGATCGAGCGAGAAGGGGATGGATCTGCTCGTCGGTCACCACAACGCGTAAACAAAGAAGCAGAGGTCGTCGCCGGGTCGTCGTCGTCGTCTGGCCTTATCCTATAGTGCCTGTCTCTCTCTCTTCTGTGGGCCCAAACTCCATGTGGCCTGGTAGAATGCGCGTCGTGTGTCCCCTCTCGTGACACGCAAAAAATTCAGATTATTTATTTGTTTTTTCGAGAGTACCATATCTTTATAAACGAAAAGAGAGTTATTTACAAGAGGCTCATCCCGGGTGCGAACAACCCAGGATGGGAAACACACACCTACTCCAACTCCAAGCGCGCTAGACTAACTCCTCACGAATCGTTGTAGACGTTCCGCTCCAAGTCCTGCCGTGTGCCATGTCGTGACTTCATCGAGCACTAGGTTAGTAGCAAGGGGTGCCGGCTTCTGTTGATCGTGTCTATTGAACACCCTTGCGTTTCTTTGCTTCCAAAGTATCCAAGCCCTAGCCGTCACCAGCGTATCAAAACCTCTTCTGTCTGCTCCCCTAAATTTTTTCCTTTCTCTCATCCACCAGTCCGAGAAGGTGTCATTCAGAGTTGTTCCTAGAGCATTGATACCTAGCATGTCAAACACTCGGTGCCACACCTCCTGCGCAAAAGTACACTTGGCCAGAATGTGATCAACATTGTCCTCTGCTTGTAAGCACGTGAAGCAGGGAGATGGTTGGTCCTGCAGACCGTGACGTGCTCTTCTGTCTGATGTCCATAATCTATATTGCAGCGCTAGCTAGATAAATAGCTTGCACTTGAGCGTCGCCCAGCTTCTCCACGTACAAGCCGCCGTCGGTGATCTCTGGAGCCCCGAGCAAAGGTAGGAGTAGACCGATTGGGCCGAGTAGGTCGCCGTGGTCGTCGCCGGCCAACCAAATTTGGCTGGCTCATTCTCGTCTCGGTGCCAAGCCATATGGCGAGAGGTGCATGCAATAGTTGGGCGGTGAAGGAAGCGGTAAGAGCAGTCCTTGTACCACCTACCCTCGCGAGAGCTTGATGAACGGTCCTATTGTTAGCAATCCTTGTTGGCACCGTCTCCATCAAGCGAGGCGCGATGTCAGCTACGCCGAACCCGTGTATCCACTTGTCCCTCCAGAACAGGACGCTATCACCCCTCCCAACCTCAATCCTGACCATGGCGTCGAACACGGCCCTTGCATTGTGATCCTTTGCCATAGGTAAACCCTGCCATGGTCTGCCGGGGTCAGTTCTCCTAAGCCACTCCCACCTCACTCTCAAGGCAAGGGCCTGGGCCTTCAAGTTCTTAATCCCCAGCCCTCCAAACTGCTTCGGCCTGCAGACCTGGTCCCAAGCCACCAGACATTGTCCTCCATTGCTTTTCTCCTTACCAGCCCAAAAGAACGACCTCATCCAATTATCCATCTCCTGGAAAACCCATACTGGAGCGTCCGTAATCATCAGGTGGTGCACCGGTCTAGCTGCAACGACGGACTGGACCAAAACAAGCCGACCGGGCCGCTGTATAAGGCCTCTTTGCCAGGCAGGAATCACCTTCCGGACTTGGTCCAGCATGGGCATCCATTCGGCCCGCGTTAAGCTTCTGATCGCAAGCTGTAGGCCAAGATACTTGCATGGAAATTCAGCAAGCCCACAGTGCAGTAATCCAGCCACCCGATCCTTGTCCTCCTGGTCGCCTCGGATCAAAATCGCCGAAGATTTGCGGTAGTTAACTTTCAGTCCCGAGGCCTCTCCAAACACGTCCAACATCTCTCGAAAGGCCGACAAGTCTTGCCACCAAGGCTTGACAAACAGCGCTACATCATCCGCGTAGATCGAGAGCCTTTGCAGTGACGAAATGCTGGTGTATGAGCTGAGCACTCCCAAATCTGAGGCCTTGTGAACAAGCGACGTTAGCGCATCAATGGCAATGAAAAAGAGCATTGGCGAGATTGGGTCGCCTTGGCGAAGACCGCAGGCGTGCAAGAAACTCCTTCCCGGAACACCATTCACCACCACTTTGGTGCTAGCCGAGTGCAGAATTGCCATTATCCAAGTCATCCATCTCTGCCCAAAACCCTTTGCCTGCATGACCTCGAACAAAAAAGGCCATGATAGCGAGTCAAAAGCCCTTGAGATATCCAGCTTCATGAACACTCCTGGGACTCTTTTAGCATGAATCTTCCTCGCCACTTGCCGCACCAACAAGAAGTTATCATGCAGATGCCTTCCTTTAATAAATGTAGATTGGTTCATGGCCACAATCTCCGGCATTTGACTGCGCAGCCGGTTGGCGAGAACCTTAGCAAAGAGCTTGGGGATGCTATGGATTAAACTGATCGGCCGGTAATCCCCAATCTCCTCCGCATCCGGTTTTTTTGGAATGAGGATTATGTGCGCCTTGTTGAGCTTAGCAAAGCCCCTAGTGTCCCCCACATAAAGCTTAAGCATCACGGCCATGATGTCCGGTTTAATGATCTGCCAGGATTTTTGGAAGAACGCTCCGATGAAACCATCCGGTCCCGGTGCACGATCCGGTGCCATTTCCTTGATGACCTGCCAAACTTCCTCCTCCGTGATGATCTCCTCAAGCATGCTCAGTTCAGCCGGCTCCATCTGCAGATATTGTAAGTTGAGGGTGTGATCCCTGGCCTGTGCCGTGCCCATCAGTTGTTTGTACACCTCCCCGAATGTATCCACCATTCTCTCTTGGTCCGTGATGATTTCGCCTCCATGCTTGATATGCGGGATGTAGTTCTTGGTCCTTCTGCCATTGGCCACAGCTTGGAACAGCTTGGTGTTGGCGTCACCCTCTTTGATCCACTTGAGCCTCGACCTCTGCCGGTCAATAGTTCTCTCGAGCGCGGCCAAACCAAGGAGCGAATGTTTCAGTGTTCGTCGTAGCCACGCCTCCTCCATCTGCAGAACTGTTCTCCTGGGCTACGTCCAGCCTATGAATGACCCAAGTGGCCACCCGCATGAGCATCTTCACATTTCCTAACTTGCGTTGGCCCCACGCTTGCAAGTGGCTAGCCGTGTTTCGCAAAAAAGCATCCAACCTCTTATATGGATCAACAATGCCCGCATCGCACACCCAGGCATCTCTCACAGCATCCTCGAAGCCATCCATTCTCGTCCAGAAAAGCTCGAAGCGGAACCTTTTCTTTGGGCGGAAGTTAGCGCTCATGGATAGATGCAAAGGTGCATGGTCCGAAACTCCAGTAGAGAGCGCCTGCAGCAGATAGGCAGGATTCTCTAACTCCCAGTCCACCGAAATAAGCACACGGTCAATCTTGGTGAGGGTCGGCATCATTCGTTCATTGGACCACGTAAATTTACGGCCGTGCATGTACATCTCCTTGAGCTCTTGGTCATCCACAAACTGCCTGAATTTGTTCATCATCGTTCTGTTAAGGTTGTTATTGTTCTTCTCTGCGGCACGTAGTATCATGTTGAAGTCTCCCAGCAGCATCCACGGCCCCGGACACCCCGCACGTCTCGCGTCTAGGTCCAGCAAGAACTGGCACTTCTCCTCGTCACCTTGTGGCCTGTAAACCACCTAAATCCACCAAGGGTCTCCAATCTTCGTGTGTACCAGACCCGTAATGTAGCGACCAGACCCGAATGGATCTAGCGCTCTGTGCTCAGTGTCATCCCTGGATCAGTAATGCTGACACCACACAAGATTGAAGGATTTATAGCGAGTAGCAATCACACACTTATTACATCATTGTCCACAAGGGAACTTAATACAATAATATGGCTTAAGGCCATCTAATAATAACAATGGAAGGCTTGGAAGATAAGCGAGTCCATCAACTCCAACGGCATCACTGAGTATAGAACCACGACCTAACACCTTACTGTAAATAAAAAGTCCGCAACGTGAAAAGTTGCAGCCAAAAACGGGTCAGCACATGGAATATCTGGCAATGTAACACATAAAGAGCAATGAAGGAATAAGCCTATACTACATGCATATTTGGCTGGTGGTAAGGCTCTCTGATTACATTTGCATAAAGCTGATTTTTCCCTACATCAAAGGAATAATTTTATTTAACTATCATGGTGGTTGTTAAACATTGAAGATGGTTGACAGCATCCTCAATCCCAATTAAAAAGTACTCATTAAAAACCCAATACATTTATTTAGAAGTAACATGTTGAGATTCACATGATAATCAAGTACCGGATACTCAAATTGTCCATAACCGGGGACACGGCTAATCATGATTAGTTTATACACTCTGCAGAGGTTTCATGACTTTTCCCCACAAGACTCGATCGCCTCCGCTTGGTTCTCGCACTACATGGTGTTTGAGAAGCGGATGACCGAGACATAGTCTTTCGAGCGCTTAGCACCTTACATGTGGGTAGACCGTACCAACCTACATCCCTACATCAGCTAGCCTACCCGTAAGAGTTCGCACAACTTAGTCAACTACGCCATGAGCCCATAATTGGCTTGTGGCTGCACACGGAAGTTTCCAGCTTTGAATAATCTTATGATCCCTTAGAGCACGGGTGGCGGTCCGAAGAAATACAGGCAAGTCCTGATAGAAACCAGGTGCCTCAATCCACTCAGATGTGTGTTAGGTTGCCACCTTAGATAAACCATTAATTAACAATCTCACATCTGTCATGGATATTCACTCACCCAATCCACGTCTACTAGCATAGCATGGCATAATAAGCAAACGAGAAGTAACTCCCAAGGTTTCATAAGTAAAACAGGTAATAGGTACTACCTCAATCTACTTCCCATCCCACAATTTACTTAGATCCTAAACATGCAAGTGTTTGAGGGTTTGATCTAATGCAATAAAACTGGGTAGTAGAAAAGGTATGATCAAGTGTTACTTGCCTTGCTGATGATCCGCGAGACCTAGAGATTCGAAGTAACAAGCGGCGCACTCCGGGTGATCTAACGCAAACAATCAACAAGCATACAATAAGTACTCATCTAATGCACGGGGAAATCTCGCATAAAAGATCTAACCAGAAAGTTCAAATTAAGAACCCTGGTTGCAAAAGAATCGAATCAAAATAAAGCATCGAAAGTCGGAACTCGAGAGAGAACGACTCGGTTTAGCGATCTGAAATTAGGTCAAAATTTCACAGTGGCAAAACTCTGTGAAAGTAGGGAAATCGGAACGGCGGTTTCGTATTTAAACTCCAGGCGCTTGAATCACCTGATTCCGATAAACGAGCAAGAAATAAAACAGTTTTGAAAATCGGATCTGAAATCAAATCAGAAAATAACGGATTAAATTCGATTAAAAAGAAAAACGACGAACGGGTTAAAAAGCGGACGTTCGTTAACAGAACGAATCTAACGAACGCGTTCATCGAAACGAACGGTTCGGTGAACGTTCGTTAAATAAGAAAACCGAATAAAAAATAAAACCAATCTAGGTTTTTAAAAAAAAAACGAACATATTTAAAAAAAAACCGGATCGGTTCACGGCGGAAAAACCGAATCGGGCGCGGGGCGGCGGTGACTACCTCCGGTGATCGCCGGAGGGCGCCCGGGGCTGGGGCGGCGGGTCGGGAGGCGAGGGCGGGCGGGGTTCGGCGTCGGCGATGACGGCGGCGTGGCTGGCGGCCACTACGGGCAAGGCTTCAGGCGGGTGGCGTCGGCTCAAGGGTTGGGGTGAGAGAGAGGCGGGGGGTTATAAAGGCGGGAGGCGGCGGTGGCTTGGGAGGGCCAGGGGGCCGGGTGAGGTGGGACTCGGGCGGCGTGGCGCCAGGCGCGTGCCAGCGAGGTGAGGAGGCGGAGGTGGGCCGGGGCGCTGGGCCTGGGGCCTGGCTGGCTTGGGCCGGCTGGGCCTCGGTCCAGGGGGGGGGCGCTGTTTTTTTTTAAATAAAATTAAAACAAAACAAATAAAATAAATATCAAATGAACTCCAAATTAATTAAAAAAAATTTTACCCGACTCCAAAAAATGAGTCGAACAAAATGAACTTTAAAAAAAAAAAAAATGCATAAAATTTTAAAATGCTCATTTTGCCTAAGCAAAATAAATCTTCCAAAACCAAATTTGGTTTATTTATAATATCTTCATTTTTCCTATTTGTGTGGGAAAGTCATATTATTCCCTCTCGAAATATTTTTTATAGGAAAACTTTATGAAGATACTTAAATAATCCAATGATCCTATTTTCAAAATTTGGAAAAATCCCAAATATGAAAATAATGAAACTTCCAACTCTCTCCGAGGGTCCTTGAGTTGCGTGAAATTTCTAGGATCGGAAAAATGCGAGAAAAATATGATATGCATGATGACCTAATGTATAACATTCCAAATTGAAAATTTGGGATGTTACAAACCTACCCTTAAGATGAATCTCGCCCTCGAGATTCGGGTTGGCTAGAAAATAGGTGAGGGTGGTCCTTAAGCAAAACTTCCTCTCTTTCCCGTGTGGCTTCATCCTCGGTGTGGTGGCTCCATTGAACTTTGCAAAACTTGATAACCTTGTCATGGGTAACTCTGCTGGCATAATCGAGAATCTTAACCGGTTTTTCCTCATATGTCAAGTCATCCTTCAACTGTATTGCTTCCATGTGGCATTGTGTCTCTTAACGGTACCTCTGCTATCTCGGGTGACATTTCTTCAATCGAGAAACATGGAATACATCATGAACTCTCGACAGTCCTTCCGGCAATTCCAACTTATAAGCAACTTCTCCCATGCGTTGCAAAATCTTATATGGTCCAACGAAACGTGGTGCTAACTTTCCTTTAACTCCAAAACGCTTAACTCCTCAAGCGGGATACTCGAGATATACTCTGTCTCCAACTTCATACTCAATCGCTGCGCTTTGAATCGGCATAGCTCTTACATTCGGACTGGGCTACCTTGAGCACATCTCGAATCAACTTAACTGCATTCGGTCTCCTTAATCAAATCTGGTCCAAACAATCGACGATCTCGGTTCGTCCCATGACAACGGTGTCCTGCACCTTCTTCCATACAAAGCCTCGAAGGTGCCATCTTTAAGCTGGTTTGGTAACTGTTATTGTAGGAAAATTCTGCATACGACAAATTATCATCCCAACTAGATCCATAATCTAGTGCACAAGCTCTTAGCATGTCCTCCAAAATCTGATTGACTCTCTCGGTCATCCATCGGTTACGTGGGTGGAAAGTTGTACTGAATTCCAATCGGGTTCCAATGTTTCGTGCAACTGGTTCCAAAATTTCGAAGTAAATTGGGTTCCTCTGTCTGATACAATGCTCCTCGGAACTCCGTGTAAGCACACAATTCTGGTCATGTATATCTTTGCCAACTTAGCACTGCTATAGGTAGTCTTGACCGGAATGAAATGAGCTACCTTGGTCAAACGGTCGACTATGACCCAAATCGAGTCATATCCTCGAACGGGTCTTTGGCAAACCTGTGATGAAATCCATGCCTAGTTTATCCCACTTCCATTCGGGTATCGGCAATGGTTGTAACAATCATGCTGGCTTCTGATGCTCTGCCTTTACTTTCTGACATACGTCACAAACTGCTACATACTCTGCAATATCCTTCTTCATTCCGGTCCACCAGAAAGTGTTCTTCAAATCCAAATACATCTTGGTATTCCCTGGGTGAATCGAATAGGGTGAATCATGGGCTTCTTGTAAAATCAACTTTACGATCTACGGGTTATTGGGCACATAAACACGGTCTTGAACCATAGGGTATCGTGCTCGTCCTCCACGAAATCCTTTAGCCTTTCCTTTGCTCATTTTCTCCTTTATAGAGGCAACTTCCTTATACGCCTTTTGGGCTTCTACGATTTTGTCCATCGGTGTCATTTGAATCTCCAATGCTGCTACATAGCCTCTCGAACTATTTCCAAACATAGCTCTCGAAGGTCCTCGGCTAACTCATTGGGTATTCCTCCCATCATTAGGGTGTTGACGTGGCTCTTACGGCTCAATAAATGCGCTACGACATTAGCCTTCCCGGAAATTGATAATGCAATCACATATCATAATCCTTGATAAGTTCTAACCATATCCTTTGTCTGAGATTCAATTCCTTCTGGGTGAAGATGTACTTCAAACTCTTGTGATCCGTATATACTTCACAATGATTTCCAATGAGAAAATGTCTCCACGTCTTCAGGGCATGCACAACGGCTGCTAACTCCAAATCATGAGTGGCGTAATTCAACTCATGGGGCTTAAGTTGTCGTGAAGCATCTGAAACAACTCTTCCTTCCTCGCATAAGCACCGCTTCCAAGTCCTCGGCGTGAAGCGCCGCAATACACCTCATAATCCTTGGTCCGATCCGCAATATCAGGCTGGTGAGGTAACCAATCTTTTCTTCAACTCCTGAAAACTTGCCTCACAGTCCTCGGTCCATATGAATTTGTTTTCTTTCTTCAACAATTACATCATAGGCTTTGCAATCCTTGAGAAATTCTCAATGAATCTTCGGTAGTATCCTGCGAGTCCAAGGAAACTCCGAATCTCTCCAACTGTCGTTGGTGCTTCCCATTTGGTTACGATCTCAACCTTTGTGGGGTCAACAGCTATTCCTTCTCCGGATATAACATGTCCGAGAAATCCAACTTCCTTTAAACAAAACTCACATTTGCTGAATTTGGCATATAACTGGTGTTCCTCGGTTTCTCCAAAACCAATCGCAAATGTTCCTTGTGTTCCTCTTCATTCTTCGAGAAAATCAAAATGTCATCAATGAACACCACGCATTTAACTTATCCAAAAACTCCATAAACACTTTGTTCATCGGGTTCATGAAATAGGTCAAATGCGTTAGTCACCCAAATGACATAACGGTATACTAAATACTGATCCATATCTCGTGGTAAATGTTGTCTTGGGTATGTCCTGCTCCCGAATCTTCAATCGATGGTACCCTGATCGCAGATCGATCTTGGAAAACACTTTGGCTCCTTGCAAGCGATCAAACAGATCATTTATCATAGGTAGTGGGTACTTGTTCTTGATTGTTACTTCATTTAATCCACGGTAATCAACAACCATTCTCAAAGATCCATCCTTCTTCTCCACCAATAAAACGGGTGATCCCCAAGGTGAAGAACTTGGGCGAATAAAACCTTTATCCAATAGTTCCTTAATCTGCTTCTTAATTTCTGCCAAATCCTTTGCGGGCATCCTCAGACGGCCGCTTCGATATCGGGCCTGTTCTCGCAACAGCTCGATCAAAAACTCAATGTCTCTATCCGTGGCATTCACGCAATTCTTCCGAAATACATCAGGATAATCCTTCACCATCGGGTACTTCTTCTGTACCACTCACGATAAGCAATTAACTTGTGCTCTCCTCGGCTCGTGCCGTGATACATACTTAATCCTTCTTCCTTCTGGTGTGGTGAGCAAAATTGACCTTGTGGTACAATCTATGTTTCCTCCATACCTTGATAACCAATCCATTCCTAATATCACATCCAATCCTTGGGATTCCAGAACTATTAGGTCTGAGGGGAAAACATAGTGTCCAATCCTTAGTGGCAGTCGATCACACCATTTACTAGCCATGTACTCGCCTCCGTGAGGTTACTAGCATGGGTGACCTAAGGGCTTGGGTTGGTAACTTGTACTTATCCACAAATCCCTTGATATGTATGAATGCGATGCACCAAGTATCAAAAAGAACAACCGCAGAAAAGACTTAACCAAAAACTTACCGACATCGCATCGGGCTGATCTTCAACCTCCTCCACATCAATGTGGTTCACCCGTCCCCTGTTGAAAGGGTTGGGCTTCTTTCGAGCTTCCATTGCCATTTCCATTACGCCTTACGGATACCATTGGCATAATGCCCGATCTTGCGGCACTTAAAGCAAGTAATGTGACTCAGTCTACCTTGGATGGTGTTGACGGGTTGGTGCGGTTACGTCTGTTGCTTCCTCCATTCCGTTCCCATTCTTAGTGCCATTATGGGTATGCGAATTACTTCCTCCATGGGTATCTTGGCCTGAATTCCTGATTTAGGGGTATAACGAGGTTTCTGCTGAGATCCAGGGTTATACTTCCCTTGTCCATATTTTCTCTTGCGGTTCTCAATTTGCTGCTGCTTTCCTTCAATCATGAGAGCTCGGTCTACTAACTCCTGGTAGTTGTTGAAACTTGCTACCATCAACGGCATGCTGAACTCATCATTCAATCCTTCTAGAAACTTCTCCTGTTTAGCTGCATCTGTAGCAACGTCATCTGGGGCATAACGTGCTAATTTACTAAAGTCATCCACGTACTGGCCAACAGTCCTTCCTCCTTGGCGTAAGTTGCGAAACTCACGCTTCTTCATGGCCATGGCTCCTGCTGAAACATGGGCTGTGCGAAAAGCTTGCTGAAACTGGTCCCATGTGACAGTGTCTACGGGATAAGTGGCTGTGAAATTCTCCCACCATGCCTTCAAGGGTCCTTCAAGCCGATGTGCTGCAAACTTCACTCTTTCTCCATCATGCATCCTGCAGTGGTCAACTCCCTTCCTATCTTGCGGAGCCGGTCATCCGCTACAATCGGCTCGGTGCTCTTGGAATACACCGGCGGATTCAGTCTAAGGAAACGAGTCAGATGATCCGCAGGTGGTGGTGGTGGCGGTGGGTTGTTGTTGTTGTTGTTGTTGTTGCCCCGGTTCTGCACCAATGTTTGGATCAGGGTATTCTGCTGCTGGATCAATTGGGTGATCTCTGGCGGGAAAACGAATCCGGGGTCGCGTCTCGGAGGCATCTGATGGGTTTAGAAAAGGAGAGAAATGTAGAATAGAATGAGGTCTAAGGGGAATCACTACCCAAATGCACATGAGCAAATGCACACAAAATCACTTCATTCAATCAAACAAAGAGCTTACAACGATCTAACTATCGCAAAAGTGCGTGTACTATAATGGTTTACATGGAGGGAAATACTACTAATATGTGGGGGACTTCTACTAATTTGAACCGGTGGAAGACTCCATGATGTCTGCTCCAGCTTCGTCTTCAAAATAGGGTTCACTTGGATCCGAATCGGTGTCGTCGATGTTGATGTAGTCGCTTGGGCAATCGACATACTGGTCTTCATTCCTGAGCGCCAACTTCTTCTTGAGTTCTTCAACCTCGTACTTAAGATCGTTATTGTGTTTTGCTAGAGCTACGATCTCGTCCATATAGTCCTTGCGAGTTGTCTTTAGTTCTTCTTCAAGCTCGATGATCCTTCCCTTTGCATTCTGCAACTCCAACATATCATTGCACATCTGATTCTCCTGGCGTCGAATGTGCTGGTTTAACTCCTGGATGAAAGCTGCAATGGACCTATCCTTCTTGGTGCTGACGACGTCCCAGTTATCATCTCGGCGTCCGCAAATCTGGTAGATGGTGTCCTTGAGGTCTTCTTGATAAACTTCTCCAATGCGTCCCATGGTGATGTGAGCTGCCATGCTCTTTCCCAGACTCCAAGTTGGTGCAATCAAAACACTATCTATAGGCTTGGTGATTGGGGCGAATGTCCTTCCCGAACGTGAGCATGAATCTTCCAGCGCTCCTCTTGAGCAGAGTGGCGTTGAAAGTCGGTGAAGCTTGGTAATCCAATGTTCAGGTACTTAGTAACTTCCTTCAAGTGAAATCCAAAAGGTGTGCCTTCATCCGGTTGGGTGTACTTGATCTTCGCGTCCGTCATCCTAATGAGAGTAGAAAAGATGAGGAGTTAGAAAATGGGAAGAGAGAGTAGTGATCTATGGCTTTAACTTAGTGGTCGTGTCCTACAGTCAGCGTGTGCTCTGATACCATTCTCTCAGAGCGACCGGACCGAATGGATGTAGCGCTCTGCGTGCTCGGTGTCATCCTGGATCAAGAATGTCGACACCACACAAGATTTCAAGGATTTATAGCGAGTAGCAATCACACACTTATTACATCGTTGTCCACAAGGGAACTTAATACAATAATATGGCTTAAGGCCATCTAATAATAACAATGGAAGGCTTGGAAGATAAGCGAGTCCATCAACTCCAACGGCATCACCGAGTATAGAACCACGACCTAACACCTTACTGTCGTGCGAAAAGTGCGAACGTGAAAAGTTGCAGCCAAAACGGGTCAGCACATGGAATATGCCGGCAATGTAACACATAAAGAGCAATGAAGGAATAAGCCTATACTACATGCATATTTGGTGGTGGTAAGGCTCTCACGGTTACATTTGCATAAAGCTGATTTTTCCCTACATCAAAGGAATAATTTTATTTAACTATCATGGTGGTTGTTAAACATTGAAGATGGTTGACAAGATCCTCAATCCCAATTAAAAAGTACTCATTAAAAACCCAATACATTTATTTAGAAGTAACATGTTGAGATTCACATGATAATCAAGCACGGATACTCAAATTGTCCATAACCGGGGACACGGCTAATCATGATTAGTTTATACACTCTGCAGAGGTTTATGACTTTTCCCCACAAGACTCGATCGCCTCCGCTTGGTTCTCGCACTACATGGTGTTTGAGAAGCGGATGACCGAGACATAGTCTTTCGTAAGCGCTAGCACCTTACATGTGGGTAGACCGTACCAACCTACATCCCCTACATCAGCTAGCCTACCCGTAAGAGTTCGCACAACTTAGTCAACTACGCCAGAGCCCATAATTGGCTTGTGGCTGCACACGGAAGTTTCCAGTTTGAATAATCTTATGATCCCTTAGAGCACGGGTGGCGGTCCAAGAAATACAGGCAAGTCTGATAGAAACCAGTGCCTCAATCCACCCAGATGTGTGTTAGGTTGCCACCTTAGATAAACCATTAATTAACAATCTCACATCTGTCATGGATATTCACTCACCCAATCCACGTCTACTAGCATAGCATGGCATAATAAGCAAACGTAGAAGTAACTCCCAAGGTTTCATAAGTAAAACAGTAATAGGTACTACCTCAATCTACTTCCCATCCCACAATTTACTTAGATCCTAAACATGCAAGTGTTTGAGGGTTTGATCTAATGCAATAAACCGGGTAGTAGAAAAGGTATGATCAAGTGTTACTTGCCTTGGCGATGATCCGCGAGACCTAGAGATTCAAGTAACAAGCGGCGCACTCCGGGTGATCTAACGCAAACAATCAACAAGCATACAATAAGTACTCATCTAATGCACGGGAAATCTCAGATAAAAGATCTAACCAGAAAGTTCAAATTAAGAACCCTGGTTGCAAAAGAATCGAATCAAAATAAAGCATCGAAAGTCGGAACTCGAGAGAGAACGACTCGGTTTAGCGATCTGAAATTAGGTCAAAATTTCACAGTGGCAAAACTCTGTGAAAGTAGGGAAATCGGAACGGCGGTTTCGTTACGAAACTCCAGGCGCTTGAATCACCTGATTCCGATAAACGAGCAAGAAATAAAACAGTTTTGAAAATCGGATCTGAAATCAAATCAGAAAATAACGGATTAAATTCGATTAAAAATAAAAAACGACGAACGGTTAAAAAGCGGACGTTAGATTATCAGAAACGAATCTAACGAACGGTTCGGTGAACGTTCGTTAAATAAGAAAACCGAATAAAAAATAAAACCAATCTAGGTTTTTTAAAAAAAACGAACATATTTTTAAAAAAAAAAAACCGGATCGGTTCACGGCGGAAAAACCGAATCGTGCGCGGGGCGGCGGTGACTACCTCCGGTGATCGCCGGGCGCCCGGGGCTCCGGTTGGCGGCGGGGGGTCGGGAGGCGAGGGCGGGGTTCCCGGCGTCGGGCGAAAGGGCGGCCGGCGGCGGGCAAGGCCCACGGGCGGCGGCTTCAAGGGCGGGTGGAAGGCTCGGCTCCGGGTTGGGGTGAGAGAGAGGGGGCCGAGGGGGGGTTATAAAGGGGAGGGGGGCGGCGGTGGCTTGGGGAGGGGGTCAAGGGGAGCCGGGTCGAGGTGGGACTCGGCGGGCGCCAGGCGCGGCGGGACACCGAAGTGGCGGCGGCACATGTGAGGAGGAGGCGGAGGTGGGCCGGGAGGCTGGGCTGGGCACTGGCTGGCTTGGGCCTGGGCCTCGGTCCAGGCGCTATTTTTTTTTAAATAAAATTAAAAAAAAAAAAAAAAAATAAATATCAAATTGACTCCAAAATAATTAAAAAAAAATTTCCCCGACTCCTAAAAATGAGTCTAAAAAAATGAACATAAAAAACAAAATACAAGCATAAAATTTTAAAATGCTCATTTTTGCCTAAGCAAAATAAATCTTCCAAAACCAAATTTGGTTTATTTATAATATCTTCATTTTTCCTATTTGTGTGGGAAAGTCATATTATTCCCTCTCGAAATATTTTTTATAGGAAAACTTTATGAAGATACTTAAATAATCCAATGATCCTATTTTCAAAATTTGGAAAAATCCCAAATATGAAAATAATGAAACTTCCAACTCTCCGAGGGTCCTTGAGTTGCGTGAAATTTCTAGGATCGGAAAAATGCGAGAAAAATATGATATGCATGATGACCTAATGTATAACATTGCAAATTGAAAATTTGGGATGTTACACGTAACGAAGTTAGCATTGTACTGGAAAGAGTCCACCGTCAACACCGAGCTATCCCACGCCAATAAGATGCCACCCCTCGTCTCATTAGACGGCAAGTAAGTGAAGCCATCAAAAGATGGCCCTAGACATTGCATAACAATGAAATGGTCCATTACATCCATTTTGGTTTCCTGGAAAC
The DNA here is from genome assembly GCA_021605145.1 of Aegilops bicornis. Lineage (NCBI taxonomy): Eukaryota > Viridiplantae > Streptophyta > Magnoliopsida > Poales > Poaceae > Aegilops > Aegilops bicornis. Next base: position 655,024,214 of record CM038674.1, read on the forward strand.
ACACCAAGTTACACTTCACCGTACCCACAAATTCTCTCACAGCCTTGCGCTTTGCCGGATTGTTCAGGCCACGAACATTCCAGCACAACACTTGGGGGTGTAGATCCATAGAGAGACTTGCCACCCACCCCACCTCCCACCTCCTAGTTGATGGAGATCATCACCGAGTTGCTCGCCTCCAAATCCACCGCCGATGGGATGGTCTTGCCGAAGAGAGCAGCAATGATTCTCACATGTTTCTCCCGCAGTGGAGAATCAAACAGAGCCTTGAGCTCGTGGACCACCCCATTATCGACCACCATATCCTCCGGAACCATGCCAAGGGCATGGAGCAGCACGTTCTCCGCCGGATTCTCCTTAGTTCTTCTTTGTCCCGTAGCCTTCTTCGAAGATCGCGTAGCTCTCTTGGGCGTGAAAGGCTCTGCATCCGGACGCAATTGCGCAGCCTGTACCTGTTGGAAATATGCCCTAGAGGCAATAATAAATTAGTTATTATTATATTTCCTTGTTCATGATAATCGTTTATTATCCATGCTATAATTGTATTGATAGGAAACTCAGATACATGTGTGGGTACATAGACAACACCATGTCCCTAGTAAGCCTCTAGTTGACTAGCTCGTTGATCAATAGATGGTTACAGTTTCCTGACCATGCACATTGGATATCGTTGATAACGGGATCACATCATTAGGAGAATGATTTGATGGACAAGATCCAATCCTAAGCCTAGCACAAAAGATCGTAGTTCGTATGCTAAAGCTTTTCTAATGTCAAGTATCTTTTCCTTAGACCATGAGATTGTGTAACTTCCGGATACCGTAGGAATGCTTTGGGTGTACCAAACGTCACAACGTAACTGTGTGGCTATAAAGGTGCACTACAGGTATCTCCGAAAGTGTCTGTTGCGTTGGCACAAATCAAGACTGGGATTTGTCACTCCGTGTAAACGGAGAGGTATCTCTGGGCCCACTCGGTAGGACATCATCATAATGTGCACAATGTGACCAAGGGGTTGATCACGGGATGATGTGTTACGAACGAGTAAAGAGACTTGCGAAACGAGATTGAACAAGGTATCGGGATACCGACGATCGAATCTCGGGCAAGTACAATACCGCTAGACAAAGGGAATTGTATACGGGATCGATTGAGTCCTTGACATCGTGGTTCATCCGATGAGATCATCGTGGAACATGTGGGAGCCAACATGGGTATCCAGATCCCACTGTTGGTTATTGACCGGAGAACGTCTCGGTCATGTCTGCATGGTTCCCGAACCCGTAGGGTCTACACACTTCAGGTTCGATGACGCTAGGGTTATAAAGGAAGTTTGTATGTGGTTACCGAATGTTGTTCAGAGTCCCGGATGAGATCCCGGACGTCACGAGGAGTTCCGGAATGGTCCGTAGGTGAAGATTTATATATGGAAAGTTGTTGTTCGGGTTCCGGAAAAAGTTCGGGTTTTTTCGGTATTGTACCGGGAAGCTTCCAGAAGGTTCGGAGGATTCGGAAGGGTCCGGAGGTCCGGAAATTGTTCCACCACGTCCAATACAGTAGCATGGTTCAGAGGGGGCGCCCTAGCCTTAATGGGCCAGGGGCACCAGCCCCTCCAAGGCCCATGCGCATGGGAAGGGGAAAACCCTAAGGGGGAGGGCCTCCACTTGACTTGGGAGGCACTCCTCCCCCCTTGGCCGCCCCCTTAGATGGGATCTAGGGCTGGCCGCACCCCTTGGGGTGGGAAACCCTAAAGGGGGCGCAGCCCCCTTTCCCCCTATATATACTTGAGGTTTTGGGCTGCCAAAGACATGAGTTTTCTCTGCCTCTCCTCCTCCTCCTCTCCCGTGGTGCTTGGCGAAGCCCTGCTGGATTGCCACGCTCCTCCACCACCACCACGCCGTTGTGCTGCTGCTGGATGGAGTCTTCCTCAACCTCTCCCTCTCTCCTTGCTAGATCAAGGCGTGGGAGACGTCACCGAGCTGTACGTGTGTTGAACGCGGAGGTGCCGTCCATTCGGCACTAGGATCTCCGGCGATTTGGATCACGACGAGTATGACTCCTTCAACCCCGTTCTCATGAACGCTTCCGCTTAACGATCTACAAGGGTATGTAGATGCACTCTCCTTCCCTCGTTGCTAGTTTCTCCATAGATAGATCTTGGTGACACGTGGGAAAATTTTGAATTTACGCCACGTTCCCCAACATGGCATCATGAGCTAGGTCTATTGCGTAGATTCTTTGCACGAGTAGAACACAAAGTAGTTGTGGGCGTTGATGTTGTTCAATATGCTTACCGTTACTAGTCCAATCTTGTTTCAACGGTATTGTGGGATGAAGCGGCCCGGACCGACCTTACACGTACTCTTACGTGAGACAGGTTCCACCGACTGACATGCACTTGGTGCATAAGGTGGCTAGCGGGTGCCAGTCTCTCCCACTTTAGTCGGAACGGATTCGATGAAAAGGGTCCTTATGAAGGGTAAATAGCAATTGGCATATCACGTTGTGGTTTTGCGTAGGTAAGAAACGTTCTTGCTAGAAACCCATAGCAGCCACGTAAAACATGCAAACAACAATTAGAGGACGCCTAACTTGTTTTTGCGGTATGCTATGTGATGTGATATGGCCAAGAAGAATGTGATGAATGATATGTGATGTATGAGATTGATCATGTTCTTGTAATAGGATTCACGACTTGCATGTCGATGAGTATGACAACCGGCAGGAGCCATAGGAGTTGTCTTTATTTATTGTATGACCTGCGTGTCATTAAACAACGCCATGTAATTACTTTACTTTATTGCTAACCGGTAGCCATAGTAGTAGAAGTAATAGTTGGCGAGACAACTTCATGAAGACACGATGATGGAGATCATGATGATGGAGATCATGGTGTCATGCCGGTGACGATGATGATCATGGAGCCCGAAGATGGAGATCAATGGAGCTATATGATATTGGCCATATCATGTCACTACTATATAATTGCATGTGATGTTTATTATGTTTATTCATCTTGTTTACTTAGAACGACGGTAGTAAATAAGATGATCCCTTACAACAATTTCAAGAAGTGTTCTCCCCTAACTGTGCACCGTTGCTAAAGTTCGTCGCTTCTAAGCACCACGTGATGATCGGGTGTGATGGATTCTTACGTTCACATACAACGGGTGTAAGACAGATTTACACACGAAACACTTAGGGTTAACTTGACGAGCCTAGCATGTACAGACATGGCCTCGGAACACAGAGACCGAAAGGTCGAGCATGAGTCGTATAGTAGATACGATCAACATGAAGATGTTCACCGATGATGACTAGTCCGTCTCACGTGATGATCGGACACGGCCTAGTTGACTCGGATCATGTAATCACTTAGATGACCGGAGGGATGTCTATTCGAGTGGGAGTTCATAAGATGAACTTAATTATCTTGAACATAGTCAAAAGACCTTTTGCAAATTATGTCGTAAGCTCGCGCTTTAGTTCCACTGTTTAGATATGTTCCTAGAGAAAATATAGTTGAAAGTTGAAAGTAGTGATTATGCGGACGAGAAAGCTTATGTCCTTAATGCACCGCTCAGTGTGCTGAACCTCAAACGTCGTTTGTGGATGTTGCGAACATCTGACATACACGTCTTGATAACTACGTGATAGTTCAGTTAAACAGTTTAGAGTTGAGGCACGAAAGACGTTTTCGAAATGTCGCGGAACATATGAGATGTTTCGAGGGCTGAAATTAGGATTTCAGGCTCGTGCCCACGTCAAGAGGTATGAGACCTCCGACGATTTTCTTAGCCTATAAACTAAGGGAGAAAAGCTCAATCGTTGAGCTTGTGCTCAGATTGTCTGAGTACAACAATCACTTGAATCGAGTGGGAGTTGATCTTCCAGATGAGATATTGATGTTTCTCCAAAGTCATTGCCACCAAGCTGCTAGAGCTTCGTGATGAACTATAACATATCAAGGATAGAGATGATGATCCTTGAGGTATTCGCGTTGTTTGACATCGCGAAAGTAAAAAATCAAGAAGGAGCATCAATTGTTGATGGTTGGTGAAACCACTAGTTTCAAGAAGGGCAAGGGCAAGAAGGGACACTTCATGAAACGGCAAATCGATTCTTGCTCCAAAGTGAAGAAACCCAAGGTTGAACCCAAACCCGAGACTAAGTGCTTACGCAATAAGGGGAACAGCCCTTTGGAGCGTAATTACCCTAGATACTTGGTAGATAAGAAGGCTGGCAAGGTCGATAGAAGTATATTGGATATACATTAAGTTATTGTGTATTTTACTAGTACTCCTAGTAGCACCAGTGTATTAGATACCGGTTCGGTTGCTAAGTGTTAGTAACTTCGAAATAAAAGCTACGGAATAAGCGGAGACTAGCTAAAGGAGAGTGACGATATGTGTTGGAAGTGTTTCCAATTTTGATGTGATCAAACATCGCACGCTCCCTCTACCATCAAGATTAGTATTAAACCAGAATAATTATCATTTGGTGTTTGCGTTGAGCATAGACATGATTGGATTATGTCTATCGTAATGTCTGATTTATTCATTTAAGGAGAATAATGGTTACTCTATTTATTTGAATAATACCTTCGATGGTCTTGCACCTAAAAGAATGGTTTATTGAATCTCGATCATAGTGATACACATTTTCATGCCAAAAGATATAAGATAGTAATGATAGTACCACTTACTTGTGGCACTGCCGTGTAAGCCATATTGGTGTAAAACGCATGAAGAAGCTCCATGTTGATGGATCTTTGGACTCACTCGTTTTTGAAAAGTTTGAGACATGCAAACCATGTCTATTGGTGTATACGCATGAAGAAACTCCATGCAGATGGATCGTTTGGACTCACTTGATTTTGAATCACTTGAGATATGCAAATCAAACCACATGGGCAAGATGACTGAAAAGCCTCGGTTTCAGGAAGATGGAACAAGGTAGCAACCTGTTGGAAGTAACACATTTTGATGTGTGCAGTCCAATGAGTCTTTGAGGCATGCAGTGAATATCGTTATGTTACGACTTCACAGATGATTCGAGTAGATGTAGAGTATATTTACTTGATGAAACACAAGTCTGAATTATTGAATGGTTCAAGTAATTTCAGAGTGAAGTTGAAGATCATCTTGACAAGAGGATAAAATGTATATGATATGATCATAGAGATGAGTATCTCGAGTTCTGAGCTTTGGCACGCAATTAAGACACCGTGGAAATTGTTTCACAATTAATACCGCTGGAACACCATAGTGTGATGGTGTGTCCGAACATCATAGTTGCACCCTATTGGATATGGTGCGTACCATGATGTCTCTTATCGAATTACCACTATCGTTCATGGGTTAGGCATTAGAGACAACCGCACTCACTTTAATAGGGCACCATGTAATTCCGTTGAGATGACACCGTATGAACTATGGTTTAGAGAAACCTAAGCTGTCATTTCTTAAAGGTTTGGGGCTGCGACGCTTATGTGAAAAAGTTTCAGGTTGATAAGCTCGAACCCAAAGCGGATAAAATGCATCTTCATAGGACACCCAAAACGGTTGGGTATACCTCCTAATTCAGATCCGAAAGCAATAGGGATTGTTTCTTGAATCGGGTCCTTTCTCGAGGAAAAGTTTGTCTCGGAAAGTTGAGTGGGAGGATGGTGGAGACTTGATGAGGTTATTGAACCATCACTTCAACTAGTGTGTAGCAGGCAGAGAAAGTTGTTCTGTGGCACCTACACCAATTGAAGTAGAAGCTTATGATAGTGATCATGAAACTTGGATCAAGTCACTACCGAACCTCGTAGGGACGACAAGGACGCTGCATCGCTTGGAGTGGTACGGTAATCCTGTCTTGGAGGTCATGTTGCTAGACAACAATGAACCTACGAGTTATGGAGAAGCAATGGTGGGCCCATATTCCAACAAATGGTTAGAAGCCATGAAATCCGAGACAGGATCCATGTATCAGAACAAAGCATGGACTTTGGTGGACTTGCCGATGATCGGCAAGCCATTGAGATAAATGGATCTTTAAGAAGAAGACGGACGTGAACGGTAATGTCACCGTCTGTGAAGCTCGACTTGTGGCGAAGAGTTTTTCACAAGTTCAAGGAGTTGACTACGATGAGATTTTCTCATCCGTAGCGATGCTTAAAGTCCGTCGGAATCATGTTAGCACAAGCTGCATTTATGAAATCTGGCAGATGGATGTCAAAAGCGAGTTTCCTTACCGGTTTCGTAAGGAAAGGTTGTATGTGATACAATCAGAAAAGTTTTGTCAATCCTAAGGATGCTAAAAGGTATGCTAGCTCCGGCAATCCTTCTAAGGATCGGAGTAAGCATCTCGGAGATGGAATATGCACTTTGATAGGATGATCAAAGATTTTGGGTTTATACAAAGTTTATGAGAAACTTGTATTTCCAAAGAAGTGAGTGGGAGCACTATAGAATTTCTGATGAGTATACGTTGTTGACATATTGATGATCGGAAATGATGTAGAATTTCTGGAAAGCATATAGGGTTATTTGAAAGATGTTTTTCAATAGAAAACCTGGATTAAGCTACTTGAACAATGAGCATCGAGATCTATAAGGATAGATCAAAATGCTTAATAATACTTTCAAATGAGCACATACCTTGACATGATCCTGAAGGTGTTCAAGATGGATCGATCAAAGAAGGAGTTCTTACGAGATGTAAGGTATGAAGTTAAGAGTTAAAGCTCGACCACGGCAGAAAAGAGAGAAAGGACGAAGGTCGTCCCCTATGCTTCGAGACATAGGCTCTATAGTATGCCATCTTTGTGTACCGCAGGAAGTGTGCCTTGCCATGAGTCAGTCAAGGGGTACAAGAATGATCCAGGAATGGATCATTGGACAGCGGTCAATAATTGTCCTTGGAGTAAATAAGGACATGTTTCTCGATTATGGAGGTAATGAAGAGTTCGGCGTAAGGGGTTACGTCGATGCAAACTTTAACACCTATCCGAGTGACTCCTCTGAGTAGCAAACCGGATACGTATAGTGGAGCAACCATTTGGAATAGATCCAAGTGGAGCGTGGAAGCAGCGTTTACAATATGACCTAGAAATTTGCAAAGCACACACGGATCTGAAAGGTTCAGACCCGATGACTAAAAAACCTCTCTCACAAGCAAAACATGATCAAACCCCAGAACTCATTGAGTCTTAATCACATGATGATGTGAACTAGTTCTGAGACACTAGTAAACTCTTTGGATGTTGGTCACATGGCGATGTGACCTATCGCGATTAATCACATGACGATGTGAACTAGATTATTGACTCTAGTGCAAGTGGGAGACTGTTGGAAATATGCCCTAGAGGCAATAATAAATTAGTTATTATTATATTTCCTTGTTCATGATAATCGTTTATTATCCATGCTATAATTGTATTGATAGGAAACTCAGATACATGTGTGGGTACATAGACAACACCATGTCCCTAGTAAGCCTCTAGTTTACTAGCTCGTTGACCAATAGATGGTTACAGTTTCCTGACCATGGACATTGGATGTCGTTGATAACGGGATCACATCATTAGGAGAATGATGTGATGGACAAGACCCAATCCTAAGCCTAGCACAAAAGATCGTAGTTCGTATGCTAAAGCTTTTCTAATGTCAAGTATCTTTTCCTTAGACCATGAGATTGTGTAACTCCCGGATACCGTAGGAATTCTTTGGGTGTACCAAAGCGTCCTGGCAATAGCTGGGTGGCTATAAAGGTGCACTATGGTATCTCCGAAAGTGTACATTGGGTTGTACGAATCAAGATCGGATTTGTCACTCCGTGTAAACGGAGAGGTATCTCTGGGCCCACTCGGTAGGACATCATCAGAATGTGCACAATGTGACCAAGGGGTTGATCACGGGATGATGTGTTACGGAACGAGTAAAGAGACTTGCAGGAAACGAGATTGAACAAGGTATCGGGATACCGACGATCGAATCTCGGGCAAGTACAATACCGCTAGACAAAGGGAATTGTATACGGGATCGATTGAGTCCTTGACATCATGGTTCATCCGATGAGATCATCGTGGAACATGTGGAAGCCAACATGGGTATCCAGATCCCGCTGTTGGTTATTGACCGGAGAACGCGTCTCGGTCATGTCCGCATGGTTCCCGAATCCGTAGGGTCTACACACTTAAGGTTCGATGCGACGCTAGGGTTATAAAGGAAGTTTGTATGTGATTACCGAATGTTGTTCGAGTCCGGATGAGATCCCGGACGTCACGAGGAGTTCCGGAATGGTCCGGAGGTAAAGATTTATATATGGAAAGTTGTTGTTCGGGTTAGGAAAAAGTTCGGGTTTTTTCGGTATTGTACCGGAAGCTTCGAAGGTTACGGAGGATTCGGAAGGGTCCGGAGGTCCGGAAATTGTTCCACCACGTCCAATACGGATAGCATGGGTAGGGGGGCGCCTAGCCTTATAATGGGCGGGGCACCAGCCCCCAAGGCCCATGCGCATGGGAAGGGAAAACCCTAAAGGGAGGCCTCCACTTGACTTGGGAGGCACTCCTCCCCCCTTGGCCGCCCCCCCTAGATGGGATCTAGGGCTGGCCGCACCCCTTGGGGTGGGAAACCCTAAAGGGGGCGCAGCCCCCTTTCCCCCTATATATACTTGAGGTTTTGGGCTGCCAAAGACATGAGTTTTCTCCCTCTATTGGTGCAGCCCTGCCTCTCCTCCTCCTCCTCTCCCGTGGTGCTTGGCGAAGCCTCTTTGGATGCCATGCTCCTCCACCACCACCACGCCGTTGTCTTCTTCTTTGGATGGAGTCTTCCTCAACCTCTCCCTCTCTCCTTGCTGGATCAAGGCGTGGGAGGCGTCCTTTGGGTTGTACGTGTGTTGAACGCGGAGGTGCCGTCCATTCGGCACTAGGATCTCCGGTGATTTGGATCACGGCAGTGCGACTCCTTCAACCCCGTTCTCATGAACGCTTCCGCTTAACGATCTACAAGGGTATGTAGATGCACTCTCCTTTCCTCGTTGCTAGTTTCTCCATAGATAGATCTTGGTGACACGTAGGAAAATTTTGAATTTCTGCTACGTTCCCCAACAGCACCTCCTTCAGCAGGGGAGGAGCAAGTTTTTTAATGATGTTGGAGCAAAAACTCTTCAGCTTGCCGTAGGCTTGGGCCTCTTGCATCGTCGTGCCTGCCGTCTCGTCGCTAGTTTGCTCCTCATGGCCAGCAGCAGCCATTTCCCTGTGTAGCCCAGGCTCAGCAGGTACAATGGCCATCTGCTGCTGCCTGATCCCATCTAAATCCTCAGCGCGATCGCCCTCCACGACCATGTTACTGTAATCTGTGGCGCCGTACGTGCATGCCTCCATGCATGATGCATGTGCATGATTCCCGTCATGGCCCCCACCCTCGGTGGCCACTGCATGGCCCTTCTTTGATGGATCTCCGCCCAAGGCCAGAGCCTTATCCTGCAGCTCGCCAGACCTGTCTTTCTTCCTCACCATAGGTGGCTCAGCGGGTCCCACCAGCTGATTCCTGTCCTCCTGCATTGAGCCAGACACGAGAATCTCAGGTGGGTCCAATCCCCCAGAACCCATGGGGACCACCTCGCTCTCCCTTGGGCGTAGGGGGCTCGCCATTGGCTCACAGGGCCTGCGCACCCCCCGATGCAACCGTCGCCACGCTGTCCCGAGGCGTGCCCTGGAGAGGCAACTGCCCCGTCGCCATCCGTTTGTCGGCCTGGGGATCCACATCCTGCCCAACCCGGTTTGTCGCATCTTCCTCCAACGGTAATACATGCGCTTCCACCACTTGTCCAGTCGCCATCGCGCCAACCCTGTTCAAACTGCCCTCAGGAACCTTCTCCCTTGCGTCCCCACCCATCTGCTGACCTGAAAGGCGGTCAAAAGCTGACTTCCGAGCCATCACCCTATCCTGCAACCTCACAGGTGGCCCACCAGGCAGGGCGACTGGGGTGGGGGCCATCGGGGGCAGGCACCAGTCTGGCTCCGCCGAGCACCTCCCCGTACCGCCATGGCCGCCGTCGCCAGCCTCGCGCCCAAGCTCACCGCCTCGCACATCACGCACACCAAACTGCCAAACTAGCTGCCGCGGCCTCGAGCCCTGTCCGCCATCACTGAACTCGTCCGGTGAGCCTGGCAGTCCACTCTGGTCACTGTCCGAGGAGCCGCCCAAGAACCAAGGCTCCCCTGCTTCCCTGAAGTCCGCCACCGCGTCAATGTGGATAAGGACCTTGTACTGCAACAGCGGCGGAGGCATCTCCGATCCGGGCTCCGGGATGGCGAGCCAGCGAAGGGAAGGGATCATCATCGGATCGGCAGTCCACGCCGTCAGCCTGAAAGCAGAGAGATCCGCCCTGGAGCTAGTTTCCGGCGCCACCGTGTCCACCTTGCAGGCCGTCCCAAGCAGCTCTTCCGCCGTCTCCCTCTCCCAAGCATGGGGCGGGATCCCCTCCATGAAGATCCAAACCTTGAAGCTGAAGATGGAGTGCACTGCCTGCGATTGCCGGTTCCATGGCCTAAAAAACAGCCGGTCTCCCTGAAACTCCACCTCCGGGCACGCCGCAACTCTGTTCCTGATCGCCGCCGAGGCAAAAACCACCAAGAAATCCTCCGGCCTGTACTGGTGAACCGAGATTTGATCCTCCGTGATGTCGAGCTTACCCGCCAGAACCTCAAGCACCCGCTGTGGCGCCAGCCTCCGCCGAGCACCGCCCACGTAGGCAACCATGGCGAAGCGCAGCCGACGCTCCAGATCCTCCGTGGACTGTGAACGCCGGACCATGCAGATTTCCGATTCGCCCTCAACCGTCTCCATGGTGACCTGGAGCCTGGGGGGCGCTAGCCGAGGCCACGCCACCTCGGCCGCCCGCGGAAGCGACGGGGGCGGCCGCGCGAGCCACCGGGCGATCCGGGCTCACCCGCGGGTAGGCGCGGCGAGCCACCTTGGCGATAGCCTCACGCATGAGCTCATCAGCAGAGGACGGGCCCCTGGGTCGCTTGCAGCACGGGAGCCATGGCCAGGCATACCGCACCGGAAACAGACCTCCAGGTTGGTGCAGTCATGTCGAAAGTGGCCTTTTTCAAGACACCTGAAGCACTTGTCCCTCAACTCCGGGATCACCTCCACACGCAGCGGCGGCGGTCCACCATGCCTGGCCCTAGAGGGACCCGCCTGATTCCCCTCGCCATGGCGGAGCCGCCAGAGCTCCTTCTTGGACGGAGGCGGCCGCTCCCACGCCATGGCAGAGGCCTCCGGCCGCAGCACAGACTCCACCGCCGGCAGGGCGTCGGACTCCGCCGAGCCCTCCGAGATCCCCAGCCCAGAAACAATCGGCCTCTGTCCCTCCGGCCGGGTCGTGGAGGAAACATATCTGGGGCTTGAGGTCATGGCAGCAGCAAGCGGCGGTGCCAGAGAGGGGGCAGGACCAGGGTGGAAGACGAGGTGGCCGGACCGGCCGGAGTGGCGCGAACCGGGGCGCGAGACGCGCGGTGGACGCCGGCGCCGGAGTGATGCACGGCGGTGGGGGGCGGGGACGCTCTCGCTCTCGCTCTCGCTCTCGCCCCGAGGAGATTAGTTAGCTAAGCGAGATTATTTATTTGTTAAAAGAAGGTCTTACTTAAGACTATTACTATTCGTGCAGAAGCATGTGCGCTCGTAAGCCGAAATGCCCTCTTGCAAGAACCGAGAAATGACTGTAATTTAAACCAAATGTCCCAACGTGGTATCCTTTTTTCACTACCTTTATCTTGAAAAGATCCTTCCAGCAAGACCCATGTTGAATGCTCCCTCGGTTCCTAAATATAAGTCTTTTCATATATTTCACTATAGACTACATACGAAGCAAAATGAGTGAATCTCCACTCTAAAATATGTCTACATATATCTCTATATAGTTATAGTGTAATGTCTAAAAAGACTTATATTTAGAAACAGAGGGAGTACTGTATTTCTCACACTTTAAAATTTTCATGTCTTGAGATATGAGTAAAACATCGGTTAAATGTTTCAAACCCAGTTACTTTATCAATGCACTCTTCATATCAATTTTCATTTCATGGTTTTCTAAATTTGCTATATTTTTTAAAATTGTGAACATTTATTAAATTTATGAAAATAATTTGTTTTAAAATACTTGTTAGAATTTGGAAACAATTTCTAAAATCCGGCCATTAATTTGGAAACAATGCAACAAAGGCGCTTCGTGCTCCAATGGAGATCCCGTCAGCGATGATGACCGCCTCTCCCAAAACGTGGACGCCGGCGTAGGAAATCCAGCATCATTCCAAAACTCTTGGACAATCTCCACCTCCGTCTTCCGTCTCCGGCGACCCGCCAGTGTCCATCTGGCTCCGTTGTCGCTGTCACGATGTTGCTTTCGTGTTTACGATGAAACAATCCAACACCTATTTCTTGATTGCCTTTTTGCGAAGTTACTTTGGAGGTCTGTCCATGTAGCCTCTAATATTATTCCCTCTGTTAGCATTGACGCGTTGTTTGGGACGTGGCTAAATGGAGTGATCCTCATATTGCGTCAAGTATTCGGATTGGAATATGCGCACTTCTTTGGGCTATATGGAACTGCAGGAATAATATGATTTTTAACAAACTATCTATTATTAACTTCTTGCAGGTTATCTTCAGGGCTACGGCATGGATCTATACGTGGTCGTTACTCACTCTTACGGGCTCCAGAGAGCAACTAGCTACTGGGTGCAACCGGTGAGAGATGGTAGCACGGGCTATATTCAACCGGTTTGGATGGCGGTCGCATAATAGGATAGGTCCTTAGTGTCCTTTCGTCCAGCCGGTTGTGGTTTTGAGTTGTTCATTTTTTTTATTTCACTCCTTCTGCGAGTCGTACTTTGCAGACCAGACTATTTATTTTGTTGAACTTGCTCTAATAAAATGACCGTATGCATTTTTTCGATGCAGAGGCCGGGGGATGACCTCCTTTTCAAAAAAAATCTGGCTCCGTTGTTGCTGTCCCTCAAAACCGCAAGCGCAATCTTGACTCCCACCGCCAGCTCCTCCTAGCCATCAGAGACGTCGAGATCGGAGTCCAGGCAGGAGAACCTGGATCCACTCGCGCCCCCTGTCGGAGAAGATGCCGCCGGCCCGAGTTTCATGGACAGTGCTTATCAACCAATCGTATAACGGTGACATCCACTACAAACGAAATAGAATACAGAAGGCATGGCAAAGGCAATTATTGCACGTATTATGTAAAGCTTTTCGGGCCTAATTTGCATACTCACCTGCCACTTCACCTCGAACGAACGTGCGCGCTTCGTTGTGTCCAAATGATGAAACTTTTAGGAGACAAGACATTTTTAATGAAGATATTTGATTAAGACTTTGTGCATCGAAATGATGCAGAAGCCGGGGGTCAAGCCTCTTTTCTGAAACTTGTCTGAGCCGCGTACCGCCGTTAACTCTATCTATGGATCAGCAGTATGTCATTGTCTATAAATGTATATTGTTTATGCCTAGCTAAGAATAAAATGATATCCACGGATGGTGCATCAGGCATAAGGTTTGTTGAAAAATTTATATTGCTTCCTCAAAAAAACTCCGCGTGTATCTCTACAACTGAGGACTTGATCGCGTGAGTTAGTAAGAACTTCAGTCACACGACCATGTAAAATAGCTTCAGTCACACAACTATATACATACTATGAACCCAGGCCACAAATTGGATCAGCAGTCTTTAATATTACAAGATCAAGACAATCATAAATCAAAACAAAAGGCCACATACGGCAACCATAATGCTCAATCCGGTACTCAGGTGCATATATATAGGTCTTCTCCAATTTAAGTGAAGTTCACAACCTAAATGTCTCAGGGAAGGAGCAAAATAAGAGTAACATCTGAAATAATTACCCAACAAGAAACTGCGGCGTAATCTAGAAATGTCTTTACATTATATTGATCTCAAAGAGGAGGTGAGAGTACAATATATATAGCACCGAAGGGAGTGGTAGCAACATCACTAGTAACAAGAATGCTCCTGTTGCTTTTTTTTTAGGGTGAATGCTCCTGTTGCTGTTAGATATAATCTTGTCTAAGCTGGTTTGTTTAGTTGGTTAGTTTTTAGTCGTGTCATGAGTCCGGCTGCGAGTAGTATTTGTCATGTCCTTGTAGGTAATAGATAATGCATGTACGTGTACAAGTACTTGTAGGCGTGCGTGATGTTTGACTCCATGTAGGTCTAGGATAGCTAGGTCAGGTCGTGCATATATACATGGCCAAAGCTGTATCATGAGTTTGTAATACCGCGGAGAGAAAACAGGCACGACACGTGCCTTTGGCAAAAGGATTTTTGCGTGCGCGTGTTCATCGTGATTTGATGTGACCGTACCGATCCCGAGGGCCGGGTTTCAACAGTTGCCAGCCGGTAAATGAGGCATTTCGTACCAGTGCTTTTAGTTCCAAATTCCGCAGCTACTAAGTACAGTAGTGCTTGCTGTCAAACATGATGAAACTTGTGTACAAACGCCTTGTCTCCTCAAAGAGACATGGGAGCTGAGAGTGCACTAGTCCCTTGCTCGCGGATGGACTATCTAGCTGGAGCTTGTAGCCTTGTACAGGGAAGGAAACATGAACATATGATGAGCCAACAGATTTAAGAGGAAGATCATAGAGTATGTAAAATCTTGGGATTTAATAGTGCGTACCTCAAGGCGGCTAGTGCCGATTTTCTGAAAGATCAGAGTAGGGCGGTTGGGATGTGTGACGGCTGCTCTTTCCATGGCAGCCTGTGCAGCTTCAAGCGTGCTATCATCCCAGGCATATATTGAAAATTTGAGAGTAACGAGGGAGGGGAGGTTTCCCATTCCGAAATCCAAAGCATCACCGCTGGCAGTGTGAGATTCAGACTGTTTGTTGAACTGAATTCCAGTTTCGAGTTTTTCTAGCTTAGGCATGGATCCAGCTTCAAACACCATCCAACCACAAGCTCCCAAGGAAAACTTCTTCAAGCATCGGAACCCAACGTTATGGCTAACTGTTAAGCTTGTATCGCTGCCCTTCCCCATTCCGGTCACTTCCAGAATGAGCAACGCCGGTAAGCTTCCAAGGATGCACAAATCTTCCTGCCCGAATTCATACACTTGTAAGCGCAACAGCTGGAGATTTACAAGGGAACTCACCCACTTGGGAACCTGCTGCATGTGTGAGTTGGTCATGACTAATTCCTGGAGGCAACACGGAACAAGGAACGAAGGTCCTTGTCTTAAGAAGGTAGTTGCATTACTAAGAGTTAAAGAAGACATCATATGACCGCCTAATTTACGAAGAGAAGAAGCAATAGCTTCATTGTATTCCATTACGACATTTTCGTGTGAAGGGATGGAATCACCTCCAAAATCAAGGGCTAGCACCCTCACGTTCTGTAGCTGCCCAAGTTCTCGACAGAATTTAAATGGCTGCCGATAGACATTGACCTCTTCCAACTTCTCCAATGCTTGCAGATTCTCAATTCCATTAGGAATCTTAACACTACTGTCATGAAGCAGATACACCAATCTTCCGAGATTCACAATAGTGGCTGGTAATTCTTGTACGTTGGTACCTCTTAAGTCCAGCATCTCTAAGCATTTTAGATGGCCGATTTCTTCTGGGAGCTCACTTATTCCCGTCCATCCCAGGTTCAGGTGCCTTAACTGAAACAACCTCCCAATATTTATAAGATGGCTGTTTACCACTTGCTGGCAAAACTCAAGGTCCACAACACGCAAATGCCCAAACTTACCGAGAGGAGGGATTTTCATGGAATACCCAGACACATTGAGTGAACGGACATGAGACAATACCATGTCTATCTTTCTTATAGAATTTCCGTCCTCGTCGACTTGGAGAGAGAGACGGCGAACTTTGCTTTGTGTCCCACGAGCTATATACTGCATACTGACTTGAGTGACAAAGTTCTCTTCAATGGACTTCGATACGATGAAATCAAGAATTATGTCATGAACCCGACAACTCTCCACCTCACCATATTCATTAATCGATGCAACTTGGATTAAACTCCTATTGAGGAGCTCATTAAAACACCTCTCGCCTAACCGGTGTATTGTATATCTGCCATCTCTATGAATGAATCCCTCAGCAATCCATCTCCATATCAAGGCTTCCTTCTCAATAATAGAATCTTCCGGGAATATACTCAGATACAAGAGACAAGTTTTTAGATCAGGAGGAAGATCAAAGTAGCTAAGTGACAGTATCTTTATCATTGCTTCGACGCTACGATTCCTTTCAAGTGCACGACCAATTGAATCTTTCACTTTATTCCACATACATTCTGTTCTTTCTGTTGTAGCCAATAACCCAGATATGGCAATTATTGCCAGAGGTAAGCCTGCACATTTTCTCAAAATTGCATCGGAAACTTTTTGAAGTTGTGAAGGGCAATCTTCATTAGAATTGAACAGTCTTATATGAAATAGTTGCCTTGAATGCACCATTTCAAGAGGCCTCATATTATAAATAGAGCCACTACATGATGATTGACATGACTCGGCGACATCATTCATACGAGTAGTGGTGATTACTATACTCCCAGAACTGGTCATGGGGAATGCACACTTAATAACATCCCATGTATCCACGTCCCATATATCGTCAACAACAACAAAATACCTGCACATGCATTTATGAGTGTGGCTTTAATATAGATCATAACATAAGAGCATGGTGAATAATATAGCCAGCAGCTGGCTATATAAGATTGTCATGTCATTAAGAGCTAGCAATATCATCCATTCATACAATATGATTGGCTATAAGGTTGGCTCTTAGGCTAGTGATATTTTTCACATTCTCTCTTTCTCTCTCCTCTCAATTACCCATTTTACCTAGGAGCACGTGTAGAGGTTGGCTCTAGCATTAGAGCCCACTCCCTTCCTTTTTGCTTGTCTCTCTCCTCCACATAGATAAAAATACCATGTAAGCGGGTTTATAGCCTACTATTGTACTTGCTCTAAAAAGTACCTCCACATGCATTTATGAGTGTGGCTTTAATATAGATCATACATTATGACATTTTCCAATTGATAGCTTACAGATGCTGACATAAATCGTGTGTGCGGGATTTGATTTTGTGCCCCCAAGCTTTCTTACACCCTTTTATTTACGACAGGGGTGATATCATTTTCTCGGCTTGTAGGCAATTGTTCTCCTGTAGAGATGCTCTTGAAAGGGAGTTGTGTGTATGCATGGAGGGTTTTTCCTTTTCCTTGCAGAGAAGTGATATTCCAGTCGCCGTGGAGATGGACTCAATTATGACAGTCAAGATGGTTCAAGCTAAAGAAGTTGATAGATCAGTTTATTCGTTGCTAGTTACAGAAATTAGACATCTTTTGAGTATCCGTGATTCTTCTATTACTCATATTTCTCGTTTCCAAAATAGAGTTATTGACTGTTTAGCAAAATTTGCTCGTATGGAAGGAAGAACCATCACTTGGATTGGTTCCGGACCCGAGGAAGTTGTCAAGCTAGCTTCTGATGATTGTAAACCTATTCTAAGTTGAGTAACACAAGTTTTCACCCGCAAAAAGAGAAAACCACGAGCAAGGTAAATAGTTTAAATATAAAGTATAGCACGAAATAAATATGAAGTATCATGTCAAGAATCAGTCATATCTACACAAATAGTGTTGGGAGGGTGCATGTAACAAACCAAGAGTCTAGGCGTGGCTCTAAGGGCATCTCCAACACCGGTCCTCAAACCGGCCGCATGCGTCCGGAACGCGCTGTCCGGACCACATAAGCCATCCAACACGGGTCTGTATGGATCCGCACGGCGGTCCAGACATGTTTTTTCCTGCAAACAGAAGACAAACGTGGGGGACTTTGTGGGTGTCCGGACCGCTACCACGCCCGCTTCCGACCGCCTTGGCCCACCCAAACCCCCTCTCTCACCCCAGCGTGCTTCCCGTCCAAAACAATCAATGCCGCTCCAGAGCGTCGGTGTTGCATTCATACCCGGCCAGAGCGGACGTGACCTCTCACTAGCGCCGCCATTGAAGCAGCACGCCGGCCGATAGACCGCCGCCATGACGCTTCCCGGTGCACGTGACTGCTCCACGTTCAAACGACATGACGGTCGGCTGGCCGTCCGTCTGCCGCCCACATTAATGAGATCCAGTTGATGAGGCGGCTACTCTGGCGCCACCCACCCGTCCCTCTGCCACCCACCATTGCTATATAAATTGCAGCCCCGGCAATTGCCGCTGTCATTCGCCTCTGATCCATTTCTCTTCTTCGCACCACTCCCACTATGAATCCTCGCGCCCCAAAGCTCTCTACGACGGGCTGACGCTGGAGTAGAAGAAGGAGAATGACACCATTGTTACCGGCTGGCAGGTCGGCAGGCAGCCGAAGGACGAAGACGTCCCAATGGAGGACACGACCGACGACAAGTCGGCGCCACCTTCTCATTCTGCATCACCCTTGCCAGTGCATTGCACCATGACCATCGGCGAGGCCCATGCTGGCCCATTACATGGACATGGTGCCGGAGGAATGTGAGGAGCACTTTCGAGAGGCGTAGGCTAATGCCGCCTACAACCACCAGCTCCTCCAGGAGCACCAGTAGGCAGAGGAGCAGATTGCTGCCAGCAGGACCAGGACGCCGGAAGCAGACCTGGTCGAGCAGGCGAGCTGCTCAAGTCCTACCGCTCCGCCTGTGAGATCCGCCTCGCCTCCTGGCGGTACTGCTAGCGTCAGGCAGAACTAGAGGCCGCCTACAAGGAGTTCGACGAGGCGACAGACGAGGTGTGGGGCAAGACCGACGGCCAAGAGGACATCGCCGTCACCGTCGAGGCCGCACCTCGCCGCCACGACCACGCAGTCGGAACATCTGCGAGTGCCACAACCAGTGAGGAAGAGTAGTGCACGATAGGTCGCCGCCACTCGGGTCCCAAGAAGGCCACCGCCCTCCGCTCCCGCTGAAACCAAGCTTGGTGGGCTGAGCATATCATCGGCCTAGTGGTCTCTTGTGAAGGAAATATGCCCTAGAGGCAATAATAAAGTTATTATTTATTTCCTTATATCATGATAAATGTTTATTATTCATGCTAGAATTGTATTAACCGGAAACATAATACATGTGTGAATACATAGACAAACATATAGTCACTGTATGCCTCTACTTGACTAGCTCTTTAATCAAAGATGGTTATGTTTCCTAACCATAGACATGTGTTGTCATTTGATTAATGGGATCACATAATTAGGAGAATGATGTGATTGACATGACCCATTCCGTTAGCCTAGCACTTGATCGTTTAGTATATTGCTATTGCTTTCTTCATGACTTATACATGTTCCTGTAACTATGAGATTATGCAACTCCCGTTTACCGGAGGAACACTTTGGGTGCTACCAAACATCACAACATAACTGGGTGATTATAAAGGAGTACTACAGGTGTCTCCAAAGGTACATGTTGGGTTGGCGTATTTTGAGATTAGGTTTTGTCACTCCGATTGTCGGAGAGGTATCTCTAGGCCTTCTCGGTAATACACATCACATAAGCCTTGCAAGCATTGCAACTTATAAGTTAGTTGTGAGATGATGTATTACGGAACGAGTAAAGAGACTTACCGGTAACGAGATTGAACTAGGTATTGGATACCGACGATCGAATCTCGGGTAAGTAACATATCTTGATGACAAAGGGAACAACGTATGTCGTTATGCGGTTTGACCGATAAAGATCTTGAAGAATATGTAGGAACCAATATGGGCATCCAGGTTCCGCTATTGGTTATTGACCGAGAATAGTTCTAGGTCATGTCTACATAGTTCTCGAACCCGTAGGGTCCGCACGCTTAACGTTACGATGATGCTTTATTATGAGTTTATAAGTTTTGATGTACCGAAGTTTGTTCGAGTCCCGGATGTGATCACGGACATGACGAGGAGTCTCGAAATGGTCGAGACATAAAGATTGATATATTGGAAGCCTATATTTGGACATCCGAATGGTTCCGGATGAAATCGGGAATTTTCCGGAACACCGGGGGGTTACCGGAACCCTCCCGGGAGATAATGGGCCTTAGTGGGCCATGAGGGAGAAGAGGAGGGCCGGCCAGGGCAGGCCGCGTGCCCCCTCCTCCCCTAGTCCGAATAGGACAAGGAGAGGGGGGCGGCGCCCCCCTTCCTCTTTCCCATCCCCCCTTTCCTTCTCCAACAAGGCAAGAGGGGGGAGTCCTACTCCCGGTGGGAGTAGGACTCCTCCAGGCGCACCCCTTGGGGGCCGGCCGCACCTCCCCCACCCTCCTTTATATACGGGGGCAGGGGGGCACCCCATAACACACAAGTTGATCTACGGATCGTTCCTTAGTCGTGCGCGGTGCCCCCCTCCACCATATTCCACCTCGGTCATATCGTCGCGGAGTTTAGGCGAAGCCCTGCGTCGGTAGAGCATCATCATCGTCACCGGCGCCGTCGTCTTGTGGAACTCATCCCGACACTTTGCTGGATCAGAGTCCGGGATCGCGTCATCGAGCTGAACGTGTGCTGAACTCGGAGGTGCCGTGCGTTCGGTACTTGGATCGGTCGGATCATGAAGACGATGACGACTACATCAACGCGTTGTTAAGCGCTTCCGCTTCACGGTCTCACGAGTGCGTGGACAAACACTCTCCCTCTCGTTGCTATGCCATCACCATGATCTTGCGTGTGCGTAGGGAAATTTTTTAAATTACTACGTTCCCCCAACAGTGGCATCCGAGCCTAGGTTTTATGGTTTGATGTTATATGCACGAGTAGAACACAAGTGAGTTGTGGGCGATATAAGTCATACTTCCTACCAACATGTCATACTTTGGTTCGGCGGTATTGTTGGACGATACGACCCCGACCGACATAACGCGTACGCTTACGCGAGACCGGTTTCCCGGCGTGCTTTGCACATAGGTGGCTTGCGGAGACAGTCTCTCCAACTTTAGTTGAACTGAGTGTGGCTACGCCCGGTCCTTGCGAAGGTTAAACGGAGTCATATTGACAAACTATCGTTGTGGTTTTGATGCGTAGGTGAGATTGGTTCTTACTTAAGCCCGTAGCAGCCACGTAAAACTTGCAACAACAAAGTAGAGGACGTCTAACTTGTTTTTGCAGGGCATGTTGTGATGTGATATGGTCAAGACGTGATGCTATATTTTATTGTATGAGATGATCATGTTTTGTAACCGAGTTATCGGCAACTGGCAGGAGCCATATGGTTGTCGCTTTATTATATGAAAGGCAAAAGCCATGTAATTGCTTTACTTTATCACTAAGCGGTAGCGATAGTCGTAGAAGCAATAGTTGGCGAGACGACAACGATGCTACAATGGAGATCAAGGTGTCGCGCCGGTGACGATGGTGATCACGACGGTGCTTGAGGAGATGGAGATCACAAGCACAAGATGATGATGGCCATATCATATCACTTATATTGATTGCATGTGATGTTTATCCTTTATGCATCTTATCTTGCTTTGATTGACGGTAGCATTATAAGATGATCTCTCACTAAATATCAAGAAGTGTTCTCCCTAAGTATGCACCGTTGCGAAAGTTCTTCGTGCTGAGACACCACGTGATGATCGGGTGTGATAGGCTCTACGTTCAAATACAACGGGTGCAAAACAGTTGCACACGTGGAATACTCAGGTTAAACTTGACGAGCCTAGCATATCTGAGATATGGCCTCGGAACACGGAGACCGAAAGGTCGAACGTGAATCATATAGTAGATATGATCAACATAGTGATGTTCACCATTGAAACTACTCCATCTCACGTGATGATCGGACATGGTTTAGTTGATTTGGATCACGTAATCACTTAGATAACTAGAGAGATGTCTATCTAAGTGGGAGTTCTTAAGTAATATGATTAATTGAACTTAAATTTATCATGAACTTAGTACCTGATAGTATTTTGCTTGTCTATGTTTACTGTAGATAGATGGCTCGTGCTGTTATTCCGTTGAATTTTAATGCGTTCCTTGAGAAAGCAAATTTGAAAGATGATGGTAGCAATTACACGGACTGGGTCCGTAACCTGAGGATTATCCTCATTGCTGCACAGAAGAATTACGTCCTGGAAGCACCGCTAGGTGCCAGGCCTCTTGATGTAACCGACGACGTTAAGAACGTCTGGCGAGCAAAGCTGATGACTACTCGATAGTTCGGTGTGCCATGCTTTACGGCTTAGAACCGGGCCTTCAACGACGCTTTGAGCGTCATGGAGCATATGAGATGTTCCAGGAGTTGAAGTTAATATTTCAAGCAAATGCCGGATTGAGAGATATGAAGTCTCCAATAAGTTCTATAGCTGAAAGATGGAGGAGAATAGTTACATCGGTGAACACATACTCAAAATGTATGGTATAATAATCACTTGATTCAAGCTGGAGTTAATCTTCACGATGATAGTGTCATTGACAGAATTCTTCAATCAACGCCACAAAGCTACAAGAGCTTCGTGATGAACTATAATATGCAAGGGATGGACAAGTCTATTCGAGCTCTTCGCAATGCTAAAAGCAGCGGAGGTAGAAATCAAAAGGAGCATCAAGTGTTGATGGTTAACAAGACCACCAGTTTCAAGAAAAAGGGCAAAGGGAAGAAGAAAGGGAACTTCAAGAAGAACAACAAACAAGTTGCTGCTCAAGAGAAGAAACCCAAGTCTGGACCTAAGCCTGAAACTGAGTGCTTCTACTACAAGCAGACTGGACACTGGAAGTGGAATTACCCCAAGTATTTGGCGGATAAGAAGGATGGCAAAGTGAACAAAGGTATATGTGATATACATGTTATTGATGTGTACCTTACTAATGCTCGCATTAGCACCTGGGTATTTGATACTGGTTCTGTTGCTAATATTTGCAACTCGAAACAGGAACTACGGATTAGCGAAGATTGGCTGGGGCGAGGTGACGATGCGCGTGGGAAATGGTTCCAAAGTCGATGTGATCGCGGTCGGCACGCTACCTCTACATCTACCATCGGGATTAGTTTTAGACCTAAATAATTGTTATTTGGTGCCAGCGTTAAGCATGAACATTATATCAGGATCTTGTTTGATGCGAGACGGTTATTCATTTAAGTCGAGAATAATGGTTGTTCTATTTATATGAATAATATCTTTTATGGTCATGCACCCTTGAAGAGTGGTCTATTTTTATTGAATCTCGATAGTAGTAATACACATATTCATAGTGTTGAAACCAAAAGATACAGAGTTGATAATGATAGTGCAACTTATTTGTGGCACCGCCGTTTGGCTCATATCGGAGTAAAACGCATGAAGAAACTCCATACTGATGGGCTTTTGGAATCACTTGATTATGAATCACTTGGTACTTGCGAACCGTGCCTCATGGCAAGATGACTAAAACGCCGTTCTCCGGAACTATGGAGCGAGCAACTGATTTGTTGGAAATCATACATCGATGTTTGTGGTCCAATGAATGTTGAGGCACTTGGCGGGTATCGTTATTTTCTCACCTTCACAGATGATTTGAGCAGATATGGGTATATCTACTTAATGAAACACAAATCTGAAACATTTGAAAAGTTCAAAGAATTTCAGAGTGAAGTGGAAAATCATCGTAACAAGAAAATAAAATTTCTACGATCTGATCGTGGATGAGAATATTTGAGTTACGAGTTTGGTTTACATTTGAAACAATGCGGAATAGTTTCGCAACTCACGCCACCTGGAACACCACAGCGAAATGGTGTGTCCGAACGTCGTAATCGTACTTTACTAGATATGGTGCGATCTATGATGTCTCTTACTGATTTACCGCTATCGTTTTGGGGTTATGCTTTAGAGACGGCCGCATTCACGTTAAATAGGGCACCATCAAAATCCGTTGAAACGACACCTTATGAACTATGGTTTAGCAAGAAACCAAAGTTGTCGTATCTTAAAGTTTGGGGCTGCGATGCTTATGTGAAGAAACTTCAACCAGATAAGCTCGAACCTAAATCGGAGAAATGTGTCTCCATAGAATACCCAAAAGAGACTATTGGGTACACCTTCTATCACAGATCACGAGGGCAAGATTTTCGTTGCTAAATTCGGATCCTTTCTAGAAAAGGAGTTTCTCTCGAAAGAAGTGAGTGGGAGGAAAGTAGAACTTGATGAGATAACTGTATCTGCTCCCTTATTGGAAAATAGTTCATCACAAGAACCAGTTCCTGTGACAACTACACCAATTAGTGAGGAAGCTAATGATATTGATCATGAAACTTCAGATCAAGTTTCTCTTGAACTACGAGGTCAATTAGAGTAAGATCCGCACTTGAGTGGTACGGTAATCCTATTCGGAAGTCATGTTACTTGACCATGGCGAACCTACAAACTATGAAGAAGCGATGGTGAGCCCAGATTCATAAAATGGCTGGAAGCCATGAAATCTGAGATGGGATTCATGTATGAGAACAAAGTATGGACTTTGGTTGACTTGCCCGATGATCGGCAAGCCATTGAGAATAAATGGATCTTTAAGAAGAAGACCGACGCTGATGGTAATGTAGCGTCTATAAAGCTCGACTTGTTGCGAAAGGTTTTCGACAAGTTCAAGGGGTTGACTACGATGAGACTTTCTCACCCGTAGCAATGCTTAAGTCTGTCCGAATCATGTTAGCAATTGCTGCATTTTATGATTATGAAATTTGGCAAATGGATGTCAAAACTGCATTCTTGAATGGATTTCTAGAAGAAGAGTTGTATATGATGCAACCAGAAGGTTTTGTTGATCCAAAAGGTGCTAACAAAGTGTGCAAGCTCCAGCGATCAATTTATGGTCTAGTGCAAGCCTCTCGGAGTTGGAATAAACGCTTTGATAGTGTGATCAAAGCATATGGTTTTATACAGACTTTTGGAGAAGCCTGTATTTACAAGAAAGTGAGTGGGAGCTCTGTAGCATTTATGATATTATATGTGGACGACATATTATTGATTGGAAATGATATAGAATTTCTGGATAGCATAAAAGGATACTTGAATAAAAGTTTTTCGATGAAAGACCTCGGTGAAGCTGCTTACATATTGGGCATCAAGATCTATAGAGATAGATCAAGGCGCTTGATTGGACTTTCACAAAGCACATACCTTGATAAAGTTTTGAAAAGTTCAAAATGGATCGAGGCAAAGAAAGGATTTTACCTGTATTACAAGGTGTGAAATTGAGTCAGACTTAATGCCCGACCACAGCAGAAGATAGAGAAAATGAAAGATGTTCCTATGCTTCAGCCATAGGCTCTATCATGTATGCAATGCTGTGTACCAGACACTGACGTATGCTTAGCAATAAGCTTGGCAGGAAGGTACCAAAGTAATCCAGAGTGGATCATCGGACAGCGGTCAAGAACATCCTGAAATACCTGAAAAGGACTAAGGATATGTTTCTCGTATATGGAGGTGACAAAGAGCTAGTCGTAAATGGTTACGTCGACGCAAGCTTTGACACTGATCCGGACGATTCTAAATCACAAACCAGATACTTGTTTTTATTAAATGGTGGAGCTGTCAGTTGGTGCAGTTCTAAACAAAGCGTCGTGGCGGGATCTACATGTGAAGCGGAGTACATAGCTGCTTCGGAAGCAGCAAATGAAGGAGTCTGGATGAAAGAGTTCATTTCGATCTAGGTGTCATACCTAGTGCATCGGGACCAATGAAGATCTTCGTAACAATCTTGGTGCAATTGCCTTGGCAAAGGAATCCAGATTTCACAAGAATACCAAGCATATCAAGAGGCCTTCAATTCCATTCGGGACCAAGTCCAAGTGGGAGACATAGAGATTAGCAAGATACATACGGATCTGAATGTTGCACACCCGTTGACTAAGCCTCTTCCACGAGCAAAACATGATTAGCACCAAGACTCCATGGGTGTTAGAATCATTACTGTGTAATCTAGATTATTGACTCTAGTGCAAGTAGGAGACTGAAGGAAATATGCCCTAGAGGCAATAATAAAATTATTATTTATTTTCTTATATCATGATAAATGTTTATTATTCATGCTAGAATTGTATTAACCGGAAAGATAATACATGTGTGAATACATAGACAAACATATAGTCACTAGTATGCCTCTACTTGACTAGCTCTTTAATCAAAGATGGTTATGTTTCCTAACCATAGACATGTGTTGTCATTTGATTAATGGGATCACATAATTAGGATAATGATGTGATTGACATGACCCATTCCGTTAGCCTAGCACTTGATCGTTTAGTATATTGCTATTGCTTTCTTCATGACTTATACATGTTCCTGTAACTATGAGATTATGCAACTCCCGTTTACCGGAGGAACACTTTAGGTGCTACCAAACGTCACAACGTAACTGGGTGATTATAAAGGAGTACTACAGGTGTCTCCAAAGGTACATGTTGGGTTGGCGTATTTCGAGATTAGGTTTTGTCACTCCGATTGTGGAGAGGTATCTCTAGGCCTTCTCGGTAATACACATCACATAAGCCTTGCAAGCATTGCAACTAATAAGTTAGTTGTGAGATGATGTATTACGGAACGAGTAAAGAGACTTACCGGTAACGAGATTGAACTAGGTATTGGATACCGACGATCGAATCTCAGGTAAGTAACATACCGATGACAAAGGGAACAACGTATATCGTTATGCGGTTTGATCGATAAAGATCTTCGAAGAATATGTAGGAACCAATATGGGCATCCGGGTTCCGCTATTGGTTATTGACCGAGAATAGTTCTAGGTCATGTCTACATAGTTCTCGAACCCGTAGGGTCCGCACGCTTAACGTTACGATGACAGTTTATTATGAGTTTATAAGTTTTGATGTACCGAAGTTTGTTCGGAGTCCTGGATGTGATCACGAACATGACGAGGAGTCTCGAAATGGTCGAGACATAAAGATTGATATATTGGAAGCCTATATTTGGACATCCGAATGGTTCCGGATGAAATCGGGAATTTTCCGGAACACCGGGGGGTTACCGGAACCCTCCCGGGAGATAATGGGCCTTAGTGGGCCGGCCAGGGGCAGGCGCCCCTCCTCCCTAGTCCGAATAGGACAAGGAGAGGGGGCGGCGCCTTCCTCTTTCCCTCCCTTTCCTTCTCCAACAAGGCAAGAGGGGGAGTCCTACTCAGTGGGAGTAGGACTCCTCAGCGCACCCTTGAGGGCCGGCCGCACCTCCCCTCCCTCCTTTATATCACGGGGCAGGGGGCACCCCATAACACACAAGTTGATCTACGGATCGTTCCTTAGCCGTGTCACGGTGCCCCCTCCACCATATTCCACCTCGGTCATATCATCGCGGAGTTTAGGCGAAGCCCTGCGCGATAGAGCATCATCATCGTCACTGCGCCCGTCGTGATGGCGAAACTCATCCCCGACACTTTGCTGGATCGGAGTCCGGGGATCGTCATCGAGCTGAGCGTGTGCTGAACTCGGAGGTGCCGTGCGTTCGGTACTTGGATCGGTCGGATCGTGAAGACGTACGACTACATCAACCGCGTTGTTATAACGCTTCCGCTTACGGTCTACAAGGGTACGTGGACAAACACTCTCCCCTCTCGTTGCTATGCCATCACCATGATCTTGCGTGTGCGTAGGAAATTTTTTTAAATTACTACGTTCCCCAACATCTTGGCGGTGACGTGGAGGGGGAAAACTTCAGTTCCCAAGGCTCCGGAGACAGAGGTTACGGAGGTGGAGCTGGAGAGCACTAAGGCTGGAGAAATTGAAGCTTTAGTTGTCGGGGCTCATGGACAGACATGGGGACCGGGCGTTGGTGATCATATCGAGTGCCCGGACATTTTGGCATGACTTTTGATATATGTAAATGATCGATGCTTAGGGTTGACTTCTAGTATGATGAGGCTCCCTGTGTGATAGATTGGTGTTCTTGATGGAAGAATCCCGACTATTGTTTGGGGGTTGCTTCTCTTTCTTCTCTGTGTGTTATGTCGACCTTCGTAATGCACTCAGCCAAACTATCAGTGAGGGAGTGTCCACCATATACACCACCACTTCAGAGATGAGAGGATTTCAAGGGAGATTCGACAGACCAAAAGCCAACCCATGCTGAATAGTGGCATTTTTTAGTCCATTTTGAATCTTTCAGTTATGAACACAGCAAATGGATGACGAGATAGGATCCCTGAGTGCAATTACTGTACCAATGAGGGGGCCATGTGCGACAATCCTCACTAGGAAAACGGTAGGTGCTTCTCCCTCACGCTTAAAGAGGCCTTCGAATATTATACGGTATATAAATTTAGCGGCACGTATTTCTTCTTAATTAAGAATGGCTTAAGATTTTGTTGTTTAACGTGTAATTTATGTTCTTTATAATTCTACTAGTGCATCCCCTGCTATGCAAGACATTATGTCCTAGCGAAGTTCAAGATCGATGACATGACAAGGTGGATAGGAGGACAACTCACCTGAAGAAAAACATGGTTTAATTTTTGAGGTTACGATCTACAATGAAGTAGGTTGCACATATTTCGAGTGTTCAAATTGGAGAGGACTATGCAAGGCTTACGAATTTAAGGAGGGTATGAGAATAACCTTCTATATTGGTATCGCTCCTCAATATGATCCAATCATCTGTCCACAATGTGATAAAGACATTTGGGTGGATTTGGACATGATTTTAATTCTACCTCCGTGTGAGTTTGGTTAAACAAATTTGTTAAGTAATCTATATTTATTATTTTAAAAAAGTTGTTATTCACCCCTAACTTAACTTGTTTATGTATAATTGACAGCTTATTTTCTATCTTCAAGAAATACACGGAATATAGTAGACGAGACCTATTACACTACTGGCTTAGATCTAACTTGGGAGGAGAAGAATTATCTTGTCTTCTTTGTTAATGATGTACTGCCGTTTAAGAGCCTTTATGGAGCTGGCTGAAATACTAGACGATACATGTCACTAGTCCACAAGTTGAGCGATGCTAACATTCATAGAAAAATCATGATAAGATTTTTTTACTATTGTGTCATGACTCCATTTTTTCATACAATCTTCTATTGTGTTACTATTATGTTCTTCAACAGAAGCTCCCAAATGTTGTTTTGCCTACGCTGATGGATGTGGAAGGTGAGATGACAATTATTTGCCCTTTGAAGACTAGTTTCAAATATAGATACTCGGCTGAATGCCAACCAAATGGATGCCTCAAAATTGAAGGATGGAGGCAAATAGTGAATGAGCGCATGCCACAAACTGGAGACCGGTGGATCCCTGTGCTCCATCATGGAGATGGAGGTTTTTTTTTCTATTTTATTATATTTTCCCTAAAAGAGAGGAGTAGGTCCTAGTACTTGTCATGATCTAGGGTTATGACTACTATGTGCTTGGAAGTTATTTACCTAGGATGATAACAATTAGCTGGTGGTTAACTTATGATGATGATGATGATGAGACACTGTTATATCACTACAATGGTGATGAGACATCGTTATATCATTATGATAATGATGAGACATTATTATCACTAAAAGAGAGGTATAGGTCCTAGTACCATCTATCGTGTTATGACTAATATGTGCTAATGGTTAATTAACATATGATGATGATGATGAGACATTATTATATCACTATGATGATAATGAAGAAACATTGTTGTATCATATACTTCCAATTGTGTATGTGTATGTTGGACTGTATAAAAACTTGTATAACTGTTGTTAAATACTGCATAATAAGGAAAAAATACACATAGTTAGTAGTGGCACGGGGTCCAGTCCCGCGCTACAGCTAATTAGTAGTAGTGCAGGGTGCAACCCGCACTACTACTAAGATATGTAGTAGTAGCGCAGGGTCGTACCTCGTGCTACTACTATATAGTTAGCTGTATAGTGCGTTAGTAGTAGCGTGGGGCTCCGTGCTACTGCTAGGCCTTTACCACGCACCACTACTAGACTTATCTCTAGTAGTGATGTGGGAAGAAGAAAAGAATGCATGGTCCCTTAGGGTAGTTTGTTGATTTGTATACACTTGTACTTTATCTCATTTTAGATATAAACATGGTCATATTTGACCATTATGTTTTCTAACATCTTAGAAAGTATATGATAAAATACATAGGTAACGGACATTTTTATGATAAAATTATGGGTGTGGTTTACCTTACACATCTAAACAAGTTTATCATGCATCCAATAATGACAAGCGTGAATTGAAACAAACCTTTTGTTTGCAAGGACATAGATGATTTTGCTGATGAGTTGTTGTATGCTTCCTGCTTTTGTGTTAGCATAATCTTGGCCACTAACTTCACTAAGAATAGTCCTCAGGAGATTCATCATGTTTGGATTTCGCGACACCGATAAGAAGGCCCCACACTCGAATTTCCCTTTGAGATCTTCATACACTTGGTTTGCAAGAGTTGTCTTGCCCATTCCTCCACAACCAACGATAGAGACCAACTTTAGTTGTTGTTTTTCTGAAACACATCCATCCTGTTCAGTCAATAGTTTGATTATGTCAAGCTTGGGTTTATCAATTCCGACGAGTTTTGAGGCTTGCTCGAAGATAGAAAGAGCTCGAGGGTCAACAACTGCGTTTCTAGTGTTGGAGGATGCCTCATGTTGTTTGAAGAAGATGTCTCGAGACTTGTATCTTTCATTCCGATCACCAACCTCAGTGATTTGCTTCTTCAATTCCTGGATCTCGCTTCCGATCCGATGTTGAGCCTTCATCTTCCCTAGCGAGCTCTTGATCTTGTCCATAAAACCAGCAGGCTTAGTGTCTTTGTCATCAACATGTTTCATGAAGTCATCGATGGTATCCTCCATGTCGTAGGACAGCTCGCGCACCTCATTCATCCAAACTTTATCCTGCACATCGGGTTCCTCCTCCTCTGACATCTTCAGGAGGAAAGCATCCATGGCAGTGAGTTCATGGGTCAGTGACTTGATCTCCTTTCGCACACTCTTGAACCGCATGTACTCATCACCCAACAGGGCGGACAACTTCCCGAGGATGGGTCTCAGGGCTCCTGTCGCCGCACTCACCAGAGCCCCCTCCATGGTCCGCTGTGGTGGTCCTAGCCAGCTTAGTGCTCACAAAGCTATTATTGTGTGGATGATCGGTTGCAGTAGCAGTGTATGTCGAATGGGTGCTCCCAACCTCAGCCTTATACTTGCACATCCAACCAGGTTTTCATCGCCGTTCCAATTATATTACTATCCCCGCCTGCTTAATACTTCCAAGACTGCCATTTTTAAATAGCATACGTTGTATTTTTCTGTTCATATGGTAGAACGAGTCGCTCAATTCTTGGCTAGTAGAATAAGATAGGGCGTGTGAGCTACTTGGCACTGCAGATTGAAACCCTTGTTATTGACAAAAGGAAGAAGCCAGCAGTAGTTGCTTGGTTATTCTCAGCTGTTGGGTGCATCGTTGACATCGAAAGATATATTAGAAGTAGAGTTCCCCATGTATGTGGTCGTACCGTTTGTAAATCTTAGACTGATTCGCACGCTGTCATTAGCTATATATTCGGTTGCTATCATACAATGTAGAGTAGTTTTCTGTGTTGTTCATGCAGAAGTACAAAATGATATCCTCGCCCGCTGCATCAGGCATCCTAGATGTGTTAAAGTTCTCCTCTTGTTTTCTACGCAAGAAGGCGAGGTGTTTCATGGACAAACTCCTTGTGCATCTCCGCCGAACGAGTCATGCATGCAGAATTGGTTTCTTGAGTCAATAAAAGTTTTGTGTTTAACCAGCTGCCACACAACTACTCCCTCCGTTCCTAAATATTTGTCTTTCTAGACATTTCAAATGACTACCACATATGGATGTACGTAGACATATTTTAGAGTGTAGATTCACTCATTTTGCTCCGTATGTAGTCACTTGTTAAAATATCTAGGAAGACAAATATTTAAGAACGGAGGGAGTATATACGTAAACCAACTTCAGTTTTGCGGTGACTCGAACACAAGACCATTTTAAATTAGGTACTGCATAAGTACTATTCATACCTTAATTTGTAGGTATGCTTTAGTTTTTATTTGACCCGAATTTCCTTCTTATATTGAATAAAATGTTCTGGCTGATATGAGACTATATTTTCCCTGCGCGACCTAGATATATATGCATCTATATGTTATGTACAGATCAGAATTACTATGCATGCTATTTCGAGAAGAAAACTTCGTTCGCTTAGGGCATCCCAATGCGGACCCTAAAACAAACAATGTATTTGTCCGCGGACAATGATATGGGAGCCGGTCATTCAACCTTCCCAAATACATTATTTCAAACGGCATTTGAACAAAAAAGACGAATTTCATGCGAACATGATGAAATTCACTTAAGTTCGCACATAATTTATATAGTACGAATGATATTCCATTTGTTCAACAAAAACGTAAACTAGTTTATAGCGGACAAGGACCTCGTGCGTGTGGCCGGCTTGCCCAATGGTACCACCATCTTCGTTGTCGTAGAGTTTCCAGCGGTGGGAGGGCGGGCAAGCCGCCGCCTGGCGCTTGCAAAGGAGTCGCTCCACCTCCTCGAGCACCGTGTGGAGGGCCTACATGGCCGACTCCAACCCTGGTCGGGAAGCCTTGCCCTTGCCCCTCTCGGCAATGACGGCAATGTTAGTCTCGCTTTTGAGAGACCACTCCTTGTCAATCTTGGCAAGCTCCCTGTCGAGATGGCGTAGCTGCCGCGGGGCCCTTTCCATGGTGGTCACGACCGGTTGCAGGTCTAAGCCTCTGTGATGTCGGAGTCCACGCTGACCCAGGCTGGCACCTCGTTGAAATTGGCGAACACCAAGCGGTGTGCCGCGTTGCGCCCCTCCTACCACGTCGCCTGCCTGGCCGCTCTCTCCTCCTGCGTGACGATGCTTCGCGAGGACAAGGAGCAGCCCACCACCGAGTTAGTGGAGGAGGCGCTCTTGCACCTTCGTGGTCGCCGTCGGCACCAACTCCTTCACAGCCTTACCGCACCAGTCGCAACGCAGTGGCGATGCCGGCGTGTTGATACTGTTCTACCGGCTATGCAGTGGTGACGCCAGTTCCTCCTTCACGCGTGTCTGATTTGGACGCTGTGGTTGTGGGGGCTGACGGCGGCTCTCCCTTCACGCGACGGGTCCTTCAAATTTTCATCAAGCATTTGAAAAATGTTAATCAAGTATTTGAGAAGGGTTAATCAAGCATCCGAAAAATGTTTCTCATGTATACGGATAATGTATACACCAAATATACAATATGTATGAAAATGTTGATAATATATTTTAAAAATATTAATCAAGCATTTGAAGAAAATATTAATCAAGTAATTGAAAAATATTAATCAAGCATTGTTAAAAAGGTGTATAGAAAATATGTTTCTCATGTACGCAAATAATGTGTGAAACCGCCGCAGATAAAGAATACTGGTCCTACGGGGCCTTAGCACGACGACTTCCCGACTGTCTACTACAACAAGTTGTGCCCGACTCCGGCGATGGAGGCGAGGGCAATGGCGCGCCTTCGGCTTCAAAGGTCTTTGGTAGTTGTTGCTAGGTGGTCTACGGATCTGGATGTAATTTCTATTATTTCTGGTATTCGTTGTACTGCCATAATTGAAGATGAACAGATTGGAAATTTTCTCGCAAAAAAATAATGTGTGAAAAATACACAAGGTATACTAACGAATGCAAGTTAGTGGAGGAGGTGCCCCGGGGATAGGGATAGCCAGTTTTAGAGGGGATGCCACTTGTTTGGTTTGTGAGCGAAGATGGCCAAGGATAACCAGAATCTTAATATTCCATCAAAAACTGGTTGAGGAGCCGCAAAATTATGGCGGATGGTGGCAACCACCCACGCGCGATGCCCCCGAGCCAGCGAAACATTTTCTTTTCTACTCTCACCCTTCCCGAACAGAACACGCAGTGACCGCGGCTGCGATTTGGATCGGCGGCAACGCATTTGAGGTGTACGGCGGCGGCACAGCAAGGTCCGATGGTGCGTGTGGAGTAGGCCGGACCATCGCGCTCGCCGGCCGCAGCTACTGCTGACCTGTATTGTCCTACATTTCCGCCTCCACGACCAGCAGGTAGCCACGGCCCTATGCGGACGACGAGGCAACTGCCTCCACATCTCGGGCGATCCCGAGTTCATGGACCATGTCGAGCAGTCGAGGCAATTGGCTGGAGATACCATTCTTCATACTAGTATACTAACATGGCAAGGTCGACTTTGAATTGGTCTGCTGATGTACAGCTTGTATTTTTTTTTTTGTCAGATTGGAGTGTACGCCTTTGGTTGTACGCATGGATATGTTTGGACCATGAAGTTACAAATCCAATGCATTTTTTCTATAGTGTTGTTGACCATTCAGTGGTATATATGTTTTGTATAATTAGTTGATTTACAAAAAAAGAAAACTCAGATTACAAGATATCCATCTCCCATTCCCATCCTTGTTACCAAACATAAAATTGGCTACCCTTAACCACCTCTCAATTTGCAACCAAACAAGAGAACGAGGATATCCCCAACCACGTGGTTAGGTATATCCTTAGCCAAGCCAACCTTGCTCACGAACCAAACGCTCCCTTAGCGATTGCCGACAGCATCACCTCCTTCATAGCCTTGCTGTCCCAGTCGCAGCGCGGCGCCGCCGCCGACTGGTTGATGCTGTTGTACCGGCTATGTCGTGGCAACACTAGCTCCACCTTCACGCGGTGTCTGACTTGGACGCCGAGGTTTTTTTTTTTGACCATTTACAGTAGGGAAAAATCCCTACTGTGATCTTTTTCATTAGTATATTAGGGGTTAAAAGAGTTACAAGATGGCATGATCATGCTAGTTACAGTCAGTTAGTAAGGAGCATGATTACATAAAAAAATACCCCCTCCGTCCCAAATTACTCGTCGCAGAAATGGATGTATCTAAAATTAAAATACATCTAGATAGATACATATCTGCGACAAGGAATTCGGGACAGAGGGAGTATTACACTCTATCTAGCTAGCCAAGAAATCATGCCCTCCTTGAAACTGGGCCTAGCCCTAATCATTGTGTCTTTGAAGTGTCTTGTGAAGTTGATCTTGCATTGTACTCCCTCCGTCCCAAAATAAGTGTCTCAACTTTGTACTAGCTCTAGTACAAATTTGTACTAAGCTCAAGACACTTATTTTGAGACGGAGGGAGTAGTAAGGAACATCTTGTGTCTTCAAATATTTCATCATTTCTCTGGTTCCAAATGGCCCAGTATCCTGTGATAAGAACTTCCATGAAGAAGACCCATTTATATCTACTTTTTGCATCCATGATCAGTATATTAATGTTTAAATCAGTGTTCCACCCCACACCAATACTCCACCAGAAACCCTGGCTAAAGGGCAGCTGAAAAGAAGATGAGTTATGTCCTCCATTGTGTGGTCTCTGCATAATGCACATGTGGTGGTATCAGGTGAGAAATGTTTAAAAAGCATTTGCAAAAATGTTAAAAAAGCATTTGCAAAAATGTTAATAAAGCATTTGCAAAAATGTTAATCAAAGTATTTATGAGTTAATCAAGCATTTGAAAATTTATTCTCATGTATAAAAATATTTTATACATAAAATATACAATGTGTACGAAAATGTTGCCGAGAGTATGAAAAAATGTAGAACTTACACTAAATAAAAGTAGACATCAAAAACACATATATTTAAAAAAGTTAATTCTGCATTTAAAAAATGTTCCTGATGTATGCGAAAAATATACATTGTGTGTGAAAAATGTTTATTGCCTTTAAAAAATGTTCACCATGTATTTGAAAAATGTTGACCATGCATTCTAACAAGTGTTCAAAACTTCTATTTAAGAAAAAATAACATCGTGTATTCAAAAAATACTTAATGTGTGTCAACAAAATATTTCACGTCTACACTAGAAAAATTTACATTGTGTAATGATAAAAATTAGTCATGTGTTGAATAAAAAAGCTACCGCTGAAAACCAACATAGAAAGAAAGAAAACAAAGAAAAGCAACAAAAAACAAAGGAAAAAAGGAAAATATAAATTGAAGAGAAAAAATGCAAAATAAAATAAAATAGTGAAAACCTACAAAGAAAAGCAAAATAAATCAACAAAAATCAAAATTTAAGCTAAGAAAACCATTGCAAAGAATGTAGACTGTGAAAAAGAATATCAAACAAAGAAAATTGATGAAAAAACAAAAAAATCAAAGAAAAAAGAAAGGAAAAAAGTCAGGGAAAACCAAGGAAAAAAAGAACAAACAGAAATGAAGAAACCAATGAAAACCGAGGAAGAAACGAAGAAAACTGACGAAAAACTGACAAAACCAAATAAAAACCTAAAAAACCCGGTGAATAAACAGAAAAAGAACAAAAAATTAGCAGAAATAACATCCTGATAAAACCGGAGCAGTCCACGGCCGAAGACAGCAATAGTGACAAGAAAAAAAATAGAATGACAATGATGACTGAATGACTGTAGCAAGCGAGCGTGAAAAATGGGCTGGCCCATAACTGAAGATACTTCAAGCGAGAACTTCTTCCATCTCGCTATAAGCAAGCAAGATATAGCTCTCGCGATAGCAAGTAACAAAGGAGCACTCCTTCAGGAGCCTCCCTAAGAGTCTGTTGGGGTGGGCGGTCGCCAGGCCAGGTGTCGCGCATTGGCAGCTTCGTTCGGATTTTTTCGCACACGTTTTCGGTTTTTTAGATTTGTTATTTTTTGGCTTTTCGGTTTTTCACCGGTCTTCCTTAGCTTTTGGAAAAAAATAATAA
This sequence comes from Aegilops bicornis, assembly GCA_021605145.1. Lineage (NCBI taxonomy): Eukaryota > Viridiplantae > Streptophyta > Magnoliopsida > Poales > Poaceae > Aegilops > Aegilops bicornis. Next base: position 655,060,992 of record CM038674.1, read on the forward strand.
GGGAAAGCATTTTTTGCAAAAGAAAAATATGATTTTTTTTGCTTCCGCAAAAGACATGGATTTGCTTTATCGAGAGGCACAGATTTACTGCTTTGTGCCTTGAAACAAAAAAATGTGTTTTTTTACATCAACAAGAGGCACAAAATTTTATCTCTTCCGTGCATTCGCGAGAGACACGGCCGTGCCTCTCAGAAAACATAAAAAAAATCTTCCACGAGAGGCATGGTTTGCTTCTGCGAGAAGCACGGCTGAGCCTCTCGAAAACAAAAAAAAAACATTTTTTTTCTTCCGTGAGAGGTATGGGTTTGCTTTCGCAAGAGGCACGGATTTGCTTCCGTTAGAGGCACGGCCCGTGCCTCTCGTAAACGAAAAAAGCACCTTTTTCCTTTAGAGACGCGGGTTTACTTCGTGCAGGCACATATTTGCTTCCGCGAGAGACACACTCATGCCTCTTTCGGAAAGATAAAAAATCGTGCTTCTGGTTTTGTTTTTCGTCTTGTTTTCTCGTCTGGTTTTTTTGTGAAAAACTAAAATTCATCAAAACCTATCAACACGGGATCTATTTTTGAAGATGTCGACACAAAAAATCCAACGGTGGAAACGGTTCAATAAAACATTTTGAAAAAATGAATCAATGAAAAAAAAGAAAAACTCTTAGGTTGCGACAAGTGGCGCGCTACAGGGAGTGACCTTTGGAAAGAGTGATCATTAATTACTGATTTCAACTATTGGCGCTTGCTTCCTGAAATTGCCATGCCATATCGTAGGAGTTGCTATTGAGCTGGCCCATTTCGTCACTCGGATTTTCTTCGTGGTTTTCTAGTGAAAATTCTGTACTTATTAGTTGTTTTTTAGATTTGGCTTGCCAAACAACATAAATATATATTTATTTCAAGAAAACCAGACATCTTTTTAGAAATTATATTTTTTAGGAAAATATGAACATCCTTGAAAAATATTGTGAATATATTTAAAAATAATGAACATTTTTGAAAACATGAATATTTAATAAACCATTCGTGAATATTTTAGAAATTATGATTTTGTTCTGAATATTTTTTAAAAATATGTAAATTTTTGACAAAAATGTTGTGATTGTTTTTTAAAAAGGAAACCATGAAAACTAAAGAGAAAAGAAAAAAAAGGAAAATTAAAACAGGAAAAGAAAACCATTAAAAGCCGAACATGAATATTCTAGAATGTTCATAAACCCGGCTGGTTGATGCTGATATACCGGCTATGCAGTGGCGACACTGACTCCTCCTTCATGTGGCGTCTCATTTGGACATGGGGTTGCACATGGGTTAGCGGCGAGTCCGTAAAAATGTTAATAAAGCATTTGAGAAATGTTAATCAAGTATTTTTGAAAGGTTAATCAAAAATTGGAAATAGTTCCTTATTTATACATAAAATATACAATGTGTATGAAAATGTTGCTGAGTAAACGGAAAAACATATAGAACATACATTAAATCAAAGTAGACATCAAAAACACAAATATATCAAAAAGTTAATTTTGTATTAAAAATGTTTCTTAAAAATATACATTTTCTTGAAATTTTTTATTACCATTAAAAAAATATTCACCATGTATGTGAACAATGTTGACCATATATTCAAAGAAATGTTCAGAACTTCTACTTACAAAAAAATGTGCATCGTGTATTAAAGAAAAAATCAACGTGTCCAACAAAAATATTTCACGAGTACACTAGAAAGTTTTACCTTCTGTACTGAGAAAAGTAACCATGTGTTCAGTAAAAAAGCTACCATTGAAAACTGACAAAGAAAGAAACATAAAAAAGAAAACCACCGAAATGAAACGAAGAAAAAGCAATGCCAAAAGAATAGAAATAATGAAAACCTACAAAAAAGAAACGAAGAAATGTACTGTAAAGAAATTATAGAAGGAGAATCAAACAAAGAAAATTGATGAAAAACAAGAAAGAAACAGAAAAAACCAAAGAAAAACATAGAAAAAAAGTCACTGGTAACCACGAAAGAAACAAAGAAAAAAGAAAGAAATGAAAAAACTCAATGAAAACTGAGCATGAAACGAAGAAAACCAACAGAAAAACAAAACAGAAAAAAAAACAAAAATCCAGTGAAGAAACAGAAAAGAACACCTAAGAAAACCTGATCAAACGCGGCAACAGTGACAAAAAGAATACAACGCGATTATGACGGCCGAACAAGTGTAGAAAGCGAGCTCAAACATGGGCCGGCTCTTAACTACGGATACTACAGGCGAGAACTTCTTCCGTTCGCTATAAGCAAGATATAGCTCTCACGATAGCAGCACAATTGGCGCTGAGACCTCCTCGCTGGTGCCTTTAGCGCCCGATCGCTTAGTGGGCCGTGGCCCATTCGCTCGCTCTCCCGCCCCTGCTCGCTCGCTCGACCGCTGCGGCTCGCTCCTTTGATAGCCCTTTTATTTTCTTGGGAGCACTTGTCAAAAAAGCCTTGTTGTTTAAGCAAAAAGAAAAATAGAAAAAACGTAAAATAAAAAAAAACATGCATTAAAAAATGGACATGAATTTTCATAAAAGTTCACAAAATTGGAAAAAAGTTCATCAAATTTGAAAAGGTCCATTAAATTTAAAAAATAGTTCATCGAATTTGAAAACAAGTTCATCAGTTTTGAAAAAAGTTCCCGGACTTTGAAAAAAGTTCATCGGATTTGAAAAAAATTTCATCGAATTTGTAAAAAAGCTCATCGAATTTGAAAAAAATTTCATCGAATTTGAAAAAATGCATTGAATTTGAAAAGGTTCATAAGTTTTGAAAACAGTTCCTCGATTTTGAAAAAAGCACGAATTTGAAAAAAACGTTCATCAGTTTTACAAAAAGTTCACGAATTTGAAAAAAGGTTCATCAGTTTTACAAAAAGTTCATCAATTTTGAAAAACGAGCATCTACTTTCTAGGAAAAAGTTTACGGATTTGAAAAAAAAGTTCATCAACTTTGAAAAAAGTTCATCTACTATCAAGAAAAAAGTTCACGAATTTCTTCCGAAAGAAAGAAAAATGTTTCGGGACTTCAAAAAAACGAACAAAAAAGAAGAAATGGTCGAACAAACCAGTACATAACACCTGAGGTCCGTTAGTCGGGTGGTTATGGTGTTGAAGTCCTAAGTAGCGCGTCGCGGGTTCGAAATCTTGGTAGCACGCACAAATCTGGGTAGCACTCACTTTTTACTTTTTGTGGAGCATATGTGTCGGCCCGCTATAGAAACCTAGCATACGGGAGGGTGTGCGCCCTGTACCAAAATGCCTATATTTAAGGCGCCGAATAGGATTTGGCATTGACGCTTGCTTCCTCAAATCGCCAATCCATGTCATCGGAGATGCTATTGGGCCGGCCCATTTGGTAAGTGGGACTCTTCGGTACTGAACAACGATGCGAATGTACCAATTTTCTTTGTCTTAGAAAAAACAAATTTTCTTCCTGGTTTTCTAGTGCTAATTCTGTACTTATTAGTTGTTTCTTTTATTTGGTTGCCAAACAGCAGAAAATTTTATTTATTTCAAGTAAAACAGATATCATTTCAGAAAATACATTTTTAGAAAAATGTGAACATACTTAAATATATATATATATATATTTATTTACAACATTGAACATTTTTATAAAATGAATATTTAATAAACCATTAGTGAATATGTTTAGAAATACGATTTTGTTTCTTAGATATATGAAAAATTGTAAAGAAAAACATGAGTATTTTTTAGAAATATGTAACTTTTCGACCAAAATATTATCATTGTTTTTATAAATGAAACAATAAAAAAAGAAAAGTAAAACAGGAAAACAAATTTAGAAAACAGGCAATAGAAACTGAAAAAGAAAATCATTAAAACCGAACATGAATATTCTAGAAGGTTCATAATACCGGAAAAAATATACCATAATTTGTTTTTCTGGTGACCGTAAACCTTCTAAACATGGAAAACCACACAATACTAACTGGGTCGGCTCATTCGTATGCCCTTGTGCAAGAAGTCGAAATTTTGTCGCAACAAAAACATTTCACTGCTCTGTTAGGATTCTGCTACTAATTCACTCTATTTAAGAATAATTCAGAGTATAGCTTGATTTACAGAGGAGAATCTCGGAGGAAGGAGAATCGAGGAGGGAGAAGAACAGAAGCATTCAAAACATGTATCTAGCTTTTTGCTTAAGTCGGTTGTGTTGGCAACTAAATCTTGTAGTACAAATGTTCAGATTCAGGCATTCGTTGTACTACTACTAGTGTCTCCTCTGTTTTCGGTTACTCTGTTTCTTGTCTGAAACGCTGAAGAAAACAGAGAGCCAGAGAGGCCTACACTACACTACACAGTTTGCATGTTCATTAGATTTCTCGCAATGGCATTGGCAGTAGCCAATTTCAAAAAAGCATCTCAGCAACAATAAGCGCCCACTGCCGAACGATGAACCGACCCATCGATCTCCGAAACAACAACAACAAACTTTTGAGTGTCCAAAGAAGCTATGCTTGATCATGCCTGCTTCACAACCAGCAAGCAAGCAGGAGAGCTCCAAAAACAGACAAATACTCCCTCTGTAAAGAAATAATCCCCTCGTTTGGTTGAAAGTGGAGATTATCCCAGGACTCTAATCCCCTCGGGGGTAATATCCCCTCCCACCACGGGGAGATCACCATGTGAGTTTGGTGACGAAGTGGGGGAGGGGAATATGTGCAGGAAAATTCCAGAAAATTGGCAAATTTCTTGGGAAAAATTAGAATGCCCAAAAAACATGTAAACAAACCCTGGTTCTTTTTACACAAGCATCATTTCAGTTCAAAATTAATTAAAATGCACATGTATTTCCTTAAAAATCCAGACAATATTTTTCCATTGAGGTTCAGCTTGACTTGACCTGACAATATTTGAAACAAGGTGTACACTGCATTTGAAACAGAGTGTAAGAAAAATCTGGGAAGATGGAGGTGGGACAAGCATAGATGGAGACCAACTTGGCTGGTGATGAGTCCAAACCATATCATTTTCCTTTTTTAAAACGCACAAACAATTTTCAAATTCGATGAATACTTTTAAAAAATTGAGGAACTCGTTTTCTAAATCAATGGACATTTTTATAATGTGATCAACTTCTTTCAAAATGGATGAATGTCATTTCAAAATTGAAGAAATTTATTCAGATTTACGTTCCTTTTTCAAAATTGATGAATTTTTTTCAGAATAAATGAAGTAGTCCTTCCAGAGTAGTCATTCAAAAATAGCGTCCGAACATGTGATGTTTGAAGAGCGGGTTTAGGGTCTCGAAGTAGTCCTTCCAGAGTAGGAAATGTCCACTCTCCCGGTTGCGATTCGGTGTTGGCATGTGCCCCGGTATGAAGCCCCTAAACTGTGGCCGCTCCATACTTAGGTGGTCATGGACGACCAACGCAGCTGCCACAATCTCCTAATCATCGGATGAAGAATCATCCGAAGCACAAGGAACGTTGTAGAAAAAACTCATTATTGGAGTCCATTGGTACCTTGCGGGCAAACTGTCGAATAGGTTGCGGGCGTTGTGGAAGAAGTCGGCCAGTGAAGAGCCCCGCGCCCCACCGAGAGAAGGTAGCGGAGCTGGGCGGTGGCGGCAGGAGATGAGGCAGCCGGGAGGGTGACCTATCTATGGACGGATGATTGGGGGCGTCAACAGAAGTGGGCGATGGCGGCAAGAGGTGGGGCGTCCGGGTGACTCGGGGGAGAAGGAAGGAAGAGAAGAGTGGCATGTGTGCCACCGACTGGCAGGCCGGGGGGAAGAGAAGGGCGGGTGTCCATCCCGTGTCCGCATCGGCACAAATGCAGCCCAAATTTGAGCCTGGAATGGATCGCGGGCGGACAAAAAACGGACGCTCATCCGTTTGAGTCGCAGCGTTGGGATGAATTTTATGTCCAAGGTAACCCAAACCGGCATGCACGGACGAAATGGATCGTCCAGTTGGAATTGCTCTTAATCCTCCACTCCCTACTTAACCTTAGTTGTCGCCTTAATTAATCTTCCCCGTATTTGCATGCAGCCAGCACTTCACCCACAAGGCACTACCTAGCTAGGATGCTATGGTAGTACCGCTTCGTTCCTAAAAAGTATATATAAGTCTAATTTTTAGAGAATCTACGTCCAATCCATTCGACCCCTTCGGTGCGTCTGTGACCATTTATATGGGCTGTCTGCCGCATGTTTACACATCTCAAATGTGAAACCTTAAATCCATGTACGTCGATTATACGATACAAATTGTTTAAATTTAACAGTTCAAAACAAAGCAAAACAAATTCTAGTTCAATAATCAAAAAATCAATGTCAGAGCCTCGCTGGGTGGCTGGATCACTCGCCGAACGCCATCCATGCCTTCTACTCAGAGGCTATCCTTATCTTCTGCTCCGAGGCAATCCTTGCGTTCTGCTCCGCGTGCAGTGCATGCACCCGGGCCGTATGCTTCGCCAACATCCTTGTTGCATCCTCTGTTGTTGCTGCAACAGTCATCATGGCCTCGTACTCCCTACGATTGTTGATGTCCTTCTTCTTATCCGCAAGTCACTTTTTTTGCATACTCATCCAAGAGGGTTTCGTCCGTCAACATGATCTTCGCGTCCTCGGCATCCCGTGCAAGTTGCAACCTCTCCTTCTCAAGCTCAATCTCTCCAAAGTATTCACCTTCTTAAGCTCCCATCTGATCGCTGCCGATTGCTTCTTCAAACCGATCTTCTCCCTCTCAATTTCCAGTTGATCGCGTGGTCTAGCCCTCTCCTTCTCTCTTTTTGTACCATGGGCCCAAAACCATGTGGCCTAACAGGGGTGTGTCGGCTCTCTCATGCGCAAAAAAAGAGATTTTTTAAATATTTTTGGGTACAATCATTTCTTATACATTTTTTTGCATCTAGGACTGTGTGTATTTGTACAAACCAACCTACGACCAACGCACTCAGTTGTTTTGTTAGGAGGATCGACATATGTTTCGAACCGAATTTTATTTCGTGATGCAGGTGGAATCATCTAGTTTCATATAGATTTCATACATACTAGATGACCCACACTATTAGAAAATAGCTTATAGGTATATCAGTACATGGGTAAGTACCCCGCCTATTGTTAACTACCAGTAGCGCCGGATGACCACAAGCGCTACTGGTAAAATTTAGTAGCAGCGCTTGGTAGGAAATATAGCGCTAATGAGAGGTAGAGCGTACCGTACCCCGGGGTCAGGAAATACTAACAGCGTCGAGCGGGGAAACCGCGCTACAACTAATTCCATAGCTGTAGTGCGCTATGCCCACCAGGCGCTGCTGCTATCCTTCCACGGGTCAGTTGGTGGGCCCCATTTAGCAGTAGCACTTGGTGCGGAACAAGCCCTAAGCTGCCGAACCTAGCAATAGCGTTTGTCTGCACCCCGCGCTACTACTGCACGGCCTTACCCTCTTCTACGGCTACGTCCCTCACTCTTTCAATCCTCATTGTCTTGTCTCCTTCATCCTCCCGCATTCGTCGTCGCCGCTGCTCCACCTCCTGTCATCGCCCTCGGTAAACGTTCTCCCATCTCCTCCATCCTTCTTCATTCCACCGCCTCCTTTCTCCTCCTCCTATCTCCTTCCTCCTTACTTCTAGCCCTTCTTTCCTCCTCCTCCTCCTCCTCTCTCCTCCCTCCTCCCGTCTCCCTCCTCCTCCTCTCTCCTCCCTCCTCCCTCCTCTTCCAGCCGCCTCCACTCCTCCCTCCTCCTAGTTTCCACACATTACTTAAAATTTTAGTTTCTCGCTGGTAGTTTATAGTTTTTTGAATTAGTTAATAGTTTATATTTTACTGAATTGGTTAAAAAATTAGTTGGTAGAAAAAATAGTCAAACATCAAATTTTTTCAGAAAAAAGAAAAGAAAATTAAAAAAATGATTTTTTGAAATTATAAACAATAATTTAACTTTTTCTACACATATGAAGAATTTTTAAATATACATTGAAAAATTTTGTCATATACCTTCAACAATTTTTAAAATACTCACTGGCCATTTTTGTGATATAAGTTGAACAATATTTAAATACACATTCAATTTTTTTATATATGCTCAAATAATTTAAAATACAAATGAAAATCTTTTAATTATGTTGAATATTTTCTTAATAAAGGGTGATTTTTTCCAAAAAATGCAAAATATACATTTTTTGTGTGTAACACATGGAATGAACTTGTATAATACACGAAAAAATGATGAGAAATACAAAATAAAAACGGAAAATGAAAAAAATAAACACAAACACAAACACAAAAAAATAAAACGAAAAAGAAAGAAAAAAAGAGAACAAGAACCAAAGCGACCGTAGGCCGGCCAAAGTCGGGTGGCCGAGCTTGAGGGAAGCCACTATGTTTCACACTCGCGAGCGTGAAATAGGAGATGGCGCTGTTTGACGCGGAGAATGCGTCAAACAGGGAATTCCACAAATATACGACCTTTGTGCATGTTAATGCGTAGTTGGCTGCCAACCCACTCTAGCGACTGGCGATGGCTGGCACGGTTCATGGAGCAGGTTCCTCTTATTTATTTTTTCCTTCACACTTTTTGTTGTGATCCTTCCAAAAACCGATCGTAGAACCTATAAAAAACAAAAACAAGAAAACATGTTTACGAAAAGGTTCAGCATTTATTAAGAGAACGTTCAGTATGTTTACAAAAATCACCATGCATAGGAAAAATGTTCTCCATGAATTATAGAAATATTCATGATATTTTAAGAAAGGATTAAATATAAATTACCAAAAAAATTAAATGTATATTGTAAAATATTTGACACTATTAATTGGTTTACTTTATATTAAACATGTTTAGTATGTATTTATATTAAACATGTTTAGTATGTATTAAAAAAGTGCATCATATATTAGAAACCCATTTATGTTACATAAAATGTAGAAAAATAATGGTGCACAAAGAGAAAGCACATTAAAAACATGAAAACGCAAAATGAAAAAATGAAAAGAAAAAATAAATAAAAGAAAAAAGTAGAAGCCCCCTAAAAAAGGTGTAAGAAAGCCACAGGAGGAAAAAGAAATGGAAAATACTACAACAGCCTGCAAACGAAAACAGGAGTGACCGCACGCATGCGGGCGAGGCTTCCCCAAATTGACCAGTGGAGGCCGCCAGGAATTACTTCCTGTTCGATCGGCGATCGGTGGTCCTGACGCGTGATGCCACAGGAAAGGAAAAAGAAAGCAGCGACCATTTGATTATTTTTTCATGCATGAGCTAGAGAAAATGGAGCACTTGCATTGTTGCCAGTCCACAACTACCGCCTTTAATTGGCGGCTGGCATTCTATTCTGTTTGTTTTTCTTTCTTTCTAAGCACCTAGCTAGCCATCTTCCATTGTAGTTTGTTTGTTTTTGAAAATCATCTTCCATTGTAGATACCCTTGGGGCCAACTGGGAGTGATTTCCAACAGTGGTTTTGAACATTTCATATTCGGCGCCTCATGCGACTATTATAGGCTATATATGGGGTACGCAGCGCACACCCCCCTTTCTTTCATCATCAAAATGGGTGGGCCCAAATGCACCAAAAGAATCTACTTAGCTTCACTGCCCTTTTCTTATTCTTTGATATGGTTTTTTTCTAGACTGATTTTGTGTAATTTTTTATTTTTATTTTTTCCTTTTAATTTTTTATTTACTTGTTTATATATTTTATTAATTTTCCTTTTTTAAACGCACAAACATTTTTCAAATTCGATGAATACTTTTCAAAAATCAAGGAACTCTTTTCAAAAAACGCGTGATGCCACTGCATGTTTCATGGCATACCGCATAGAAACCTTAAGTTTATAACTAACTATTTATGGAGTAGCATTTGATGGTTATTAAGTATGTCACTGCACAACCATATACTCACTCCGTCCCAAAATAAATATCTCAATTTTAGTAGAAGTATTATCTAATATATTCACATTATTGATTTGATATCTCCATATATAGGATATGTGAAACATGATCATCAACCTATGCATCTGTTGATCCTATCCGTTTCAAATATCTGATGTACAATTAGGGATAATTTAGGAATCATTTAATTAGTCTCACAAATAAGTCGCATACTCATTGATCAATATACATGATGGTTGTTATATGTGTGGGATATAGTGTTTCCTTCCTTGCAGGCTTCATCGGTTAGCCCATGGATTCGCCTCCGCTCTGCCTTCCACTTCAGTGGCCGGTGATAGGGACGAGAATCCGAGTGCCTCCACACGGGCTAGTAGTCTACGTTAGGATTCTTAGTCATCACATGAGTGGTGCTCGGGCGGGTGGTAGTTCGATCCTTCTTCTTCTTTGAGTTTGTCTTCTATGCTCCGATCTTCCTCGAGTTCGTCCATTTGGACATCGTTGATGGAGCTATGATGTAGATTCCAACCGTCTCCTTGGGACGGCGAGGTTAGGATTTCTCGTCATGTATGCATGATAGCGAGATTTGGTGATGTCAAGTGCTTCAGATCTATTCAAGGGTATTAATAATGATGACTGTGGCTCCCCCGTGCTGATCCTTAGAGGTTCATGCGCATGGACTTTCCAATTGTCATCAACAAGGTCAAGCCGGGTTTCGGTAGAGGAGCGGTGATAGCGGTACGCTGGTGGCTCATTCTGACGAAGATAGCGGCTATTCGGCACTCTAGCTTGGACCTCGATGTATATAGTAAACACATAGCATAAATGTAGTTTGTACGTGATGTAATCACCAACAGACTTCGACATGGTGCTTACCATATATTTAGGCAACACAAGGCTTAATACATGCATGATCAATCATACGTATGATTGCCTACGGCATATCACCAACATATTTGGACATTAACCTGAATGTTTATTTAGGAAGCACGCGAAATTTAATAGTAACATGAAGCAGAGCGTGAGGATGGCCATATTTCATGCATGGATCATCAGAGGGTCGCCGGCTCCACTCCGCAGAAGGCCTTGAGTGGGTCGCCGGAGTTGCGCCCTTCCTCCGACTGACGGAACGCGTTGTAATCGTCAAGCCTGCATGGGTTGTACCTCAGAGGGTGATCTTCGTCCACGAGCCCGTCCATCGCGCTCACCACCATGCCGTCCCTGGGCCGGCAGACGAACAGCGCGCAGTAACGCTCACGGTTGCTCGGCGTCCTCACGCGGTGGAAGCATGGCGGCACCCGCCCGTTGGTCACCACCTGCATGCATCCATGCCATCAACACGAGAAAAGGTGGCCGGTCCGCCGGCCGGAGAGTGGGAGCTGGGCTGCGTACGTACCGTGAAGAGCTTGCCGGCGAGGAAGGTGAAGGTGTCCGGCTCCGGCGGCACCATGAGCCAGCTCCCGTCGTTGGCCTGCACCTCGAGCCCTTCCACCTCGTGCTGCACCACCACAGTGAACAGGGTCTCGTCGTAGTGCGCCTGCATGGACTTGCCGGTCGCCGTGTCCTCCGGCACGCCGTAGTGCGACAGCCGGGCGGCGTAGGTGTGCGCGTCCAGGTGGGCCGGGTCCACGTGAACGCCCTTGCTGAGGCCCTCCAGGGTCATCTTCTCCACGGTCCGCTGGAGCCCCACCATGTTCTTGGCGAACGACACGATCGTATCACTTGATCCCATGGAGAGATATGTTATATATCGGTGTCAAGAATATTGGACCATCTGTTTTGTAAGTGACTGGTATTTTTCTATTTGTCGATCTCTTTTTCAATCACTAGCTAGATCAACATCATCTAACAACTCATTTTTTCTTCGCAAATTTAATTACTCCCTACGTCCTATAATATATATAAGACGTTTCCGGAAGCTAGACGTCTAACATTATGGGATGAAGCTGGAAAAATTGATACTAAAGTTGGTTGCATCGACATTTTATGTTCAAATTTTGTTAAAGATGGTAAAAGGCCAGATAGATACAAGCGAAAAAATAGCGTAACTGAAAATAGAATTACTAACCAAAAAGCAGAGTTGCCCTGTGGCCATTGGAGGTTTGTGAATTCATGGACGCGGGCGGCATCAGCGGCCTCCTCGACACGCAGGCTCTCCCGAAGAAGGCCGGGAACCTTTCCGAGGTAGCTGCTGAAAGGGCCCCATTTGGAGACGTTCCGCTGCTTGGCCTCGACCGGGAGAGCGAATAGCTCGGGCAATGCATGCCCGAACAACGCCTGCCTAAGGTCTGGGCTGAGCACGCTGCCATGCGAGACAACCACGCAGCCATGCCTCACCATGGACGCGGTCATTGAAGCCTGGGCATCCTCCCACCCCGGCGCACCCGGATCTAGCCCACAGAGGTCCACCTTGGGGATCGCCGTGACCCGCTGACCCGCGCCATGTACATAAGCCTTAACCACCATTCTTCTGTTCAACTTTGCCTTTATGGACGGGTTGGACATCATCACCTAAAATTGAAGTTAGGGACAAGCTTCAGTTTTAGGTTCGCATTGGTTCGCATGATTCTAAAAACACAAAATAGGAAACACACAGAATTTATCTTTATGTCATCTTGAATGCTACATGAAACGAAACACAGGAATGCAAGTGCCCTAAGCTTTCAGGGCCTCTGGGAAATCCTATATAGGTAAACTTTTACTCTTGCAACAAACTAACTAGATAAAATTAAGAAACGAATAACAATCAATGAACAAGAAATAATGCATGTTTATATCGAAAGGATCATGCAACTGACCATGGAGCTAGGGGAGGAGTAGCCGTGGAGGCCGTGGAACTGCGGCATGGAGGTGGCAGGGGAGAGCTGGAAGGCCATGGTACCTATCTCTGAGTAATAATGCTACGTAGGATTTTCCAAGTGAGTAGTCACGCCGTGCCTTCAGATCATACTTATAGCTTGGAAGTAAGGAGGAAGATGTGGACTGGTGGCCACATGGCATGCTTCCAGTCGTACATGTGGCATATCTTCCAGTATTTTTTGTGATCTCATTCAGCACATGGAAGTCCTTATTGTCTTGTAGGAGCAGATGCGTGGTTAATTACATAACCTAACGATTTTCCGGTTAATTAATTCTAGGTTCCTAGAGTAAGTGTCAGTTAGACATGACTACGTAACACTTGCTTTCTGTTTTTCTTTGGTAAAATTTCTTTACATCACAGATAGTTCATTGGTTCATTGGTAGTATTACTAGCTAGTACGCTAGTTTTCTTTCGAGCCTCATAAACCGCAAGATAAATAACAACTTCTTTTTTTATAAATAGTCTTCTTATTGACTCATAATGTCACATAATATATGGGCTGCATGCATCATCCTGATGCAGAGGCTGGAGGTTATTCCGGCATAACTACGATGCACACAACAGAAAAGACACAAAAAAGATCAAGAACATCTGGCATTCTAGTCATACTATGCAATAACCTCAGTTGAGCAGTATTATCAAGCTAGTTGGATTCGATCGGCTCTTTAGCAGAACTTTTGTTGCTTTACGGAGCATTGTTCGTGGGACATACTATTTTTGAAACTGCAATGAGTGAAACCATAGGAATACACTATACTAAGCTAACTTAATGTGTGTGGGTCTCTGCAGCTTGAGAAGTGAAGCTGGAGCGGGCCTTGTTGCGTGACCATGACATTGTGATCATTCTTACATATTTCTGGTTCACTAAACATAACGTTGTGTTGATGCCCTGGAGGCGGAGCTTCCGCGTGCATGGAATATATTGCTTCAACGATGTACTGGAGTCAACATCCTTTCCTTCTGAAATCATACAGCACGGAAGGTGTAGCTATAATCCGGGAAGCAAACAAGAAAGCAAACAAGCTCCGGGAAGGGATGAGGTTTGCTATCACCCATGTCAACCATAGTCAAAATCAAGTTAGCCATTGTTTGGCAAATATTGGCGGATAGTGTCGTGCACTGCAGTCTAGCTACACTCTGGTCTAGATGACGTTGTTGAGCCGTATAAGACTGACTGTCATGTTTTTATGATTTGTGTACTTACTTCTCAAATGGTATTGATCTTACCAGCCGGTAAGCCGAGCATTTTGAAAGTTTTTTTTTGCACCAAGCGTAGTGAAGAATGTGTGATGACCTCTTGAACTACTTAGTGACATTTACTGAGGCAGCTTTCGTGTTGGAAATGAGTGAGGATGATATAGTTAATGCTACCATGGCAGTGCAAAAGCACAAAGTAGTAGCCCGGTTTTATAATTTTCTACCCATGTTATCCTTTGCTCATGTGAGGCTTTGTATTGTGAGGTTGTGAGACTTAATTAAGCCATAATGTTGTGATATTTGATAAGCTATTTACATTGTTCCTTTATTGAATTATGTATTAGACCTGGCACTGTCACTGGTTCACATCCGTTATTTGACATTATCTAGGATCCGGCGGTGATTTGCACCATGCTAGCTAGTTCACACATGAAAGCGGACTAACTGGAAAACAAAGCATGCAAATAATGTTAAGTTGAGTCTGATGGGAGTATATGCCACTCTGTTTCAACACGTCACACGCATAATTTAAATTATAATGCTAGCATATTCGGCATCTCTAGAAGGCATAATTGTATATATTCGGCATCTTTAGAAGGGGCACAACTTTAAATACCCAAATCTCAGATCTGGAGAAGCACTTGTTTATTGATCCATGCATGTTGGGTCTCTTCTTAAATCCCAAAGGACGATTAGTTGTTGGTTACTCTCCTGTCTAGATCATCAGCGAGGTCATCCACCAAACATCAGCATGCTATTACATTACATATATAGAATGGGACGACTAGAAAGATGGTCGTCTTTAATTTTCTGTCTTACGCTTGTCAAATTATTTATTGTAGGATTTGATTGGTGGAGGTAGCAAGTAATTACTTGTTGAATCTGACTAATATAACATGTTGATGAAGTTAGGTTACTTTAGAAAAATGGGATTTAGATGAACGCCACACAACAGTCTTTTCCAGGAGAGGCGGCATGGCAGGCGACCATGAAACCTGTACCGGCGTCGACGCCGTGCAGCGGCGGCGGCGGGGAGGTCCTGCCTGTGGGGCGGCCTGATGCAGAGGCGTTAGAGGATTGCCTTGAGACGGCAAAGAAGATGGGTGATCAAGCGGTGGTCCTCGTCATGCTGTGTGGAACGACCGCGTTAGTGCAACCTGCGACGGCTAGATGGATCCACCTCTATCACTAGAGAAGAGAGCCTCAATGCATGGTTCTGAACGACAGCGAGCTCGACAATAGACCCGGTTCTACTGTACAGTGACATCAATGTTTTTTTTTTTGGATTTTCTTAAGGGAATCTTCATGTTTGGTTTGGGGCGACGGGGCGGTGGCATTGCCCCAAGGTAGGGACCACCCCCCCTTATCGCCGATCCATTGGTGTGCTTTGCATCGGTGGAGGGCTTGTGGATCCGTGTCTCCGGCGGGTCTTCTAGAGATCTGTCCGGTTTAAGTTTGTGGTGGGTCCGTCTGGATTCGATCAACTTTTGTGGTCTTCTTAGTTTCTACAAGTCCTTATTGGCGTTTTTCCTCTGGGGTGGTGATTTGCTTCGTAGATTGTGGTCACCAATTGTACACCGCCAACTTTCTGGCCGTTGTTTCTACAAATTCCTGAGTATCAAAATGTATGCTTCACCGAGGCGGCATCAAGCTATGCTCACAACGCACCATAGGTGGATGAAGGAGAATAAGACTTCGGCACCCTAAAGATTTTTAATGTATTTTTTCGTAAGTATATGGCTTTAGGCCTTTTCGAAAAAATAGGATTTTGGATTTTTTTTACAAATGATATAAACAGCATGTGCATTCCCAAACCAATCGCATCAGTCCACCGTTGCAACATGACAAGCGATTGGTTGAATGTTGATCTCATAAACCGGGTCTATTGTTTGTATGTCATTGCTCACTAGCTAATCGCTACTTATTTGATTAGATTATCATCAGTAAAGCAAGAAATACTGGCAAGCACCAAAGTATAGCATAAGCTCCACTTCATATCATACTAGAGGACATCCCACTTGTTGATGCGGGAATTGGCTGATGAGAACTTGGATTGATAACATGAGAACCAAAATTTAAAATAGACATGGCTTATCACATTTGATTATGTCTATATGTAATATATTTATTGAATATAAGTAGAATAATTGAATGGGGTTTATTTTTCAATGCATGGTTGAATGATGTAGTAGTTCTTTTCCATACATGATTGCATGTTGAGGTGGACCTTATCCCTTTCATAATTCTATGTTGAGATGACATGCAAGAATATGTGGCACGATTGCTTGGGATTTATTAAAAAAATAGAACACTAAAACGATCGCAGATGCTCACATACACTCATACATACGAACGCAAACACACACATGCTACCCTATGAGCACCTCCGAGACACCGAGCCGACACAATATCTTGAGATTGATGAAGTCATCACAAACACCTCATAGTCTATGAGAATGTCTCCTCCCACTAAATGAACATCACCAGAAAGTATGAAATAAATCCAGGAAAATGTGAGCACCGGTGCCAACTCTAGGACTTGAACCCTGATGGGTTGTACAAGGAACCTGGCCATCTGTGTTACGCTCAGTTCATGCTTGGGATTTACTATTCATATGCGTGATTAAGCTTTGGGTGCCTTCCCACACTAGTGAGATATGGGGAACCTGTTTTGTACCGCCCTAACTTTGGTGAGGGCTCAGTCTAAGTGTCTGATTGGTGGTGGTGAGGCGATGTCGTCATTGGCGACGTGCAACAAGTTCTTCTCGCCTTTACATAGCTTCGGCAATCCTCATTGGTGTCGGTGGAGGATGTGTTGAACTTCAGTCATGGTCAGATCTTCTGACTCATTTTTTGTACGTTTCATCTAGGTGGTCTTGGACATCGTCGTTTGGCGTAGTGGATTGCAACAGTTTGTGTTTTGGTCTTGAGTGGCTTCTTCCCCGTTCGGCGATACACAACCAGCTACAGCTTTGATGAATATTTTTTTTAGTACATAGTGCACATTTTTTGAACACACGTGAAGCACTTTTTTCAACTACATGTGAACATTTTTTCAAATACACATTGTACATGTTTTTGCATACACCTTGTAAATTTCTCATCAATATGGTGAACATTTTTGATACACGTTGAACGCTTTCAAATACAAGTTGGATATTTTTTTCAAATAAATGTTTGAATACATTTTAATACACGTGAAACACTTTTCAGACTCACCTTGAACTTTTTAAAATACATGATAAACATTCTTTTCTTTTTTGATACACGTTGAACATTTTCGAATACATCATAAACTTTTTCAAACATATGTTTGAACATTTTTTTAATATATCTTAAACATTTTCTAAATATCTTTTGAGTAATCATTGAATTTATGGTAATACATGTGAAACATTTTTCATATACACCTTGAATATTTTCTTAAAATAGATCATGGACATTTGTTTCAAATATGTGTTGTATATTTTCAAATACATGCTGAACATTTTTTCTGATACATGTTGAATATTTGGTCAAATATGATGAACATTTTTAAATACATGTTTGAACATTTTTTGTATACATGTTAAAAATTTGTCAAATACACATTGAACATTTGTCGAGCACACACTGAACATTCTTTCGAATGCTGCTGGGACATCCCACTAGCGTGTCCCTTGCGAGACAATGCTCTCAAGTATGTAGCATCGTGCGGAACCAATTCCTCGCTTACTGCAAGGGTTGTGTAGGTGTTATGCATTCCAACTAGGCATTTTTTAAACTGGTGAACATCTTTTTAAATGTGTAGAATATTTTTATGGTTCTAACTGTCCCAAATGTTCTAAGCACCCACAATGAGAGTATCATAAGTAGTATCATGCATGACACGAAAACGAGTTCTTTCGTCCAAAATGCCATGCAAATGAACATTTTTTTTTAAAGTATTAACTTTTTTTTGGCTACTAAAAAGGCAAAAAAAGCTCTTTCGTTCAATATGACATGCAAACGAGCTCGGAAATGGATGAAACTTGGCATGATGTTCATAGGACCCTGTAAGGTGTGGTAAAATTAAAGAGTATTATGGTATAAAGTAGATGCACTTCGTGTACAAACCGAACACTCTCCAACGAAGTGTCAATATTTCAAACGAGCCGCCTTTCAAACACAACTTCATTTTTACATCATTTCAACTCCAAACTCTTTCTATGATTAATACACATCATTGAAAGTCTCATGCTCATTTTTTAAAATATTTTGAGTAGGTTTGTTATTTTCAAAGCATTAATTGAATTTCCGGCCACTAAGAGGCAAAAAGCTCTTCCGTTCAACATAACATGCAAACGAGCTCGGAAATGGATGAAACTTGGCATTGGATCTTCATAGAATCCCTGTAAGGCGTGGAAAATTTCAGATTGTTATGACAAAAAATTAGATGCACTTTGTGTACAAATCGAGCACTCTTCAACGAACAGAAAAACTCCCTTCCACGTAAAACTACATTTTTTATAGCATTTGCCCTTTTAAACTTTTCTATGTTGAATATACCATTAATAATTCCATGCTATAGCTTGGGACTACTTTGAGTAATAAACAAGATATTTCTAGTAAACGCCATGCTATAGCTTGGGACTACTCTGGGTAATAAACATGCTATTTCTAGTACTCTTCCTTACTTACAAAACCTATGGTGGGTGCTATATAGTGCCCGCCACTGCTAAAACTGGAAAGTTTTGAAAAGGGCGGGCGCGGGTTAGCGAAATATAATAGTAGCAGGCTCCAGAAAATGCCCGCCAGTGTCGCGTCAAGATCCAGTGGCGGGCACCGTGCCCACCCGCCACTGCTGTTTCCATCTCACGAGTAATTATGTGAAAACATAGGTGTGGCGAATCCGTTGAGCAATTTAGCTGTGGCCGACTTTTTTTTTCTCTACCCGACACTGGAACTTTTTCAAAATAGCCGTGGCGGGTACATTGCTCCGCATGCCACTAGTTTGAGCCGACCTATAAGCCTTTTCTCATTAGTGGTGCTCACATTTTCTTGGCACTAATTGTTTGATTGAATAACATGTCACATTATTATTAGGAATAATATAGTTGACTCCAGTTGTATGGAGGAATCCGAGAGTCAATGCGCCCTAAATTGGTAATCGGTGATCTGAAATATTTTAAGAAGATAGAGTAATAAGAAGTCCTCCGGCCTGGATTTGCGTGTTTTTTTTCCGGAATGACAATTATCTTGCATTCTTTAAGAAGAAAAGAGTTGCTCTATTAATTAGGGAAAATCAAGCAAAAACTAGATTGCCCAGTTAATTATGGAAAATCAGGCAAAAACCATCACAACCGCTGAGCGGCACACACAAATTACCCACGCACGCCACTCCAATGAGGGCCACGTCGAGACATCACGTAGGCGTCATTGTCATCACTCCTTACCTAAAGGCATCATCGCGGTCCCTAAACACTGAGCAAACGACTCCGACTTCGCCGTAGGCGATCGTCGGCTCAACACACACTGCGGGGCCGCATGGAGATGAATGAAGATCCGCGCCGGCTCAGCCACCCGCGACCAGACAACACAGCTCCGACTCCGACAAAGAACTACGAAGGACAAAACCAGGCACGGGTGGCGCCGTGTGCTTAGTACTATCTACACTAATTTTTTAATTTGTTATTTGCCCTTTGAGGGGATGTTTTTTCCATGTAGCCGGAAAAAAATGCGGGCGAGGAAGTTGATAGCCCAGCCCACTAGCCTAGTCAGTATTGATTGAGGTTTGAGCCCAACAGAAAATGGCATCTTCCTCTGACAACTGAAAGATACCACCGCATCTGGTCTCCCCCCTCGCCGTCCTCGTCGCCGGCGATGGAGCCCCCGCAGCAGCCGCCGCCGACGACCCTCACGGCGCAGGAGTGGGAGCACCTGCTCGACGACTTCGCCGCCCCGCCGCCCCGCCGCGACCGCTGGCTCCACCTCCCGCTGCTCGACCTGGCCCTCTCCTCGCTCCCCCGCCGCGACCTCCCCTCCCACCTCAAGCCGCTCCTCCTCGCCTTCGTCGACGACCACCTGCTCCCGCCGCCGACCCCCGCGCGGCAACTCCCGCTCCTCCTCGCCGCCCTCCTCGCCTTCCCCGCCGACCACCCGCTCCGCGACCACCTGGTCGCCACCGCCGCCTCCGCCTTCGCGTCCGCGCTCTCCGCGCCGCTGGCCGACCCGGAGGGGGAGGCCCCGCCGCTCGCGGGCCTCGTCGGCGCGCTCCTCGCCGCCGCCAACCGCCCCAACCACGCCACCGACCGCGCCGCGCGCGCCCTCGCCTGCGACGCGCTCAGGGCGCTGGACGAGGCCCTCCCGGGGCTCCTCGCCGACGTGCTCGGCCACGCCTACGCGCTCGCCTCCGCCGAGCGCTCCCCCGCGGCCCAGTCCTACATCCTCCTGCTCGCCTCCGCCGCGCGCGGCGCCGTCCGCCTCGGCAGGCTCGGATCCAGCGCCTCCATCCTCGCCGTCTCCGGCCCGCCCGTCCCGTTCTCCGTGCCAGCGCACCTCCTCTCCTCGCCGCCGCCGCCGACCGCTTCTGCCGCACCGCCGTCGGAGCAGAACGTGAGGGAGATCAGGAAGGTGCTCGCGCTGGTCATGGAGAGGCCGCAGGTGCTGACGCCCGCGGCCGCAATGGAGGTCACGGCCATCGTCGCGGAGGTCGCGATGGCGGTGCTGGAGTGGGCGCCGGCCATCGCGGCACACGTCAAGGTGCAGTTCAGTGGGATGGCGTATTCGTCGAGCCCGATGCTGCTGCACTCAGTGCTCACGCTGTTCGCGCAGTTCCCCGATGCGTTTGGGGCTGAGGATGAGCGCAAGATGGCGCGTCGCCTAGCTTCGGCTGCCTGTGAGGCGCACAGGCCACTGCCCGTGCGATTGCTGGCATTGCATTGGCTGCTTGGGTCCGGGAGGTTCAGAAATTCAGTGCCCGGACTCGCCAAATGGTTCTATCCTGGCATGTTCGACCCCCTGGCGCTCAAGGCCAAGAAGCTGGATTGCCTTGGATTTGTTGCTGCTACCGTCGACAGTGATAAGGTTGAAGGAGGCAGTTATGGTCAGCAGACAACTGAGCTCATCGATGATGGCTTAGTCTGTGTTTCGGCCTTCAGTTGGCTGCCAACATGGAGTACCGAGACAGGTGTCGCGTTCCGAGCGCTGCACAGGGTCTTGGTTGGGGCTGCTCCTCACAGCACCAATGACAAGGGTTGCTCCGGAGCTGGTGAGCTCCTGCATTCAACTACCTTCCACCATTTTCAGGTAGAATTATGGAGAAAACTAATGATAGGCACACTCATCAACTTGCAAGGGCCCTCATTCCATTCTACTGCAATGGAATTTAGTGAATCCTAAGTTTGTGTGTTATCTTTATGCAGGCTATGTTTGTTGATATGGCATCAGAACATCGGAGTTTAGTCCCAGTCATTGCTGATTTCATCGACCGCCTGCTAGCATGCACCACACATCGGCGGGTGGGGGAACAGTTGCTCCGAACTGTTGACGAGTGCCTGCTTCCGAGGCTTGAACCAGGCTACCAGCTCGCATCTTACTACCCTCTTTTTGAGAAGATTGCACAGAATGAGGCAGTCCCTCAGCTCCGCCTAATTGAATTGCTCACCAAGCAGATGATTTCTCTCGCCAAGAAGCATGACCCAGACACAGAACTGAAGTCCTGGTCTCAGGGCAGCAAGGTTGTGGGCATTTGTCGTATCATGCTGAAGCACCATCACAGCTCTCATATATTCCTTCCCCTCACCCACCTACTCGTGCGCACCATCGAGTCATTCCCAGACCTAGAGATCCGGGACCATGCAAGGTATCTTCATCGTCTTTTTCTTTAAATCAGGCGCACATAATTCTGGCATTGCTTTGTTTGTGTTATCTGTTTCCCTATTGCCTTCTCACTGCTTGAAATGATTCGCCCAGGATATGTTTGCGGATGTTGTCTTGCATTCCTGGCAAAAAACTGAGGAATATCATGGGGATTGGAGAGCAACCCACACCCTCGCATCCGGGTTCCATGTTTGATGACCCATCAGAACGGCCTGCTCAAGATCCTAGCAGCATGCCTACTTTGGCATCGTACATTCATCTTGAAAGAGTTGCGCCTCTGGTTGTGAAGCAGTCATGGGCCCTCACATTGCCTAATTTCAGTGTCCAGAGCAGAGCGTCTAGTCACATCCTAAGTATACAGGATGTGAGTGTGATTCCTCCAGAGCAAGAAAAGCCACCACAACCTACCATCGAGAGAATTGGCTATACACAAGAAGCACTACGCGTGATGGATTCAAAGGGGGCTGAAACTTTGGAAATCCTTAGAAGGCACTTTTCATGCATTCCTGACTACCTGCACTCAACTGGCGGTCTCAAAGTCAAAATACATTGCACATTTAGATTTGATTCAGAGCCATTTAACAGAGCTTGGGTATCTGATTCACCTGTTCCAAGTTCTGAAGGGGAAGATGAGTTGCCTGCCCTTTATGCAGTGACAATTAGCTTGTCATCCAGTGCACAGTTTGGAAAAATTCCTTCATGTCATGTCCCTTTCCTTTTGGGTGAGCCTCCAGGTTCAGGTGTGGATATTGTCCCCATAGATAACTGCCAGCAGGAAGAATCAAGTTACTGTGCATCAGTAATGATAGAACTGGAGCCTCGAGAGCCATCACCTGGTCTTATTGACGTCGAAATCGCAGCAAACACAGAGAACTGCCAAGTCATATGTGGTTCTCTTCAGCCCATTACAGTTGGCATCGAGGACATGTTCTTGAAGGCCAGTGTACCTCCTGATACTCCGATAGATGGTACAACTGAGTATTACCAGGACCTGTTCCATGCTCTGTGGGAGGCCTGTAACAGTTCCTCTAACACAGGCCGTGAGACCTTCCCTTTGAGCGGAGGGAAAGGGTTAGCTGCGATCAGTGGAACCCGGTCTGTCAAGCTTCTTGAGGTGACTCCAAAGGTTCTGATAGGAGCTCTTGAGAGATACCTGGCTCCCTTTGTTGTCAGTGTTGCTGGGCGTTCACTTATCACCATTCTAAGAGGTAATGGAGTCATTGAGAATGTCGTGTGGGAAGAAAGCGACTCGGATGCTGCTGTTGGTGCTGACGCATTGGTTCCATACTCCATGGAAAACAATCTCCAGCTTCAGCACATCGATGATGACGAAATTGGGATCGGTGCGCAGAGGTTTGCTCATCTAAGCAAGAGGGATATGGGTGTCGTGCGCGTTCTGATATTCCTGCCACCCAGGTATCACCTCCTCTTCTCAATGGAAGTAGGCTATGCCTCCACACTGGTCAGGATAAGAACAGATCATTGGCCATGTTTGGCATATGTTGATGAATATTTGGAGGCGTTGCTGCAATAGTGAAGGTTCCTCTGGCCAGGACTCTCGAGTTTTGTACCTTATGTAACAGTAAAGAGTACACAATGCAAGCTGTTGTTTTTTCCATTTTCCTGGGGCTTCTTTTTCTGTACCATGAAGTCTGGAGCGTCATTCTTTCTGCGGATTCAGAAGTGTAATTTCCAGTGGAGAGGGCAATTTTGTTCATTGGCCATCATCTAGAATATGGGATTGTTTATATGTTGATATCAACTTTCCATCCTATGTTACTTCACCGGCTATGTAAAGTTGAGGTTTTCTTTCATGTTGATCTGTGAAAAGAGCAACTTGTGGTAATCAGTGTCCATTTGCAACAAATTTGTAAGTCTTCAGTGTTTCAGTCTTGAGCATTCAAGCCTTATATATACATTGTCAGCAGATGTTTGACGTACTACTTGATACTTTAATAAACAACGTACAACCTCATATCAGCATATTCCAGCCGTATACATTGTTTATTTCTGAGAAACCGAGCTTTATACACTGTATTTCAGTACATGGTGTTTGATCTTTGGACAAAATGCTAAGAACAAAAGCATTGGTATTTTGCTGTGATTGCATACTTCCTGGTCCTTTTATTCTGAAATGAAATCATTATTTATGAGGTTTGAGATCCTAAATAGCTCCTAGCTTGTGTAGTTTGCTAGGAGAGACACTATAGCTGAATTCATGGTCTGTACATCATACTGGATTTGGTAGCCATGGCCTGGAGAGAGATAACTGAAAAATAGCAGGTGGACCAAAGATCATAAATGAATTTTGGTGGTTTATTTTTTCGCAGTATTTGAATGGGCTGCATACAAGGCAGGACTGGTGCAAGGTATAAAAAACACTCGAATTATAGGTCCAATAACTTCCTTACACGGTCCAGTTTGTGCAACATTATCACTGCGTCCACTCCAGATTTTCTTAAACTTCTGAATCTGTTTTTTTTGTTGATTAAGCTTTTATGTTGTTTGTTGGAAAGGCAGGGTCCGTTTTTAGGAGCAATTATTTGGAACCGTTCCTGCTGTACAAACCTTTAAAGGTGCTATTTACTGGCAAAATGGTGATGTAGCCAAATCAGAAGAATCAGACAATTTCTATCTCTTTCTGGTCTACGGCGAGCAACCAGGTATAGAATCCTCCCTCTCCCTAGCCTTCCTAACCTGCTGAGGACCTATATCTAACTTGTGTTTTTTTATCTTGAAGCCTGCCTGCCCCTTTATCCGGAATATGCATGAGGGCTAGATGTAAATGTTCAACATAATTTCGTCAGGCGAGTTAAATTTCTTCCTTCAGCATGGCCTGGGGTATGCATAAGTTCAATATCAGTTCCAACATTCCACGGGCTAGTTCCAGTAAGTTTACACTCAGCACCAGCAGTAATATCTTCTGCATGTATCATCATGGTTATTGCAGTAGATAATCAGGGGAAATATCAGAGAGAAAATTGTGACTTTAGAATCTAGGAATTGTAATTGTAATACAAATTCAAATAGGCTCCAAAACATCATGTGTTCAAAAGACTTGCAGTAATCATGATATGTATTCTCTGGGCAGTTTTGTTCATTGGTCATCATCATGTAGAGTAGACGATTATATGCTGAAACTAAGTCCGCATCATATGCTGCGTCGCTCCTGTTCTATTTGGGGTCCCCCACCAGCTATGTGAAAAGTTGGGGTTTGCTTTCTTGTTGATTTGTGAAAAGAGCAAACTATGGCAATTAATTTCAGCCGCAACTAATGTGCTGGAAATAAAAAAAGCTGTCTTCTGGCAAAGTTAAGATGCTTGATTACTGACTCGATCCTTATATATTCCATGCCCATATATGTACATGACATTTCGTTGTGACTGCATCTCCTCCTGGTGGGAACTGGTTGTTTGTTCTTAAAAATTCATTAGTCAGTGTGACTGCATCTCCTCCTGGTGGGAACTGGTTGTTTGTTCTTAAAAATTCATTAGTCAGTGGTAGGTTCTAATCTTGTTATACATGCATTAGTCGTGTCATGCATGCATATTTATTAGGAGTTTGCGTGCCAGTGTGTAGCTTGAGTGAGCATGACACATGTAGTCTGTCAGTTAGCATGTTGAGTCGTTGTTGTACGAGTGTACGTGTACATGGCGATGGACGTGCACTTGTACACGGAGTGTCGATGCATTTTGCATCTAAATAGAACCTGCACGTGCTGTGTTCACGTTGAGGTGGTCGTTGCATTGTACTTCCTCCGTCTCAAAATTCTTGTCTTACATTTGTCTAAATATTGATGTATCAAGTCATGTTTTAATATTAGGTACATCCGTATCTAGACAAATCTAAGACAAGAATTTTGGGACCGAGGGAGTAATAGGCAGTAGTTAGGCTGTCAGACCACGACGCTCAGTCCGTGGGATGGCACGGAAAGTGAGGATCGTGGCATGCATCGCGGCAGCTCGTTTGAGTTGTTACATGTGGAAATAAAACGAAAGGAACGAAAAGCCGAGGTAGTTACGCGGCACAAAATCTTCCGTTCTCTTGTGTCGTATACTGCTGCGTTTTTTTCATTGTGCACACGTGTGTGTTCCGGCCTTTGATCCTACATCCGGTGCCTACAAACTCATTAGTCGGTGTCTTGGTGACGTCAGGTTGTTTTCTTTGCAAGTGTTCGATAAAACAGTATAATGCATAGGCTTGAGCCTGAAAAGCAATTACATCACCAGTTCCATCATGTGAGATGTGAGTGTACTAGCAAGTGCAATCATAACTCTGTCAGTATTTAAATGAGAATTTTTTTACCATGATCGATCGGCTGTCAGTACAATTATAACCGATAGAAGCGGGTGCTTTGTGCACAGGCATGACTTCAAGTTAGTTGTTCAAGCCTCCAACAAAATCCAGTTTTTGATGAGATCCATTTGACATTGCCATAGAAGTTACGTAAATCGTTTGTTTACCTTCTCCAAATTTTGGATATAACAATCAGTTGGGAACAACATCAGAGTTGCACTTGTCACATATTACTAGAATTGAACATGACTCTCCTGACCAACGGATTTCACATAGTAGCGCACAGCATGTGCAGAAACTGGCGGGGCCAATTTTTGTTATCTGGACGATCTCTATGACAAGGGCCTGCCTTTCTTACTTGGTCGTGTCAAAACAAAGATATCTTCACCTTCTTGTGCTACAATAGAAAGCGAGGGAGGCGACCACTTCTCCGGTGACCAGAGGAGGGAGGAACTCTGCCGGCACATTGATACTCCCTCTGTTCCGAATTACTTGTCGCACGGATGGATGTATCTAGATGTATTTTAGTTCTAGATACATCCATTTGAGCAATGAGTAATTTGGAACGGAGGGAGTAGGTGTAAGATTAAGGTTTCTGGTGGCACCTCTTTGGTGGTAGTGGCGGCGGTACATTGAAATAAGCTGTCCTGAAAAGTACTAGAGCCTGATTGACAGTCCCTTGTTTGTTAAATCATGCATCAGGATGGTAAGCATCTTGGACTGATATTTTTTTTTTGTTTCAGAAAAATTGGTTGCAAGCTTGGGAAAAACCTCGCATGGTCCTTCACGTATGAAAGCATCTTAAACTGAAGACTGCTCAAGCACACAACTTGCAAGGATAGACAAATGCCCGTCTACCCAATAATAACAATGTTGTAGTGCAAGCATCTCTGACTGAAGATTTCTACTAGTAAAGTTGTACTAAGGTTGAGACACTTATTTTAAGACGGAGGGAGTATTTTTCAGATAAATCTCTTATCAGAAAACATTAACTATCAATCTTGCTCTTTTAACACCAATGAAAACAACCATACACAGCTCAGCGACACAACTTGCCTGAATTGAACTGTGTAAAGAAATATAAGAGCATTTAGATCACTAGTGATCTGAACACTCTTTATATTAGTTTACAGAGGGAGTATAAGGGAATATATACGTATGATCAACGCTGGTGGAAGGGTAAGGGTAACCAGTGATAGTCTAGTGCTCCTTAACGACTTAACGTGGTAATCAGTAGCCCTCACATGCATCACCCACCCTCAACTGAAGCTGCTTAAAGTCTCTTCGGTCTTGTTAATAATTGATTCCAAAGTCAACAGATCTGGAGCATACTTGCTCACGTCTCTTCATTTAAAGCAGGCATACCCCGGTAGAGGTGGATCCAATCTCTTCTTGCCCTTTAACCTCTCCCAGTTGAATCTTTTCCTTTTGAAGCATTACTAGCTAGCTTGCAATAGGGTGCTCTATGAACATCAGCTAGTTGGGGCATCCCTAATCTTCTTCCAGGTTAGTTATACTCCATCTAGATCTTGATTTGTTGAACACATTTGGAGCCAGTCTTTTAGTCGTACACTGTGTGTATATGTTCTTTTGAGTTTATATGTTTATGTTTTCATCTGAATTTACATTTTCACATTGGGATCCAAAAGAATGGATGAAAGGCTACTTGTTCTCGCATTGGGCAGCTCATATAGCAATTTATACTGTTCACGTCCACAAAGAACTTAAGATTCAAGGGCTGCAGACCTTTATGGTATTGTTGTCAATTAGTCTACAGTCAAATGGCCTTGGGTAACCCTGAATTGTGTCTGTGTTTCAATGTATGGGGTCAGCTTGAGCACACCCTCCTTGAAAAAATTTAGAAAGGGTAATTTTGTCTTTTGTACTAATCAGTTGCCAATTAATTGTGTTTGCCCGCCCCAAAATCTTAAGTTCATACGTATGCCTCCGTACCTGAAGCTACCTGGTAGTTATACGCATGCCTCCGTACAAGAAAAAAAATAAGCTGGCTGGTAGCGGAATGGGGTCCTTGCAGCGAAATGCGGATAGTGGGCGATATTGCGGGCGCTATGTCCACGTAGCGGATTGATTTGTAAAAACACTAGATTATTGTGTATATTTCTAGATCATTAAAAAAAATGTAATGACATTAAATTTGAGTAATAGCGGTCAGTAATAGCAGTCGCTATCTCCGCTATTTGAAACTATGCACTACACTAGTGTAAAGAATGGTCTTATATTATGAGACGGAGGGAGTGAGTCATCACATATCTCACGGTACAGCACACAGTACGTACATCTAAATCCAAAACTATCTTGGGTCTAGTCAATCTGTTTAATTTTGATTTTATAGTGTTAGTTCATAAATTCATTTATTTCTTGAAAAAAGATTAATGGATTGATTCGTTTTTAAATTGACCATCATACCCTCTCGTCCGAAAGGGTATGGATTAATCTCCACTGTTGATTTAATTATAGGGGGTGTACTAAAGCAGAACCCTGATAACAATTTAGGCAAGAATAAGCAATGCTTCTAACCATTTCTCATTGCTGCCCTGTGTTGAAACAATTCATTGATGTTACTGTACAAATTTAGTTTTAGTTTTAACGTCATCTTGTACAAGTTCGTGCTAAGAACCAATACTAAGCTGTAGTTGGCCTTACTGGATAGGTTATGTTTGCATTGCAGAATGGATAATGTAGCAATTGAACTGGAAGCCCTGGAGCACGTGTTTAATGATGCAAGTGCAGAGCCTATGAAGCTATCATACGGACTTCTGAGATCTATTACAGAAGATTTTTCTCATGAAATTGGTCGTGGCGGGTTTGGAGTTGTATACATGGTATGGCCTGTTCTCGATTTCCTATTGAGTAGTAAAATGTTCATTTATCTGCCCCCATGGAGCGAACTACTTACACCAGTGCTAATCTCATGAATAAAACAGGGATATTTGGGAAATGGGAAGGTGGCCGTGAAGAAGCTTTCAGGTTCACATGTTTTTTCTGACAAGTCATTCCTGGACGAGACAAAGTGTTTGATCAGGGCAAAGCACAAGAATGTAGTAAGATTTCTAGGATATTGTTCGGATACACAGGGGGAAGTTGCGAAGTTCGATGGAGCATATGTGTTATCAGAGATACAAGAAAGGCTACTCTGCTTTGAATATGTTCCTAATGGAAACATTCAGCATTATCTTAAAGGTATGGAGGGCTTACAACTTTATTTCTCTACATGCACCCACTCTAGAAATATCTATTACTTCAAGTTCAAAATTTCTTATATCTCATTCTGTGTTCTATGCTTCCTTTTGGGGAGTACCCCCAAGAAACAATGCGCTGGGGGTGGGGGTGGGGGTGGGGGATGACTAATGAAATCGCATGCATTAGACGGTCTTCAATCCCCTTTCATAGGCTGGTACGTTTACAAAGCTTGGATCATCTTTCAACTACTTTTGCAGAAAAACCTCGTGGAGACGATTGGCATATACGCTACCGAATGATTGATGGGATTTGTCGTGGTCTGCAATATCTTCATGAAGAACGCATTGGTCACCTGGATTTAAAACCTGAAAACGTTATGCTTGATTCTCACATGGACCCAAAAATCACTGACTTTGGTTTGTCAAGATGGTTAGATGTAGGAAAATCCATAATTGTTACTGCAAACATATGTGGAACACGGTAAGTGATGCCTCTTGACAAATTTGTTTGTTAATTTTTTTCCATGGTATTTCAAGTAAACTAGTATATTATCATGTTGTAAAGAAAAACGAGCATATTATCATGCAGGGGATATATTGCACCAGAAACCATGATGAGAGGAGAACTATCACTCAAATCAGACATATACGCTTTGGGCATTATTATCATAAAACTAATAACCAGGCGTGACACCATTGATTTTGAGAGTGTAAGGAGCGCTAAGCTTCATCTCTTGTTTGATTCTGTTTAATTGTCTCAAATTTTACTCTTCCATGCTATCGTTATAAGAAAGATCAATAGAAATATCCGGTGCTATCACGGGACTACACCGGCTTGATATATAACATGTATTTTTAAGTATTTAGCAATTGCATTATGTAAACATGATATACATAGGACCAAATGAAATAAAGTTCCTTCTAGAAGTAAAAGTTAGTATTAGTCAATTTGAAAATAAAGAAGCAAAGTTAGCTAATCAAATATGCTAGTTTTGTATTCTCTGCATCCGACGGTTCACACAGCCTAAATAATTTTGTTTGGTGATGTCATTCTTGTCCCACGTTTTAACTTTGCAGTGGCATGAATCATTAAACATGGACTCCCTGCAAATGAGCAGCTGCATTGAGATAGCTCGAGAATGTGTGGAAATTGATCAAGCTAATAGACCCACTATATGTGAAATAATTCACAGGTTGAATGAGATGAGCAGAACAGAGTCTTCCATGAACCAGGTATGCATACTAGTTGATTGCAGATATGCAGCAATTGTGTTCTACTTTGAGGTAGGATTGTCAGGAAAACATAAAGTTTTTTTTTAGAAAAGGAGGATGACCCCCGGCCTCTGCATCTGGGCGATGCATACGGCCACTTTATTAAAGTCACATCACATTTCACATGCCACCCTGCCGAAACAAGTCCCAAGGCATGTGGAAACTCACGCGAATACGAGTGAGCGCACGTGCCATGTGTGTCTGATGCAATGCTCTCTGTCTTTGTAGTGTCTTTGAACACCACATGGTCTCCAGCTCCATGCCTTACCAATGTGGGACTAAGTTTTCCTAGACATCAGAATCATATTAATAATTTCTATTGGGCTGCATCCACTAACTGGTCTTTAGTGGAGATGCTTAACCTGTTGAGGTTTTGTAATATTTACCCATTATATATTTTGTTGGAATTTGCCCACAGGATCGATCACATCAATATCAACGGACACGCGCACACAAAAACTTTTGCCGAAGGCACGTGTCGTGCCTTCCTTTTTCCTCTTTAATTTTTTCTCCGTGGTGCTACAATCTTCTTCTCCACACGATGTTGATACAAGGTGCTGTGCATATATATAACGCAAGCAGCCGATCCAAAAACTTCTCCTAGACCTACACGGCCACCTTACCGACCTATGAGACTATGTCCTACACAAAGAACTACTAGCACACGTAGCAGACCAGCTGACCAGGTACAAATATAACTGGACTTGAAGAGCAACTCTAACTCCTATTACGGCTAGTACTTTTACTCTGACACGGACTCAGCCAACACAAGCCTCACGTACGGTGTCCAAGTCAATTAGCAAAGACACTAATTAACCTACTTAGACTGGACTACTAGTTCATGCAGGATTCGACCACAAGATTACCTAACATATTTGCATGGCGGCACTCATGCAGCAACTATAATGCATACATCTGATCCAGTTGCTTCACTAATTACTTGTAGGAAAGCGGCCGTACATTCTCTGGGACTGAGCTGCTTGATGCCTACCCCCTCGAGCTTAGGTTCCCCTTCGAGCCAAACCAGTCCTTCATTCGCTCACTGGCCCTGAGAAACGAGACAGACAGGGAAGTTGGGTTTATTATTGGATCGTATTTTGAGAACGAGGCATGGAGTAGTGGCACTGTAAGACCAATGTCCAGTAGCATCACTGAGCTGACATTGGTATGCCCAGAGGAGTTAGAACTGTGCGACCACAAGGTACTGATAAGTATGATTTTGTTGAAGCCCGGTCACGACGTTGAAGAAATCATACAAAAAGCCATGGACTTCAGTGATGGAGAGAAGCTGTGGTATACTGGCTTATGGGAGAAAGTTACGGAGTTGGGGGGTGACATGAATTGGGCGACGTTGACGATTGTCATGCGTGGGCATGTCCCTGTCCCCCCAAAAATTGCCCCAGCGGTGAGTTATTTATGTGCTTGTGTTGTGTGATTGTATCTGCCATGTCTTACAAGGTTGACTAATTGTTATGTTCTCTCAGTTTTCACAGGGTCGAGAATCTGACGGGAGTTTTGATGCCATTAAATCCATTGGACCGCATGCCACAAAGCCATGGTGAGTACACAGAAAATATACGAGTGGTATTCGACCGACTCTGTAGTCTGTACTATGCCAACATAAATGAATTGATCTTGATTTTCCCTTGTCCAACACAAATGCAGGGTTTTGGTCCAACTAAGGAGTGGGACTGTTTATGTTTGGGACTTGCGGATCAGAAAGAAAATATGGACCAAAGATGGTCAGGCTAAGTCGGCTATATTTATCTCTCAGCATGACTGGATCCTAATTGGGGATGTGTATGGGTTCTTATCGGTGTACATGTGTCCTTACGTAGACCTGGTCAAGAAATTCAAAGCTCACCTAGGTGGTACTACTTCACTGGCCGTTCACCCAACACGTCCATTTCTGATGTCGCATGGCGAGCGCGATAAGAGGGAACCACTAAAGCTTTGGGACTGGGACAAGGACTGGTCTTGTATTCAAACCCTTTCCGAAGAAGTTTCACCTGTGAAACAGCTCATGTTTAACCCCAACGATACCAACATTTTCTCTGCTCTTGGGTTGGATGGAACACTAGAGGTTTGTCTTAGTTCCTTGCTCGGTGTGCCATTAGCTCATGGACTACTTAGATAATTATTAATCACTTTGATTTTGATTTCCTATATTTGAAATATGTAGATGTGGGAACTTGATTCTGGCAACCATATCAACACACCGGACGCATTTGAAGATGCTGCCATGATGGACTATCTGCCCCCCAACAGTAATAATGGTTATGTCATTACTTCTAGCTATGATCATCAAGCACATGTAAGGCGTCACCCGTTAAAGCTATATCGGTTAGACGGTTACTCTTTTGCTGCATAAAGAAAAATACACATATATTGTTAACCTGTACAGAAATTAATATATATTTTTCTTCCCGTGTTGCCTAAGATATGGGATTTGCAGAAAGGAACACATCTACACTCAATCTCTGTGCACATCACTGCAATTGCCTGCCACCCAACACGCCCGCTATTAGTAATTGCTACAGTCGGAGGGCATATTCAAGTTTGGGACTCCACTACATACAGGTGATGTTATTTTTAGAAAATGTACTATACACCTGCGTATTCTACTCTAGTACATCCATAACAAGTACACATCCTAAACAATGAACATTTGTCCTTCGGAGCACACGCTCAACATAGAAGGCACATTTATTTTTCGTTACTACAAGATTGATCAATAGCTATTGCATCAGTACGTGTTTTATGTGATACAAAGTTACATTCATTAATAAATACTTCTGAACACAAATCTAATGATACCAATTCTTTTTCACATAAATTATGTGGTAGTAAAATAATTATTGGTCAAATATTTCTCCTTACGAAACTAAATACATTTTATATTTTCAAATGGGTAGAATACATTTTTTGGCAACCATTTCAAATATTTTTTAAACAATTCGTTACTACTAAATTGTGATTAATCACACGGGATCAATTTCAAGTAGGAATGTAATCAAAAGTGACAGTGCTACCATAAGTATATACTCCTGGTTAAATTTAATCCATGTACTATGCTAGAATACACACCTTGCTAACCCTAGTCTTTCTGTGTTTACAGGCTTAAGAAGGAATATCGAACTGTGTGCAATGATACAATTGGTATTGCGCTTATAGGTTCAAGAAGGTAATGGAATTTGATCCTGTTATGTATTTGGTTGCTTTCTTAACAACATCGCTCAATATGATAAATGTCAATAAAAAGGGCTGCAAAAGTAAAGTTTTAAATTAAGTTCTTTATTTGCGGCTGGGCAAGATGAGCATTGTCTCGAGTAGATATGTGCTATTCTTTTGAAAAAAAAGAACATACACGCTATTTTTTTCATTTCTAGTTTAAATTAACCATGGTCCCAAGGGAATAGTTAAAACTTTGCCATGAATTTGGGAAAACTGACGTATTACAAAACATGGCAGCACAAGACATGTGAAAATGTTAAAGATCATATATATGTTGAGCTGCATCCACCTAGGAACAATAAAGGGCAAAAACAATTGTATCAGCTCCATCATGTTGGCAAGACTGGTTAGCTATGTAAAGCGGACAATCAGCTTATGCCATTTCCAAATATCTAACCAATCAAGAAATTTTTAATTATGTAGGCTACTGATTGCCACTGAAGAAGAAACATCAATACTGGAAATTGATCTGTAACAAGAGAACCTTATAGAAGTTGGAGCTCTAGGAAAAGCCTACATTATTCCTAGCTCCCTGTCTCTTGGAATTACCTCGTCAATTCAAGAAATCAAATTTTAATTTATATGTAAGTGTATTTACAGCAGTACATTTGGGCCAGCCTTACCGAAAAAATGGCTCAATTTTAAGTGAATCTAGTACTGAATCTGCTTCTGGTTTATGTACACCAATGTCTTGTATGGCGTGCACTATTCAGATTGCCACTGTTACAACTTGATCGCTAGCTACTCTGGACGCACTCAGATTAGATGGATTTGTGTCTTATAATCTGAGTTCTTATCTCTACATTATCTTGGCTTAATGTATATGTAAATATAAGAATACCATAATCACGCAAGAATTTGTCCCCAATCCTTAAGCATTGGCTTAACAAGAGCGGATCATTAATTGGATGTTGAGCTGAAGAAAATCATGGCAAAAATCTGAAGGACATGCTCAAGGAAGTGGCACAATCACAAATGCAATCAAACTAGCATGGTCAGTAGCTGGTGAAGAAAAAAAATCAATCTATATTAATTCATGAGCAGTAGGAAACATTACTGTGAGCTCAATATGCTGCCGTGATGCATGGGCAGAAAAAACGATGGAAAGCATGGACGTATTGGCCTCCGGAGACATCACTCAGCAACTTTTCAATCTTCACGCAAACCGAACCCAATGGGGTTTTGGCAACTGCGTCGAACCATTTCGAAATATTTTTACTTTCACAAACAATCTCTATGCTGTCTCACTTCGGCCTGCCTTGGTGCGGTGGCCATGGTGACCTCACTCGTCTTTGGAGTTGGTTGAGCGCGGGCCGCAGATCGGCGAAGGTCTTACGTGCCTCGTCGATGTGGTGGTGTTCATGGTGGTACGTTGTGATATACATACACTAGGTCAGTATTGGATTTAGGGTAATCGTACGTAAGATTACCGAAGAAGGCTGGCGTCCCGCTTTATATATAAAAAGCAACAACGAATCCAACATACATCTCAATACACGCCACTCGACACCACA
Source organism: Aegilops bicornis (assembly GCA_021605145.1). Lineage (NCBI taxonomy): Eukaryota > Viridiplantae > Streptophyta > Magnoliopsida > Poales > Poaceae > Aegilops > Aegilops bicornis. The sequence goes on from CM038674.1 coordinate 655,096,277, forward strand.
ACACACACTCAAGGCAAGATACTAGGGTGATAAGAACAACTATAGCAGCTCGCATCTTACTACCCTCTTTTTGAGAAGGTTGCACAGAATGAGGCAGTCCCTCAGCTACGCCTAATTGAATTGCTCACGAAACAGATGGTTTGTCTTGCCAAGAAGCATGACCCGGACACAGAACTGAAGTCTGGAGCTGTTGTTTTCATAGTGATAAGAACAACTATATTAATTCTGGAATTGCCCACATAAACAGATGGTTTGTACCTTATGTAACAGTAATGAGTATACAATGCAAGCTGTTGTTTTTAACATTTTCTGGGGGCTTCTTTTTCTGTACCATGAAGTCTGGAGCGTCATTCTTTCTGCGGATTCAGAAGTGTAATTTCCAGTGGAGAGGGCAATTTTGTTCATTGGCCATCATCTAGAATATGGGATTGTTTATATGTTGAAATCAACCTTCCATCCTATGTTACTTCACCGGCTATGTAAAGTTGAGGTTTTCTTTCATGTTGATCTGTGAAAAGAGCAACTTGTGGTAACCAGTGTCCATTTGCAACAAATTTGTAAGTCTTCAGTGTTCAGTCTTGAGCATTCAAGCCTTATATATACATTGTCAGCAGATGTTTGATGTACTACTTGATACTCCCTCTGTAAACTAATATAAGAGTGTTCACTTGGTATTTTGCTGGGATTGCATACCTCCTGGTTCCTTTATTCTCAAATGAAATCATTATTTGTGAGGTTTGAGATCTTAAGTTGCTCCTAGCTTGTGTAGTTTACTAGGAGAGAGACTAAATAGCTGAATTCTTGGTCTGTACATCTCCATACTGGACTGGGTAGCCATGGCCTGGAGAGAGATAACTCAAAAGTAGCAGCTGTACTGAAGATCATAAATGAATTATTGTGGTTTATATTTTTGCAGTATTTGAATGGGCTGCATACAAGGCAGGACTGGTGCAAGGTATAAAAAGCACTCGAATTATAGGTCCAATAACTTATGCGGTCCAGTTTGTGCAACCTTAACACTTGTGTCCACTCGAGATTTTCTTAAACTTCTGAATCTGTTTTTTTGTTTGAAAAATGTACTAAGCTTTTATGTTGTTTGTTGGAAAGGCAGGGTCCATTTTAGCAGCAATTATTTGGAACCATTCCTGCCTGGGGCTAAAGGTGCTATTCACTGGTAAAATGGTAACATAGCAAAATCGGAAGAATCAGAAAATTTGAATCTCTTTCTGGTGTACGGCAAGCAATAAGGTATAGTAGAATCCTGCCTTCACTCTAGCTTTCGTAACCTGCTGAAGACCTATACCTAACTTGTGCTTTTTTTATCTGGAAGCCTACCTCCTCCTTCATCCAGAATCTCTTGTATGTCTGAAGGCTCGATGTAATTATTCAACATAATTTCATCAGTCGAGTTAAATTTCTTCCTTCAGTATAGCCTGGCGTGTGCATAAGTTTAATATCATTTTCAATGTTCCACGGGCCATTTCCAGTAAGTTTACACAAAGCTTCAAAGTAATCCTCTACCTGTATCATCATGGTTATTGCTGTGGATAGTCAGGGGAAATATCAGAGAGAAAATTGTGACTTTAGAATCCAGGAATTGGAATTGGAATACGAATTCAAACAGCCTCCCAAACATCATGTATTGAAAAATATGAATTGCAGTAATTATGAGCTGTATTTTCTGGTTAGCTCTGTTCATTGGTCATCATCATGAAGAATACGTGATTATATACTGAAACTAAGTTCACACCATATGTTGCATCAATTCTGTTCTATTTGGGGTCTCTCACCAGCTATGTGAAAAGTTGGGGTTTGCTTTCTTGTTGGTTTGTGAAGAGAGCAAACTATGGCTGCATGCCAAGGGTCTGGGCATAGGCGTCAGTATTATACTACATGGGGACGGAGACTTTAGCAGACAAACTGCAGAGGTCGGATCATCATCATCCTTTCTGGTGCTGAATTTAATAAAGACTATGCAATGGCTGCTTTTGCATGGAGGCTTTCTGCCAAAGAGTTCTTAGTTCTTAGTTCTTAGTTGTAACACTTTTAGAGTGTGAGTTTCTGGGTGTTCTGTTTCTTTTTTTTTGGGGGGGTGGTTTCTTCTTTTTCTGTAGTCTGTACCGAGAATATAAATACAAGCTGCTGTTCCATCAAGTAGCTATGTCACTGACAAATAACAAGCTGAACATAGCAGCGCCACTGCTCAGTAACATAATGAAGGCCAGCGGTTGAACTGGGTTTCCTGGTAAGAATTGTCTGGTCCACAATGATGTTCCTGGAGCAAACCCGTCGCTGCTTCCCATTTCTTTGTTTGGTTCAGTGTGTGCCGATACTTCTTCCTCTTGTTCATTGTAAATCAAATGTTGAATGCCATAGGTCGCTCTTCCCACAACTTCACCCTCTGATCTCCTTCCCTCCTCATGTCCGTATACACGATGGATGCCGCTGATGACTTTGTTGTTCCAATCACTTCTGTGTGCAGGATGAAACCACCGGCAGAAGGAGCGCCCACCAAGTGTTCGGTTCTTTTCCCAAGTGGGATATTCAAACACAAGGGCACTATTTTGTAACGCCCGGACAATTAGGCTACAGTAAAACTCCGTTGATGATGCCATGTCATCTGTGTTACTGTTGCTAATCAAGTGGTAGTTCAAAATCATTGCAAATTCAAAATATGAATTAGTGACAAAACCCTAACTTTTCAAAAGTCAAAGCAAAAATGTTCGGGGGTTGCCAAATATTGCACTGGTAATTATGATGAAGCAAACACCTATTTACAAAATGCCTAAATGCCCTAAAACTAAATAAAACAGAAGAGGGAAAAGAAATAAAAGAAAGAAATTACAAAAACAAAAAAAAAGAAAAGGGGGGAAGCCCCCTGGACCAGGCAGCCCGAACCACCCGCACGGCCACCCCCCCATGCCTCCTGGCCCGTAGCCAGCTTGGCCGGTCCAGCCGGCCCAGCTCCCTGCCACCCCCCTTCCCCTGTTCCCCCGACCCGGGTCGGAACAGGGCGAGTCCCCGCCGCACCCGCTGGCCGGCGACGGGGGAGGATAAGGGCGACGACGCCGCGCCCCCTCGGTCTCCCCTCCCCACTCGCCCCGCTCTCGCCTCGGCTCCTGCGCCACCCCCTCTCCCCTCCAGTTCCACCGCGCCTTTCCCCCCGTTCCCCTCCGCATCCGGGCACCACCGACGCCATGGCTCCGGCCTAGCCACGGCCACCGCGACCTCCGCACCGCCCCGACGAGTCCGGCCGCTTCATCTCCCTCGACTACGCCTCCCCGACGAGTCGCAGGACGCCGGACGCCCGCGAACGCTGCCCCGACCTCTTCTTCTTCCTCGGAGCCCCGGCGCATCTCCGACGAGCGACGTCGACTCTCCGGCTACTAAACCCCCCGAGGGCCTTTCTTGCGCCGCGCTGTGAGCTCTTCTCCCTCTTCCCTCACCCCCTGCTCTTCTCCGCGCTCGTAGCCGCCGACCTCGCCATGGCCGAACTCGTCGCCGTAGACGAGCTCACCGCCGTGGCCACCGAAGCCCCGAGCTCGTGTCCGAGCTCGAGGTTGAGCTCCTGGCACTCCCAGGGCCCCGTAGAGCCCCACATCTGGCCTTCCCGTGCCTCCCACCGCCGTGCCCGTGCAACCCCGAATTCCGGCGCCGCTCGCAAGCTCACCATCGACGACTCCGGTCGATTCCGGCGACGAGACCTCTCCCACTCGACGGGCGAGTTCCCTAGCTATCGAACGCACCTAGCTACGGCTCGAACCGAGCCCTGTGGGCTTTTTCCGACGAACTCCGGCGAGAAACCGCCGCTAGACTGGTCGCCGGAGCAACTCCGGCGACCCAGCCGACGTGGACAGCGGGCCCCATCCCCAGGGTCTCTGCCACTGGGCCCCGCGGGCCCTAGTTGACCCAGTTGACTGGGTCAACTGCTGACTGGGCACTCTGACCCACTGACAGGCGTGTCCCATGCCATTTAACGAATTAAATAAAAGGAATAATTAGTGAATTAATTAGTTAGTTAATTAAATCACTAACTCTCACTGACCAGTAGGCCCCACCCGCTAATTAATCTGTTTAGTTAGTCTAAACCCCCCCTATTAGTGCCCCTGACAATGACATGTGGGTCCCACTGGACCCACCTGTCTGGTTTGACTGGTCAACCGATCAGTTGACCTGCTGACGTCACGCTGACCTCATGCTGACGTCACTCTGCACTGCTTTGGATAATTCGAAATTAAATAATTAATTAAAATCAGAAAATGATTTAAATCTTTAGAAAATCATATCTTTTAATCCGTAACTCGGATGAAAAACCTTTGTACATGAAAGTTGCTCAGAACGACGAGACGAATCCGGATTCGCAGTCCGTTTGTCCACCACACACCCCGAACATATCAAAGCCGCAACTTTCTCCCTCCGGCTCATCTGCCCGAAAACGCGGAAACCCGGGGATACTTTCCCGGATGTTTTCCCCCTTCCCCGGTATCATCACCTACCGCGTTAGGGCACCTCTAACGCTGTTACTTGTCATGTCATGCATCACTATGCATCTGCTTGCTTAAATATTTATTGTTTCTCCCCCCTCTTCTCTCGCTAGACGCCGAGACCGACGCTGCTGCTACCCAGTACGACTACGGAGTTGACGACCCCTCTCTCTTGCCAGAGCAACCAGGCAAGCCCCCCCCTTGATCACCAGATATCGCCTACTCTTCTCTATACTGCTTGCATTAGAATAGTGTAGCATGTTACTGCTTTCGTTATTCCTATCCTGTTGCATAGCCTGTCCTTGCTACTACTGTTGATACCTTTACCTGCTATCCTACATGTTTAGTTTAGGAGGCTAGTATTCCATCTGTGGCCTTACATTCTTGTCCGTCTGCCATGCTATACTATCGGGCCGTGATCACTCGGCGGTGATCACGGGATTATATTTATATATATAATACATGATACCTATGATGACTAAAGACGGTCGGCTCAGGGAGTACCCGCAAGTGGACCTTGTGGCGAGCGACAGGCAGGTTGAGATCGCTTAGGAGAGAGGTGGGCCTGGCCTCGTTCGGCGTCCGCGAATACATAACACGCTTAACGAAGTTCTTGGTATTTGATCCGAAAGGTCGTTGACCTTATACGCACTAACCATCTACGTGGGAGTAGTTATGGGTATCCCGCCGTCGTGGTATCACCAAGCCTTCGTGACGTCGGCCGAATCGAGCGTAGCGCGCCAGATTGACTCGTGACGCAACTTCCGTTATCGAGGTTGCTAGGTCTGCATTTCGCCGCGTTATAGCGTGCAGTGTGCTATGGGCGATGGGCCGGCACCGCGGCGCTTAGGTTTGAACCGGCGTCGACCTCTCTGTTGGCCTAGGTGGCTGCGACGTGTTGATCTTTCCGCCACGGCATGACCCAGAAAGTGTGTCCGCCAAATGGGATCAAGCGTGTTGGGAATGTGGTGCACCGCAGGGAAGTAAATCTATTCGAATAGCCGTGATCTTGAATGTGACGACTTGGAGTTGTGCCTTGACCTTATGACAACTAGAACCGGATACTTAATAAAACACACCCTTCCAAGTGCCGATACAACCGGTGGTCGCTCTCTAACAGGCGACGAGGAGGGATCACGGATAGGATTATGCTACGCGATGCTACTTGGAGGACTTGATCTACTCTCTTCTACTCCGCAAAAGACGGAGGCGACGTAAGCGTAGTCTTCGTTAAGACTAGCCATCCCCTCTTATTCGCTTTCATAGCGATTCGGTCCCACCGATATGGCCCTTTACACATATACCCATGCATATTTAGTGTAGCTCCTTGCTTAAGTAGTACTTTGGATGAGTACTCACGGTTGCTTTCTCCCCCCTTTTTCCCTTTCCCCTCTTGCTGGTTGTCGCAACCAGATGTTGGAGCCCAGGATCCAGATGCCACCTTCGACGACGACTCCTACTACGCTGGAGGTGCCTACTACTACGCAAGCTCACCGACGCATTTACCCACTGTGAGTAGTTAGGAGGATCCTGTGCAGGAGGCCCGGCTACGCCTCGATCGTCAGTATCCCAGCTTTGTGCTAGCCTTCTTAAGGCAAACTTGTTTAACTTATGTCTGTACTTTCAGATATTGTTGCTTCCACGACTCGCCTATGATCGGCACTTGTATTCGAGCCCTCCGACTTGTATTATGATGCTTGTATGACTTATTTTATTTGTAGAGTTGTGTTGTGATATCTTCCCGTGAGTCCTCGATCTTGATCGTACACGCTTATGCAGTATGATTAGTGTACGGCCAAATCGGGGCGCCACAAGTTGGTATCGAGCCGATCGCTCAGAGGAATCCCCTTCCACACTCCTTGGCCGAAGTCGAGTCTAGACATTACAAAAACCTTTACTGACATGGCTGTGTGCCTTACGGGCCCACGTCGCCATTGGGCGGTACTAGGATCTTTTACTTCTCGACCTTTACTCTGGGACTCTGAACTCTCTTCTACTCGGGTTAAGCGAATTTACTAACTCTGACACTAGATTCCCATTACGACATTCACCCCAAAGTTGGATAAAAGCCATAGTTATTCCTTTGAATAGTATCTTGAACAGTTTCCACACTGTCATTTGACTCCTTTGAAACATCTTTGCTTTCAGATGGAATCCACGAGGCAGGTCGTGCGCCACACGACGGCCATTGGTGCCTCGGGATCACCTGCCGTGCTAGCTGAGATGATGACCTATCTGGGTTATCGCTGGCACCTCGAGTACACCGCCTTCGAGGAGTACCAGGACTTTAACTAGGAGCGACCGTGCCATCGTCCACCTCTACTCGGAGTACGACTCCACCTCTTGTCTTTGCACACCGCTCATGGTGTTGGAGTGATCATCGATATGGCGCTTCACGATGCCGCTTATGCCGCTCGACACGCCTTCGTAGGGAGTATCGAGTTGGACACCTCCCCTTCGTGCACATTGCTATCGCCTCCGATGTTGGTGCGAGGGTTACTACACCGCCGCTTACTCCATCGTCACCCGAGAGCCCTTCTACCATCGTAACTCGGTTACGCATGCCGATGGGATGGATCGAGCTAACCGAGCTCTTCGCCACGAGTCAGACACCACCCGACAAAGACCTTTACTGGTGCTTTCGACGCTGTTGCACCCCCGTGTCCGATCTGGGGAGCTGCCGCGTTCTGCGATCTACCCAGCCCGGACCGTGATGCCTCAGGGTGTCGGTTGGCCAGAGGTGGGAGGCTACTCTCCCGCACTTGGTCCTCTTCTGCCACTTGAGCGTCGGGTTACGCACTGTGAGTATCCATGGACCGGAGTTGCCGACGCAGGCTTCGATGCCACACTACCGACTTTTCAAAGTGCTGACTACCTCCGCAGCACCGCGTGGGACCTGATGTAGACTTGCTTGTTAGTGTTAGATGCATTCGCCATGAGCTGCGTACGCCTATGATGTCTTAGTCTATGTACTGAACTCTGTGGACCGAACTCTATGCATGATCTCTTTTGTAAGATATGCCGACTACTATGTAGTATCTATCGTGCTGCTTTCGTTAAGCATGTTTCATCATGAATGATTCTTGTCTTTGCATTTTCTCAATGCTGAACTACCCCTATTATATATTAGCAGGATGGTTAGACCAAGTGGTCGTGGTCGTGGTGGCGATTTCCCACCACCGCCTGAATACATGGCTGGTATGATCCAACAACTTGAGATGAATCGCCAATTCATGGAGAATGTGATGGCTCAGTTCCCTCGCCCCAATATGAACCAACAGCCAGCCCCAGTAACTCTGCAGGATTTCATGCGCCTCAACCCATCCATCTACCGCAGCTCAACTCAGCCTCTGGATGCGGATGATTGGCTCCGTGACATCACCTATGAGATGGAGTCTGCTGAAGTAGCACCTGCTCGCTATGTCACCTTTGCTTCCTTCTTCCTGAAGGGACCCGCAGCTCAATGGTGGGACAGCCATAGGCGTCTTGCGGCTACCGGAACAATCATCACCTGGCCAGACTTCCAAGCCGCTTTCCGTGCCCGCTTCATTCCTCAGGGAATCATGGACCGGAAGAAGCGTGAGTTCCGCAACCTCACCCAAGGCAACAAAACTGTCGAAGCTTATCAGCGGGAGTTTCTGGACTTATCCCGCTGTGCTGAAGAAGACGTTGCAACTGATGCCCGTAGACAGGAGAAGTTCCGTGATGGCCTTCAAGCTGACATCAAGCTTGCACTTCTAGTGCATGACTTTACTGATTTCGCCACCTTGGTGAACAAGGCCATCAATGTCGAAACTGGTCTGCAGGAATACCAGGGCTCTCACAGGCGCAACCGTGACACGGGCTCATCTTCGGGCCCGTCCTCGCAAAAGCGCAAGATATGGATACCCAACAGCATGTACCAGCCAACTGCACTTGCCCCAAGGCAGTCCTATACTGCACCTCGTCAGCCTCCTCCGCCATCTAGGCAGTCAAGACTTCCAGCTCCACCACCCGGAGCTCCTGTTCCCACTCCCAATAATGGTCTGTGCTACAAGTGTGGTCAACCCGGTCACCTTGCCAGGAACTGCTATCAGAACCAGGATCAGAATCAACTGGCACTTCCAGCAGCTGGCCGTGGAAACAACCAGGCCCGCAACAACAAGGCCAAACCTTATGGTCGTGTTCATGCCAACCACGTTGATCTCAATGAAGCTCAAGACCAGCCTGCTACTGTGATGGGTACTCTTCTCGTAAATTCAGTACCAGCATCCGTTTTATTTGATACAGGAGCATCGCATTCATTCATTTCAGCAGAATTTGCATTCAAGCATGGCATTAAATATGAAGAGATGAACACTCCGCTAGTGGTACACACCCCTGCGGGCCAATGTCAAACCTCTATGGTTAGTCGCGACATTCCCGTTGAAATCGAGGGACTGGAATTCCTTGTCTCTCCCATCGTACTGAAGTCCTGCAGCATTGACCTCATACTGGGTATGGATTGGTTGAAAGCGCATACTGCTTCTATAGTCTGCGCCACTAAGACCGTCCATCTGCTACACCCTTCGGATGAGATAGTTAGTTACCAGGCCCATCTGGTGCAAAATGCCGAGGCAAGGCTTTATGCCTTGAATGCATTGAATGCTGCACCACTCGAGGGCATTGAAAACATTCCCGTCGTGTGCGATTTCCTCGACGTCTTCCCTGAAGAACTTCCAGGGATTCCCCCTGCTAGAGCTGTCGAATTCGTCATCGACTTGAAACCAGGCACCACTCCTATAGCCAAGCGACCCTACAAGATGCCGCCGCATGAACTCCTTGAGCTTAAGGAGGAAATCGACAAATCTCTTCAAAATGGTTTCATTCGCCCAAGTTGCTCTCCTTGGGGAGCACCTTCTCTCTTTGTCAAGAAGAAAGATGGGACAAACCGACTGGTACAAGACTACCGGCCTATAAACCAAGCTACCATCCAGAATAAATATCCTCTTCCTCGGATCAATGATCTTTATGATCAACTGGCTGGTTCATCAGTGTTCTCTAAGCTCGACTTGAGGTTGGGTTACCACCAGATCCGTGTTCGTGAAGAGGATATCCCAAAGACCGCCTTCGTGACTCGATATGGGTCATACGAGTACACGGTCATGTCATTCGGTTTAACCAATGCTCCAGCCACCTTCTCTCGTCTGATGAACTATATATTCATGGATTACCTCGACAAGTTCGTCGTGGTTTATCTGGATGATATCCTGGTATTCTCCAAGAACGAAGAAGAACATGTCAACATCTTCGCCTTGCCGGAAAAGCTACGAGAGCATCGCCTATACGCCAAGTTCTCCAAATGTGAATTCGGCTTCAAGTAACCTATCTTGGGCATGTCATCTCTAAGGATGGTATTGCGTTAACCTGAACGAGTTCAGGCTATTCTCGATTGGACTCCTCCAAGAATGTCAAGCAAGTCGAAGTTTTCTCGGTCTCGCCAGCCTATTGCCGCCGATTCGTCGAGAACTTCTCCAAGATCGCCAGTGCCTCGACTAACTTTGTTGCATAAGGGCGCCAAGTTCCAATGGACAGACAAATGTCGTGAAAGCTTCCAGCACTCAAAGACAAGTTGACTTCCGCCCAAACTAGCTCCTCGATACTAAGAAGGACTTCGTCATTTATCGCGACGCTTCCGTCAAGGATTAGGCTGTGTCCTAATGCAAGAACGCAGAGTGATTGCCTATGCCTCTCGGCAATTGCGCCTCACGAAGAGAACTACCCAGATTCACGACCTCGAACTTCTTCTTTGTCATTCATGCTGAAGCAAAGGGCGACATTACCTTCTCGGTAATCGCTATGCGAGATCTTCACCGACCACCAAAGTCTGAAGTATCTTTTACGCAGCCGCACTGAACCTCCGCTGCCAGAGATGGATGGAGACTGTTGCAGACTTTGACTTGGGTATTTCCTATACACCAGGCAAGGCTAATGTAATGGCTGATGCCTTGAGCCGCAAGTCATATTGCAACCACTTACAGGTTCACAAAGTTCAGCCCTCGCTAGTTGAAGAATTCAGAAAGCTGAACCTCCATATTGTTCCTCCGGGTGCACTCGCTCCCCCTCCTAAGGAGTTTGGCAAGGTGAACCTCCACGTTGTTACACAGGGTTCCCTCAATACCCTAGTTGCTAAACCAGATCTCGTGGACAGCATCAAAAGGCTACAGAAGTATGACTCTGAAGCCCACAAGATTAAGCGCTACCTCACAGAAGGAAAGCCCTCATTCTTCACTATTGCTGAAGATGGCACCTTATACTTCAAGGGCCGCCTAGTGGTGCCATGTGCAGAGAAAAACCTGGATATGACACAGGAAGTTATGAAAGAAGCTCATGATACGCCTCTATGTATCCACCCAAGTAGTACAAAGATGTACCAAGACATCCGTCAGCGATTCTGGTGGTCTAATATGAAGCAAGACATTGCTCGTTATGTTGCTGAGTGTGACGTTTGCCGTCGTATCAAAGCAGAACATCAAAGACCTCTTTGGGACTCGCAACCTATCTCTATTCCCGAATGGAAATGGGACCATGTTGAAATGGACTTCGTTCTTTGGATTTCCCAAATCGCAGAAAGGTAATGATGCTATTCTTGTCGTCATTGACCGACTTTCTAAAGTTGCACATTTTCTGGCGGTCAAAGAAACGATCACTGCTAGCCAGCTTGCAACTCTCTACATGTCCAGAATTGTTTCACTTCACGGTATTCCACCGTTATCGATTCGGACCGTGGCAGCTTATTCACTTCAAGATTCTGGGCTAGTTTCCAAGAAGCTATGGGAACTCATCTGTCATTCAGTATTGCGTTTCATCCTCAGTCTCAAGGGCAAGTTGAACGTGTCAACCAAGTTCTCGAAGACATGCTTCGAGCTTGTGTTATTTCCTTCGGCAAGAAATGGGAGGAATCTCTCCGTATGCCGAAGTTCTCTTATAATAATAGCTATCAAGCTAGTCTCAAGATGGCCCTTCAAGTGCTATATGGACGAAAGTGCCGAACCCTCCGAATCGGGTCGAAACTGGGGAACGTCCACTCTTTGGTCCGGATATTATCCAACATGCCGAAGAACAAGTACGCATTATTCGCGAGAACCTCAAGACTGCTCAGTCACGCCAAAAGAGTAATTATGACCGTCATCATAAAGACATGGTCTATCAACCTGGCGAAAAGGCTTATCTTCGAGTTACGCCAATGAAGGGTGCTCACCGCTTCGGGATCAAGGGAAAGCTAGCGCCCCGCTATATTGGTCCTTTCACTATTCTCGAGAGGCGTGGAAAAGTGGCATATCAATTGGAGCTTCCGCCGAACCTTTCTCAGGTTCACGATGTGTTCCATGTGTCACAACTCCGACGCTGCTTCAAGGACCCAATCCGAGCAGTAGATCATGAAGTGATTGAATTGCAACAGGACCTCTCCTATAAAGAGCATCTGGTCCGCATTCTCGACCAAGCTGAACGCCGCACACGCCAGAAGGCGATCAAGTTCCTCAAAGTCCAAAGTGGTCGCACCATTCGAAGATGAAGCCACTTGGGAACGTGAGGATCGCTGCGTGATGAATACCCTTGACTGCTTCCTTCTACCTCCTAAATCTCGGACGAGATTTCTTGTAGTGGAGGAGATTTGTAACGCCTCGACAATTAGGCTACAAAGAAACTCATTGATGATGCCATGTCATACGTATTCTTGTTGCTAATCAAGTGGTAGTTCAAAATCATTGCAAATTCAAAATATGAATTAGTGACAAAACCCTAACTTTTCAAAAGTCAAAGCAAAAATGTTCGGGGTTGCCAAATATTGCACCGGTAATTATGATGAAGCAAACACCTATTTACAAAATGCCTAAATGCCCTAAAACTAAATAAAGCAGAAGAGGAAAAGAAATAAAAGAAAGAAATTACAAAACAAAAAAAAAAAGGGGGAAGCCCTGGACTGTGCAGCCCGAACCACCCGCACGGCCACCCCCCATGCCTCCTCGGCTCAGTGCCTTTGGCTGGTCCACCGGCCGGCCCCTCGCCACTTCTTCCCTGTTCTCCCGACCGGCCTGAACAGTATGAAGTCCTCACAGACTGGCCACGGGCGACGGGAGGATAAGACGACGCCACGCCTCAGTCTCCCTCCCCACTCGCCCGCCTCGCCTCGGCCTCCGCCACCCCTCTCCCTCCGGTTCCACCGCGCCTTTCCCCCGTTCCTCCTCGCAGATCCGGCACCACCGACGCCATGGCTCCGGCCTAGCCACGGCCACCGCGACCTCCGCACCGCCCGACGAGTCCGGGCTTCATCTCCCTCGACCACGCCTCCCCGACGAGTCGCAGGACGCCGGACGCCCATGAACGCCGCCTGACCTCTTCTTCTTCCTCGAGCCCGGCAAGATCTCCGGCGAGCGACGCCGACTCTCCGGCTACTAAACCCCGAGGGCCTTTCTTGCGCCAAGGCTTGTGAGCTCTTCTCCCTCTTCCCTCACCCCTGCTCTTCTCCGCTTTCGTAGCCGCCGACCTCGCCATGGCCGAACTGCCGCCAGAGACGAGCTCACCGCGGGTTATCAAGCCCCGAAGCTCGTGTCCGAGCTCGAGGTTGAGCTCTGGCACTCCTGTGGCCCGTGAGAGCCCCACATCCGCCTTCCGTGCCTCCCACCGCTGCGTCTGCAGTAACCCCGATTCGGCGCCGCCGCAAGCTCACCATCGACGACTCCGGTCGATTCCGGCGACGAGACCTCTCCCACTCGACGGGCGAGTTCCCTAGCTATCGAACGCACCTAGCTACGGCTCGAACCGAGCCCTCGTGGGCTTTTTCCGATTTAACTCCGGCGAGAAATCGCGCTAGATCGGTCGCCGAGCAACTCCGGCGACCCAGCCGACGTGGATAGCGGGCCCCATCCCTGTGGTCTCGCCACTCGGCCTCATGGGCCCTAGTTGACCGATTGACTGGGTCAATCACGACCGGGCACTCGACCCACCGACAGCGTGTCCCATGCCATTTAACGAATTAAATAAAAGGAATAATTAGTGAATTAATTAGTTAGTTAATTAAATCACTAACTCTCCTTGACCAAGAGGGCCCCACCCGCTAATTAATCATTTAGTTAGTCTAAACCCCCTATTAGTGCCTCGACAATGACATGTGGGTCCCATCGACCCACCTGTCTGGTTTGACCGGTCAACCGATCAGTTGACTTCTTGACGCCACGCCGACCTCATGCCGACGCCACTGCGACCGCTTTGGATAATTCGAAATTAAATAATTAATTAAAATCAGAAAATGATTTAAATCTTTAGAAAATCATATCTTTTAATCCGTAACTCGGATGAAAAAACTTTGTACATGAAAGTTGCTCAGAATGACGAGACGAATCCGGATACGCTGTCCGTTTGTCCACCACACACCCCTAACATATCAAACCCGCAACTTTCTCCCTCCGGCTCCTCTGCCCGAAAACGCGGAAACCCGGGGATACTTTCCCGGATGTTTTCCCCCTTCCCCGGTATCATCACCTACCGCGTTAGGGCACCTCTAACGCCGTTACTTGTCATGTCATGCATCACTATGCATCTGCTTGCTTAAATATTTATTGTTTCTCCCCCCTCTTCTCTCGCTAGACGCCGAGACCGACGCTGCTGCTACCCAGTACGACTACGGAGTTGACGACCCCTCTCTCTTGCCAGAGCAACCAGGCAAGCCCCCTTGATCACCAGATATCGCCTACTCTTCTCTATCTGCTTGCATTAGAATAGTGTAGCATGTTATCGCTTTTCGTTATTCCTATCCTGTTGCATAGCCTCGTCCTTGCTACCATCAAGTGATACCTTTACCTGCTATCCTACATGTTTAGTTTAGGAGGCTAGTATTCCATCTGTGGCCTTACATTCTTGTCCGTCTGCCATGCTATACTATCGGGCCGTGATCACTCGGCGGTGATCACGGGATTATATTTATATATATAATACATGATACCTATGATGACTAAAGACGGGTCGGCTCGTAGGAGTACCCGCAAGTGGACCTTGTGGCGGAGCGACAGGGCAGGTTGAGATCGCCTAGGAGAGAGGTGGGCCTGGCCCTGTTCGGCGTCCGCGAATACATAACACGCTTAACGAGTTCTTGGTATTTGATCTGAGTTGGGTCGTTGACCTTATACGCACTAACCATCTACGTGGGAGTAGTTATGGGTATCCCGGCGTCGTGGTATCAGCCGAAGCCTTCGTGACGTCGGCGGCGGCGTAGCGCGCCGAGATTGGACTCGTGGCGCAACTTCCGTTAATCGAGGTTGCTAGGTCTGCTTTCGCCGCGTCATAGAACGCAGTGTGTGCTATGGGCGATGGGCCTGCACCCTGCAGGCGCTTTAGGTTTAGACCGGCGTGCTGACCTCTCTGTTGGCCTAGGTGGGGCTGCGACGTGTTGATCTTCCGCGGCCGGGCATGACCCAGGAAAGTGTGTCCGGCCAAATGGGATCAAGCGTGTTGGGGAATGTGGTGCACCCCTGCAGGGAAGTAAATCTATTCGAATAGCCGTGATCTTCGGTAACAGGACGACTTGGAGTTGTGGCTTGGCCTTATGACAACTAGAACCAGATACTTAATAAAACACACCCTTCCAAGTGCCAGATACAACCCGGTGGTCGCTCTCTAACAGGGCGACGAGGAGGGGATCGCCGGGTAGGATTATGCTATGCGATGCTACTTGGAGGACTTCAGTCTACTCTCTTCTACCTGCTGCAAGACGGAGGCGACCAGAAGCGTAGTCTTCGTTAAGACTAGCTATCCCCCTCTTATTCTGGCTTTCTGCAGTTCAGTCCACTGATATGGCCCTTTACACATATACCCATGCATATTTAGTGTAGCTCCTTGCTTGCGAGTACTTTGGATGAGTACTCACGGTTGCTTTCTCCCCCCTTTTTCCCTTTCCCCTCTTGCTGGTTGTCGCAACCAGATGTTGGAGCCCAGGATCCAGATGCCACCTTCGACGACGACTCCTACTACGCTGGAGGTGCCTACTACTACGTGCAGCCCGCCGACGACGACCAGGAGTAGTTAGGAGGATCCCAGGCAGGAGGCCTGCGCCTCGTTCGATCTGTATCCCAGTTTGTGCTAGCCTTCTTAAGGCAAACTTGTTTAACTTATGTCTCAGATTTCAGATATTGTTGCTTCCGCTGACTCGCCTATGATCGAGCACTTGTATTCGAGCCCTCGAGGCCCCTGGCTTGTATTATGATGCTTGTATGACTTATTTTATTTGTAGAGTTGTGTTGTGATATCTTCCCGTGAGTCCCTGATCTTGATCGTACACGTTTGCGTGTATGATTAGTGTACGGTCAAATCGGGGGCGTCACATATTTGGTGAAGTTGATGGTAAGAAACCAACTCCACTTTATTATCACTTGCTAATGCCCAACATCTCTGTTCTTGTGACTTATAACTATTTTCTACAGTTTATTATCTTTTGGTGATCTATTTGGTAATCAGCTGGTGTAATATCTTGCCCTTTTTTAGTTTGTGCATCTACTACGCTGTGATATGTGACTAAGTTCTTTGTGTTATCACCGAGTTCATAGTGCTCCATGCATGTTGATGCCAAATACATCACGTGTGAGAAATATTTACATGTACCTAAAAACTCAATGCTCCCTGGGTGTCAGGGGAGGCGGGTCCTGCTGGTAAGGGGGAGGTGCTTGTGTGGGCCACAGGTGTCAGGGGAGCGTGGGGTGACTACAAACATTCGTCCTATGTGCTTTTTCTTGGGTGAATTGCTCCTTATATTAGTTACATCCTTGAACATGTACATCATTAGTTCAGTCTTGATTTTAATTGGAGTTCTGGTTTGGTATTATAATGGCCTAACCTGCATTATTCCTTTATGAGATATGTACATGAGAATATAGAAGTCACCGACCACTTAAATCATATTTTTAGATGGAGTAATATTGGTACACCAAGGTTTGTATATATATATTATTGTTGTTTCTTTAATAAACGAACGTTGCAGGTGGCTGAAGCTACAGTAAGATCCAAACCATACCATCCATGGCTAAAATCTTAACATTCTTGGTTTCCATCCAAACCTGGGCTTTACAAGATCATGTCTTAAGGTTAAGCATTTTCAGTTTGAGAAACCTACTCAATGTTCTACCTTTTCCAGATAAATTCAACAAACATCTGTTGTGTCGACTCTTATGATAGGTTTCAATTTTAGGTTAATGATGAATCATTGGGGACATATTTTTGTAGCAGAGGGGGATAATGTATCCACGTCAAGAAGTTCCTTTTGCATAACAAAGAACTGAGAAGTACTTCCGTCGGGAGTAATTTCCACACTAATGTTTCGCCTTAAAAGACAATATCAAATATTTTAAACAGTGTTGATACCTTAGTTTTATTTCATTTTGATTACCCGAACGTGAAAATTAGTATATGTTATGAAATTATTTTGTAGTGTGTTATTTTATCCGCAGAAATTAGTATTGTATGCGTGATTCAGGCTACAATTTTATTTTATTTTTGCTTTCTTGGGCGTAGTGATTAAATGGTGTGGGCTACGTCTGTAATCTACTCCCTCCGTTCCCAAATATAAGTCTTTCTAGAGATTCCACCAAGTGACTACATACGGAGCAAAATGAGTGAATCTATACTCTAAAATATGTCTACATACATCCGTATGTTGTATTCCATTTGAAATGTCTAAAAAGACTTATATTTAGGAACGGAGGGAGTACCGATTTGGTGTACGAATCACTTATTGAGATGCTCCATCAAATATTTCTGGATGCCTCACTTTGGCTCTATGTTTACTTGATCAACTTATCAAGCTTTGAGACTTTGGACCTTGCCTATTTGAGGAGCTTGATTTTCTATATCTTGGTCAAAGTGAGGCCCACGAAAAGTTGATCAATACGTACCTACACTTGTGAAATTATTCTGTGAAGTGAACAATTTGACTGTTTATCATCTATAAAACTTCATACTTACATCTGGATTACTCTATGACTGCGGTTGTAGTCTTCTTAATTGTACCATTACACTAGCATTTTCTCATCTGATTCTAGGCATTCGTTGCCCTCTCACAATCCCATGAAAACTTTGCAGTTGTTACTTAAGTTTAAGTTGTACATAGTGAAGATGAGAAATGGTGGGTTCCTTTAAATATATGGTGAGTTACTTTAATATGCTTATGTATGGTTGTATTTATACATTCTTTCTTCTGTATTCTTTAGACATATACTCCCTCTGTTCCCTTTTATAAGATGTTTAGACAATTCAGACAGAGCACAAAACAGCTCAATGTCAGCTGTCCAACGTCCTATAAAAATGAATGCAGGGAGTAGTTCCTTCACACTGCTCTTAGTTAGCTGAACTGTTAGGTATAACGATTGTAGGTCTCGCACTAATTGGCTATTGTCTGAACTATGCAGGTTTGGGAGATATGGAAGGTGTGCATTTATCTTTGCTTATACTGTCGAAGCTTCCGTGCAACAATTTAAAAAATACAACCATTTCCATATAGTGCTATTTTGATTATGCTGCAAGTTTGCATATCAGGGATTATCACAAAGTAGATATATGTGGCCATTTTATTTTGGACATGAGAGCTCTAGCTGATATTGTCCTTTTTTCTTCTGTATAATAATTAATAAATGGTGGAATACCTGCTTACTCTCCAAGGAAGGAATCAAGGAACACAAACTTTTGGTACTTGATAGCAACGTGCACTTTATTTGCATGTTTACTTGATACATTCAGTCTGATGCGGCTTGGTCGAGATTATGCCGTGTGACTACAAACATTCGTTTTTTTTGAGGAATCACCGGGAGGGAGAGGATCCCCACCTGTATGTATATTACTCAAGGCCAGCAAGGGCCAAACAGAAGTTTACAGGGTCACGGCGAGCCGTGAGGCAAGGAACAGCAGCCAGGAGTTAGCCGCTGCCTTGTCGGCCGGGTCACGGAATCTGTTCAGGCAGATCTCTAAATCATTACAGATGTTTCTACCAGTGACTAGGGGAGAGTGAGCTTCGTGTCTGAATACAGCAGCATTTCTAGAGTCCCAAATTTTCCACAAGATGAAGAGAAGAATTTCAGGCCACACACGGCTGTCCAAGGCGTCCGGAGTCTGAAGAAGCCACAAGTCTTGATACCTTGTTGTTGGGGTTAAACCCAGCCTTTCCCAAGTCCGAATCGCATGTGGACAGCCAAGGAACAGGTGGTGGGTGTCCTCGGAGGGGCCGTCACATCTTGGGCAGACAGCGTCTGGGGACATCCTTTTGCTGAACAGGTTGCACTTGGTGTTGAGGCGCCCTCTGAACAGGAGCCAGGCGAAGAGTTTAAGCTTGTGGGCGGCCCTAGACCGCCAGATCAGGAGGGCATGGTCATCGACGACCTCTTCGCGGAGCAGTAGTCCATAGGCTTTCTTGGAGGAGAAGCCTGTGCCATGGATCAGATATCGTTCGTCCGGAGCATCCGTCAGCTGGGTGTCCTGCAACAACAAAGAGAGAGCAGCAAGCTCGCGCGTGGCGGCCGTGGTTAGCCTGTTCACTAGGTTTGCTTGCACCCCGTACTGAATGATGTGAACGACCGGGATGTGGGTATTTGTGGAGTGGGAGTAGAGGCTTGGGAAGGTAGTAGCGAGGGGGGTGGCCTGAAGCCAAGAGTCTAACCAGAAAAAAGTCTTTTGACCGTTGTTTGTGAGCACAAAGGTGATGGATAGTAATTTGGGGAGCTGGGTTTGTATGGCCTTGGTTAGAAATGAGGGGTTGGAGCATGTGGCCACATGAGGTAGGCTACAAAGGTGCTGTTTCTCAAGCCAGGAGATCCAAGGAATCGGGGTGGAGCTGTTGTTGTGGTTAAGGTATTTAAAAGCAAACTTTATAAGCAGACAATCATTTTGGAAAGCAAGATTTTTGATGCCTAGACCACCATAAACTTTAGGTTTGCAAACGTTTTTCCAAGCAATTAAACATCTAGAGCCGGTGCACGTTTCCTCAGCAGCCCAAAAGAAAGCTCTACGAATGGAGTCTAACAATTTTATAACCTTTTTCGGCAGTTTGAGACAGACATAAAGTACGTAGCCAGGGAGTCGAGGACCGAGGAAATTAGGACGAGGCGAGCTGCACGGTTGAGCAGCTTTGCACACCAACCAGGGAGGAGACTTCTGCAGGAAGAGATAATTGGCTGGAAAGCCGAGGGAGGTAGCTTATGCGGCGATAGTGGCAGGCCTAGGTAGGTTTGAGGAAAGCTGGCGGTCGCACATTCCAGAGATTGGCAGATTAGATGAGAGACGGCGGGGTCGACGTTCATAGGAACAAGCGTTGTCTTAGAGAAGTTGATGCATAGGCCTGTAGCCGAAGCGAAGTCGTCTAGGATTTGTTAAGAGCTTTTGCGGCCGCAACCGAGGCGTGGGTAATGATTAGCATGTCGTCTGCGTACTGAAGCACGGTCGGAGGGAGGTCCGGGTAGACAGGGTGATGAAGGACCGAGCTGTCAGCAGCTGCTGATTTTAGGATCATCTGCTGGAGGACGTCAGCAACAATGATGAAAAGGTATGGTGAAATTGGGTCACCTTGTCGCAGACCATTCCTGCATTGTATCCAGCTACCAGGTATACCGTTTAGAGAGACAGCAGTTTTACCGGAGGTTAATAGGTCATCGACCCAGTTGCAGAAACGGGTTGGGAAACCGCGGTGCCGAAGAATTTTAATTAAGGAGGTCCAGGAGATTGAGTCGAAGGCCTTTCTGAAGTCAAGTTTAAGAACCATGGTGGCAGCTTTGCGTTTGTAGCAGCAGTTCAAAGAGTCGGCTGCGTAGATGAAGTTTTCGGCGATGCATCGACCAGTAATGAAGCCCGTTTGGTCACCGTGAACAAGCATGGGGATGTAAGCTTTGAGCCGGTTGGTGAGCAGCTTAGCAATCCCTTTGACAGGGCAGTTTTGCAGGGCAATTGGTCTGAAATCGCCGGCATTGTCGGCACCTTCTTTCTTGGGGAGCAAGATGACAACAGAGCGGTTAAATCGCTCGGTTTCTGAGGAGGAGTTGGCAAATTCGTGAAAAAAGGGGATGATCTGGTGTTTTATGTTCGGCCAGGAAGAGCGGTAAAAGCTAGGGCCGAAGCCGTCCGGCCCAGGGCTCGCATTGGGGTTCATGTGCAAGAAGGCAAGCTTGATCTCGTCGTCGGAGAAAGGAGCATCAAGATGTCTCAGTTGTGGGACTTGGGTGGGATAGATATCTTGTAAGTTGAAATTCCACTGAGTAATGGCTGGGGTGCCTAGAAGTTCTTGGTAGTAATCTTTTAGGATTTTGGCCTTGTGGTCGTGGGAGAAAAAGTCGCGTCCAAGGTGCCGCAACACTAGGATTTGGTTTTTGCGGAGGCGTTGGGAGGCAGAGACGTGGAAGAATTTTGTGTTTTCGTCACCGTAGATGGCACGTTTAATTTTGGAACGTTGTCGAAGAGCGAGCATACGATCACGAGTGGCTCTAAGCAGCGTGTTTTTGACTACTATACGTAACTGAAGTTCAGAAAGGGTGAGGTAGCGTGATTCTTCTTTTAAGTCGAGCAGAGTAATAACTCGTTTGCAGCGCAATTCTCTGGTGTGGGCAGGCAGCAACGATTTGGTCCATTGCTTAAGGCGGGAGCGGCAAGTTTGAAGGGTGTTGGCCAAACGGGCCGAGGGGGATAAGTGGGCCGAGGTGGCTTGTTGACAGATTTGGGCGATCAGGCGTTTGCAGGCCGGGTTGTAGGCCCAGCATCGTTCGAACCGAAAAAGGCGGGAACGAGGCACGGATGTGGAGACAGAGATAATTAGTGGAACATGGTCAGAGATGGCGCGAGTGAGCGAGGTTAAGGAGGTGTTGGGGAAAGCATGGTTCCAAGCTAAATTAAAGAAAGCGCGGTCAAGTCTTTCGAGGACAGGGGTTTCTCTATTGTTAGACCACGTGAACTTCCGATCCAGAAGGGGCAGCTCGAGGAGAGCTAGTTCATCGATCGTGTCATTGAAGAGGCGTGATTCTCGTTGGTGAAAGTTGTCATTGTTTTTCTCGTGGGGGAAACGGATTAGGTTGAAATCGCCTACAATTAGCCACGGGTCGTCCTATGTGCTTTCTACAAGTCTGGACATAACTACTTCACATCTTCCAATTATGACTTCTCTACGAGAACATGGTAGCCCTCCCAGTATATCTTAATTTTGTAGCTGACAATGTATAGATAGTCTTAATATCACTTTAATTGCAGTGTAATCCTCAATGTAAGTTATATTTTACCAGCGAAGATACCCTTGTGTAAGTGTTAAGTCTGGGGGCCTGCGTGAGGAGATGGCACTCCGGAGCTCCGCCAGATCAGGCTGAAGAACTTGGCGCACACGGTCATGGGGTTACCCTGCAGAAGACACGAAGTGTCTATGTGACGAGCAGATTAACCATGTCTACTTGCAGGTCAACTAAGCTGTTAATCGGCCACTACTACTACTAGTACTACTAGCTATGCATGGGCATATGGGACGGAGGGGTACGAATACATAGTGCGCGATGGCTGGACCCCCCTAGGGGCATATGGGAGGGAGGGGTACGAATACATAGTGCGCGATGGCTGGACCCCCCTAGGAGGACGGAGACAGTAACAGTGAGCGATACTATTAAAGCTTGGTTTCAACATCGCTTTTGTCAGGTTAATTATGAAGTGTATGACTTCTGTGTGGTTCTCAGTAAGGGTGAATGGTGAGCTCCTGCCGTTTTTCATCCTGTCAAAGGGACTCCGACAAGGCGATCCTATCTCGCCGTATTTGTTCCTACTATGTGGGGAAGGTTTTTCCTCTTTGCTCAAGAGCTATGATGGAGGTACTGTGGACCGAGGTTTGCGGGTTAGCTACCGATCACCTTGGGTAACACATTTGCTGTTTGCAGATGATAGCTTGATTTTCATCGATGCAAAAACAGAAAGCGCTAATAGATTGAATGAGATTCTCAGGATATATGGTGATGCTTCAGGTCAGCGTGTTAATCGTGACAAAAGTTCAATTTTCTTTTTTGCTAACACTCATGATACTGTAAGGCATTCTTTGAAGGCTGTTCTGAACATCCAAGTTGAGGCCTTTAGTGAAAAATATTTAGGTCTGCCCACGGCTGTTGGGCGAATCACGAGCGGTACTTTTGATCATTTGAGTGAACGAGCTTGGGGAAAAATTCAGGGTTGGTCAGAGAAGCTGTTAGCATGTGCAGGACGTGAGACCTTGCTAAAGACAATGGTACAAGCTATACCTACCTATCTGATGAGTACCTTTCTGCTGACTAAAAAGGTTTGTAAGAGCATAACTTCTCCCATGGCTAAATTTTTTTGGAGTAGTTCTCTTGACAAAAAGTCTATGCATTGGGTGGCTTGGAAGGATTTGGCTACACCCAAGTGTAATGGGGGAATGGGTTTCAGGGATCTACAACAGTTCAACCTGGCTATGTTGGGTAAACATGGTTGGCGTTTTTTGACCAACCCAAACTCACTATGTGCAAGAGTACTCAAGGGTCGCTATTAGTCAGATTTTATGCAAGCAACAATACCCAAGTCGGCCTCAGCTACATGGAAGGCAATCATAGCAGGTAGAGAGGCTCTCCAGATTGGTTTGATTTCCCGGGTGGGGGATGGCTCCACTATATCAGTCTGGACTGATAAATGGATCCCGGGCACCATCTCCATGATTCCAGAAGCGAGGCCACCAAATACACAGGTGGAGAAGGTGTCCGACTTGATTGATTCTGAGAGCTGGACATGGCGGCAGGAATTGATTCAGGAAACCTTTGTTGCCTCAGATGCAGCTGCTATACTTAATATTCCTATTCGGCAGGGAGGGGGACTTGATTTTCCTGCATGGGCATTTGATAGATCGGGCAACTACACTGTCAAGACGGCGTACCGAGCTCTAGTGGCTCAGAAAGAGCGACTAGCTCTGGAGGAAGGGACGGCTACCGGGATCTCAGAGGATGACAAGCAGTTGTGGAGCCCCATGGAAACTTAATGTTATTCCAAAAGTAAGAGTATTCTAGTGGAGAGTACTTCGTGGCATTCTTCCAGATGAATACATGCTCAAGAACCGTCATATTGCAGACGCTAGTAGCTGCAAAGTTTGCTTCGCTGGGGAGGAGGACTTGCATCATGCTCTTATATCCTGCTCGCATGCTAGTCCTTTTTGGGAGGAGGCATGTGCATGGTTTGAGCTCCGGCTGCCAATTCTCTCGCGGGAGACATGGGCGCGGGATGTCACACGTTAGCCCACTTTTCTCGGATGATGATCGTGCAAAGATTACAACCATCATGTGGTCTATCTGGCATTCTAGGAATCGGATCAAGCATGGGGAAGTAGGTCGAGATCCTACTGCAACTATCCGATCTACCAAGGAGGCGATTGCTCTCCTACAGCTGCCCCGGAAGGTGGCTTCAATCTTGCCGGGTTTTGGCTGGCGACAACCTGATGTGGGCTTCATAAAAATCACTACAGATGGCGTGCTCAACTTCACAAATGGACGGGGTGGAGCTGGTGGTGTTGCCCGTTCGCCCACTGCATTCCTAGGCGCTTGGTGTAAACCATTCATTGGGGTGTCTGACCCACTGATCATTTACGTTTCAGTCGGAGTCTCGGAGCTATCATTTGGTGTCCCTGAGTTGTCCGAAAAAATGTGTAACAAATCCTCCAAGTCTTATACTGAGTTGAAAGGGCATTCTACTCCAATATTCATGTGAAACCTTCAAGTTCTCTTCTCCTCTTTGCTTTCAAGCCTATGTTTCAAACGTCCAATCCAAGGTTACATCCTATAATCTTTTAAAGCACAAACAAGAGATTCGTCACCAAGCGACCTTACCTTGTTCACCTATGAGCCAACACATCGGGGGTGGTCCATCAGCCAGGAAGCCCGGTGTTAGGCCAGCATCAGGCCCAAGAGACCTGGCGGCAGGCCGACTAAGGGAAGCAGCCAAGGGGGCTGGCTTGGGGCGAGAAGACCACCTTGGCGTGCAAGCCAAAATGCCCTTTGAGCGAGGTCAGTTAGGGACCCTGTAAACCCTAGCTCTCGCCCCCCATATAATGCAAGGCTAGGGGTAGCATCCCAACCTATCCCATAGTTCATACACTCAGTAGTCACATCCATGATCATCTCGTAAACCCCTTGCACGGGGTGCTCCCACATTAATACAAAACAAAGTAGGACATAGAGTATTACCTCTCCACGAGGGTCCAAAACTGGGTAAAACTCTTGTGCGAACTCACTTCTGATACTTCCGGCCAAGTTCACCACCTTACCGAGGGTACTGACGTTTTCCCATACTGTCATCCTACTTTGTGAAGATTTACCTCAAGGGATATTTGGGCTTGGTGGTCGATAAACCATGATTGAATAGGTTGGCTTGCAATTGGTATGCCTTTGTCAGGTGACACAACAAGGATCCTTGCATGGTCCTAGAACCATTGTATTTTGAAGCCTCCACCAATGAGTATGATAGCACCAACATGCGAACTCTCTCCTGAACTCTTTACCTTACTTGCAAGTGTTTCTTATGTGCCTTACTCTTCCATAGACTTGTATGTGTAGGGTGTTCTTGGGCAACGTCTAGCTAAGCTTAAAACCACCTAAAATTTCTAGGTGGCTAGCCTTTTGGTCTATTCACTCCTCTAGACTCTGAACGATCCTACAACCTGAATGAAGCACTTTAATGTCTCAAAAATGGTACTCTCGCCAATCTACAAGAACTAATCAATGTAATATATGGCAACATAATAAGTAATCATCATGCACAATGGAATTGTAATCTTCTAATATGGACAGTGGCCAAGAGCTCGAACACAATTTCTTCTCTGTTAAGTATCCATCATGGCCCTCAACAACAGAAGCAATACCTTTAAACAAGTTAGGTGACAACCAAAACTGAAGCCAAAAGTACCCCAAATAAGATTTGGAGCAAAGTAGTAACCTAAATCATCATCATCAACTAAGCATTGTACCCCCATGCTTTTTCTTAGTAGTCTCCATTTGAGCCAACAAGTGCCAATTTCTCTTCCTCGTCACCCCATTTATCCTCCTCCGTCTCAGAATCTTCAAAAGAAATAAAATCTCGGAGACGTGTGCTCATCTCCACAATCAATTTATGACCACTCAAATCATGCCGAAGTATGCAATCGGGGGTGCAAACAAGAAATCGGGCATTTAGTCAAACATGCAAACAAAATCGATTCCGGCCGGCGGTATCGGTGCTTGCTACGGAGGTAGGACAGGTGGCGAATGATGACGTCAGGGTTCTGGGCCTCGCCACCGAGTCACTGGTGCTCATCATAGCCGTGCACGTGCTCGCGGTGGCGCGCTCATCTGGCATGCATGCTCGTGCGAGAGGGTGGTGGACACAGCGTGCGGTGGCAAATCCTTGCAGGCGGAGGCATATTGGTCAACGAGGGAGCTCGGGAAGGAAGCCGGACGGCGCCATGTGCGAGGAGATAGCATGGGGTCACGGAGAGGATGCGGGAGGTCGAAAGACCGACGAGGGCCCAATTGGGTCGACGATGGATTCTAACGGCAACTTGGCGCGAGACAAGCGGAGATATCCGTTCGGGGCGGTTGGGCTCTCCCACATTTTTCTCAATTTTACCAAACGAGTTGTGGATTCCCAAAGATGAGTACTCCCTCCGTCTAGGTGTGTAAGTCATCTTACGAAAACCAAATAATCCCAAAACACTAAGGCGCGGTGCATTAACTTCTACCTCGTTTCTTGTTTCTTGACATATCAACCAATATGAGATGAGGGGTGTGTATGCTTTTAATGACTTGAGACTACCAAACACGACATGCAATGGTTAGTTCATTGCATGCAATGCTATTAATTAGCAAATAAACATTAAAGTTTCTCGTTTTCCCTTCCTCCTTGGTCACGATGCACAACCTAAGATGACTTACTCACCTAGACGGAGGGAGTATAATAAGTGAGATAAAGGTAGGTAATAGCCTAAAAGATTTCGTAGGTAAGCTAGTAAGAAATAATAGTATCAAACCTAGTTTTACCAAAAATCAAATCATGCATATGCTTTGGGATCGAGTATAGCAGTATCGAGAAGTGGCAACAGAAAGACAAGTGGACACCTCGATCTGCCTTGTTTCAGAAAATAAATAAAATAAATCATATGTACATTATATACCTGTAGGTATTGGAGTCCCACACACGAATACTGCCATCCTTGAAGGCTGTAACTAATACTGGGCGTGTTGGGTGGCAAACGACGGCAACAGTCTGCCGTCTAGTTTCTTGAACATAGAGTTCATGGACTTGTTTTGCTTTCTGAAGATCCCATATCTGATTTAACAGCACAAAAAGGAAAAATGTGTGCATAGATTAGTGTCGTGTATGTATGTGCCTGTCCACATATTTTTCTGTATTATGTTCTTAAATTTTGTATGGCGGCCCTTACAATAGTGTAGTAGCATCAGCAGCGGCAATGAAATGTTGTTCACCGCTGCAGGTGAAAATACCTCCAGTCCTGGAGTGACGCTGTCCGTGCGTTGTGGCGATGGGATCGGGATGACCAATTCTCCACATCTACATATTCAAGCACAAAGAAAGAAAATCGAATTTATACATGATCCCTAGGACAAGGAGAGCTAACTAGTTTAGATTCTTTATTATATATATATACTACTATTCATAGGAGAGCAAATGAAAAGCACACAAGATTGACCAGGGTATGCAAACCTGGAGCACGCCACGACCGTTACAAGTAGCGAAAGTGCTGGTATGCTTTGGGTTAAACATGACTTGTGTCACAGGTCTAGTGATATCAAACACCCCAACACGAAACCAGCCACGGTTCCAGTCCCAAATCTTCAGTGAAAGATCACGATTACTACACGATAGCAGTAACGGACGAGTTGCGTGAACCACCAATGAAGTGACACGGTCACGGTGAGCTTTGAATTCCTTGACTAGGTCCATTGACGGGCACGTACGTACGCACAAGGATGGACCCACTTGAGTTCCCGATTACAACACATTGCTTTTGAGCAATAAATTTAGCCCGCATATAGTCAGGACGCACCTCTTCTC
The DNA here is from genome assembly GCA_021605145.1 of Aegilops bicornis. Lineage (NCBI taxonomy): Eukaryota > Viridiplantae > Streptophyta > Magnoliopsida > Poales > Poaceae > Aegilops > Aegilops bicornis. The sequence continues at coordinate 655,123,816 of CM038674.1, forward strand.
CTATCGGTAAAGCATGATTCTTATATATTCCTATAGTCTCCTTGGTCTGCATGTTCCAAATGTAAACAGTATTTCCACTGTCTTTAACAATGAGCACTCTGTGCATGTTGAATAAGAGAATTATGCAAGATGAAAATGTTACATATGTACAAATCCTGATGGCCGCTGCAGGTGAAAAAAAAAATATAATCTACTCACCATGGCTCTGTGGGATGAACATCCATCAACTTGACATCAATGTGTTCATCTTCTTGGCCTGCAGTATCCAGGACTATCTGATACAATGCAACCACATATAATTAACAACAATAACCAAAACTAGCTTGCTGAAAAGTAGCTACTAATCTAGCTAAACAGAATGCATCATGTAGACTTACATCTCCATCATCATCCTCGGAGAGGACGAAGCCGTCAACATTGTCCGGTACAGCTCTAACCCCAAGAACTCATGGGCTGATTTTAGTGTATCTTCAACAGATACATCGTCATCCAATGGTAATGTTGATAGTTTTTGTTGGTATTGGCGGACATTTTTGCACCCTGTGGCTGACAATATCTCCAACATGTCCACGTCTGGGGGAAGCTCCTCTGCTGCCTCCCTGCTTAATTTGATATCTGCAGTGGACCTTGGCTGCAGAAAGCCTTGGAATACACACTCGTCGTATCTATCCGCAACTCGTGGTATAATTGCACAGTAGACTCCACTGTCTGTCTTGTTTGTCACGCTCAGGTGGCAATGCATCTCCTGGTTTGGCACAAAGGAAAACCTGAGCTCCGAGGGGTACACATCAATCAGCTCAGTCCAAGGGACGACAGTAGTGGTAGTGACGACCTGCATGTATGTACCAAGTAGTACTTGAATGAGACGAGGCATCCTTGTGCATAAACTGTGAAAATAGAACTCGATCTACATTCTAGACTAAAGGTTCCAACTTTTACCTTTTTATTGTATTAAAGTGATCACTAACGTAGCACTAAAAACACAAGATTATGGGCTCTATTAGGGGTATGGTGAAGGACAAGTAGTTCTTCACCACTCTGGTTGATCGACCGAGCCAAAATTTTTTCCATCACAATGCAAAGTTACCTGCATGCATGGAAGCACTAGAAACACAAGATTACTTCGGATCCTAAGTTTTATTCCGTCGCAGCATATGGCTAGACGTTCTTATGTCTGTGGCTACAAATTTTACTCATTGTGCGTGTGTGTGTGTGTGTGGGGTGGGGGGGGGGGGTGCCTTAGTCTCCCAGTGATCTTACCTGCTGGATTAACTAACATGTACTGCATTTTGAGCTCATTTTTGCAGGCCGGTCTACCTTCAAAGACCAAGAGGCTTTGCAACTAATTAATTTCACGTTTCACATACCAAGGTTTCACCATCTTTATACATAGTATGCTCATAGTAATTGCCTACACATACCATGTGCATACACCTACAAGCTGATTATGTATGCACGGTGTGAATCAGAAATAGAAGTCTGTGCAAGTATAGCCCTAATTAAGGATGTATAAAATATATACTGGATTACAATGGCCCAAATTCGTTAAAAGCCCTAACGACATATGGGGCGGTCAAACATATATACAATATTCCTCTTACACTTTCGTCCTCGCTTCGAGCAAAAAGTTAACCCAAAAGTGCTATATTTGGAATACTAGGAATGATGTTTAAACTCTCCATAAACTTTTCATTTTTTTGAGCAACTGGTAAACTTTTCATGTAGGACTAATTCCACCTCACAACTGAACTAGGGCCACACGGGCCTCCTTTAACGGGCCAAGTATTACAGAAACATACATCAAAAGAGAACATCCCAGCCTTGAATTAATTAATCATATGTACCTGGTTTGCGGGAGACCTTGCAATTATGCTCTCCAGTTCGTCCAAATCACTAATTATCTCATGCATGGTAGGTCTATTATGTTTGTCGGGGTCTGTGCAGTTTCGAGCTATTTCAGTGCACCTCCTCGCTCGTGGGCAGTTCTTGTCTAACGATTCATCCCACTGCAAATTAAGTTTACACATGCACTAATGTTGTAGCACTTGGTCACATATATTAGAACATAAAAGGAAAAAAATATGAAAAATTGCATATATATTTGTTATGGCATGATTTACTTGACAACATTATTTTTTGTTTAAATACATACATAGCACATAGCACATAGCAAGTACAACATACACAATCAGAACTTCCTGCAAAAAAAAAAAAAAAACTGTTGGGAACTACGTACATCCAAGTTTCCAACGATAGCAAGATCAAGGATCTTCATCTCCACAGGTTACGAAGGTACATGGCCGCTTTGCCTTTGATTATTATCTACTCATGGTTCACCTCACAGGGGTCAAGCAACCCACATCGGCATGCATGTTGTGCACATGACTTGGTGCGCTTTTCAAGTACCCCGACCAGGCGGGGTACACACATTCTCTTAATGCATTAGTATATTAGCGGACGTTAAACTAGTATTCCTATTTAAACCATAGGAAAAAAAAAGGAGAACCTCAAACGTAATGACAGCCAAACATATGTGAATGAAATTTTGGCCATTATTTCTAACCGGACCGAGTTGCAAGGAGTATTCTCTTTCCTCTTCACAATTTTATGAAAAATCATCGATTTTGTTTGTACAAAACAGCGTTTATCGAGCTAGTATGTGTACACTTTATAATTTTGTACAAAAATGTGATGTCTTCCATCCCTGCTCAGGATGTATGAAACTTTTTATGTGGGATACATGTAGTCATATTTTTAATCAAGTTTTGCAACTGTACATGGTATATGATGACTAATATCCATTTTTGGAAAAAACAATCCCAACTTCTACCTTAATGCACAAAAAATATTATTTATTTTCTGGGTACCTTGACTGGGAAGGGTATACAGATTCTCTTGCATAACTAATATGTTGATGTTAAACTGGAATTTCTAGTTGAAACAAAAATAAACAATAGATAAAAAGGAGAATCTGAAACATATGTGAATGGAATTTTGGCCATCATAGATCAAATGTAAGAATAAACTATGTAGTGAAATGTTTATTCCTAACCGGGTCGAGATGCAACATGTTTTCTCTTTCCTCCTCTGAATTTTCACAAAGCTGGTGGGATATATGATATCTTTTTGCCGCTTACTATCAATTAAATTAAAATATTATGCTGGTCAAATACTACTTGTACAATTATTTGGCAGTAAAAAATCATTATACAAGTAATTATACATGCGTAGTCAAAATAAGTAGTGGTCAAAATTGTATAGCCGAGGTTGTGCAAAATAAAGAAATAACATATACCCCCTCTACAAAGAAATATAAGAGCGTTTAGATCACTAAAATAGTGATCTAAACGGTCTTATGTTTCTTCACGGAGGGAGTATATTAAAACACAAGGAGGGGTGGGAGGGGGGTAGTGCTAGTTGGAATGAATAAATTTATATGTAACGATAGTACAAATGGATTAAATTTGCTATAATTTGGAAAATTCGACTACCTGGACAAGTTAGACCACCCTTACCTTCTCAAGACTTATCATGTTGACCCCGGGTCAATAGTTCTATGATAATAATGCCTAGAGCATATATGTCTGATTTTAATGATATTTCTCCTTTATCTATGATTTCTGGTGCAATATATCGCCTGCATGTATTGATGTGATAGTTAGTTTGAAACATCATTACAAAAGGCCATTATATAAAATAGAGATGTCAAGATGCCTCCTCGTCTTACAGTGTTCCAACTAGGTGTTGAGTAATCATTTTGGATTGTCCTTGATCTAATAATCTTGACAAGCCAAAATCCGTTATTTTTGGCTTCATGTGAGCATCCAACATAATATTTTCAGGTTTCAAGTCTAGATGATTAGTTTTCTTGTCATGCAAAAAGTGCAAACCTTGACAAATCCCTCGAATCATTTGGAAGCGTGTAGGCCAGTCGTCTCCGCCACGTTTCTCTGCAAGACGAATAATAAGATCATTTGGACTTTCTAATATATTTTTCATTCATGTCCATGTGATTTCTGCATGACAGATTATTTAAGCTATCAAATGACACCAAATGTTGGTCATCATGCATGAGAGCATAAGTAGTCATGGAGCGAATAGCTTTCTGCTTTCCCCATACCCTACCCACCCAATCCTCGTACACATATGTACTACCTTATTTGATTTATTCTAACGCCCACCATAGAGAAAAGGTCATAGAACCTGAAACAACTAAAATAAGTCACACAATTCTATATACTTCCAACTTAGAAATAAGGTAGTACACTATAGTTATAACATTGCAAATCCCATTACTTGGTGAGGATAGCTACTAGTGAACCTATATACTTAAGCCGGCCAAAAGGTCAAAGCATACATCACATCAACGAAATAGGTCGTTCGACCATAACAAGTGAGTGCCAGCGTAAATCCGAAAATAAGCAATACCACTTAAGAAAATCTAGTACAAAAATTTGAAGTGGTACTTACACTTATAGCCAGAGCAGCTGAAGAAATAAAGTTGTAAGCTAGCCTGCCGTACCTTGCTGAAGATACTGTCGGATGTTTCCATTAGAAACGTACTCAAAACAGAGAAACCTTTTCTGCACCTCTGCCATCACATAGCTTCCCTTGTATTCCATCACTTCACCCTGTGTCTCTGAACAATAGCCTTGAAATCTTACTATGTTCTCGTGCTTTGCCCTCAATAAACAGTTGATCTCATCCATGAGTTGCTGATCAGAAAATTCATGCGCGTTGAAGATCTTCTTCACAGCGACCACCCAATTTTGCAGATCTCCCTGTTTACTCATAGTGTTAGGATTTTGCTGCCCCGACAGAAAATGTTTGAAGGTAGTCAAGAGCATACAATACCTTATACACAACTCCAAAACCACCACGGCCAATTTCATTAGCAAAATCTTCCGTAATAAGTTTCAGAAGTCCATATGATAGTTTAATCGGATCTGCATTTGGATCACTCAGTATGTCCTCCAGGGCTTCCAGTTCACGTGCTTGATCATCATCCATTTCTTTAGTGAAAAATACCCCAAGAATGGTTCTTCTTTCTAGATAAATAGACCAAATATATTGTAAAGTCTAGATAGAAGTGCATACTGGTTCTTTAATTAGTATGATCCTGTACAAAATGGTATTAATTTCTCCATTGAAACAACAAAGTTCTACAACAGAGTTCAAAACTGAGCATTTCAACCCCGGGCTGCAATTATCGTTTTGCACGTCAATACTGGGATTAGGACCACTGTTGTGAGAGATGAAAATTATGCAGTAAAAGACGCGCTGTACAATGGCTAAGACTCAGCTGAACTACGAGTATAATGGAAATACTTATCATGTCATTGTCTCATTGCAATTTGAAGACACTATACAAGATTACAAGTCCAACAGACTTGTAACTAATCGTCCAAAACAAGATGGTCCTAAAAAGTAAATTCGATGTTTCCTGAAAGCGAAGACAGGCGTTTCTGAACAAATGACTTCACAGGAAATATAAAAGTGCTGCACTATTTTCAGCAAAATTTATATTTCCCTAATCTACACTTACTTTTTGGACAACATGTTGCAGTAAATTGAATTTAGGTTATGAAAGTATAGATTGTAAATGGACATAGCATATACAAACTGTAAAACTGGATTGTAAATACCCCAAGAATCGGACACTAACCTGAAAGAACTGCAGCTATACGGCTAGCTGCTAGCTAGGTTGCGTAGAAATGAAGAGAGGGGCAAGACGAGATTGGATCAAGCTGCCTGCCTGCCAGGCTATATATATACAAAACGAAGAGGCACAATGAGGTATGAGTGTGATCTGTTGACATTGGAATCAAGATTCTAAGACAGCAAACAGACTAGTTTGTTTACATCTGGTAGCTCAATTAATTCAAGTTTGGGTGGCGAGTACATGTGGCCCATGAGATGGCTACTGATTTAACACGGTAATGATCATTAGACTACACAAAAAATACTGTCATTGTCTCAATAAACAGGGATTAGTCAGCACCAATGACGATGTTTTCTTACGTTTTGAATTATGCTAAGGATTTTTTTTCAAAAAGAAAGATAACACCACCGGCCTCTACATCGAATGGTGCACACTGCCAAATATTATGTAATGATCTCTAGCGAAGCTTAACATCAATGCCAAACGCATCGGCTTGCAGAAAAATAAAAATAAAAAGAATTTGAGTCCATCCAAAATGGATCGGCCTCGTGACATCTCCATAAACCGACCATCAACCCTATGAAAAGTGTCTGAATTAAACAAAAGATATACTGCTCCCAGCCAAAGCCTTCAAGAAGAAATCGTCGTACATGCGCCAATGTTAATGAAGTCCAACCATTGGTCGAACATGAGATTTCATCCCAGGAGCCAAGCTTCGAGACAACACCTTGAACAAGACCACGATGCTCGCACACTGACATTGCCTGATTTAGCTGGAAGATCGTGGGTTTTCACCCGGAGTACGCGAATACTTATCGTCCAATCCAACCCTTCAAGCAACCTCACTACTGACCGACGGCGTTTTGCTAACGAGACCCTGGTGTTGAAAGAGAGCCTAAAGTCCACCCACACCTCTAGAGAAGAGGTCGAATGCAAGTTAAGGACCACCTTCCTGCATCCGGACACTGCCGCACCGATCCTCCTTGTTGGGAGAAAGAGGGATGCTTGGACATAAGCTAATCTTCAGATCTGGCTGCCATTGCAATCACCTCACAGATCACCGTCGTTGCAGACGTGCAATTGCAGCCACCTGGTGGCCGGATCTGCCCACCACGTCTCCGATATTTCTACTTGACATCCTCCACCTTAGGGCCCATAGACATCATGCCCCCGAGCATTATATTAGCCCAAAGGAAGGAGGGTATGTGCAATTCTCTTATCTCACAGGACATTAACGGCGCTGATATACTTACGTACAAGGGGGATTTTTTTCGAAAAGGAGGTTGAACCCCCGGCCTCTGTATCGACTGTTGCACAAGGACATTTTTATTATATTATTTAATAATGCCTTATAAGATAAAACATTGAATCTTCCGAATCCACATTCTAGGTGACAAAAGTCGCTCCATCTACAAGCTTGACGATAATGGTGGTCATGTTCAGGGCCGCTTGCCCTGCCCTCACCCCTATGCACATCATCTAAAACCAGAGCACCCGTCCAGCCGACCCTCAGCGCACACCGCATGCACACGCTCCAGAAGTTGCCTGCCGTCTTCCGTGAACCCAACGGCAGGGAAGGTATCTGCAAAACGTTCGTGCCAGGCATGCCGTCGACGCCACCATGACTCCAGACAGCACCACCACTCTGCGCCCGTCCATCATCGTGAGTCCGCCGCCGAGACCCGACTAAACCACACTGCCGAGATAAGAGAATTGCACAGACCCTCCTTCCTCTGGGCTAATTTATGCAATGGTGATATAATCGTGCTCATCTTTCAGTACGTAAACCCCCGAGCATTATGAATTATTGTTCATCGCCCAGTAGGTTGAATCATCGTACTCGATCAACCACGTGCCAAGCATTCTGTATTATTGTTCATCGATCGATCAGTAGTTGAATCATCGTACTCAATCAACCCCGCGCCATGTATTCTGCATTATTGTTCATCAATCAGTGGGTTAAATCATCGTACTGGATCAACAGCCGGCCGTGCATTCTGCATTATTGTTCATCCACCGGTTGGTAGACCAGCCCGCAACATTAATTTGCAGATCAAAAGGGGAAAGTAACGCAAGCCCAGCAAACATCTCGTCTTATAAATAGGCGAAACACGAGTCCTGACTAACCACAACACACACCAGCCTTCTGCTCGCAGTAAAGCAACAGGAAATGGCTTCTACCACCACCAAGAACAGTGGCGGAAGGACCCTGCGTGTCCTGCTCATCCCCTTCTTCGCCACTAGCCACATCGAGCCCTTCACCGAGCTTGCCATTCGCCTCGCCGCATCTAGGCCAAACGCCGCCGTGAGACCAATCGTCGCAGTCACGCCGGCGAATGTCTCCGTCGTCGAGTCCGTGCTGGAGCGACGACTGCACGGACACGGGCATAATCCAGCAGCTATCAAGATCGTTACCTATCCTTTCCCAGTGGTGGACGGCCTCCCGAAGGGTGTCGAGAACCTCGGACAGGCATTCACGCCGGCTGATTCATTGCGCATCAACCTCGCTGCCCTAAGCGATGCCCTGATGCGCCCGGCGCAGGAGACGCTCATCCGGGCGCTGTCCCCGGACGCGATCTTCACCGACATGCACTTCAGCTGGACCTCCGACATCGCGAACGACCTCGGTGTGCCATGTATCGCGTTCAATGTCATGGGTGCCTTCCCCATGCTCGCCGTGCGCCACCTTATCATGGACGACGTTGCCGTCGACGACAATGATGTCGCAACGGTCCCTCGGTTTCCGGCCCCTCGTATACGGATCCCGAGGACCGAGCTGCCGGACATCTTGAGGAGTCGAAACTATGACGCCAGCAACATGGTCCATTCGATGCAAGCCGACTGCTTTGGCATCGCCATCAACACATTTTCGGGCCTGGAGCAGCAGTACTGCGAGATGTACGTGCGGGAAGGGTACGTGAAACGCGCATACTTTCTAGGGCCTCTCTCGCTGCAACTGCCACCGTCGTCACTGGCCGCCAAAGGTGTTGCCGACTCACGGTTCACCGATTGGCTTGACACAAAGCCTAACCATTCGGTGGTCTACTTGTCCTTCGGCACATGTGCCCACATATCGGAGTCGCAGCTGGACGAGCTTGCTCTTGGGCTGGAGGCCTCAAGACGATCGTTCATGTGGGTGGTCAGGGCGGCCGACAAGTGAGCTCCACCGAAAGAGTGGGAGAAGCGTGTTGAAGATCGGGGGCTCATCATCAGAGTGTGGGCTCCACAAAAGGCTATACTAGCGCACTCGGCAGTGGGTGCATTCGTGACGCATTCGTGAGCATTCGTGAGGCAGTGGCCGCTGGCGTGCCGATGCTCACGTGGCCAAAGGTGTACGAGCAGTTCATCACCGAGAGGCTAATCACGGAAGTATTAGGGATCGGTGAGCGGCTCTGGCCGCATGGAGCCGGCTTACGAAGTGAGAATTACCGAAAACATGAGGTAATCCCGGCCGATGATGTGGCGCGGGCATTGATCACATTCATGTGTCCGGGAGGACCAGGGCACATGGCGAGGAACAATGTAATGGACCTTGCATCCAGGTCTCATGCAGCCATGGCAGAAGGAGGCTCCTCGCACCGCGATTTGCACCGTCTGGTTGACGATCTCATGGCAGCAAGAGGAGCCAAGGGATCTCGCCTCTAAGTACTTGCTTGTCACGATCTCTCATTCCTCATATCACTTTCAGTTTATTCCCTTTTTCGCAGTTTTTCTTTAGCATCAATATAGACACAAACGCTCATATACACGCGCATACACTCACCCCTATGAACGCACACACGCACACCCTACCCTTATGAGCACCTCCGAGAGACTGAGCCGGCATATCATCTTGAGATTTACGAAGTCACCGTAGGCGCTTCGTCGTCGACGGGAACGTCTCCTCCCACTGAAAGCACATCGCCGGAAATCCTGAAATAAATCCAGGAATAATGCGAGCACCAGGATTTGAACCCTGATGGGTTGGAGATACCACTGTCCACCTAACCAACTCAACCACAGGTTGATTCGCCCTTTTTCGCAGTTGGACGTATGTGTTATTCATGCACGTAACACTTGCCTTATTATTTTTTCTTTGCGCCAAGAAATAAGGCGTACCTGGCAGCACTGGTTCAACTGAACCCATACCTCCTCGCTTAGAACCACATGATCTAAAGGTCCGTCAAGGACGAGCGGAATTCTGAGGGCATCCGCGAGATGCTGGTCCGCCTCATTGAGATGTTTCTTGATGAGCTAGCCAAGAAAGATGCGACATCTGAGGAGAGCGATGACCTGTTGCCATTGAGTCCGTCGACCGCCAGTGCCAATGATGATGGCTCCTCCGCTTGGAGGGTGGGCGGTTAGAGATCCCCAGTTCCCCACCAGCCCCGACTCCACAATGACCAGCTTCACGGATTACCACTTGGAGTAGAGCTCCATTCTTGGAGTTGTCTAGCTAGATAGTTTGATGTCGATGTAGGGATGAAGTTATGTAGCTGGTGGGGTCGACTCGAATGACAACTTTTGATGCTTTTGGGTATATGAATCATGAATGCTTATGTAGCTCAAGTTTTTCTCAATCCTTGCACATACTTGAAATCCTGTTATTCTTCCATTATTGGTGAAGTGGTATGTGGTGTAGTCAGGTAGATATCCACGAGTCTACGATTCATGGCAAGCTGCAAAGTGTTTAATAACAGGGAGGAGGCAGAGGGTGATTACTCCAAGTATGTGCTCAAAGAGAAGAGAAATCATGAAGTAGGCAAGGGTGCTTATCAGAGCAGGTGGAGTGAGCTGAAGAAGTTGATAATCTTTGTCCCGTTCATCCAAATTATGGTGTTGCATTTATCATCTCATCATATGTAACATAAATTGGTCACATTTGGGGTTCAGTGAGTACTTGCCACTTGTTATGATGCTTGTGTGGACCACATATGATGCTTTGGTGAGCTTATGACGAATGTATGTGATTTTCCTATGATGTGGTACTATTTGTAATATGCGGGCAGTGATATAATTGCTATGTGTGTTTTGCTCAGGGCTATGAAAAAACAAATTAAAAAAAAACATCTGGCAGAAGCTTTGCCGAGTACTGCACTCCGCAAAAGTTCATTGCCGAGAACCAAGCTCGGCAAAGGTGCCACGCGTCGGACTCTGGTTACTCAGTCAGCTTTCCTGCGTGGGAAATAAAGGATCTCAGGCTCTCAGCAAAGCAGGGGGCGCTCAGCAAAATGAGGTTTGCCTGAAGGGTTCAGGCTAAATACTCTTAGCCGAGATCTGAACTCGGCAAACTCTCTGCCAAGTTGGAATAGGCTTTCGAATTCGGCATTGCTAGATATTGTCGTAGTGAAGCATGTATCTTATCTACGAGAAAGAAAGAATTTCAGCGTGTACTACATGGTAATACAATGTTATCTTCCTCTCCTACCTGATTGACCATTAGGATGATTATTAAGGTCCATAGACGAGCCGGGGAAAATTTCAGGTGCTCCCCATGCTCCACTAGTAGAAAAAGGGTCAAAGGTGAAGCACATTAGTGCCGGCACTAATATGTTTATTAATGCCGGTTTCAACGGCTAGCCGGGACGCTTTCATTAGTACCGGTTCGTGGCGAACCTTTAGCACCGGTTCGTGCCACGAACCGGTACTAAAGAGAATGGTGGCAGGATGTTGTCAGAGTGGGGCCCTTCCAGCACCTTTAGTACCGGTTCGTGTCACGAACCGGTACTAAAGGTCGTCCTACATAAACCCTTCGTCCATCCGAGCTCGCTCTATTCTTCCCCTTTCCCCTCTCCTCTCTGTTCTTCCCCACTTTCCTCTCGAGCTCATCACACAATTTGCCCCAAATTTTTCAAGATTTGCAGACCCCCATCTATTCAAATGATCACAAAGGTTAGCAACTTTGTCCTTTCATCTCTCATTGCTAGATTAGCTCCTGCATTGGTTTATATAGTGATTAATTGTGGGTTTTAGTAATTTGGGAGGAATTATATGTGGTAGTATTTGATTTATATGCAAACTGAGGTCAAAATAACACTTAGTTTGCATATGTAGGTGTGGTTTACTTAGTGCCTTCTAAATCTCCGTCGTAACCACCGTCGACCGCCCGCACTGTCCCGTCGCCGGCACCACCTTGTGGTGAGCCTCTTGTTCACGAAATTTTGTATAAAAAATTGATGTTTGTGTGATTTGGATATATAGTTACTCGTATAATTATCTTACCCGTACGTTGTTTGTTATACATAGTGCCATTGTTTTGATATCCGTCCCCGTCGGCCCTCGTCCTTGTTATGATTCGGATGTGGTATATTCTCTTTTAAAACTATTTGTTGCATTTCGTGTTTATGAAAATTATGCCCATCAAGTTGACATAGATATTTTTATCTAGGAGGTATGTGAACCGGAAATTCCAACCGACCCTATTGTCGAGAGGTTAAATTTAGTTGAAAGACAAAATGAGTATTTGAATGAAAAATTGAAAAGAATTGAGGGGGAGAAGATGGAATTGGAGTTGCATGTTGCCGATGTAAATCGATGATCACAAGATCAAGATGGAGAAAATGCGCTTGAAGATTAGAAAGATTAGAAAATATGCCATTGATAGTGAGGCTTGGTATCATTATGCTCTTGGATCAATTATTACCTTAGTTGCGATCTTGATCGCATTTGTTGTTGCATTTAAATGCTTTAGCTAGGGAGTTATTTGTTTGTTGCATTCAAGTGTTGTATGAACTTTATGTATGAACTTTATGTATTGTATTAATTTGGTGTTTTCGGTGCTGTGTATTGAAGATGAGCCGGCAATGGATGTACGATGACCGATGCTCTCCCAAGTTCATTAATGGCGTGCATACTTTTCTGCTAGCGGCTGAAGCAAACAAGCGGGCGGATGGTTTTATGCATTGTCCATGTGATGGCTGTAAGAATGGTCACAATTACTCTACGTCAAGAACCATTCACGTCCACCTATTTGAGTCCGGTTTCATGCCCCACTATAATGTTTGGACCAAGCACGGAGAAAGAGGGGTTATGATGGAAGACAATGAAGAAGAAGAGGGCGGCGACAGCTATCCTGGCCATGGGTTCCCAGAATACGATGATACAACAATGGGGGAAGAAGCTGAGCCGGCAATGCGGGAAGAAGCTGAAGAAGAGGCATCAGATGAGCCCGTTGATGATCTAGCTCGGGCCATTGCCGATGCAAAGAGACACTGCGCAAGTGGTTTGGAGAAGACGAAGTTGCAGCACATGTTAGAGGATCACAAAAAATTGTTGTACCCAAATTGCGTAGGTGACAAGAAAAAGCTGGGCACCACACTGGAATTGCTGCAATGGAAGGCAGAGAATGGTGTATCTGACAAGGGATTTGGAAAGTTGCTGGTAATGATAAAGAATATGCTTCCAAAGGACAACGAATTGCCCGAGAGTACGTATGAAGCAAAGAAGGCTGTCTGCCCTCTAGGGTTAGAGGTGCAGAAGATACATGCATGCCCTAATGATTGAATCCTCTACCGCGGTGAGTATGAGGATTTGAACGCTTGCCCGGTATGCGGTGCATTGCGCTTTAAGATCAGCCGCGATGACCCTGGTGATGTCGAGGGCGAGCGCCCCAGAAAGAAGATTCCTACCAAGGTGATGTGGTATGCTCCTATAATACCACGGTTGAAACGTTTGTTCCAAAACAAAGAGCATGCCAAGGTGATGCGATGGCACAGAGAAGACCGTAAGAAAGACGGAAAGTTGAGAGTACCACGACGGGTCGCAGTGGAGAAAAATCGAAAGGAAGTACGGGAAGGAGTTTGCAGATGACGCAAGGAACGTATGGTTTGGTCTAAGCACAGATGGCATTAATCCTTTTGGGGAGCAGAGCAGCAACCATAGCACTTGGCATGTGACTCTATGTTTGTATAACCTTCCTCCTTGGTTGTGCATGAAGCGGAAGTTCATTATGATGCCAGTGCTCATCCAAGGCCCTAAGCAACCCGGCAACGACATTGATGTGTACCTAAGGCCATTAGTTGAAGAACTCTTACAACTGTGGAATGGAACAGGTGTACGTGCGTGGGATGAGCACAAACAGGAAGAATTTGACCTAAAGGTGTTGCTGTTCGTGACCATCAATTATTGGCCTGCTCTCAGTAACCTTTCAGGACAGACAAACAAGGGATACCGCGCATGCACGCACTGTTTGGACGATACCGACAGTATATATTTGGCTAACTGTAAGAAGAATGTGTACCTGGGACATCGTCGATTTCTTCCGAGCAGGCATCCCATAAGAAAGAAAGGCAAGCATTTCAAAGGCGAGGCGGATCACCGAACGAAGCCTCGCCACCGTACTGGTGCTGATGTACATGATATGGTCAAGGATTTGAAGGTGGTCTTTGGAAAGGGTCCTGGTGGACAACCTGTTCCGAATGACGCTGACGGACACGCACCCATGTGGAAGAAGAAATCTATATTTTGGGACCTTCCCTATTGGAAAGACCTAGAGGTCCGCTCTGCAATCGACGTGATGCACGTGACGAAGAATCTTTGTGTGACCCTCCTTGGCTTCTTAGGCGTGTATGGAAAGACAAAAGATACACCTGAGGCACGGGAGGACCAGCAACGTATGCACGGAAAAGACGGCATACATCAGGGTCGTGCAAGCTACGCTCTTACCAAAGAAGAGAAGGAAATCTTCTTTGAATGCCTGCTCAGTATTAAGGTATCGTCTGGCTTCTCATCGAATATAAAGGGAATAATAAACATGGCAGAGAAAAAGTTTCAGAACCTAAAGTCTCATGACTGCCACGTGATTATGATGCAACTGCTTCCGGTTGCATTGAGGGGGCTTCTACCGAAAAACGTTCGATTAGCCATTGTGAAGCTATGTGCATTTCTCAATGCAATCTCTCAAAAGGTAATCGATCCAGAAATCATACCAAGGTAAGAGAATGATTTGGTGCAATATCTTGTCAGTTTCGAGTTGGTGTTCCCACCATCCTTCTTCAACATCATGACGCACGTCCTAGTTCACCTATGCGAAGAGATTAACGTTTTGGGTCTGTATTTCTACACAATATGTTCCCTTTGAGAGGTTCATGGGAGTCTTAAAGAAATATGTTCATAATCGTGCTAGGCCAGAAGGAAGCATCTCCAAGGGCCATGAAAATGAGGAGGTCATTGAGTTTTGTATTGACTTTATTCCTGACCTTAAGCCGATTGGTGTTCCTGAATCGCGGCATAAGGGCAGACAGGATGGAAAAGGCACGCTAGGAGGGGAACAAATAATATGTATGGACGGACATTCTCTCACCGAAGCACACTACACCGTTCTACAGAATTACGCCTTGGTGGCTCCGTATACGGATGAACACAAGAATTGGCTACGCTCCAAACACGGGCGGTCGATGACTGGATTACACGTGAACAAACCAGGAGTTTCGCCAGCTGGTTGCAGACACGTACCATGCATGACGCCTCTATTGAAGATGACATGTACTTGCTGTCCCAGTTACCATCTTCGAATATAATGATTTTCAAAGGGTACAAGATAAATGGTAATACATTTTACACGAGCGCCCAAGATAAGAAGAGCTTCAACCAAAACAGTGGTGTCCGCTTTGATGCAGAAACTAAGACGGGAAAGGAAACATATTATGGTTATATACAGGACATATGGGAACTTGACTATCGACGTGGTTTGAAGGTCCCTTTGTTTCGGTGCAAATGGGTCAATATGACACGAGGTGGGGTAACGGAAGACCCACAGTACGGAATGACAACGGTGGATCTCAACAATCTTGCGTATGCAGACGAACCATTCGTCCTAGCCAATGATGTGGCACAGGTTTTCTATGTGAAGGACATGTCTACCAAGCCGAGAAAAAGAAAAGATAAGAAAGTGAATGCATCGTACGGTGAGCCAAAGTGGCACATAGTTCTTTCTGGGAAGAGAAACATCGTGGGAGTGGATGAAAAAACAGACATGTCAGAAGATTATGAAAAGTTTGATGAAATTGCTCCATTCACAGTGAATATTGACCCGAGCATCCCGTTAAATGATGAAGATTTTCCATGGTTACGATGCAAAGGGACACACTCGAAGAAAAGGTTTCACACCCAAAGATCTGAGATGTGATCAGCTTCACTATCATCACTTTCTTGTGTGTTTCACACCCAGGAGGGAATCTCTGTAATAGTCAGGGTAGCTAGTTATGTGTTTTGGCATTTGAAACGCGAAGAAATTTTATGTGCAAACAAATTCTTTCATGCCTTTACTGATTTTTAAAGTCAAGTTATTCACAAACTTGATCCACACAAATGTCAAATAATTCAAAATTTAAAATATTCACAAAGCAAATCTAAATACTGAAGGAAATATGCCCTAGAGGCAATAATAAAGTTATTATTTATTTCCTTATATCATGATATATGTTTATTATTCATCCGAGAATTGTATTAACCGGAAACATAATACTTGTGTGAATACATAGACAAACAGAGTGTCACTAGTATGCCTCTACTTGACTAGCTCGTTAATCAAAGATGGTTACGTTTCCTAACCATAGACATGAGTTGTCATTTGATTAATGAGATCACAACATTAGGAGAATGATGTGATTGACTTGACCCATTCCACTAGCTTAGCACTTGATCGTTTAGTATGTTGCTATTGCTTTCTTCATGACTTATACATGTTCCTATGACTATGAGATTATGCAACTCCCGTTTACCGGAGGAACACTTTGGGTGCTACCAAACGTCACAACGTAACTGGGTGATTATAAAGGAGCATTACAGGTGTCTCCAAAGGTACATGTTGGGTTGACATATTTCGAGATTAGGATTTGTCACTCCGTTGTCGGAGAGGTATCTCTGGGCCCTCTCGGTAATACACATCACCTAAGCCTTGCAAGCACTACAACTAATAAGTTGGTTGTGAGATGATGTATTACGGAACGAGTAAAGAGACTTGCCGGTAACGAGATTGAACTACGTATTAAGATACCGACGATCGAATCTCGGGCAAGTAACATAACGATGACAAAGGGAACAACGTATGTTGTTATGCGGTCTGACCGATAAAGATCTTCGTAGAATATGTGGGAGCCAATATGGGCATCCAGGTCCCGCTATTGGTTATTGACCAGAGACGTGTCTCGGTCATGTCTACATTGTTCTCGAACCCGTAGGGTCCGCACGCTTAACGTTACGATGATAGTTTCATTATGAGTTTATATGTTTTGATGTACCGAAGATTGTTCGGCGTCCCGGATGTGATCACGGACGTGACGAGGAGTCTCGAAATGGTCGAGACATAAAGATTGATATATCGGAAGCCTATGTTTGGACATCGGAAGTGTTCCGGGTGAAATCGGCATTTTACCGGAGTACCGGGAGGTTACCGGAACCCCCCCGGTAACTTAATGGGCCTTATTGGGCCTAGGTGGAAGAGAGGAGAGGAGGCAAGGGCTGGCCGCGCGCCTCCCCTCCCCCTAGTCCGAATAGGACAAGGAGAGGGGGGCGGCGCCCCCCTTCCTCTCTCTCCCCCCTCCCAATCCTACTCCCCGTGGGAGTAGGACTCCTCCAGGCGCGCCCCCTTAAGCCGGCCGCACCTCCCCCTCCCTCCTTTATATACGGGGGCAGGGGGGCACCCTAGAACACACAAGTTGATCCTCGTGATCGATCTCTTAGCCGTGTGCGGTGCCCCCCTCCACGATACTCCTCGATAATATTGTAGCGGTGCTTAGGCGAAGCCCTGCGACGGTAGAACATCAAGATCGTCACCACGCCGTCGTGCCGACGGAACTCTTCCCCAACACTTTGCTGGATCAGAGTCCGGGGATCGTCATCGAGCTGAACGTGTGCTCGAACTCGGAGGTGTCGTAGTTTCGGTGCTTGATCGGTCGGAGCGGGAAGACGTACGACTACTTCCTCTACGTTGTGTCAACACTTCCGCTGCCGGTCTACGAGGGTACGTAGACAATACTCTCCCTCTCGTTGCTATGCATCACCATGATCTTGCGTGTGCGTAGGAAAATTTTGAAATTACTACGTTCCCCAACAAATACAGCAAAAAACAACTAAAAATAATTAAAAAAATAAATAAAGCAGAAAAGAAAAAACTAAATGAAAAAAGCCCACCTACTGGGCCACAGCGGCCTGCATACGACTAGAAACCCAAATTGTAATTGGGCCAGGATGCAGGCCCGCTAGCCCAATAGGCCCATCAGGGAATTGCAGCAGAGGTAGGCCCGGAAGCCTGCTTAAGAGAGGAGCTCGAGAGAGCTACCGCACTGGGGCTTATAAACCAGTGCGGGCGAACCTCGGCTAGCGAGGTGGGACTAAACTTGCCGCACCGCACCTAAGCCAGCGCAACCCCTTTAGTACCGGGTCGTGGCTCCAACCGGTACTAAAGACCCCCCCTTTAGTACCGGTTGGAGCCACGACCCGGTACTAAAGGCTTGCCCTTCCTGCCGCTTGGCCTGGCCAAAACAGGCCTTTAGTACCGATTAGTGGCTCCAACCGGTACTAAAGGTGTCCCCTATATAAGAAACACTTCGAAAAATTTCAGTTTCTCATCTCCCACTTCTCTCTGCCGCCCCGTCCCGCGCCGTTGCCGCCCCTGTCGCGCCGTCCCGTCGACTCATGGCGCCCCCATCGCCGGCCTGTCCCGGTCGCCGCACCGGCCCGTCACCGTCCCGGCCCTCGCCTCGCCGTCGCCGTCGCCTTGGATTGACCGCGCCTCGCCTCGCCATCGCCGTCGCCTGGACCTCGCCCGCGCGTGCTGTACGTGAGCTTCTCCCCCGGCCCCTCTCCTCCCTCCAATCGATCAAAGCCGGCCACACCAAGGCCGCGCATCAGAAGGCGCCAACGCCACAGCACACACACACACAATTTTTCTGTTTTTAGCTTTTAGTTTTTTTTCTTCTGTTTTTCTGTTTTCATACAAAGTTTTAGATGAATTCATTAATTAGATTAGATTAATGTCAAATAGTATATATAATGTCAAATGTTTTTTCTGTTTTTTATAAAAATGTTATAGAAATGTTAGTTATATATATAGAAATGTTAGAAATTTTGGAAATGTTAGTTTTAGCTAGCTAGATGAATTAGATTAATTTCAAATTGTTAGACGATGATCGATGTTTTTTTTAGTTTCTTATATTTTTAGTTATAAAATTTAGAATTTGCATATATAAAATCACAATCCATCATTTAAAAAATGTTACTTTACTTTTGCGGCTTATAGTATTTGTTGTCGACGATGCCCGGCCCGCATCCTCGTCGTCGACCCATTCGCGATGACGTCCGGCTGACCCATGTCCGGGACTGGGCTCCGTCGGGCTGGCCTTTGGGAGGTGCTACTCGGAGGCGCGCCGCTTGGTGAGGAACCCGGCCCCGGGTCCCGTCGTCGACCCTGATCTCCTTTGGTGGCGTTCGCGTGGGCCACTTTCGGTGCGGAGGGAGCCGGCCCCGCCGAAGGTGGTACGTCGCCGTGTCAGGGAGGAGGACGAGCACGTCCATCGCTACATGGTTGCATTAGAGGCGGGCAGGTTCTCCAATACCTGGCAGTTTCTTCAGGGATCTCACTTGAGCTATAATCCTGTGAGGGTTCCTTCTCTTTGGGTGTCCACCGCCCGCGCCGCAGGAACCGCGAGTGCCCTAGATTCTTCTGTAGTATTCGATCTTTATTAGCTACCTAGCCAGTGATGTATTCGATATATAATATTCGAGACGATGTATTTGAGATTATATATTAGTCAAGACGATGTATTCGAGATTATATCTATTATTCGAGATGATGTATTCGAGATTATATCTATTATTTGAGACGATGTATTCGAGATTATATCTATTATTCGAGACGATGTAATTTGAATACTAAATTGTTTTATATTTCTTTTGGATTAGTTAAATAAAAGCTATGGCGGACAATCTTTGGCAGAGAGGGAGAACAGGCCCTGTTCGATATCATACGCCATCCTCAAGGGCGGATGATGATCAGAATGAAGAAGATTATGACGGCTCGAATTTCTAAACAACACCGGGAGGGTGATATGATATTCGATCGCGACGACCGAATTGATGAAGTTATGAACTATGATTATGATGATGACGAAGAAAATGTTGATCTTGAAACAACAAAGACCGGTGAGGTATATATATTTATATAAGCAGGCATCTGGTGATCATCACATGTTTTAAATGACTTGAAGATATATTAACGAATCGATCTTTCTTCTTTCAGCCATCCGGATCGAGCAAATCTTCAGGCAACAGGATGAAACGAGGCCCGAACAAAAAGTTGAAGGAGGGTGTAAAGTACAATATCGAGGCCACCATACCTACTGGCGAACCATCAGCGCCTAAGAAGATTGCGGACAAGTTCATTCGTCAGTGCGGAGTTCTTGTGAAGGACCAACTCCCGATCTCCCTTCAAGAATGGAGAGAGCCAGCAAAGCCACGTCGAGATCTTACTTTGTCGACGATAGACAAAAATGTCTGCTTTGGGAATCTCTCATGGAACATTTCACCCTACCAGATCATTTCACAGATGCAGATATGGAGAAAGTCAAGGGTGCTGCTCTTAGGAAGATGGCGACTGCATTCAAGAACCACAAGAATCGTGTATGGGACAATTACGTCAAGGGAGGAAGGAAGACTCCAGTATTCGAGGGAACACTATAGAAGCAAAGTGCTCATTGGGCCGATTTCGTGAAATTCAAGGATTCGGAATTAGCTAAGGAACGGTCGAGAATAAACAAGAAGAATGCCGAAAAAAAGGATAAGTTCCATAAGCTGGGGCCAGGTGGCTACGCGGTGGCAATGCCTATGTGGGATACGTCTGAGAAAGAGATAGAGGATGCAGGTGTCATTCCGGTTACTAGGAGCTGGCCCCCCAGGTGCAGGACTTGGTTCTATGCGCATGGGGGGGGGGGAGTTGGACCCGAAGACAGGCGAAGTTAGGACGAAGGCATGTCTGAACGAAGCCGATGATAAGATACTTGTTGCAACAGAAGAGTCTCGATCGGGGGTGTTCCAGCCCAACAGAGAGAACGACAAGCTTACGCGTGCCCTGGGAAATCCTGAACACCCGGGAAGAACACAAGGCAAGGGCGCTATTCTGTGGTATGAGGGTTTTCGGACTGGAACGCCGACTACAGAACCCGTGCGAGAAAGAAGATTGCGGAGGAGAAGAAGAGGAAGATGGAGGAGGAGCAGAGGAAGCTGGACTATGAACGCCTTCAAGGCCTAGAATCAGCGCACGCAGACTTGGCAGTCAAATTCCAGCGGCAGCAGGAGCAAATCGACTCACTTAGCCAGCAAAGGGGGTCTCAGCAGCTGCAACAGCTAGCGGATGATCCAGCATTGGATAGCACCGCCCCATCCATGCCGAGAAGCAGCGTGGGTTCCGCCCCGGGCGACGCAATGCTGGATAGATACCCCGTGGATGACATCATGGAGAACACTAACTGCGAGCTACACTTCAAAATGAAGAACATATCCATGAAGGTGGCGGACGCCGTTGCTTTTACAAATCCCCCCGAGGCAACCTTCCATTGCAACCCGATTCCAGCGGGCTATACTCGTGTCGTGGTTGATGAGGTGATGGACCCATATTCGGGGCTACAGCTTGACATTCCTGGAGGTGACGACGAGCACACATTGGGAGAGGCCAAACATCGTGTCATCCTATGGAGAAAGGATTGCATCGTCTTTCGAAGGTCACCGACACTGCGTCACCCGACTCCTTGTCGAAGTCCGCCACCGAGTCTGCAGACTCCCGCTCCTCCAAGTCCACCAACGCGTGAGGCCACTCCTCCTCCTCCAAGTCCGACAAAGTGTCAGGCCACTCCTCCTCCAAGTCCGACACAAGTTCAGGCCACTCCTACTCGTCCAACTCAGCCACGTCAGCCGTCTCCGCCGCCTCAGCAATCGCAGAAGAGACACCCCGCAGCTATGGTGCATAGCGGTACGAGTCGAGGTAGTACAGAAAGTACAGGCGGAGGCAAGCGATATAAATATGGTCCAAGCCTCGCTCCTCTTGCTCAGAGGCCTTACGACATGACCCCGGAGCAAACCAAGGCCATAGTGCAGGCAGAATTGGACGCCCATTTTGGACCGAAACCGGCAACGCCGCCGAGGGAGAAAGTGCCTGAGGAAAAGATTAACCACTTCATTCCTATGGCTGCAGCACCAGCTCCCAAGCCTGTTGACTCAAACTATGAGCGCTGCATCAGGAAGTTAAATCGAGCACGTCTACAGAGAGAGGCGAGCTCGAGCTCGAGCAAAACAGCTGGCAAAAAATGCGGTAAAACCATTCCCCAGCTGGGAGAACAGGCGGCACAATCAACCCCGCTTGTTGTGCCAACATGTTACACCCCAAAAATTTTGACCTGTTTTTTTTATAATTAAGATTCTTCCAGGGAATTAAAAACTTTTTCTAGGCTCCCTTTTTAATTTTTAACCATTTTCTCTCTTGTGGTTTTTTGAAAATTTTCTTCTAAGTGAAATCTTTTCAAATGTGTCTTTGGACTTGTCTAAGACTCTCAAGAAAACTTTCCTTTCATTACTAGAACAAATTACATAATTAATTTGCTTGGTCTCTATTTTCTTGAGAGGATGACTTCCCATGACTATATGGCCATATTTGAACTACAACCTCTTTATAAATTCATTCAAAAATCCCACCAAAATTTGGAGATGTCATATGTTGTTTTTAAATCACATTTGTGCAAAAATATCTTTTATTCTTGAAATATTTTGAGCTCTACACCCAATTCTCTTCCCTGGTCCAGAATGCAATTTTTCACTACAACCCATTTGAATCTTTCTTTCTAGACTCCAGCAAAATTATGGGATGTCAGTAGTAGCTTGTGATGCAACATTATGCAAAAACCCAGTGTTGTTCTTTGGAAAATTTAAGTGCATCAACTTCATTTTCATTCTGGCCCAACTTGATGGTTTGTACAGCAACCATAATTTTTCTTGCTCTTTGGCTCATGATTCTTTTACCTACTTGTAGTCCTCCCTGCCAAACCCTTAAATCCAAGAGCATGCACTATTTAGAACACTTTTGTTCATGTAATGATGCCTTTCATTTTCTGTCTAGAATCAAAGTTTAGCAAAGATTGCACTAGCAAGTTTCTCCTTTTGACCAAATGACCTCACCACACTCCCTTGCATCCAAGGAGACCACCATCTGGAGTTTTTGACCACTCCAAGATCAGCTTAAGTGCCCTTGGCATTGTGTCAAACACCTTTTGAGCATGATCTGTTTTGACATGAGATTTGGCATTGTACGATGATCTGGCTTCCCTTGCCTAGCTGCCATGTCCACTAGTTTCCTAGTAGCCTCTAACCCAGATCTGCTAAGTGCCAGCCTCACCCTAGCCCTGTAGCATGCTCTGGCATTTCGCCGAGCACCTGGTGTGCGTGCTCTGGGCGCGAGCAGAGCGCGCGTTTTGCACGTGCCGCGCCCAAAACCGCCACATCCCGCCCCTGGTATTGCCCTCGCTACAGAGCCGCGCCACACGCACCCTCCTCCCCGCGTCGCGCCAAGCAGCTCCCCGCCACGTCCCCGGCAGGCCAAATGCTAGCCGCCGACAGCCCCTGCCCCGTCCAGCGCCGCCCGAGCCCCTCCCGCTCGCCACCTGGCCCCTGGAACAGCTCAGCCTCACCCACGCGTGTGTCCTCTAGCTCTCGTCGCCGCCACGACGCTCTGCCGCTACAGAGAGGCGGTTCGTCGGCGGTCACGCTATAAAAGGAGGCCCCGAGCCCATTCGAGCACGTAGACGACCTCATGCTACCCCTATGGCACCCCCCACAGCCCGCAATCGTCGGGGAAACGCCGTCTTCCCCATCTCCGGCAACTACGGCCGCCGCCACTGCCTCGTCCATTCCGGCACCACCAGGGCCTCCCCCTCTCCATTCTCTTCACCAAGAGTTTCCCCTTCCTCCCGTGAACCTTCCCCACTACTTGATTTTGATCGAGGCTCACTGCGGGAGAAAAATCACTTCGCCACCGAAGCTCTCTCCGCCGCGAAGCTCACCGCCGACGACTCCTTCCACCCCCGCCGACCCAACAACCACTGAGAGGACCACCCCGGTCTCGCGGATCCACCCAGACCCTCTGGAACCCACGAGGAGCCACCGTTCGCCGGCGTTGATCGCCGTTGCCTCGCCGCAGTTCGAACAGAGGAAGAGGAGGGAGGGATGGACCGGTTAAACCTGACCAGTGGGCCAGGCGGGCCCACTGTCAGTGACCCACGCACGATCCACGCTGGAGTAAGTGGAAGCGTAAACCCGAAATACGCTTTCGACGTGTACGTTTTTAATTGAAACGTTTTTCTGTTTTTATTTAAATAACAGATTTGACCACAAGTTTGACTGCCTATAACTTTTTAAATATAGCTCCAAATGAATTAATTCTTTTTTTCACATCTCTCAAATATTGTCTAGTTTATTTTAAGATTTATTTAAAAAAATTCCAAACAACTATTTTGTGCTGTTTTTGAAATATGTGTTATTTGCATATTTTTGAAAATAGGATTTTTGAAGAGGAGTAAACTTTCAAGAGTTTTGGGGTGCACCCTGCCTTCCCACACCTTGAAGGCAAGCATTCTGAGCCCTGGCATAATATTTTTGCATACATTGTTGACGCATTTGTGATACCGTGGAACTAGCTATGTTCGTATGGTGATATGATCAAATTGCATAAATGCTATTGGAAATTTCCTCGCTACTGGAAATGGACACATTTGTGATAATGACCATCCTCATGAGCCATTCATGCATACCGGAAGGAAACGGGAAAGCCTTCGTCTTGGGTAAACCCGATCTTGTCCCCAGTTCCTCGTCAGGAGGAGTGTACCCGGCATGGCATGAGGGGCACGATGAGTGGTGAATCTGTCTATTTGATGGTGTATGTGTTGCACTAATCTTGCAGGAAAACACCGTAACCTCCTGAGTCGACCTTAGATCGAGTCTTGTTCCGGTAACCCCCACACTTGCTTCGTACTACCACTAGTCCCTACCACCGGTAGGGTACGGTTCAGTAGGTTGTCAACCCCTTTCCAATGCACACGCCGTACAGAGGGGCCATGGTGGATGATACCGGAGGCATCCGGTTGACAAGCCACTAGGCCTGGGAGCATGGGTGTTTCGGTTGGAGCCGAAGGGTTAGCTACCCTAGTTGCGCGCGTTATAAATTTTGTGATCCCATGCTACGTCGAGGTTGTAGCCTCCCCGCTTAGAGTTTTGCTTAACAAGTGTCATGGGTGATTCCAGGCACCGGTAAGTTAAGCTGGTGTGTGCAAGTTAGGTGTGTTTTCAACAAAAAGGCCATAGATGGAATTAGTCCCGATGGACTAAAGGAATCCGTTACTCGTGGGTAAAGAGTACCCTCTCTGCAGAGATTAAACCTATTCGAATAGCCGTGTCCATGGTAAAGGATTTACAGTCTTGGATGGGTCAAGTGTCGGTCTTAGTGTCGGTCTTCGGAGGAGAAATTGTTAATCATAATATGGATTATGACATGTGATATATGATGGATATATTCTCCGGTTATTGTGAACTAACCAAGTATATTATCTGAAGGTTGAATATCCTTGGGACGGATCTACCTCCCAGATATTCCGTGTTGATCATTCATTTATTTATAAGCCCTTTCTGTGGTGTCGCCCAGACGCCCGACTGTGGCATGCTTGTTGATTCATTTATTTATAAGCCCTTTCTGTGGTGTCGCTCAGACGCCCGACTATGGCATGCTTGTTACTGCCTTTATTTTACTCCCGCTCCTTTCATACTTGTTTATATTGCATATAAATAACTTGCTAGCATGCATAAGAGATCATCTTTTTCCTGACTGACGGTGGGGATCATAGCATATTTTAGTGCATGTTTATCAATTATATTATTTCAGTGTTCATGATGTTTGCGAGTACATTCAAAGTACTCACAGGCTTGTCCCTGGCTATTGTCTTGGCCAGATTTCCCTGCGTGGAGAGGAGCGTTGCGATGACAACCTGGAATTTCCGCAGCAGTGATAGCAGCCTCGCGAAGATAGGTGTTAGCCTGGTCAGCTGTTCCCGTGGAAAATGGAGTCCCATAGACCGCGGTGATCCACAAGTCGCTTCCGCCATCAACCACTAGAATCCACTTGTTGTACTCATAGGCCACAATGGTCTTGTACTACATATTTTGTATCCTCGCTTGGAATTTCTGTAACAAGTTGGTGCCTCATCAGCTAACAGTAATCCTGGTGCTGGTGAGCACAACGGCCCTTTTCTGGTGACTTAGTATCCGGAAAGTCGGTCGTGACACAACAACACATAAGAGTACGCGCGCCCAATATTATTGTGGGCAAACCGTTAACGTTCCCGGGCAGGCCGATGTGGTAATTAATAACCCAATATCATATAATGCAGGCTGAAATGCTCAAGATCACTGTTGGACAACTCCTCGAAATCGAGCCCATGTCTCCGCTTAGAGAGGAGGAAATAAAACGGAAATATGTCCGGGGACAACCTTTGGTCGAGCTAGACGAGGTCAAGAAGCTCCCAATGAGAATGTATGAATTGCATCAATGGTACATGAACATTACCCAGATTTCTAATCGAGAGTCCCTCATATTGAATGTCAAGAACGATCATTACTACCATGAGAAATATGTGATCGTTGAGTATTCTGAACTGTTTCAGTTATACAATCAAGACGCACTCGACAAATCTATCGTCAGTTGCTATTGTCTGTAAGTGATTTTCTTTCTGTAATTTAAGTCTCAAGCTAGCTGTAGTGATCATTTTAATTTGATCAATCATTACCTGTAATTATCCTTACTATATTCTTTTCTGTGGTATTATGCAGGATGAAGATGTATGAAATGAAAAAAGATGGACGCTATGGCATTGGGTTCATTGACTCAAACACCGTTAATGAATACATATGGAACTTAGATGCATATCATAAAAAACATGTAGAGGACAGCATGCTAGAGTTCTTGATGCACCTCAATAGCAATGAAGATATACTACTTCCTTACAACTTCAAGTGAGTCACACTGTCTTGTACTACAAATTCTCTTTTTTTGCCTATTAGCTAGTTACATGTTTTTGCTTACATATGCCCGCTTAATTAACACATGCAAATGTGTGTGCATGCAGATTTCACTGGATCTTGTGTATCATTAAATTTGACGCCGGAACAGTGGAAATACTGGACTCACTACTTTCACAACAAAGTGACTACACCATCTTGTTTGGGATAGTCAACAGGTAATTTCAATCATTATTAACTATAATCTCGGCCTATTTAGTTCGTCATTTCCTGATATGAACTATTTAATAACTCATTTATTGATTTTCTTTGTCGGCGGGCAGGGCTTGGGCAAGGTTCATCAGCGTCACTCCAGCCCAATGGAAACAAAGACTGAAATGGTTTTGACCCCAGGTAAGTAATTAAGTAGTACTAGCTAGCAGCTAGCTAGCTGCCATCTCTTTAATTATCATGCTTGATTAATTATTATCTGATTAAATTCCATTCTCGTAAAGGCCATCAAGCAGGCATCGGGGACCGATCTGTGTGCATTCTACGTTTGCGAGAACATTCACATGATGGCGTCCGAAAGGAGCAAATCTCAAAGACAGGAATGAGTATGTTTGTCAGAAACACACTATTCATAATTTTTACACCATTATCAATATCTAGTCACACAACTAATACACATGCATATTGATCTCCTTCTTAACAGTTCACAGAGATGCGGGACAAGCTCCTAGAAACGGAGCGCGTAAAAGCACTTCAAGAGGAAATAGTGGGATTTTTGCTCGACCAGGTCATAGATCCGAAGGGAGAATACTATTACCCGCTACCGCCCCAATGAACCACTTCCAATTGTGATCGTGCTCCGAAGGCACCAATTAGACTAATGCCACTGGCTCCGAAGGCAACATGTAGGAGAAATTGTATATAGCTAGCTAATTGTATATATATATATATATATATATATATATATATATATATATATATATATATATATATATATATATATACACATGTGTGTATATATACGTGTGAATTAATATGGTGGTTTGTGAGACATTTGATCGGTTCTACTATACGTGTGAATATATATGATCGGTTCTACTAGAAATTCTATATATATATATATATATATATATATATATATATATATATATATATATATATATATATATATATATATATATATATATATATATATATATATATATATAACGTGTACAATGTGTAGTATCGTAAAATACCAGCAAACGAAAAAGAATTAGATGGAAAACACAAAATTAAATGAAAAAAAAATCATAAACCCAAAACCCCCCAACCTTTTAATATCGATTGGTATCACCAACCGGTACTAAAGAGCTCCCTGCCTCCGGAGCTCGCTCGTGATACGTGGTGGCACTTTACCGCCGGTTCGTGCCGAACCGATACTAAAGGGAGGGGGGCTTTAGTGCCCACACTTCAGTGCCGGTTACGGAACCGGCACTAAAGGGCCTTACGAACCGGTGCTATTGCCCGGTTCTGCACTAGTGCTCCAACATCAAAACAACAATTTTAAATGTTTCAAATATTTCAGAAAAATATGTGGATGCTTACAAGGAATGTGACTACAACCCCTAAAATTTTCAGATCCATACTCGAAATGTACATTGAGAAACAAAAAAGACAAATTCAGATATGAATAGTGTCAAATGTTGCTTTTGTCTTTTTATGGCACTATTCATGCTAGATTTCACATTTTCGTTTCTCAATTTTCATTTAGAGTTTAGATCTGAATTTTTTAGGACTTGTAGTTACATTTCTTGTGAATATTCATAATTTTTTTAGAAGTTTTTGAAACATTTAAAATTGATTTTTTAAAGTTGGAGTATGGGGAGCACCTGATATTTTCCCAGATGAGCCCTCATCGTCATCTTTTGCTGTCTACCTCCGAGAAATGCCAGCCGCGCTTGTGTTTGCAGGTGCAGTCGTGTGCTCTCTCGGTTGTCCAGCACCTTCACGAGATACCTGCGTGATCAGAAGATTTCAATCCAATAATATGCAACAGGTTCTACTTCTATGGGAGCTGCAGCGTGACGAGTGTGAAGCCACGGTTTATTATGTGCTGTGAAAAGAGAGTGAACCAATGCACGTACCAGCCATTCAGACACTGAGGTTATGACTGCCTCCTTCCCGACTAATTTCTCGGGTACTGGTCTATCAACCATCAAACAGACCAAGAAACTAATCATGCTCCAACTGAGACACCAATAAACCAAGGGTGTGGCTAGATCATAGTCGACTGAGATTTAACTAAGTCTTAATGAAGTGACATAAAATGTAAGAGATAAAAATAACTGAACAGAAAATTTTGCAGGGATCTTAATGTAAGATCGCATGGATATAGCATCGACTGAGACTTAACGAAGTCTC
Organism: Aegilops bicornis; assembly: GCA_021605145.1. Taxonomy (NCBI): domain Eukaryota; kingdom Viridiplantae; phylum Streptophyta; class Magnoliopsida; order Poales; family Poaceae; genus Aegilops; species Aegilops bicornis. The sequence continues at coordinate 655,152,899 of CM038674.1, forward strand.
ACTCGACTGAGACTTAGCAAGACTGATAAACCAACGGCGGATCCATGGCTCCAAGACTATGCCCTCAAGAGGGAAACAACATGAAAGACGCCGTCATCATCCAATCCAGAGAAGGATCTTAGGCCTTCACCCAAAGCCTCGCATCCCAGACATCATCACCGCATGCTGGCCACCAGGTCCAGCAAGCACATGAGCACAAGAGCATCCTCATTTGGTTCAAAAGGAGGCTCCCCATAGACGCTGCCGCTCACCTCGAGCACCGACGCTAAAGGAGGGGGATCGGTCACCGGCACTACGGACCTCCACCCGCGCCAGTCCCTGGGCTCCACGTCGCCACAAATGCACATGAGGAGCAACACCGGGAGCAGCCCAAATTCGAGTCCCTCCCCTCCACACCCCCGTCCCCCCACAACTGCCAGCTGAAACAGAAAACGAACCACTGCCGTAGACCACATCTCCCGCTCACTGTCACCCAGGGCGACATACAAACTCACGCTATCGTGCACTAGCCAGTGCTTCCTGCCACCACGCGCCAGCTGGAGAGTTGCCCCGCCTCCGCCAGGTGAGCTTCGTCGGCCGGAGCCTATGGTGGCGGCGAGACGAGGGAGGGGATGGGTGCGGAAAGAGTCGACGCTAGGTTTTCGCCCCCTGAATTGCCAGGGAGAGCAACGTGTGGTTCATGGGTCGCCCAACCCACTTCATCTGCCTTTCATGAAAATCGAGATCACTCTTACATTTATCTTTTCGATATTTTTAATTTTTTTAAGCACCGATTTGTGTAGTTGCTTTAGTATGATTTTTGTAGCAACATATGTGGCATCGTCTAGTTTGAGATAAAAGAGGAGCCTTACTGCCTTAGCTTATGGCCTTTTGTTGTGTCGAAATGATGCGCGCATCCTCATGATGCATCTTGCGTATGCCTTTTCTGGTGCCATGTATATAACTGAACAAGTTTATATGATGAACACCAATTATAAACACCTACCTGATGGATCGATCCAATGGCCGAGATGACTTGCACGTTCCAACTTGGGTTTTCTTACAATACACCAACCTAGATCAGCATTCAAATCGTTGGATGGCACATACCAATCATCTTACAATACTAGCATTGACTAGCTAGTGCAACTCGACCGCGTCTTCTGAAAATGTGGAATGTTCTTCTCCAAATCAAACGTGCACAGAAGGTAGCATACGTGTGATGCGACTAAGAGGTAGTAGTGGGTACCAAAATTAGCTGTCAATTGGTTGAGCAACAATAGAGCCGGGCAACTTGAAGGTAAACTTCGTATTACCTATGGCAGAGTGACGAACGTTAGGAACGTCACCCAGCATTGGTTGGCTGGCTGCAACTAGCGTGTCATCTTGGGAAATTATTTGACGTGAAGCTTTGACTGAGTAGAGACTCGACCTGCTCAAACTTGTGATCGTCAGGGGACGCTCGTCGGTGGTTGAGAGAGAGAGAGTTGACATATTACGAATTGACATGTCTGACGTAGCTCAACTAGGAGTGTTTCATAATGTTTTGTCCAGCATACCGCGTACGGAATGGTTCAACAATTTCGTTTGGGCACATGCTATATATAGGTCTCATGCTACAGGAAAATCAGCGACGCCGTGTATCACCGCGTACATCAAGTACAAAAACACGGATTCTTGACTTTTTTTTTTTGCGCAACACGGATTCTTGACTTACATCCAGGTAAGCCGAGTAAGAAACAAGAAACTCACGGCAAACAAATGGTATTCGACTTATGTCTACATAAGCCAAGTGGGTCCACAAGAAGGTCTTCGGCTTACAAAAAGCCCTCGGCAAATCACAAGAAGATACTCGGCTTACACCCAATTCCCGGCAACGATCATGGCCACATGGCGATCACTGAGGCTGCAGACGGCAGCGTCACCGAGCTAGCTGTAAGCCGAGTACTCAATGAAGGACACTCGGCTTACAGTGTGTCCTATTTTTCCATAACCTATTTTTTGTGAAAACATATTTTTAATATGATTCATTGTATTTATATTTACTTATTGCATTTTCTTCTTTTCTCACCATTTTATATACGTTAGTTTTCATCATCCTTTTGATGCGTCAATTTTGCAATCTCTCTCTAATTAATTATCACCATTTTACCACTTTAAAGTTGTGGGGTGTTGCATTGTGCTCTTCACACCCCTGGTGTATCCATATTAGGATCACATGCAAAAGGACAACCTGTTCCGAACCGACGAGAGCGAATACTATGAACACATGCAATTCTAATGATGGAAGGTTCATGACTTAGAGTGCTTGTCCCCGCTCCACGCACATCGAGCTGACCAGAGGGAATTCTATGAACGCATGCACTCAAACATGGTATGGCCAGTCACCATGACATACACTGACACAAACCAAAAGGAATTCAACATGGTCAACCCCCTCTAGCTGACAGTCGAAGACCTAATCCATGCGGGCCCGACGGAGGGTCCGAAGAACACCCCCACCTGCATGTGGCCCAAATATATGTATCAAAGGGTGGTGTATTGTTTAAATATCTAATGCACAACTTTGATGTGGCACCTACCTCAAAATCGGATAGTATGAGGTGAAGGTTCAAAGCGTAGAATGCTGGTCCCCCAACTTCGATCCGATGGGGGTGAATTTTGTGAACGCATGCGCTCAAACTTGGTCTGCATGTCACCATGACCTACCCTGACACAAACCAAAAGGAATTCACCATGGTCAACCCCCTCTCACTACAGGTCAATGCCCTAGACCGCACGGGCCCGATAGATAGGTGCATCGTGGGCCTAATGCTTCTGTCTGTGATGCCAGATCTAGTTGTTGACGACAGCAGCCACAGCGATCACCCAAATCCAGGTGAGCTTCGCCGGCCGAAGCCACTCGCGACGACGAGACGAGGAAGGGGATGGGTGGGGAAAGTGACAATGCTAGCTTTTTGTAGCCGAGTCGCCAGGGCCCATGGAGGGCGACGCGTGGGTCACAAGTCATCCAACCCATTTTCATTCGCTTTTCACTAAAATCAAGATCGATCGTACATTGATCTTTTCAATACTTTTAATTGCTTTTAAGCACCGATTCGTGCAGTTGTTTTAGTATGATTTCTGCAGCAACGCATGTCGCATTGACTAATTTGAGATGAAGGAGGAGCCTTAGCTTATCGCCACTAGCTATATCGAAATGGTGCGCGCATCCACATGATGCATCTTTCATATGCTTTTTCTGGTGCCATGTATATAATTGAACAAGTTTATATAGTCAACACCAATTGTAAATACCTACCTAATGGAACGATCCATCGGCCGAGATGAATTTCACGTTCCAACTTGGGTTTGCCCCACATCAATCCAGATCAGCATTCAAATCGTTGGATGGCGCATACCAATCATCTTACAATACTAGCACTGACCAGTGCCACTCGATCGTGTCTTCTGAAAATCTGAAATGTTCTTCTCTAAATCAGTAACATGCACAGAAGGTAGCATACGTGTGATGCGACTAAGAGGTGGTAGTGGGTACCAAAATTAGCTGTCAATTGGTTGAGCAAAAATATAGTCGGGCGACTTGAAGGTAACTCCGCATTGACCAGTGCAACTCAACCACGTCTTTCTGAAAATCTGAAATGTTCTTCTCTAAATCAGTAACGTGCACAGAAGGTAGCATACATGTGGTGCGACTAAGAGGTAGTAGTGGGTACCGAAAATAGCTATCAATTGATTGAGCAACAATAGAGCCGGGCGACTTCAAGGTAACTTCGCATTGACTAATGCAACTCGACCGCGTCTTTCTGAAAATCTGAAATGTTCTTCTCTAAATCAGTAACGTGCACAGAAGGTAGCATACATGTGGTGCGACCAAGATGTAGTAGTGGGTACCGAAAATAGCTATCAATTGATTGAGCAACAATAGAGCCGGGCGACTTCAAGGTAACTTCGCATTGACTAATGCAACTCGACCGCGTCTTTCTGAAAATCTGAAATGTTCTTCTCTAAATCAGTAACGTGCACAGAAGGTAGCATACGTATGATGTGACCAAGATGTAGTAGTGGGTACCGAAATTAGCTGTCAATTGGTTGAACAACAATAGAGCCGGGCGACTTGAAGGTAACTTCGTATAACCTCGGACAGAGTGACGAATGTTAGGAACGTCACCAAGCATTGGTTGGCTGGTTGCAACTAGTTTGTCATCTTGGGAAATTACTTTGACGTGAAGCTTTGAGTAGAGACTCGACCTTCTCAAACTTGTGAACGTCAGGGCATGCTGAGTGGTTGAGTGAAAGTTGACATATTACGAATTGACATGTCTGACGTAGCTCAACTAGGAGTGTTTCATAATGTTTTGTCCAGCATACCGCGTACGGAATGGTTCAACATTTTCGTTTGGGGTACATGCCATATATAGGTCTCATGCTACAGGAAAATCACACGTAAGGCCGCATGCATCTTTCTGATGGAGAGACTGGGTGCATTCCCCTTTTCTAAAAAAAAGGAAGATCACGCGTCCCAGTGTAGCGTATGCCTAGTTCAAAAACACGGGTTCTCGGTTTACATTCAGGTAAGACGAGTAAGAAACAAGAAACTCACGCCAAACCTATGGTACCCAGCTTATGTCTAAGTATAAGCCTAGTGGGTCCACAAATAAGTTCTCGGTTTACATCTACGTAAAAAGTATTACGAAACTTATGTAGAAGCTTATGTGGCCTAATTTGGTTGGGAGTAAGAACGGGCCAGGCCACCGCCTGAAAATCAGGGGGGGCTGATTAGTTTATAGGAGGGAAAGTTACGTAACATTAAGTAAAAGCTTACATAGGTGTAGCATTTTTGGTTTACAAAAAGCCCTCGGCATATCACAAGAAGGTATTCAACTTACATCCAATTCTCGGCAACGATCGTGGTCATGTGTCGATCACGGAGGCTGCAGACGACAACATCACAGAGCTAGCTATAAACCGAGCACCCGATAAACGACACTCGGCAAACAGTGTCCTATTTTTTTCATAACCTATTTGTTTATGTAAAAAATAGTTTTACTACGGTCCATTGTATTTATATTTACTAATTCAATTTTATTTATTTTCCTTTTTCTCACCCATTTATCTAAGTTAGTTTCACCGCCCTTCCGATGCGTCAATTTTGCTGTATCTCTAATTAATTATCACCATTTTGCCACTTTAAAGTTATTGCATTGTGCTCTTGACACACCCCTAGTGTATCCATATTAGAATCACATGCAAAAGGACAAAATTTTCCAAACCGACGGGAGGAAATCCTATGAACGCATGCAATTCTAAGGATGGAAGGTCTGTGACTTAGAGTGTTGGTCCCCCACTTCCACCCGATGGTGTACCCCGTCTCGCTGCAGATCAACGCCCTAGACCGCGTGGGCATGACGGATGAGCTTGTCGTACAAAACTGCGCGATGTAGGGTCAGAACACAACCCCACCTACATGTGGCACAAATATATGTATGAAAGAGTGGTTTCATGTTTAACCCAAGGCACAACTTTGATGTGGCACCTGCCTCACAAACCAGACAGTCTGACGGAAAGGTTCAGGACGTAGAATGCTGGTTCCCCCAATTCGTGCCGACAGGAGGGAATGTTGTCAATGCATGCGCTCAAACTTGGTTTGGCACTATTACTTATCCTAACACAATTTCCATGGTGTACCCCTCTCACTACCGTTCAAAGCACTAGACCGCGTGGGCCTGACGGATTAGTGTGTCATCCAAAACTGCGCAAGGGAGGGTCAGAATACACCTCCACATGCATGTGGCCCAAATATATGTATGAAGAGGTGGTTTCATGTTTAAATACCCAAGGCATAACTTTAGTGTGGCAGCTGGCTCACAAACTGGACAGTCCAGCGGAAAGGTTTAGGACGTAGAATGTTGGTCCCCCACTTTAAGCCGACGTAATTAATCTTGTGAATGCATGCGCTCAAACTTGATCTTCTGAAATATTCTTCTCCAGATTAACGTGCACGGAAGGTAGCATGTGGTGGGATAAAAGCGGTATAATAGCAACTTATGTACCGAAATAAGCTGTCAATTGGTTGAGCAACAAGAGGGCCCGGCTGTATACACCTTGTTGACATTGGTCCTCCCCATTGACCAAATGCCACACACTGTGGCCAAGGGTCGTATCATCTCTGGCCGAGTGACCAACCAAACCATGTACACAAGGCTCCATGTAACATATCTTAACACCGGCAGGTATAATGCCCTAAACCTTTTTTTGGGGGAATAATGCCCTAAACCTTGTTGAAAATACTCCTTCCAAGTGGCGAACGATAGCAAACGTCACCGAGCGGGGCACGCTGCAACTAGTGCGTCATCTCGGGACATTATTTAACGTGAAGCTTTGAATAGAGTTAGTGACTCGACCTGCTCTAACTTGGTAACGACGTGGCATGCTGAGTCGTTTTTCGACTGTTGACATTGCAAATTGACAAGTCTGAATCAGTAGCTCGATCAAACTAGGAGTGTTTCATAATGTTTTGTCCAACTTTGTTCCAGCATACCGTGTATGGAATAGTTCAACATTTTCGTTTGGGTACAGGTCTACAGGCTATATATAGATCTCAACCCTTGGGAAGGTATAACGTCCCAACCACAAGACAAGCCAACATCTGGAGCTCCCCATCGGTACACGGCACTGCAAGCAGGATAGGCTTCTACAGGTAAACTACCGTTTATTTTTTTGTTTTCTACAAATCTTCTCAAGATAGTGCACTAATGTGCTCCTCCCAGATCACATATTGCTAGCTATAATTCAACGGCCTGCCTCTTATCGTATTAAGGTTCATGATGCTTTTGACCGCACTGGCCACAACTTACACAAGCAACCTGAGAAGATAGGATTGCTAACAATCTAGTGCACACCATGAAGATTGTCCACCATAGACGTTGAGTTGCTTCGGCTGATTCAGCATATTATAATTCTACTTGTACTATCCCACGAGGTTTATCCAACCAAGGCAGAAGTAAGGCTGTTACCCAATCTGAGTGGGCTCAAACCTTGGTAAAATCGTGTCTAGAGACCTACTAATCTGAGGTTATGTCCCACCCCACTAGAAGTCATCGATGAAATTATCCTCCACACTAAAGAATACTAATGTTTGTTACTAGCCATCCATATGCTATTAGTTAAACTTAAAAGGTCAAAATACCTGGTACCTAATTCTCTACTATTTTCTGACAATGCAGTTAAAATGACAAGGGAAGCTATGAATTACAATGATCTGGAGCACATGTTGCATCAAGATGCGGAGCCAAGGATGATAAATTTTTTACTTTTGAAAGAAATCACAAATAATTTCTCCGAGGAGAGAAAGATTGGTAGTGGTGGGTTCGGAGATGTTTACATGGTATAGTTAACATTTGTTTGTACCAGTGTTACAGCTTATTCAGTTGTAAGCTCCGGTTTACCCCAAAACTTATCTCCAATTGTCCATACTAACAGACAAAGTTATAATATATACAGGGAGTGCTTTCTAGTCAGATTATTGTTGCAGTGAAAAGGCTTTTCAGACACAATGCCCATGAAGACAGGCCATTTCAGAAGGAAGTTGAATGTCTCATGACGGTCCGGCACAGAAATATAGCACGGCTTCTTGGTTATTGTGCTTCATACAAAGGGGAAATGTTGCCCAAAGATGGCAGACTTGTTTTAGCAAACAACCATGAAAAGCTGCTCTGTTTCGAGTATCTGTCTAATGGAAACCTTCTAAATCAACTGAAAGGTACGATAAATGCAACACATGTGACACACCTACTTTATCTCATGGATTTTCTTCACTTTTATGGATGGTTGTGGCTTAGACGAAGTACACCATGTGAACACCAAGTTTTTATATTTGTTCTCTGGTTAGTGTCTGTTACTGTTACAGCAAGCTTTGAGTAGAAATCATTCATATCTGAATATGTTGCTAAGCTTTCCGAGTGGTTGCTCCTCCATCTCACAGATGCATCTTGCGGACCTGAGTGGCACACACGTTATCTGATGATAAAAGGAATATGTCATGGTTTGAATCATCTCCACGAGAGGCATATTATTCATTTAGATCTGAAACCAGAAAATATACTACTTGATAGTGACATGTCGCCAAAAATCGTGGATTTTGGCTTGTCAAGACTGTTGGGTGAAGAAAGCCAAACCAGCACCCAAAATGTAATTGGATCACCGTAAGTCAATCCTTTTCTTTGCTGTATCACCAGTATTTTATTTGTTTACTTCTAGTTTTCATGATTAAGATGTTGCAGGATTGACCAACGTACAAATAAATTATAATGCAGGGGATATATGGCTCCCGAGTACTGGCGTGGAATAATCACTTTTCCGTGTGACATATACAGTTTGGGTGTAATACTCAAGGAGATGGTGACGGGACACACGAGCTCACACACCATTGAGAATGTAAGGACTTGAATACCCCGTCCCCCCTTGCTTGAGTTCATTTTGATAGGCCTTTCAGAGGTCATGGCCTTTTTTTGTTTATGTGTGTGCTTCACTGTTGGTTGTTTGCATTCTAGTCATGGAGATGCTAGGTGTATGTTCATGCTACTTGTATTCTCTTGATTCAGATATTACAAGTCAATAAATATACCTTTTATCAAGGAAAAAACAGCTCTGCCCAAGCCTTCAGGGGTGGACCTTGGCTTCAGCTGAAAACCTAAATTCAAATAGTATTTCATCACATTTTGAGGAAAAAACTCACATTCTTGGAATTATAAGTTTCTTCACTCTGACAAGCCCCTTTAAAAAAATATGTCCTGGTTCCCATGTCGCCTTAAATCATCATCTCATACAACATCACATATTTTTCAATAGCGAGAGATGCGACAATCTAGATGGCCTTTGTCTAATTGAATCCTATAGTTCTCTTGCTAGCGCACCTAAAAATCATAGTTAATCCTAGAGGGTATGTATTCCTAGTACAATGAAATTAGCATAGTTTTTGTTTTCTAGCAAAGGAGGTCACTAGGATAATAGTTTCTGTAATAAAGGTTTCCGTTTCATTTAATTTGACTCCTAAACTTGATACTTGATTGAGTGTGAATGTGACTTGTTTTATACTTTGAAGTGATTTTCCTGGATGACTCGATGCATGAAAAAACAAAGCATAACTGTGTTGGTGTGGCTTGCAATGAAAATTTGTGGTTCATATATACAACTACGTATGCCCTCATCATTCATAGAACTACGTTTTTATATAATTCGCAGGAACTAGAAAGTTGGGCTCTCAGGTTGGGTACATCCAGGGTGAACACAACACTGGAACAAGTGAGATTATGCCTTGAGATAGCAGAGGAGTGTGTGAGCTTTAATCCCGAAAGGAGGCCTGTTATGCAGGATATCATTCGACGTCTTAATGAGACAGAAACTTTAGAATTCTCTACTGAAAATGCTGCAAGTACTACAGCGGTGAGGGCTGGTATCTTATCATATCTTGTGTATATGTTATTAGCGGATGCTAATTCACAATCAATAGCGTGAGAGTTCCCTTGTGGTTGCTTCTGACACCAGTCAGATGCGAAGCTCAGGCTTCCATAAAGTTTGAGCATACACTTTGACAATCTGGATTCGAAATTATTAGAAGCACTATGAAAATTTTGAACATGAACTTCCACCATCCACACCAACTTTAGAAAGTTAGATTTCAACATATTTTGCAACTACTTTTAAAAGATTAGAATCCTGGAAAATCAAAGTTGAGCATTCATAATATGAACCTAGACATCCCATGATTTCCAAACCAACTTAGTCTTTTGGAAATACTTAGTTGAGCTTTTGTACTTCAATTTATCCATATACGGCCTATATCTGAAATATCTGATGCAAACCAAAGACAATCAACACAAAAGATTTATGTACTTGGTCGTATGTGTACTATGTTTGGCACTAATGCTTAAATTTTTTATTGAGGAACACAGAGTCGTCCTTTGTCGCTGGGGAGAAACGCCATCATGCTATCAACAAGATCATTAACTATTGCGTGGGGACATGATGAAAAATACTGGAGATGGACTTCACGCCCCGACTCCAGGTTTGCACCATCTTTGAAACCAAGACCAAAATCAATAGTACTAATTAACAATCTTTGAACAGTTTATATCTTTATTAAAACCTGATGCAACATTATTCTTTTGTTCTGCATGCTACAAGGTTTGGCGAATGCGCAGAACTCATAAGTGTGTACTATCTCATGGTATCTCGGAAGATCGCACCCATCGACCTGCCCGCCGCGGCCACAAGCTACACGGCTTACCTCGTGTACAAGCGGGCTGGCAACACCCTGGAAGGCACCGTGCAGAAAGCGAGCACGCTCCATTTCGACAATATCATTGCCAGCAGCAAGGTTAGCCTTCACCCCAAAGAGGGTGGGCCAAGTAGTGCCCATGGTGTCACCTACCCCGTCACTAGGGGCGATGGCTGGCTGGAGCTCAGGCTGGGGGAGTTCTCTAATGAGAAACCGGTGACTGTACAGCTCCTCCATGAGGACCCCAACAAAGAGATGAGCGGCCTCATCATTGATGGCATGGAGATCAGGAGGAGGCCCTAATGTAATGCATCCACAGCACAAGATTGATCGTGTGCCACCTCTACTGTAATCCACGAACTGAATAATTAAGCCTAGCCAGCTAGGCAACCCTGCATCGACTGTGTTATGTTGAAATGTCAAGTGAACTAGCAAATGTGGCCCGCGTAGTTTGCGTGGGTACACTTCTTAATTTTGATTATGTGATTTCAATGAATGGTTTGCAATGTCTAATTATACATTGAGGATTTCCGGCAAAGGAGTTTTAATTTTTGTTCCCTATATACTCCCTCCGTTCCTAAATATAAGTCTTTGTAAAAATTTCATTACGAACTACATACGGATGTATGTAGATGCATTTTAAGTGTGGATTCATTCATTCTGCTCCGTATGTAGTCCACCTAGTAGAATCACTACAAAGACTTACATTTGGGAGTACATAACACCTATACAGTGTGAATTTATGTTTTTTTTCTTCACGGTTTATTATTTTTCTTTTGTCTGTCCCATGAACGCTACTGAAGGAGCATTCCTTTTGCGGATTCTTACAGTTTATTCTGTTAGAAATATTGTAACAGAATTTCTTGCGGATTTTTCTTTTGTCTGTCCCATCAACGAAGTCATTGTAACTTCCATCTCCGATGTCTTGGACTGGGCGTTCCGGCTCAACCACAACTGTCGAGGGGCCCTGCTGGCCTGGAAGCCTTTTTTGCTCTCCTTAGGCCTCTTAGGGTTTGTGTCCTACTCAGAAAGGCGAGACGGCGGTGGCTCCCTGAAGATGGAATAAAGGTCTCCCCGCCTAGCCCTTGTTCCGGTGATGCGTCTAGCATCATCGGTGGGCGTGTGGAGGTGTGTCTCCGGCGGATCTGTCTTTGGTGGATTTGCTCGGATCTGTTCGTCATTCGTCTTCGTTCGTGTGTCTTCAAGTTGGATTCTTTTGATCTACACCATTCATCTACGGCGGTTGCTGTTCTGGTGCGTTGGTTCTATGGGGCCTTAGCACGACGACTTCCCGACTGTCTACTACAACAACGTTTGCCCCGCTCCGGCAAGGGAGGGGCGATGACAGCGGCGCGCCTTCGCCTCGCTTCAGTGCTTGTAGTCATCGCTAGGTGGTCTACGGATCTGGATGTAATTTTTATTATTTCTAGTGTTCGTTGTACCATGGTTGAAGATGAATAGATTGAAAGTTTTCCTTAAAAAAAAAACTCTGCTCCTGAGGATTTTGGCTGCTGTCACCCATTTTGAGTAATATAAATTTAGGTGGGGCGTCTTGCCTGCTGTAAATTTGTTCTCCCTGTAATAATCGATAAAACAGCGTAATGCATCATGTGGCTATACCAGCAAGTGCAAACATAAATCTGTGAGTACTGAAATGAGGAAAGTTTGATTTATTTTTTAACCCTGATTGGCTGTTAGTACAATTATAACAGATAGAAGCAGATGCTTTGTGTACAGATATGTCTTCATCTGTAGTTGTTCAACCCTCCAACAAAAATCCAGTTTTTCATCAGATCCATTTGGCATTGTCGTTTCTTTCACCTAAACCGTTTAGCTTTTCCTAGTTATGAATATAACAATATGTTCGTGACAACACTAGGGTTGTGATAGACACATGTTTAGGAATTAAACAAAGACTCTGCTAAGAACCAGATTTCACAAAGTAGCCCACAGCAGGTGCAAAACTGGCACGGACCGAACCATCCATCTCTAACTGAACACAAACTCGATTCCAGTTTCCAAACCATAGATCACAAAGGAGGTGAAGTTGTAACTCAGAGTTTCAGATACAGTACATTATACGAACAATCTGTCAAACACTAGTAGAAAAAGGGTCAAACGTGAAGCACATTAGTGCCGGTTTGAATTTGAGCCGGCACTAATGTGTATAATGTGTACATTAGTGCCGGTTCGAACGGATTTACATTAATGCCGGTTCGTGTTGAACCTTTAGTACCGGTTCATGGCATGAACCGGTACTAAAGATGGTGGCATTTGGCGTCGGCCGGGGCCCCACGATCACCTTTAGTACCGGTTCGTGCCATGAACCGGTACTAAAGGGGTTTGAGGCATTAGTACCGGTTCGTCGCACGAACCGGTACTAAAGGTCCCATTTTCAAACTCTACACCCCCCCCCCCCCCCCGCGATCGCCTTTTCAGTTTTGTAAAAAGCAAAAGAAAATGATAAAAACTTCAAAAATTAAAATCCTTCGAGATGTAGTTATGTTACTACATGTACTAGTTAGGAAAATTTAAAAACTTAAATTTGGACATGTTTTGCAAAAAGTGTCGGGAAAATGTAAAAACGGCTATAACTTTTGCATACGATGTCAGAAAAAAACGTATAATATATCAAAATGTTCAGCACGAAAATCCGCATCCGATGGCAACCGCCTACGGCCTGTTTGGAATTTTTTAGAAACCTCAAATTCCAAAAGGAAAAAAAGATATGGTCAAATTTCAGTTTTTAAAAAAAAATTGGTTAAATCTGGTCAAACTACTTAATCAAGAAGTATTAATGTTACTACATAATTATTCAAGAATATTAGTGTTACTAAATAATTATTTCAATTTTTTGAACTTTGGTCAAATCTGGCCAAACTATGTTCAAACTATGGTCAAACTTATTCAAGAAATATTAGCGTTACTAAATAATTACTGTTTTTTAGAATAATAGTTTCAAAAACTCAAACGGTGAAATGTGTGACTTCATGCTCAAGCTAAACTCCTGAGGGTTAATAGGATTGACATCTTACTATTGTCAGGAAAACAACAAGTGCAGACTCGTAAACGAAGGAGAATAGAACCCGAAAATTAAGCGTGCTCGGGCTGGAGTAGTGAGAGGGATGGGTGACCGGTTGGAAAGTTAGATGATTATTTGGAATGAGTGATCCACACTTGAGCAGTTAAGAGAGGTGATTAGAGACTAAATCATCAAATAATTCAGAAAAATTAAAAATCGAAAAAAAATCAAAAAAAATTCCAAAATTTTCAAAAAAAAACCTTTAGTACCGGTTGGTAACACCAACCGGTACTAAAGGTCCCCGATACCAGGGCGCGAGCTCACGCCACGTGGTGGCACTTTAGCGCCGGTTCGTGCCGAACCGGTACTAAAGGGGGGGGGGGGGGCTTTAGTGCCGGTTATGGAACCGGCACTAAAGGCCGTTACGAACCGGCGCTAAAGCTCCGTTTTCTACTAGTGAAATGCAGTACATAAAATGCTCCACACCATGCATCGCTCTCAAAACCAAAACAAAAAACTAACATCACATGGTGCATCACTCAAAACAGATAAGCTAACATCACAGTAATTAAATACAAAGCAGAGTATTTATTTTGTATGTAAGTATGGTAAACATGGTCTACCTTTACTGTTGTTGCTTGAGAGAGAGGAGCGTCTTGAAGATGCCCACTAGAACACCAACCACGGTGAAGATTGTGACAATGGTTTTGAAGTTGTTGAAGATGAACTTGTGCACCTTGATCCACACCCACCTGTGGACCTTGTAGCTCTCAATGTATTTCAAGATGCGGACGTGTGAGGGGCCGACGAGCAGGTGCTTGGTGAGGCTCTTGAAGAAGTCGAGCATCTCTTTATTTGTGAGTTCTCCTTGCACAAGATGCTTCGTTCGTAGCTCGTGCACATCCTCCTCTCGGTACATGAGCATCGAAAGCAGGGCAAGGTACGAGCAGACGGCCGTCCTTTCATCATCATGTAGATCTCCTGAGCTCGTGCATACCTCTAAAGCCGCCATGTTTACAAGCCAAGATGCTCTTGCACTGTTCAACATCAGTGGGGTCAGGAAAAGCTCACCAAAGAGGTGTCCTTTCCTGATGCCGATTTCTGTGAAAATTCCTTTCTTGCTGGCTTTCAGCCTGATGCCGATTTCTGCAAGCTCGATGGCACTTGAAGATTCTGAAATTAAATTGAGTCTTTTCCTGAACTTGATGCCAATCAGCCGGACTGTCAAACGGGTCAAGGTTGAAAACACATGAATAATGCAGGCTATCTTGTTGGTGATCTTGCTGGCTATTTTGGCCTTTTTGTTGACTTTGATGTCCATGTTGATGCTTGTTTTGTAAAACCGGAGTAAACCAAGGAGATGAGGCGGGCTGTACTGTCCATCCAAGTCTGAATGGATATCTTCTGGTCTGCTAAGACGGTTTGTGAGATAATCCCCAGCTTTTGAAATCGTCTCCTTAAATTGTACGGACAAGGATCTAAAGTTCAGGAGGGTTTCCAGAATCAACCAGGGTAGCTGGTTCTCAAGCAGCATTACATCATTACTGATATGCTGTGAGTTGGAGTGAAAAACGTGTAGCAATTCTGGGCATGGACGCAGCTCCATGTTAGCAGCAAAAAGACTAAACTCCGCCAAGAACATCATAGCTGCAAAGTCAGCATGACTGATACCTGCCACCGCGTCATCGGCATAGAGGCAGCGGGCCTTGTCTGCAACATTGACGAGAGCCCCATAGATCTCCTGAAGCGAGTGGCCTGACCCACTAACAAAGTGGTAGGCAGCCATGTGCTTCACCTTCTCCATCTGACGGAGGTGGGGTGAGCCATGGTGGTAAGGGCCCATGGCCACGATCCTTGGCACGATGTACTGGCTGCCCAGACCGCGTAGGCTTGCAGGAAACCTATGCATCTTCTCTTCTCTCTTGTCGAAATCGACCTTAAACTCTTCTGCTACTTTCTTCATATACTCTTCCTCAACTTGCTGGCGGCTACAGCTAGGAATGTTACGCACCTCGGTGATCTCAGAGGAAAAAGTATCCCTGAATTCTTCAGTTGCTTGCTTCAAGTACTCCTCCACCGGAGCAGGTACTGCTGCAGAATTCATGGTCTCCCCGGGAGAGTCAGCCTACTACTCTTTGACTGCTTTATGCAACTCCAATTACTTCTCAGCCGGAGCCACCACTTGTTCAACGGCGTCAACCTCAAATCAGCCGGTTGGACAGGCAAGTTGCCGTTGTGAGTACCGGAGATATCTGCTATCTAGCTTATCTCACTGGATGCTGGATTGCTAGAAAGTCAGAGTTGTTAAACCAATAAAAATAAAACGTGTAGAAAATTGTGTCGCTAAAGGTAGGTAGCACGGTATCCAATTTGAAAAACAAAACTGCAGACGGACGAAGTGGCAGACTGAGTGCCGAGATGCTGCCTCAGCTGTCCTGTCTTGTGTACATTGTGAGGCTTCCTAAGACATCGACGTTTCAGCTGAAAAGGAACGGTATATGTTTACAGTTAAATCAATGTATCTTGATGTTATCAATTCTAGCTCCATTCCTAGCTCTAAACATGTTTGGAAAGTCAAGGTTCCTTTGAAAATTAAAATGTTTATGTGGTTTGTGCATAAACAAGTCATCTTAACTAAAGACAATCTGGCAGAGCGTAACTGGACAGGACCTACTAGGTATAGCTTTTGTGATCGGGATGAAACTATCAAACACCTCTTTCTGGATTGCCCGTTGGCTAAGGTTCTATGGCGAGCGGTGCACATAGCTTTTAACATCACTCCTCCGAGTTCTATCAGCTTGTTATTCGGAACGTGGCTTCACGGGATTGAATCCACAACAGTGAATCTACAACAGTGAGCCACCGCGTCATCAGCCGCAAACTCTGCGGGCCTTGTCTGCAACCTTGACGACAGCCTCATAGATCTCCTCAAGCGAGTGGCCTGACCCGTTAACGAAGAGGTAGGCGGCCACGTGCTTCACCTTCTCCATCTGACGGAGGTGGGGTGAGTCATGGTGGTAAGGGCCCATGGCCACGATCCTTGGCACGTTGTACTGGCTGCCCAGACCGCGTAGGCTTGCAAGAAACCTATGCATCTTCTCTTCTCTTTTGTCGAAATCGACCTTGAACTCTTCTGCTACTTTCTTCAAATACTCCTTCTCAACCGGAGCCAGTGCTACTTCTGGAAAGTTCATGCTACAGCTAGGAATGTCACGCACCTCTGTGATCTCAGAGGATAAAATAGCCCTGGATTCTTCAGTTGCTTGCTTCAAGTACTCCTCGTCAACCACCGGAGCAGCTACTGCTTCTGCAGAATTCATGGTCTCTCCCAGAGAGTCGGCTTGCCGGATGCTACTGAGGCAGGCGTGAGGAGAAATCAGCCTACTACTCTTTGACTGCTTTCTGCAACTCCAAGTACTGCTCACCCGGAGCCCCTACTAGTTCAACTGCCCCAACCACAAATCAGCCGGAGATATCTGCCATATATTTCAGTGGATGCTGGATTGCTAGAAAATCAGAG
Source organism: Aegilops bicornis (assembly GCA_021605145.1). Lineage (NCBI taxonomy): Eukaryota > Viridiplantae > Streptophyta > Magnoliopsida > Poales > Poaceae > Aegilops > Aegilops bicornis. The sequence goes on from CM038674.1 coordinate 655,169,699, forward strand.
TCGTGAAACCAATGAAAATAAAAGCTGTAGAAAATTGTGTCGCTAAAGGTATCACGGTATCCAATTTGAAAAACAAAACTGCAGGCGGACGAAGTGGCAGACTGAGTGCCGAGATGCCGCCTCAGCTGTCCTGTCTTTAGCTGGTCCTCATCAATATGGTGAGCTCACCCGTGCCGACGACCCTTTCGTGTTTTTCTTATGTGAAGATAGTATGGTGTTTTGCGCGACATGCATCAATGGTGTGCGGAGTAGATATGTAAACTGTTATAGCCGGCTAAATGCTAATCCATACCCTGTAGTTTTGGTTTACATGTATGTTAGTGTATCTGAAGATAGTGGGTACTGTACTTGCTAAGACGATTGGTGGAGGGTCTCTGCGAATGGGATTAGCTTTTCCACTAGGAGACAGTGGATATTCTGAATCCGATCAGCCATTCTGTAGCCAGTCCCCATGATCAACATGGTAATTCTCAGTTATTTATGGGAAGACAAGCTTAAGACAGCAACCAACCACCCTTTTTGCTTACAGAATTGCTGATTCTCAGGTTGTTGTCCGAAGACATTATGTTATTTTGTGCCTCTTGCATCAATGGTTATGTGGCCGGATTAGATATAATTTTTGCTTGAGCCTGGTTGCTAATCCCTACCCTGCAGTGTTAGTTTATCTGGAGATAGAGAAGAAGTTTTTTCCAAAATTGGACGGATTCCATGGAATTTCAGTACAAGGATGCACGGTAAATACTGCTTACTCAGGTCAGTCAGACGAGTGGCCAGCCAGGCCGGAGCCTCCTCCCGCAAGGGCGCGCGTCACCGTCCGGTTCCGCTATCGGCTCTATGTTGTGCGACACACTACCGGAAAACGGCCCTACACCGACGGCTAAATCAATGCCGACGGCTGCCGTCGGCCTACATGGAGCTATGCCGACAGCCACGCCGACAGCCACGTCCAGGCCGTCGGCTTATCTTGGCCGTCGGGCTACCCCGATCTAAGCCGACGGAAGCCGTCAGCACAGATCGGCCGTCGACCTAGCTGCCAGGAGACACCAGAGGACGACACGTGGCAGGGCCATGCCTACGTGGCGTTCCGTGAATCGTCAGCGCTTTTGACGGCGCCATCCGTTGCCGTCAGGCGAAGAACACTGCCGACGGCTAAACTATGTCGACGGCTGACGCTCGGCCGTCGGCATAGGACCCTAAGCCGACGGCTATACTATGCCGATGGTCTGACAAGACTACGCTGACGTGATTTACGCCGACGGGATATGCCGACGGCCCGTGGCCGTCGGCATAGGTCGCGAGTCCGGTAGTGACATTGCCCGTCATGGCAACGAAGGGCAGCGACGTCGCCATAGTCTTCCTCCTGTGACGTGCCCTAGCCTATCGTGGCGCCATCCATCACCGGCCGCCGGCAGCGATGGGGAGGAGGATTGTGACTTGTGAGGCTGTTGTGGTGGCGTGTACAGATTGAAGCGGCCTGCTTTTTGGGCGCTTCGGTAGTTGATTTTGGAGGCATACATAACTGACCCAGCCATACTGAAAACATATGCAGCTCGAGAGGCACTGGCTTCGCCAGAAAATTAATATTGATCTACAAATACTTCACATTGCTTCAGATTCTGAAGGCACTAGTAGGAAAAAGCCTAATACCGGCGTCCCGAGCGTGGGACCTCGAAGGGAGGAAGGGGCACCGTGTCGCCGAAGATGGTGTGGATCGTGTCGAAGCGACCGTCGAGTCCATGGAGGAACTGCATGGTGAGATCATCAGCAGATACCTTGTGGCCAGTGTCGGCGAGACGGTCGGCAAGCGCCTTGAGGCTCCGGGCATAGTCGTTGACAGTGAGGATATCGTTTCCTTACCTAGTAAGTATATGTATACTTTTACCTTTTTTCGAAAAGGGGATATCCCCGGCCTCTGCATCAGAACAATGCATACGGCCACCTTTATTAGTAAGCAAATAAGTTCGACAAGTTGTGCCCAACTCCGGCGATGGAGGGCTGATGACGGCGGCGCGCCTTCGGCTCGCTCCAGTGCTTGTAGTCGTCGCTAGGTGGTCTACGGATCTGGATGTAATTTTTATTTCTGGTGTTCGTTGTACTACCATGATTGAAGATGAATGGATTGGAAGTTTTTCCGCAAAAAAAAAAGTTCGACAGAGGTCTTAAAGTCCCAAAAAAGAACAAAAGATGCTCGTAAAGAGCTAAAGAACAAAAATAAAGCCACAACCGGCTGGCAAAAGAAAGATAGGAAAACTAATTGCCTATCCTATTACATGACCGCCATCCAAATTGGTTGAAAATAGCCCGTGCTACCATCTCCCATCGGATAGATCCAGTAACCAAACGCTCCCTGGCCTCCATCGAAGTGAGTAGCGACCACATACGGATCAACGTATTGGCTCGGAATATAACCTGCAAAAAATGAGTATTTGTTATTCCGTTAAAAGCCAAATCATTTTTACCCATGATATGCTTCTGGGCAGTTTCATCGTATATGTTTTGTAGCTCATGCATTGCTACTTTTTCACGAGCATGGATCTGTTACAATAGGATGAAACGGAATATGAGGTTGTGTGATGTAAATGTCAATATACTTCCTCCGTTCCTTTATACAAGATGTATTTGTTTTATCAAAAGTCAAACAAGTGCATGCTTGACCAAGTTTTTAGAAAAATATATCAATATCCATGATAAAGAATTTATATCATTTGATCCATCATGAAAAGTAGTTTCATATTTTATTTGTTAGGTATTGCAGATGTTGTTATTTTATTCTATAATATTGATCAAACATTTAAATGGTTGACTTGCACAGAAACCAATACACCTTATATTCTGAAACGGAGGGAGTATATCACAGGCTCACAACTTGGGCTTTTGAGCGATCTTGGAAGGTAAACACGGAACATAAGAACTCGATTGATGTCTCTATAGTCTGAAACTCAATGTGACCATAATTAATTTCCTTCTGCCAAATTCCTTTCATTCCCATATATAATAAGTTTCTTTTTACCCATGTTCAGTGCTCAATTCAAGTATGCTCACCAAGGGATACCTAACTTTTTTGACATTTTGGTGCAAAGTAGCTTAATTTGCCTCTCCTATTGTTTTCTTCAGAATTAGATGTTGAAAATGTTGTTGAAACTCTATTTGATTTTTGATGCATGCTTAGTTGTTATTATTCATCAACAACGAAAGAGTTGATAAAATTCAAGTTTAGTTCTCAATTCTTTTTGGTTCATTTAAAGATTTGTATTCCCAGGTCGACGGAGGTCCAACCGCACCCTTCTTTAAAACAATAGAGTTTGGAGTCCCATGTGCTAGAATTTCATACCGTTTAATTGAATTATAGAAAAGAAGAAGCTATGTTTATCTATGACATTAAGCAAATGTTTATCTGCCGGGTTTATAAGAAGAAATCTTTAGCTACAACATTAAAACTAACCCAATCTTTAGCTACAACAATTAATGCTTCCCTATCTTTCGCTACAACATTTAAAACTAGGCATGACATTTAAGACTTCCCTATCTTTAGCTACAACATTTAAGACTAGACGATAAAGTCACTAGCTATGTTTGGCAATGGAAATATACAACAATTTGGATAACCATTCAATTACTGTTTGTTACTGATGAGTAATTACATTACTAGTTACAGTTCTGCTATATATATGGACCTGGGCAAGTAATGGATACATATCAAAACCCAGTGAATTGCTCACACAATGGGGAAGCACATCAAGCACAATGCTCAACTTTTTGTCTTGCTTTCCATGGTTCTTCTAAGTTGCCTGGTTTCTTCAGTCGTACAAGGTAATGAACAATTGTAAATAATTATTTCATGAAATTTCAGTGTTCATCCTTATGTTTAAAGTTTGTTTCGTCAACCTTAAGTACTCACCCCTTGGAAAGATCTGGAGTGGTTTTCTACATAGGCATTATCTACATGTTCATATGCAAAATGAAATTACCTTCATGTCGAGATGATCTAATTTGTTTGATTTTCACTTCAGGACAGAGCATTGACGACAAGGGGAGTAGCACAACGGCTATACGGCCTAATGATGACCCCGACTGTGTGAGAGAGACGAAGTTGAAGTGGCCGCGGAAACGACAGTACTGCTGCAACTATTTTGCATATACTGGTCCATGCTACGATGACTATACTGTCTGCAAAGCCCATTGCCCGTGATTCAACACAATTCCCATGAATAGTTTTCATGTAATAAGGAAGAGATGATATGCAATAAGTTTTCCTATCAATATTTACTTTTCCAATTGCTCAAGTGAATAAAGATATGATTTTCTAAATTATTATGGTGCGTGTACATATCCCTATCAACTGTTTTATCAAAAATACATTTTTCGTGCAATGGAGACACACCGTTGGCACTACAGTGAAACGTAACAAAGGGTGGCCAGGATGGTGGTCCATGGACCACCCTAGAATTTTTTCACTGGCTCACTTGGATGTACTTGAGCCCAAGAAAGCCCAGAATAGGATTGTTTTTGTACAGATAAAGATGTGATTTCTAAATTATTATTGTCCTTGTACTTATCTATATGAACTATGTTTTTGAATAAATACTTTTTTGTGCAATGGAGACACACCGCTAGCACTTCAGTGCATCGGCGTAAACGAGGGGTGGCTAGGATGGTGGTCCATGGACCACCCTGGGATTTTTCCATTGGCTCACTTGGGTGCATATATAGTTGCGCGTCCCAAAAAAGTGAAAGCATGACTACAGTCCCTAGTTTCTGTTTTTTCCCTGGTTTATTTATTTATGTTTTTTTTGTTTCCCCTCTTTTTCGGTTCTTATTTTTCCTTTTTTTGGTTTTCCCCGGATTTCGGTATTTTCTCTGCTTGTTTTTTATTTCTGGTTTTCCCGGGGAAAAAAGTTCATCCAAATCTATTAAGGTGGAATCTAGTTTTGAATATCTCGATGTGAGAAACCCAATGGCGAAAACGATTCGTGATTTTGATGGACGGTTCGAGAGATAAAACGTTTTGAAAAAACAAATATTTAAAAGAAAAAAATCTCAGTTATGACAAGTGCTACTTGTCACCATAGAGAAGACGGGAGTGATATTTGCAATGGGTACCCTGTAACAGTGATTTCGTGAAATCCCGAATAGGATTCCCGGGGTAAAAGGTATTGACGGAAGAAACTGAGATGAAGATGGGCAAGGCCCAAATAAGAATGAGGCCTGCCTAAAAATGCCGGATGACCATTTTACATTTTCGAAAATATCACCATTTTGGCAGGAGTCGAGGAAAAAAAAAGCATATTGGCAGTCAGTAGACTGACCTAGTGTAACCGTACACAGACGATCGACTAGGTCTAGGCAAAAGGATGCAGTTTTACATGCATCTCACACCTACGTACAAATCTTGACGACCTATTTCAATTTGTACGCACACGCACAAGAAAAGAAAAACGGGATTAAGATCCGTTGATGCACGATCTATCTGCCAGAAAGAAGCTCACTCAGCTTGTCTACTAGTACATGCCGAAACAACAACACTGTCTTCTTCTTAAGGTAAAAAAAACCCTGTCTTCCTCCTACATGATCGACGGTAGGATGATGGTCACGGCCTTCATCTTCATCATCATCTTCTACCGTCCTCCAAGAAATGCCAGCCGCCTTCCCGACGAATTTCTCGGGCGTCCTTTTTGTTTCCCTGAAAACGTTCGATGATCAAGACATGCTTGCTGCTCTTGCTACTTCATTCTACTCTCACCAAGTCAATGTGTTGCATGTCGTACCATGATGAGGACCCTCTCAGCCCGCCACAAATGGGTACTGCACTCCCTTGAATCCCACTGAGCTTTCAGCATCCAGATCGAGCAAGCTCACCATTGTCCTAAAAAAAGAGTGCAGTGCTTATGCAGGCTTCTTGACCCTGAAAAGCAATTACATCACAATGTGACTGTATGTAATAGCAAGTGCAATCGTAGTTCGGTGGGTATTGAAAGTTTGATCTGTAGTTTTTTTTTAAACCTTGATCGGCTGTCAGTACATGTTATGGTGCTGCTAGAAGAAGGGCGTGAGAGGGCCGGCCGGAGGCCTTTCTGCCCACGGCTGGGCAAGATGGAAGGGATTTCCTTCTTAATTCTTGCTTGATTAGATTGATACATCTTCTCTTTTTATATAGAGAGGTTTACTTGACTCCCAAGCAAGGCTTACTTGACCCCTAAGCAAACGATCCTTATCTCTAATTAACCTTAAGACTAATGGGCCCATTAGGCCCATTATGTTCTAACAGTACAACTATAACAGGTCAAAACAGGCGCTTTGTGTACAAACATGACCTCAGTTTAATAGTTCAACCTAACAAAAATCCAGATTTTTATGAGAACACTAAGGTCCAGAACAGAGACCATCTCTATTTGGACACAAATTCGGGCCCAATTTTCAAACCATAGCTTACAAATGAGGTCAAACTGTAACTCATAATTTCAGATACAGTACATTGTGCCAATAATGTCACAAATGCACAACATACAACATCACACTATGCATCACTCTGGAAACAGAAAAGTAACATCACACCATCGTAATTAAGCACACAACAGAGTATATATAGTCCAACTTTACTGGTGTTGCTTGAGAGAGAGTAGCGTCTTGAAGATGCCCACTAGAACACCAACCACGGAGAAGACTGTGACAATGGTTTTCAAGTTGTTGTAGATGAACCTGTGCACCTTGATCCACATCCACCTCTTGACCTTGTACTTCTCAATGTTTCTCAAGATGTTGTAGTAGGAGCGGCAGAAGGGCAGGTGCATGCTAAGGCTCTTGAATAAGTCGAGAATCTCTTTGTTTGTGAGACTACCTTGCACAAAATGCTTCGTTCGCAGCTCGTGCACATCCTCCTCTCGGTCCATGAGCATTGAAAGGAGGGAGATGTACGAGCAGACGGCTGTCTCTTCATCACATTGTCGATCCCCAGAAATCCTGCATATCTCAAAAGCCATCATATTTACAAGCCGACATGCAGTTGTACTGTTTAGGCTTATCGGCGTTAGGAAAAGCTCGCCAAACAGAAGTCCTTTCCTGATGCCGATTTCTGTGAAAATTCCTGTCTTGATGGCTTTCAGCTTGATGCCAATTTCTGCAAGCTCGATGACACTTGTAGATGTCGATATTGAATTGAGTAGTTTCCTCGACTTCTTGGCTAGCGGTGTATGGCTTTCTATATGCTCGAGGTTAGGCTCAGCAATCATTGGGGCTTCCAATATGTTTTTCAAAAGGAATCGGGCTTTCAAACGTTTCAATCTTATATATACTGATGGTGAAACAATGAGGACTATCTTTCTGACTATTTTGGCCTTCTTGTAGGCCTTCTTGATTTTGCTGGCCATTTCGCTGCTTGTTTTGTAGAAACGGAGAAAACCAAGAAGATGAGGCGGTGTGTACTTTTCATTCAAGTCTGAAATGATTTTCTCTGCTACCGTATTCCTCATACGATAGATACGGTTTGTGAGATCTCCCCCCATATATAAAATTTTCCTCTTCAGTAGCCCGTTCCTAAAGTTGAGGAGGGTTTCCACAACCAGCCAGGGGAGCTGGTTCTCCAACAACATTACATCATTTTGTATATGTTTTTCGTTGGAGTGAAAAACGCATCGCAACTCTTGGCAGTTCAGCAGCTCATTATTATTAGTCATAAACTGCAGCAAGAAACATGCATCGTAGAACATCATAGCTGCAAAGTTAGCATGGCTGATACCTGCCACCGCGTCATCAGCGTAGAGGCGGCGGGCCTTGTCTGCAACCTTGACGACAGCCCCATAGATCTGCTCAAGCGAGCGGCCTGACCCACTGATGAAGTGGTGGGCAGCCACATGCTTCACCTTCTCCATCTGCCGGAGGTGTGGGGAGCCGTGGTGGTAAGGGCCGATGGCCACAACTCTTGGCACGATGTACTGGCTGCCGAGACCGCGTAGGCTTGCAGGGAACCTATGCATCTTCTCTTGTCTCTTGTTGAAATCAACCTTGAACTCCTCTGCTGTTTTTTCCAAGTACTCTTTGTCAACCGGAGCCGAAGCGGTTTCTGCAAAGTCCATGCCCTCATCAACCTGCTCGCGGCTACATCTATGAATTTCATGCCCATCTCTCATGTTGAAATCAACCCTGAACTCTTCTGCTGTTTTTTCCAAGTACTCATTATCAACCGGAGCCGAAGCCAGTGCCGCTGGTTCTGCAAAGTCCATGCCCTCGTCAACTTGCTCGTGGCTACATCCATGGATTTCATGCCCATCCCCATCTGTGATCTCAGAGGAGGAAGCACACTTGAACTGTTGAGCTGCTTTCTTCAAGTATTCCTCAACCGGAGCAGGTGGTGCTTCTGCAGAATCCATGGTCGTCTGGACTGTGGAATCAACTTGCTGGCTGGGGGTATCACACACATCTGTTATCGCAACGGAGAAATCAGCCGCAGACTCCTTGGCCGCTTTCTTCAACTCCAAGTACAAATCAGTCGGAGCCACTGCTTCTTCAACGGCCTCAACCGTGGAATCAGCCGGCGGGTCGCAACAGCTACGAGTAGTACCCGAGAGATCTGCCATCTAGCTTGGCTCAGACAGCCGGATTGCGGCTACCTACCAACCGCTGTTTGCTACTGATAGTTAGAAAGTCACATTGCGACACTGATGAAAAGAAAACATGTACAGCACAGAAGAGAGGAGATGCCGATACCTAGAAACTCACATTGGGATCCTGGTGATGCTCGCCGCCGGCCTCCTGCTGTGCCGGGCCAAGAAACAGTATCCTCGGCGGCGGGATGGAGAAGGGATGCCTCTTAAAAGAGGGGGAGAGGCGGAGGGAGGCGGGACGACGGCCGCGGCGGCGGCGGCGGCGGCTTCCCGTGAGCGATCTGGAGACAGTAGTGACGGGTACTGGAGAGTGGAGACTGAGAGTGAGCCATCCTGAACGTAGGAGTATTTCCTTTAGTGGGCCGAATGGGCCCATCGCTACAAATAAAACCCTGAAAAAAAACTCTTTCTTTTTAGCTCGCTGATGTATTCATCCCTGTAAGTACAAGTGAGCCGTCACATCATCTTGAGACTGATGACATAGCCAAAGACGTCTTCCTAGTCAACGGAAACGTCTTCTTCAACTGACCAAACACGCCAGAAGATCTGATAAATCTAGGAAAATGTGACCATCGATACGAAGTCTAGGACTTAAACCGTGACGGGTTGATTCCACCTCAAGGAACCTAACCATCTGAGCTACACTCAGTTTGCAAAAAAAAAAAAGGTCTCCTTTCTTACTCGATCGAAATGTTCCTACCTTCAAAGTAAATTACAATACAACATAAACATATTATAAAAAAAGAATAAACTATATAAAAAATAAAAAAAATCATGCTTTGTAAAAATTGTTCCATCGCTACGACGACTCAAAAACAATGTATGTACATGTTCGTCGTCCAGATACAAATATAAATTAAAAACAGTAAACTATAGAAATCAGTACTAGGATCCTTTTCCCTGCAGTTCGAAACATTATATTTTCCTGCCCCGCAGGTAGAGACGTTTTCATGGAGGAAAAGGGGTGCTCACATAGTATCACAATATGTTCAATAGCACAAAAAAACTAAAGATTTTTTCATTACTGCAACACGAAGAAACCATTATTGCACAACTAATAATTAATGCCCCTGTGGTCGTCTCTAGACAAAATACCCACATAGCAAGGAAATTATCACAAAGATATATGTACTTCCACATTGTTTCATTACAACAATTTTAATTTTTCAAATATCAATAACCTAAAACCATAGATCGATCGGAGTAGATTTTTCTTCTCCATTGAAATGAGCACCACACTACAGTATTCCAGGGGATATGAATCGGCACTTCCTCCGCTACAAACGCTCGTTCCAGCTCCCTTCCCTCTGTTTCGCAATTCCTACGATTTTCCTTTGCAAAACCTACAAACCGAACAGGGCCTCAAAGATGAACAGATTTGACGCGCAAACATAGGTCACTTCATTTCATACTCCCGGCTTTTACATTGATCTCACCTTCCAACAAGGGAGGGGAGCGCCCTACCTAGCTATACAAACAAGGAAACGAAATTAAGATCCATTGATACACAACTTGCACGCAGCAGCACTACCACCATATCTATCTTCCTCGTCCTACCTGACCGACACCTTGGGCGGTGGGTTATGGTCCACGCATGATCCGTCATCGCCATCTCTTATTGTCTGCCTCCGAGAAATGCCAGGGGCTGCAGCAGCCTCGCTTGCGTCTGCAGTTGCAGCTCCGGCACTTTCTTCAGCGACCGGTACTGCAGCCGCGTGCTCTCTCCGCTGTCGAGCGCCTTCACAAGATACCTGTTCAACCCAAAGATTTTTATAATCCCAAAAATTAATATGCAACAGGTTCTACTTCTACAGGAGCTGCAGTGAGACGAGTGCGAACCCACAGTTCGCCCTGCGCTACTAAAAGAGAGTGAAGCACTGCACTTACCAGCCATTCAGACACTGCGACGTGATCACCGCCTCCTTCCCGACGAATTTCTCGGGCGTCCTTTTGTTCCCCTGCAAGCAAGCGTTTGGTAATCAGAACACACTGCTCTTGCGACCTCGCTTTACTCTCAGCAGAGAAGAGCAATGTCTTGTGTGTACCATGATCAGGACCCTCTCGCCCACTACAAATGGGTACTGCACTCCCTTGAATGCCACCAGGCTTTCAGCATCCAGAGCAAGCTCACTGTTTCCCTGAGAAAACAAGACGATAACTATCCAAACAGTATGCTAGGACGTAAAAGACTAGGTGTATGTTCAAAGGATTATACACACACTTTGCTACTCCCAGTCCGCTTCGGCACATCCGTATGCTCGGTCACATCTTTCCTGCGCTTCCGAAGAGCAGCGTTATGGAACAGTCTCCTGTCATCCTCCATCTTCACCACCGTGGCTACTGCTCTTAAAGCTGTTCATAACAGAACACTGCCGATCGTAAGTGAGCAGGTGAAACATTGTTAATGCTAGTCTTAATAAGGAAGGTAAATATACAACAGAGACATACCGAGATTAGGAAACAAGGAGGATGGGTCAACTTCTCCATTGCAAATGGTGCATCTAGCCTGATTGCATTACAGTGATAAAAAGAAACAGTTTGTAGGTTGGTGACATCCCAAAAGACTGGAGTTGCAGCACACAGAAAAGATACTATTTCAGGCTTATATCCTAAAGTATTCTTCTCAGCAAGTTCCAGTTGGATTATCTGTTACTATGGCTCTCTGGATGTCTACTAAATACTAAAATTGGATGAGTTAAAAAAATTAGTGCCAGCATAAGTACTAAGAATATAACAGTTAACTACAGTTGTAGGTAGCCAACAGAACATTAAGGACTGCAACTTGCAGGAAAGTGTGACCTATATTCTAAAATCTACAACCAGAACATCGATAACTATCAGAAAGGCTGAATGATTTTTTTAAAGCGTACCATTTCAATGACTTTCTTCAGCATGACGCCACCAAATGAGTGCCCACATTGGAGAACCATAGCATCTTCAAGAAAAGCCCCACTGAAAACAGACAAGTCCATTACTGCATTAATCAAGCAAATCAGCAACTGCGATGTCGAATAATGAGATGATCTGTAACATTGGTTTGGAGAAACAGAACGCTATGAACATTCATATTAAGCAATTTTGTCCCTCCTTTGCTCCCATTAAACTTACGATGAACTCACAAAAAAAAAGACAATGCAGAATAAGGCAGTCTATGTATATGTTGTGAACAAGTTTGTGATGAACAGCTACATCCAGCAAGGAACAACTTACGACAGAGGGTCTGACAGGACACTTCTCAGCGATGGGTCACTAACAAAGTTGCCCTGAGATTCCTGCAGTTGAAATTGGTTAAATATGGGCAATTTTTAAAATTCAGAGCAGGAAATGAAATGCACATAACACCCAATTTTTGTCAGTGTAGTACTTTCCTACTCAGAGATTTGAAAGCTGTGGCAGCTCTCATGTATCACTGGATAATTGACTATGTAGAACATGCATGCTACAGTAACTATGTTGCTTCGAACTTATGCTTACAGAAGGTTCTTCCAAGTGACTGGAAACAGCGTGCTCTTCAGCATAAGAATCATCCATAAATTGGCTTGCAGGTATGGGTTGGTACACCTGTCGTATGCAATGCCCAGCAGCTAAAATTGGAGAGCAATCCAATATAGCGTTGGCATGAGGCACCAACCTAAAGGTGAGTGATGCCCTACAAGAAGGAAATTGTTGTTAGATGGCCAATTCATGTGTACAGGAGCATAAGGAGTATAAACCAAAAAAAAGTATATGAAATGAGATGGTGAGACGTTCCAGCATTTCATAATTCTGACCTATTTTCATTAGTGACCCTGTACTGGGAAATTGGGCAAAGACCAGCAGTAACATGACTTAGAGCCCTTCCAGTCAGAAGCAATAGATTATTTGGGCCTGAAACCCCATCAGCTAGGTACCAATGGCCATTTGGGTCACAAACCTACCAAAGAAACAAACACTAAACAATTATGACTCGGGCAGATAAACTGTACCAACGGCACGGAATAAGACTGGAATCAGTTGGACACAGTACAAAAGGAGAAAACAAGAAGTAAACAATAGCAGGCTAAGAAAACGGAAGCGTATTTAACCAAAAAAGTAAAGTAGACATGACTTAAATGCTCTATTGCTGCATTCAAATTTAGATAGGTGTAAGGAGCAGAATTTTGTTACCTCAATTCCTGGATAATCGGAAGCAACTAGCGTCACAAATCCCCTATCAACTTGAGGCATTGAGGACCTGCTGGGACATCCCATGACTGTGTGACCACTTTGGAGCTGTTCATGAGAATATGTCACCAGCAACTCTGATGAGGAGACCTCGTTAACCGGCAGTGGAGTATCATCTAGTAATTGGTTGAATACACTGGATAACAGGGCATGATTATTAGCCAGTAGAATTCTGGGAATGTGAAGTGCATATTAATCAATAGTAAGAGAAATTCAACGAGGGGATAAAGGGCAAGAAGCATACTCGGTACGTAGGCGCAGGTGCCGTGCTATTGCACAGAGAGCGGCCCGGGCTGCTTTGCCCAAACATCTGAAAGCATCAGCCATGCAAGCAGGGGACAACTCTCCATCTTCCAAAGTCCTGACATAGAGTAGAATAACCGAAACATATCAGAAACTAGCCGCAAAACGTTGCCTAATTTGACAGAAGAGAAGAAAAAACATGTGCAGAGCTGTGACCTAATTAGCTTTCATCTGACAGCCCCCTTTGCCTAGCAATCTACTCCCTCCGTCCAATAATATAAGACGTTTTTTGACACTAGTGTAGGGTCAAAAAACGTCTTACATTATGGGACAAAGGGAGTAGCATGCTAATACTCGCATACGAATGAGGCAATTGTTGTACATTATTATTTTTTGTATATGAGGCAATTCTTATACATTTTGTGTATGAGGCAATTCTTGTACATTTTGTGTTGATAGACCACGAAAATAATTCTTGTACATCTGTCAGTTAACTATAGCAGAGTCTAATACTAGAGTAATCAAAGAGATGTAACCATCCACCAATTCACAATTCTATTTCAGTCACAATCTGGCCCTGAAAACAGAGGAAACACAGCAATATTCCGAATGTTCAGGAATGTTGTGTATGGTCAGCCAGCTCTTTCAGACTTTCACCCTTCTGATTCACTCACACTCCGGCGCTGAGCCAGACCGGAATCTAAACTACTGAATCCACTCAAATCGAAGAAGTAGTAGGCTGCAGATATGGTTGTAACCAAGCATACCTCCCGGCGCGGTAGAGGTAGGCGGCGTGGCGGCCGCGGAAGAAGGCGCGGGCGGACTCGAGGGCGCAGCGGACGACGGCCGCGTCGGCGGCGGGGAGCTCGAGCACGGCGGCGCCGCGGCGGGCGAGCGAGGCGGCGAGGGCGCCGACGGCGCGCGCGTAGCCCGGGGCGGCCGCGCCTTCGTGGGGCGCCACGTCGTCGAGCCGCACCCTGGCGAGCGGCGACGGCGGGCACGGAGGGCATGCCATGGCGAGCCGGCGGGCCAGGCTAGGGTTCCGAGCGGGTCGATTGCTGATTCGCCGCCATTGAGCTTGGGTTGGCTTACTCAGCTTGAGCTGTTGACTAAGAAAAATGATGCTCCTAAAAATAAATGTGGGCCCCACTTTTAACTATGGTGCTAATTTTAACTACTTTTATGACAACATTCAAGAAAGTTTCGATTGAAACTAGGTTTAGGAAGAAGAAAAATGCACTTCAACTGGAGGATTCGATCTCAGCCGTTGTTACCCTTCGACAAGTATGACCAACTGCAACGCCACCTTAAGAATAGTGGGGCTCTCCGAAACGGTCGATGCGCTGCTGCAGGCTCCACATTTTTTAAAAGGGCACAACGTATTTCCCCTTGTGCCAACCCGTCTGTACCAAATGAGAGACCCGGATCTAACTTAACTGTATCAAGTTTTGAACCTCGATTAATGCTACGTTGAGGTGTAATTGAAATGGTGGTGGTGCTGCGGCGTCTTGAGTTGATCTTGATGGGTAAATGAAAATGATGATAATGATGTATGTTAGAGAATATTATGCATTTATTCATCCGTTTGTAAAATGAAAAGAAAAATGTACATAACAATACGAGTTTTTACGATCCGCTGGTAGTTTATGTTTGCTTATTTTCCCTTGCGTGACTATAGGCCTCTGTAGCAGCGCAACGGCTGTCTTGCCTAAGCCCAATTTTAAGGTTGACACCAACTCCTTAAGCTGACATCACACTGAAATTGTGGCTCATTGGCAAGCCTCTACCTATGTTGATTGAACCGTGTTTTGATAGATAGTAAGTTGTTTGTAATTGTAAAGCCAACTTTTCTCCTTTTACTGTTTTCAAATAGAACCAAGTGACATGTGAAGTTGATAGACATGTAGATAGGTAAATTTCTAGTGCAGATCCTAATCTTGAAAGTCTGTTGTTTAAATTTAGACAAACAAAGCACGACCTCGTCAGCTAGCTTGTTAATAGGAAGGAAACTAACTGCACATCACATGCCACATAACAAGCATCGAAAAACATGTTGAGAATATAGCAACGAAACAACAACCAACCATTACATGGTAGCAAAAGCAAACAAAGAGTCCATTAGCGCCAAACATAGCTTAGCATGGTGTCTGAATATATCACAATAGCATAGATAGCATTCAAGTGAATCAACATAAATCGAAATTCAGGCACTCTCGAGATCATCCTCCTCATCGTCATCGTCGTCGGGAGGAACGCGCAGAATAAACCGTCCTTTGGAACATGATAGAGGGCGAACTGGATGTGGCTAAAGTCCATCTTATTCCACCCTTCCTTCGCGAACACGTTCATCTTGGCCACATTAGCGAGGTAGTTGTAGTCGATCTCGACATAGCCCAGCCTCTTGTCGCTCCTCGATCGCGTCATTAGCCAGTGTCTTGTGATCTAAGCTCTAGTCTTCCGCTGCCACCGGGATCACAACCTCGGGAGCCTTGTCGGGAACCACCACAGCTTACCACTAGTCTGTGCCTTCGTCTTACTTTTCCCCTAGTTCATAGTACACGTGTGATTAGTGGTGGTGAGTACAGTGTCTCAATCAGCCCAAGAAGGGTATGAGGCGAAGTCCCTATCATGCTTAGGTTGTGTCCATATCCGTATTAGTTGAAGATCGTCTAGTTGGTTGCCACATGTGAGTGCTACAGTTTTATAACTACCGCACAACACTCGTGAAGCTCTCTTGGCCTTAGGCCTTCTTCATGAAGCATTCATACTTCAAGAAAACCTATTGTACGTGTCCATGTTGTTATCATGGTCAAGTAGCCATAGCCAAGGTTAGGAACATTGGAATTTACTAATCCCTATTTTCATCATGGTGGACGGGCAAAAACTACCGCCGACAAGCTCATCGATGCTATGTGACCCTCTGTGTCCCCTAATGAAGTCGTATCTCGCACTCTACCAAAAAAAGGTTTAAATCAAAAGATGATGTGTTCAAGAAGATAGTCTCTGCTGCCACATCACTCACCGAGTTTGCTAGAGACGGTAAGAAAGTTGATGCATTTACCACTGCCTATGTAGTGGCCAATGATGCAACCATTGTTATTGCGTCCACTCACAAGTTTGTTGTGATGGAAAAGACTTACACAAGGTTGCTCATTCATCCAAGTATGCATTGAAGGTCTTTTCTATTACCGCAAACTTGTTAGCAGGTGCGACAACAATGACTACATGAGCCACCATCATGTAGGCTGGGGTAATTGCAACAACCTTCTCGTGAAGCCTCGGCAGGCAAGGTGAAAAAAATAGGGTTTGAAAGCCTCTATGAGAACAAAAGCAGTGAGACAAGATCCAGTTTGAAAACGAAAGCTACAGATTGGGGAAAAATTGTGATGGAATATCATTGGTTATGGAGAAGATGACCAGTCCCCGTTACCGCTAGCTGATGGGTATAATTCTTTTACTTACGCAGGTTAATGCCCAAACGTATCCATAGCCCACACGCACATTGATCTCTCGCTGCAAGCGGGAGATCCCATGCTCACCACCATCTTGGAATCACACTTCCCACAAAATGTAAAGATTTTGGCTCCTACGCCTTGAAAAGACCTTCAAATGCTTAAGTCCCTATCAGGCTTAAGTTGTGTCCACATGCTCAGTGGGCTTGGCGTGTTTGTATGTGTGTGCCGCATGGGACCCTACAAATGCAGATGTTGAGAGGTCTAGAGACCTAAGCGTTGCGGCAATGGTCACCTAATATCTTTCTATACATTTTTTTGCGGGAATATCTTTCTGCATTTTGAGAATGTTTTTTGAGAAACATGTTGAGAATTAAACTGGTTATACATTATGTGGATGCATTTGTTTTTTACAAAGATAAATTTAGAAACTAATTTTGCGCCAAAAATTTATACAATGTTCGTGCCACAGAATCAACACCCTTGGCGCAAAATTACATGACTAGCTATTGGTATCTTTCTATACTTTGAGAACTACATTTGGTGCTACATTATGTTGATGTATTTATTATGGCTAAATTTAAAAGTAAATCTTCTGTCGGAAACACCATTTGTGCCAAAAAATAACACCCTTGGCCCAACTAATATTGCATCAATTGTTTTCCAAATTTTGACACGCTGCTGCACGATCCCGACACGGCAAGTGCACACGCTACACGACGCACGAGCACATATCCTCCACCCCTTTGTTGTCTCTCTCGCAGAAAAACACATCTGCCTTTTCTCTGTTCGTTCCTCACCATATCCCCTTCTCCTTCGTTCCTACCTTTTCCCCTTTCTCATTCCATTTGAGGCCGAGCATGTAGGTCAAGTAGGAGTAGATGAAGGGGAGTAATATGTCGATGCCAATCCCTGGGGTTGAAGGGGGTGGCGGTGGACTAGCGGTGTGTGGTGAGCAAATCGGACGTGGAGACACTAGCCTGCCGGAGCAGCAGCTCCACCACCTCCTCCTTCCTTTTTTTCTTGGATATGGAGCGATGACGTTGTTGGCTTCGTGCGACCTCATGCGTCTCCATCAGGTTGTGAAGGCGAGTTGCGCACGTGCTGTGGTAAGCCAGGAGACGCAGGGTCCGCCCCTATTCGAAGAGCCACCGCACTTGAGTCTTGCACAGAGGTAAGCATCATCTTCTCCTTTTTCATACCCTCGCTCTATGATGTTGTACACCCATGTTCGGGAAGTTGGCACAGACAACAATCGGATTTGCACATCGACTACTATACAGTTGGTCGGGGCAGTAGACAAAGTTTCGCATATCACTGGCTGGGTAGTTGCAGTAGGAGGCCATCAACAAAAACTATACATCCACGAGTAGGTAGCAGTACCAAGTTTTGCGCTATGGGAGCCAACATTTGTACTATGAGAACCAAGTTCAGTGCAATGAGAACCAACTTAGTAGGCTCTCCTTTCGTGATATCACTTGGCATAAAGTTCTCGTAAGTTGTCCACCATGACTACCAAGTTGACTAACATGTACCCTAAGTTTTCTATCATGACTAATGAGCACTCTTAACATCATCGAAAGTTTGAGCTACAATAGTTTTCTGCGCAGTATGCAACTTAGTTTCCCATGTACAAAAGTTGAAAACCATGATATGCAACTTTTACAATGTTGTAAGCAATTGAGCATCACTGGGTAAGCAACCCCATAGTGATGTGTAGACCTTTTTTCGAGGTGGCCAACTTTCACAGTAGCATGGACAACTAATGGGCAATGGTATGCAATTGAGCATCACTAGTAGGCGGCTTCACTCTGTAATACTAAAGCTGGTTGTTGTACCACCAAAGTTAATTTTGAAAAAGTTAGTTGAAACATATCCAAATGGGTTCTATCTTTCGGAAAGGTGCATCACGCAGCACCAAATTTGCATGATGTAGCATCAAAGTTGGTTTTCAAAAAGTTTTCTGAAATATACCTAAATGGGGTCTGGCTTTTGGAAAGTTGGTTGTTGTAGCACCAAAGTTGCATCATGTAGCACCAAAGTTTTTTTCAAATTTTGTTGGAACATAAATGGGGTATAGCTTTTAGAAAGTTGGTTCATGTAGCATCAAAACATCATGTACCACCAAAGATGGTTTTGAAAAAGTTTGTCGAAACAAACCCAAATAGGGTCCAGCTTACGGAAGGTTAGTTGATATATAACCAAAATTGGGCCATCTAGTACCAAAGTTGGTTTTGGAAAAGTTTGTCGAAACATAGCCAAATGGGGTCCAACATTCAGAACATTTGTTGATATAGCGCCAAAGTTACATCAGGTAGCACCAAAGTTGGTTTTCAAAAAGTTTGTCAAAACATACCCAAATGTGGTCCAACTTTTAAGAAGTTGGTCGATGTAGCACCAAAGTTGCATCATGTAGCACCAAAGTTAGTTTTGCAACAGTTTGTGGCCCATTTTTCAGGAAGCCGACAAACTTTTCAAAACCAACTTTGGTGCTACATCAACCAACTTCCTGAAAGCTGGATCGCATTTGGCTATGTAGCACCAAAGTTGCATCATGTAGCACCAAAGTTGGTTTTGAAAATTGATAAACCTTTTCACAACCAACTTTGGTGCTACATGATGCAACTTTCCAAAACCAACTTTAGTGCTACATGATGTTACTTTGGTGCTACATCAATCAACTTTCTGAAAGTTGTACCACATTTGGTATGTTTCGGCAAACTTTCTCAAAACCAACTTTGTTGCTAAATGATGTAACTTTGGTGCTAGATCAACCAAATTTCCGAAAGCTGGACCCCATCCGGGTATATTTCGATAAACTTTTTCAAAACCAACTTTGGTGCTACATGGACCAAGTTTTGTGCTAAATCAACCAACCTTTCGAAAGCGGGACCCATTTGGGTTTGTTTCCACAAACTTTTTCAAAACAAACTTTGGTGCTACATGATGCAACTTTCGTGTTACATCAACCAACTTTTCGAAAGCTAGACTCCATTTGAGTATGTTTCGACAAGCTTTTTGGAAACCAACTTTGGTGCTACATTATGCAACTTTGGTGCTACACCAACCAAATTTCCCAAAGCTAGAACTCATTTGGGTATGTTTTGGTATATTGAGGAAGTAATAGATGGAAATGTCAGTAATGGGTTTGCGCTAACTAGTGGAAAGATGTTATTGAAGTTTGTCGGGTCGTACCTTTCTTCATTAAACAACATAATTTGGGAACTGGTAGGGGATGCTCGATTGCCTATGTATATGTATTAAGTGTCTGGTTCATGGTCACATACTCAACCCATTGGTTGTTCTAGTGAAAACAACTATAAATAGCCCTGTTAATGTATCGTAACCTACATATTATCACATATATCTATTGAGCACTAAAAGCGCGGCGGGCTCGGTGGGCTTAGGCTTAGGTTGTGTCCACATGCCCAATGGGCTCGGCATGTGTGTGCGTGTGTGCCGACATGGATGCTACGAATGTGTAAGTGTTGAGAGGTCTAGAGACCTAGGCGCCGCGGCAACGGTCGCCTACATCGTTATCCTAGCTAGGATGTCACATTATATTCAACTAATAACGACCGAATTCTCCTACACCTGATTTTAGAAGACCAAATTGTGCCGACGCCAGTTCTTCACATTACCCTCGGGTGTTCTTCTCTTTCCACTGACCATAACATCAAGGAAAAAAATCGGAAAAAGAAAATGCGATGTATCTACAACATAGGAGTATGCTAATTCGGTCCTCTTGTCCTCTCTCCATTTTTATCCTTGATCTAGATAGAGAGATAGATGAGTCGGCCGATTAGCATCCTTTTTAGAAGCTAGAGGATTAATTACTCAACAAACAACAACAGGCGAGATGGATGGATCGACAACCGGAACGAGAGAACTACTTGTCGTCGGCTCCCGGCACCACCGGCGATGTGGGCGCCGCGGGATCCTTGTCATCACCTTCCTGAACCGCCTTCCCCTTCTCCTCACGGGGGGCACCGACGGCGTGCAGGGTGCGGCCGAGCGCGTCAAGGCGATCGCCGGCGGCACGGGGGTTGGCGGGCCCGAGGCGGGCGGCGGCCGTGTGGACGATGTCCTCGGCGCGGTCGCAGCAGTCGTGGAAGGCGTCGAGGCGGCGCTTGAGGTCCTCCACCGCGGCGGCGCGGCCGGGCTCGCGGACGTGGGCTGCCGCGGCGTCCACCAGCGCGTCGTAGGCCGCTGCCATTGCGTCCACGGTGCTGTCCATCGCGATCGATGCGGGTGGCGGTTACCGGCCCCTTGTGGGTCTCGATCCAGTGTTGTGGTGTTGTGTTGAGTCGATCGACTGACTGGCTAGCGCTCCCCTTATATAATACCCCTCCTGCTTTAATTTATGCCTTTTTAAAGCTTTAATTTGTGGTGTTTATTTCTTTATATGTATGGCTAGTTATTAACACTTTCTCCGGTCCAAATTAATCAACGCACACTTAGTACAATTTTGTACTAAATTTGTATTAAGTATGCATCAATTAATTAGGATTCCGAGGGAGTAATATATTTCTACATGCTGAGAATTAAATTGGTGCTACCACACAAAAAGAAGAGAGAATTAAATTGGTGCTACATTATGTGGATGGATTTGTTGTTTACAGAAGATAATTTTAGAAACTAACTTTGCGCCAAAAAGATGAGTGCAGCATTTCGGTGCCCAGACTCATCCACACCTGGTCAGAAAAAATATCACAAAACAATTCAAAAAAAATCCAATTTTTTTGCATGATAGAAAATTTAGTGTGTGAGGTCCGCTCCAATTTTTAAATCATTTGGACATCCGAGTAGCTCTCGGCAAAAAAGAAAAATCGGGTCAGAACAGTGCATGAAGAGTAAACCTTTTTACAGACCCCAAATTTGTCTTTTTTCCGAGAGCTGCTTAGATGTCCAAATGATTTGAAAATTGGAGCGAACCTCACGCATCAAATTATCTACCATGCAAAAACATTAATTTTTTTTTGAATTTTTCTAGTATTTGTTTTGACTATCTCATCAGCGTGGGTGCAGATGAGCCTGGGCTCAGAAGCGGATTTTTACAAAAAGATTATATAGTGTTCGTGCCACAGAAACAACATGCTCGGGGCAAAATTATATGACTAGCTATTGGTATCTTTCTATACTTTGAGAACTACATTTGGTGCTACATTATGTTAATGTACTATTTGTTATGGATAAATTTAAAAATTAATCTTGCGTTAGAAAGGCCATTTATGCCAAAAAAAAAGACACCCTTGGTCCAACCAATATTGCATCAGTTTTTTTTTCAAATTCAAAATTGTGCAGATGCATGATCCCGGCGTGACGAGTGCACGCGCTACATGACACACGAGCACAGATCGCTAAATAAAAGCTGCTCCATCCCTTCGATGTCTCTCCCCTAGAAAAACACGGCTGCCTTTTCTCTGTTCATCCGTCACCATACCCTCTTCTCCCTCATTCCTACCCGATCCCCTTTTTCATTCCATTTTATGTCGAGCATGTAGTTCAAGTAGGTGTCGATGAAGGGGAGGAGTATGTCGGCGCCAATCCCTTGGAGTTGAAGGGGGTGGCGGTTGCAAGATTTCAGGGTCTTGGCTGTAAGAAATCAATTGTTTGTGGGGTGCAAAAAGAAAAGAAAGAAGAAGAGATTCTTTTTTTAAAATTTATCTTATTTCTTGCGTGAGAATGAAGAGAGAGAGAGAGATGTCTCCAAGTGTGAGAGAATATGTAGTGAGTACTGTAGTTGGTGAGTACTGTTGTGTATAAGAGGTGTACATGACGTGGATGCAAATGTTTCTGAAATATCAAAGTCTAGAAATCAAATGTGAAGAAAAATCAAAACATGTGCATTCAAGTAGATAAAGTGAAAGGCAAATGAGTTTTCCTGCAAGGAATTTTTATATTTTTGTGACCATGGCAGTTTTTATATTTGGACCCATTTCCATTTTTAATTTAAACCATATAAGAGAATGGACAGAGATTGGTGGAATTGATGATTATTGTTGAGCCATACGGACGTATATATAGAGAGTACATGACCTTCTTGGAGTACAAGACAAGGGTAGAATAAATCATGCGCTATCCTATATTTCCTAAATAACCATGCTAGTTTTTGACCCATTTTCATTAGTTTTTGCCATGGATAATTTTGTTTAGTGCTATATCTATATTAATAGCATTGTAGCTTCAAATTTTTTTTGCCATGACCCCTTCAGTTTTGTGTTAGATCTACCATCACTATATGCAAATGTATTTGCGTTTTTAGCCACTAAACTATACATGGCAAACTTTTCTGATTTTTTTGCCATGGGCACTTGAAGTTCTATACTACATTTTCAATAACTATTCATATGTCGTATCCAATTAGTTTGCTATTCTTGTAGTGAACAAAATACCTAAATTTGCCATATTTTAAAAGAAAGTTTTGCCCTTAAATTTGCATGTGCAAATGAATTTTTTGGCAAATCAAGATGGTACCTGAGGGAGTCCTGGACTAGGGGGTGTCCGGATGGCCAAACTATCATCTTTGGCCGGACTCCTAGACTATGAAGATACAAGATTGAAGACTTCGTCCAGGGTCCGGATAGGACTTTCCTTGGCGTGGAAGGCAAGCTTGGCGATACGGATATGTAGATCTCCTACCATTGTAACCGACTCTGTGTAACCCTAACCCTATTCGATGTCTATATAAACCGAAGGGTTTTAGTCCGTAGGACAGAACAACAATCATACCATAGGCTAGCTTCTAGGGTTTAGCCTCTCTGATCTCGTGTTAGATCTACTCTTGTACTACCCATATCATCAATATTAATCAAGCAGGAGTAGGGTATTACCTCCATCGAGAGGGCCGAACACAGGTAAAAACATCGTGTCCCTTGTCTCCTGTTACCATCCACCTAGACGCACGATTCGGGACCCGTCCCCGAGATCCGCCGGTTTTGACACCGACATTGGTGCTTTCATTGAGAGTTACTCTGTGTCGTCACCGATAGGCCCGATGGCTCCTTCGATCATCAACAACGATGCGGTCCAGGGTGAGACCTTTCTCCCCGGACAGATCTTCGTATTCGGTGGCTTTGCACTGCGGGCTAATTCGCTTGGCCATCTGGAGCAGATCGAAAGCTACGCCCCTGGCCATCAGGTCAGGTTTGGAAGTTTAAACTACACGGCAGACATCCGCGGAGACTTGATCTTCGACGGATTCGAGCCGCAGCCGAGCGCGCCGCACTATCTCGATGGGCATGATCTAACTCTGCCGCCGAACAGTGTCCTGGAGGCCGCAATAGTGTCCGCTCCGAACATTGATTTGGAGCCGATCTCGCCGATCGAGGATGGTTGGTTGGACACCACCTCGGGGGCTGAAATCTCTACGGCGATCGAGCCGAACACCATCCCTGTCCGTCGCGAAGCTCGTGACTCCCAGGTACCGGACTCCCCTCCGGACTCCAAACCTTCCGCGCCCCTGCCAGTCGAATCCGATTGGGCGCCGGTTATGGAATTCACTACCGCGGACATCTTTCAGCACTCGCCTTTCGGCGATATCCTGAAGTCACTAAAGTCTCTCTCTTTATCAGGAGAGCCCTGGCCAGACTACATTCAGGAAGGTTGGGATCCGGACGACGAGGAAATTCAACGCCCACCCACCACCCACTTCGTAGCCACTGTCGATGATTTAACCGACATGCTCGACTTCGACTCCGAAGACATCGACGGTATGGACGACGATGTCAGAGAAGACCAAGAACCAGCGCCTACAGGGCACTGGAAGGCCACCACAACTCACGATGTGTGCATGGTGGATACACCCAAGGGAAGCGATAGCGAGGAGCAACGGGACACTGCGAAAAGTAATCCTCCTGAAAAGCAGTCAAAATGCACACTTAGTGAGTTTTGTACACTTTCTCCGGTCCAAATTAATCAACGCACACTTAGTACAATTTTGTACTAAATTTGTGTTAAGTATGTGTCAATTAATTAAGATTCGGAGGGAGTAATATATTTCTACATGCTGAGAATTAAATTGGTGCTACCACACAAAAAGAAGAGAGAATTAAATTGGTGCTACATTATGTGGATGGATTTTTTATTTACAGAAGATAATTTTAGAAACTAATTTTGCGCCAAAAAGATGAGTGCAGCGTTTCGGTGCCCAGACTCATCCACACCCGGTCAGAAAAAATATCACAAAACAATTAAAAAAATCTATTTTTTTTGCATGATAGAAAATTTAGTGTGTGAGGTCCTCTCCAATTTTTAAATCATTTGGACATCTGAGCAGCTCTCGGCAAAAAAGACAAATCGGATCAGAACAGTGCATGAACAGTAAAGCTTTTTACAGACCCCGAATTTGTCTTTTTTCCGAGAGCTGCTTAGACGTCCAAATGATTTGAAAATTGGAGCGGACCTCACGTATCAAATTATCTACCATGCAAAAAAATTAATTTTTTTTGAATTTTTCTAGTATTTGTTTTGACCTTCTCATCAGCGTGGGTGCAGATGAGCCTGGGCTCAGAAGCGGATTTTTACCAAAAGATTATATAGTGTTCGTGCCACATAAACAACATGCTTGGCGCAAATTATATGACTAGCTATTGGTATCTTTCTATACTTTGAGAACTACATTTGGTGCTACATTATGTTGATGTATTTATTATTATTGCTAAATTTAGAAATTAATCTTGTGCCAGAAATGCCATTTGTGCCGAAAAAAGAACACCCCTGGCCTACCTAATATTGCATCAAATTTTGTTTCCAAATTCTGAATCATACAACTGCACGATCCCGACGTGGCGAATGCATGCGCTACACGGCACACGAGCATTGATCAATAAAATGCTGCTCCATCCCTTCAATGTTTCTCTCCCAGAAAAACATATCTGCCTTTTTCTCTGTTCGTTCCTCACGATATCACCTTCTCCCTCGTTCCTATCTGGTCCCCTTTCTCATTCCATTTGATGCCGAGCATGAAGGTCAAGTAGGAGCCGATGAAGGGGAGGAGCATGTCGATGCTAATTCTTGGCGGTTGAAGGGGGTAGCGGTGGACCAGAGGGGTCGAAGGGGGTGAGCGATCAGCCAAGAGACGCAAGGTTTGCCCCTAGTCGAAGAGCCACTGCACTAGAGTCATGCACATAGGTAAGCGGTCCTCTCCTTTTCATCCCCTCCCTCTACGATGTTGTACACCCATGTTTAATTAGGAAATCGACACATATATACAACAATAGAATTTGCGCATGACTACTAGACAGTTGGCCGGGGCAGTAGACGAAGTTTCACATCTCGCTGGCAAGGTAGTTGCAGTAGGAGGCCGGCAGTGAAAACTATACATCCACGAGTAGGCAGCAGAACCAAGTTTTATTCTATGGGAGCCAACATTTGTACTACGAGAACCAACATTAGTGCCATGAGAACCAACTCGTAGTAGGCTCACCTTTCACGATATCACTTGGCATAAAGCTCTCATAAGTTGACCACCATGATTGCCAGTTGACTAACATGTAGCCTAAGTTGCCTATCATGACTAATGAGTAGTCTAACATCATCGAAAAATTCACCTACAATAGTTTTTTGCTCCTTATGCAATTTAGTTTTCCAGGTAGACAAGTTAGGAACCATGATATGTAACTTTTACAATGTTGTAGGCCATTGAGCATCACCGGGGTAGGCGACCTCATAGTGAGGTGGAGGCCTTTGTTTTTAAGGTGGCCAACTATCATAGTAGCATGGACAACTGATTGGCAATGTTATGCAAATCAGCATCACTAGTAGGCGGCTTCACTCTGTAATTCTAAAGCCAGTTGTTGTACCACCAAAGTTACACCAAGTAGCACCAAAGTTAATTTTGAAAAAGTTTGTTGAACCATACCCAAACGGGTTCTATCGTTTGAAACGGTGCATCATGCAACCCCAAATTTGCATCATGTACCACGAAAGTGGGTTATCAAAAAGTTTTTCGAGATATATCTAAATGGGGTCTGCCTTTTGGAAAGTTGGTTGTTGTTGCACCAAAGTTGCATCATGTAGCACCAAAGTTAGTTTTCAAAAATTTGTCAAAACATACCCAAGTGGGGTCTAGCTTTCGAAGAGTTGGTTGATGTAGCATCAAAGTTGCATCATGTACCACCAAAAATGGTTTTTAACAAGTTTGTGGAAACAAGCCCAAACGGGGTCCATCTTTCAAAATGTTAGCTGATGTAGAACCAAAGTTGGGCGATGTAGTACCAAAGTTGGTTTTGAAAATGTTTGTCGAAACATACCCAAATGGAGTCCATCTTTCGGAAAGTTTGTCGATGTGGCGCCAAAGTTACATGAGGTAACACCAAAGTTGGTTTTGAAAAAGTTTGTCATAACATACCAAATGTGGTCCAGCTTTCGAGAAGTTGGTCGATGTAGCATCAAAGTTGCATCATGTAGCACAAAAGTTGGTCTTGCAGAAGTTTCTGGCCCAGTTTTCGGGAAGTTGACAAACTTTTTCAAAACAAACTTTGGTGCTACATCAACCAACTTCCTAAAAGTTGAACCACATTTGGCTATGTAGCACCAAAGTTGGTTTAAAAAAACAACTTTGGTGCTACATGATGCAACTTCTAAAACCAACTTTGGTGGTATATCATGCAACGTTGGTTCTGCATCAACCAGCTTTCTAGGGATTTTCCTGAAAATACCAAACACCAGAAAACGGAACTAGCAAGATCTGACATCGGGCCTGGGGAAAGTGGTTCATGTTGTTCCTCTAATTGGTGTGGCATCAAGCTTGTGAGGATCATCTCTCTGCAGCAATCCGATGCATACTCCATGCCGTTGAACCTGACAGTCCAACCTAGAGCGAAGGACTCAAGTTGGCCAAGGTAGCCATCCTAGGTGGCAAAGAGGGTGATGCCCCTCAACACAAACATCTGTCAGAACAAAAAGGTCTCGCTAGAATAGATCTACTCGTTGATCTTGGTTCCCATCAATCTGCGATGATCACCTAGCAGGACCTGCATGGGCCACCACCGACGAAGCTAAATCTGATAGATCTCTAGGTAGGCAATGGTAACAAGGACACATTATTCTACCCACATTTGCGCTCTCCGAGGAGATAATGCATTATATCTTGCTTCTATTTTGCATTGGAGTAAAGTAGAAAGTACATGTATCTACCAAAAGATTTCTTAAGTTCTATATGAGCTAGGCCCCTCGGTTTATGTATGTACCGAGGGGTCCTAGGGTTATGCTACCTCTTGAGCATGCATTGGATTTCCCTTGAAGAGGAAAGAGTGATGCAGCAAAGTAGCGAAAGTATTTCCCTCAGTTTTTGAGAACCAAGGTATCAATCCAGTAGGAGACTACACGCAAATCCCTAGTTACTGCACAAACAATCAAGAACCTTGCAACCAATGCGATAAAGGGGTTGTCAATCCCTTCACGGCCACTTGCAAAAGTGAGATCTGATAAAGATAATAAGATAAATATTTTTGGTATTTTTGTTGTATAGATTGAAAAGTAAAGATTGCAAAATAAACGGCGACAGAAATAGTACATAGGCGGGAGATTAATACGATGGAAAATAGACCTGGGGGCCATAGGTTTCTGATGAGGACATCAATACCATTGTTACACCCACAGCCCCTGCTGCTATACATACTGGACCAATTACTAGAGCTCGCGCACGCTAACTAAATTACCAGGTACTTTCGTTTCTTGGTAATGATTCTAATGTTCATGAGAATATGATGCTGCCTAAATTGGATACATTTGTTTTGCTTACAAATGAAGGGCCTAGCTTGGAGAAGGATGAACATTGGAGTGCCTCTATCAGTTTCACTAGTGGCTTCTCTCAAGATAGCAAATTCTATGGTGGGTAAACAAATTACTGCCGAGCAATTGATAGAAAAACGCATAGTTATGAGAATATCTAGGCATGATCATGAACATAGGCATCACATTCGTGACAAGCAGACCGAAACGATTCTGCATCTACAACTATTACTCCACACATCGACCGCTATCCAGCATGCATCTAGAGTATTAAGTTCATAAGAACAGAGTAACGCATTAGGCAAGATGACATGATGTAGAGGGATAAAGTTAGGCAATATGATATAAACCCCATCTTTTTATCCTTGATGGCAACAATACAATACGTGTCGTTTCCCTTTCTGTCATTGGGATCGAGCACCGCAAGATTGAACCCAAAGCTAAGCACTTCTCCCGTTGCAAGAAAGATCAATCTAGTAGGCCAAACCAAACTGATAATTCGAAGAGACTTGCAAAGATATTAAATCATGCATATAAGAATTTAGAGAAGAATCAAATATTGTTCAAAGAAAATCTTGATCATAAACCCACAATTCATTGGGTCTCGACAAACACACCGCAAAAAGTATTACATCGAATAGATCTCCAAGAAGATCGAGGAGAACTTTGTACTGAGATCCAAAGAGAGAGAAGAAGCCATCTAGCTAATAACTATGGACCCGGAGGTCTGTGGTAAACTACTCACACGTCATCGGAGAGGCTATGGTGTTGATGTAGAAGCCATCCGTGATCGATTCCACCTCCGGCGGAGCGCCGGAAAAGGCCCCAAGATGGGATCTCACGGGTACAGAAGGTTGCGGCGGTGGAAAATAGGTTTCGTGGCTCCCCTGGATGTTTTCAGGGTATAAGAGTATATATAGGCGAAAGAAGTAGGTCGGTGGAGCTACGAGGGGCCCACGAGGGTGGGGGCGCGCCTCCCTACCTCGTGGCCGCCTCGTTGCTTCATTGACGTCCACTCCAAGTCTCCTGGATTGCGTTTGTTCCAAAAACGATCCTCGCGAAGGTTCCATTCCGTTTGGATTCCGTTTGTATTCCTTTTGTGCGAAACACTGAAATAGGCAATAAAACAGCAATTTGCACTGGGCCTTCGGTTAATAGGTTAGTCCCAAAAATAATATAAAAGTGCATAATAAAGCCCATTAAACATCCAAAACAGATAATATAATAGCATGGAACAATCAAAATTATAGATACGTTGGAGACGTATCAAGCATCCCCAAGCTTAATTCCTGCGCGTCCTCGAGTAGGTAAATGATAAAAACAGAACTTTTGATGTGGAATGCTAACTAACATAATTTTCAATGTAATTTTCTTTATTGTGGCATGAATGTTCAGATCTGGAAGATTCAAGATAAAAGTTTAATATTGACATAAAAATAATAACACTTCAAGCATACTAACTAAGCAATTATGTCTTCTCAAAATAACATAGCCAACGAAAGCTCATCCCTACAAAATCATATAGTTTGGCCATGCTTCATTTTCATCACACAAAAATGCTCTCATCATGAACAACCCGGATGACAAGCCAAGCAATTGTTTCATACTTTAGTATTTCTCAAACTTCTTCAATTTCCATGCAATACATGAGCGTGAGCCATGGACATAGCACTATGGGTGGAATAGAATATAATGATGGGGGTTGTGTGGAGAAGACAAAAAAACAGAAAGTCTCACATTGACGCGGCTAATCAATGGGCTAGGGAGATGCCCATCAATTGATGTCAATGCAAGGAGTAGGGATTGCCATGCAACGTATGCACTAGAGCTATAAATGTATGAAAGCCCAACAAAAGAAACTAAGTGGGTGTGCATCCAACTTTCTTGCTCACGAAGACCTATGGCATTTGAGGAAGCCCATTGTTGGAATATACAAGCCAAGTTCTATAATGAAAAATTCCCACTAGTATATGAAAGTGACAAAATAAGAGACTCTCTATCATGAAGATCATGGTGCTACTTTGAAGCACAAGTGTGGAAAAAGGATAGTAGCATTGTCCCTTCTTTTCCTTTTTTATTCGTCCTTTCTTTTTTTCCTTTTTTAATTTGGCCTTTCTCTTTTTTTTCATGGGACAATGCTCTATTAATGATGATCATCACACTTCAATTTATTTACAACTCAATGATTACAACTCGATACTAGAACAAAATATGACTCTATATGAGTGCCTCCGGCGGTGTACCGGGATGGGCAATGAAACAAGAGTGACATGTATGAAAACTTATGCATGGTGGCCTTGCCACAAATACGATGGCAACTACATGATCATGCAAGGCAATATGACAATGATGAAGCGTGTCATAATAAATGAGACGGTGGAAAGTTGCATGGCAATATATCTCAGAATGGCTATGGAAATGCCATAATAGGTAGGTATGGTGGCTGTTTTGAGGAAGATATAAGGAGGTTTATGTGTGATAGAGCGTATCATATCACGGGGTTTGGATGTATCGGTGAAATTTGCACCAACTCTCAAGGTGAGAAAGGGCAATGCAGTGCATCAAGAGGCTAGCAATGATGGAAAGGTGAGAGTGTATATCCATGGACTCAACATTGGTCATAAAGAACTCACATACTTATTGTAAAAATCTACAAGTCATCAAAAACCAAGCATTAAGCGCATGCTCCTAGGGGGATAGAGTGGTAGGAAAAGACCATCGCTCGTCCCCGACCGCCACTCATAAGGATGACAATCAAAGAACACTCATGTTTCAAATTTGTCACACAAAGGTTACCATACGTGCATGCTACGGGACTTGCAAACTTCAACACAAGTATTTCTCAAATTCACAATTACTCAACTAGCAAAACTCGAATATTACCATCTTCATATCTCAAAACAGTCATCACGTATCAAACTTCTCATAATATTCAATGGGCTTTATATGAAAGTTTTTATTATACCCATCTTGGATGCCTATCATATTAGGACTAATTTTATAGCCAAAGCAAATTACCATGCTGTTCTAAAGCACTCTCAAAATAATATAAGTGAAGCATGAGAGATCAATAATTTCTATAAAATAAAACCACCACCGTGCTCTAAAAGATATAAGCGAAGCGATGAGAGCAAAATTATCTAGCTCAAAAGATATAAGTGGCCTTTATAGAGTATTCTAATAAATTCCGATTCATGTGTGTCTCTCCAAAAGGTGTGTACATCAAGGATGATTGTGGGAAACTAAAAAGCAAAGACTCAAATCATACAAGACGCTCCAAGCAAAACACATATCATGTGGTGAATAAAAATATAGCCTAAAGTAAAGTTACCGATAGACAAAGACGAAAGAGGGGACGCCTTCCGGGGCATCCCCAAGCTTAGGCTTTTGGTTGTCCTTGAATTTTAATTTGGGGTGCCTTGGGCATCCCCAAGATTAGTCTCTTGCCACTCCTTATTCCATAATCCATCAAATCTTTACCCAAAACTTGAAAACTTCACAACACAAAACTCAACAGAAAATCTCGTGAGCTCCGTTAGTGTAAGAAAACAAACCACCACATTAACGTACTGTAATTAACTCATTATTTATTTATATTGGTGTTAAACCTATTGTATTCCAACTTATCTATGGTCCATACCCCCTGATACTAGCCATAGATTCATCAAAATAAGCAAACAACACACGAAAAACAGAATCTGTCAAAAACAGAACAGTCTGTAGTAATCGGTATCAAACGCAAACTTCTGTAACTCAGAAAAATCTGAAAAAATAGGACGACCTAGATAATTTGATTATTGATCTACTGCAATTGGAATAATTATTGTATCACTTCCTGGTGATATTTAAAAATTGTTTTTGTGAACAGAAAGTTTCTGTTTTTTTTTCAGCAAGATCAAATAATTATCACCCAAGAAGATCCTATAGGTCTTCCTTGGCACAAACACTAATTAAAACATAAAACCACATCTAACCAGAGGCTAGATGAATTATTTATTACTAAACAGGAACAAAAATAAAATTGGTTTGCCTCCCAACAAGCGCTATCGTTTAACGCCCATATCTAGGCACAAAAACAAGAATAGATCTAGGTATTGTCATCTTTGGTATGCAATTCTTCAATTGAGTATTTATAACCTTTAGAAGTTTCTTTCTCTTTATTTATGATCAAACTCCTAGGCAAGAAATCAAGGAATTCATTTGTAACAAAATGTTCCTTAATAATAGCGAAAAAATTGGGGTGAACACTTATTGATTTGAGATCCGCATTTTCCTTACTAGAAGATTCACCCTTATTTTTAGGAACATACATAAACTTAGCAACTTTGGTAGTAGGAGGATTTGAAGTATTCCTCACGGCAGAAAAGGCAGACCCTAAGTTGGTAATAATATCCTCAAGTTTATCAATTCTAGTGGAATCTTGATCTATCTTTTTCATTAACTATGGGTTCTTTTTCTCGAAAGTTTTTCAGAGTGACTCCTACTTTAGATCCATATGGGGTAATTTGGTTGTGGATCTTTTTATCCAAATTCTTGATCAACTCTACAGTGGCAACTTTATTTTCAACAATTTCAAGCCTTTGCATCACATGTTCCAAAGTTAAAATGGTTCCATTAACCAAAAGAGGTGGTGGACCAAACAAATCTATCAAAGCATTATAGGAATAAAAAATATGGCTACCCAAGAAATTCCTTCCGGTAATGGTGTCAAGAATATATCTGTTCCGAGGAGTGATGCCTACATAAAAATTGCGAAGAAGAACAGAAGTAGATTGCTTCCTAGTGGATCTATTCTGAGCATTGCAAATTCGGTACCAAGTATCTTTTAGATTTTCTCCCTCCCTTTGTTTAAAATTAAGAACTTCATTATCGGGAGTACTAACAATGATAGAAGGACTGGCCATGACGGCGAGAACAAATGAACTAACACACGGGCACACAAGAAACAAGCAAAAAGAGACGAACGGAAAAAGGGCGAATAAAACGGCAAGGGTGAAGTGGGGGAGAGGAAAACGAGAGGCAAATGAAAAATAATGTAATGTGAGGGAGAAGAGTTTGTGATGGGTATTTGGTATGTCTTGACCTGAGCGTAGATCTCCCTGGCAACGGCGCCAGAAATCCTTCTTGCTACCTCTTGAGCATGCGTTGGCTTTCCCTTGAAGAGGAAAGGGTGATGCAGCAAAGTAGCGTAAGTATTTCCCTCAATTTTTGAGAACCAAGGTATCAATCTAGTAGGAGACTACACGCAAATCCCTAGTACCTGCACAAACAATCAAGAACCTTGCAACCAACGCGATAAAGGGGTTGTCAATCCCTTCACGACCACTTGCAAAAGTGAGATCTGATAAAGATAATAAGATAAATATTTTTGTTATTTTTGTTCAATAGATTGAAAAGTAAAGATTGCAAAATAAACGGCGACAGAAATAGTACGTAGGCGGGAGATTAACATGATGGAAAATAGACCCGGGGACCATAGGTTTCACTAGTGGCTTCTCTCAAGATAGCAAATTCTACAATTGGTGAACAAATTACTACTGAGCAACTGATAGAAAAGCGCATAGTTATGAGAATATCTAGGCATGATCATGAACATAGGCATCACATCCATGACAAGTAGACCAAAACGATTCTACATCTACTACTATTACTCTACACATCGACCGCTATCCAGCATGCATCTAGAGTATTAAGTTCATAAGAACAAAGTAACGCATTAGGCAAGATGAGATGATGTATTGGGATAAACTCAGGCAATATGATATAAACCCCATCTTTTTATCCTTGATGGCAACAATACAATATGTGTCGTTTCCCTTTCTGTCACTGGGATCGAGCACCGCAAGATTGAACCCAAAGCTAAGCACTTCTCCCATTGCAAGAAAGATTAATATAGTAGGCCAAACCAAACTGATAATTCGAAGAGACTTGCAAATATATTAAATCATGCATATAAGAATTCAGAGAAGAATCAAATATTGTTCAAAGATAATCTTGATCATAAACCCACAATTCATTGGGTCTCGACAAACACACTGCAAAAAGTATTACATCGAACGGATCTCCAAGAAGATCGAGGAGAACTTTGTATTGAGATCCAAAGAGAGAGAAGAAGCCATCTAGCTAATAACTATGGACCCGAAGGTCTGTGGTAAACTACTCACACGTCATCGGAGAGGCTATGGTGTTGATGTAGAAGCCCTGCGTGATCGATTCCCCCTCAGGCGGAGCGCCGGAAAAGGCCCCAAGATGGGATCTCACGGGTACAGGAGGTTGCGGCGGGTGGAAAATAGGTTTTGTGGCTCCCCTAGATGTTTTCAGGGTATAAGAGTATATATAGGCGAAAGAAGTAGGTCGGTGGAGCTACGAGGGGCCCACGAGGGTGGGGGGCGCGCCTACCCCCGGGCGTGCCTCCCTGCCTCGTGGCCGCCTCGTTGCTTCCCTGACGTCCACTTCAAGTCTTCTGGATTGCGTTTGTTCCAAAAATGATCCTCGCGAGGGTTTCATTCCGTTTGATATTCCTTTTCTGTGAAACACTGAAATAGGAAAAAAACAGCAATTTGCACTGGGCCTTCGGTTAATAGGTTAGTCCCAAAAATAATATAAAAGTGCATAATAAAGCCCATTAAACATCCAAAACAGATAATATAATAACATGGAACAAAAAACAAATTATATATACGTTGGAGACGTATCAGGTTACAAGATCCTAATCAGCTACATACAGAGAGATAAGATCCTCCCAAATCCAGCTTCTTGGAGAATACATCAAGTCTTTCGAATCCTTCTAATTATACGCGCATGGGCCGCCTGATGTGGCACAAGTCATGACCCAAAAGGGGTACTCACCATGGCCTGTAGGCCTGGAGTCAACATGGTGAGTAGTCCCCTAGCTAGAACACCGTCACCATGCTTGAATGTTGCGGTGGCCTCAAGGTCGTTGCAATCAAGGATATCATTTTTTGTAGGAAATGAGTCCAGTAACTGCATAATGACTCGTTCTTTCCCTACTTCATGTTGCTTAGGTCGCCGGCATCGGTGGGACGGGACGTAAGTACCCCTGAAGTTGGTCATGAATTCGACATGAAGGTCTTCCCAGCTTTTGATCGACCTGGGAGGGAGGATTCAAAGCCAAGCCCAAGCTGAGCCTTTCAACATAAGTGACAGAAGGATTATGACATGATAGTCATCTACATTTGCCACATGGACTGCGATCCAAATCATAGGACCTGTGTTACCATCATGCTTGTCGCAGTTGTTGATTTTGAATTCGCCGAGAAGGGGGTGAGCAATGATGTGATCCACAAAGCAGGGGGATACATTACACATGGACTCACCACTGTTGAATGGATGTCATCTATGGTGTGACACACATCATTCAGGCTAGCCATGTAGTCATACTTGGTGAAGGTTGGCTGGTACTTGTCATATGACCGGGCATATAGTCGAGCCGCCTTCTTCAAGAAAGTCTTGGTCGGGGGTAGACCACGCGTCACACTTGGACGTGTGGCATGCCCATAGGGCAATTTAGGCTCGTAGATCATCCAAGGAGCCTCGTCGCTAGCCGGAGGCTAGTGTCGATCGGGGTGGTGGTAGCTTGATTTTTCGACATGCTGGGAGCCTGACTGCTGGTAACCCACAGGTATAGGAGATCGCGACAGTTTTCGAGGATAGTACTTCACCCAAATTTGTTGATTCGACACAAGTGGAGCCAAAGAATATTTATGAGCCTTAGCAGTTGAGTTGTCAATTCAACCACACCTAGGATATAATATTTCTGCAGCAAAGTGTTTAGTAGAACAGTACTTTGATTGTTTTTATAGTAGTAGTAATAGTAACAATAGTTATATAGGAACAATAACAGTTGTAGTTTGTGATGATTATAAAAGCAGCAATGGTAGTAACTTAGCAAAAATCAATATGAGAAAGTGTAGGCATTGGATCAGTGATGGATATTAATGTATTCACTATGTTTAATACTTTGTTTCGGTTCTTTATTAAAAGGAGGCCTTAATATCCCTTAGTTTCCTTATGCACCCCGCTGCCACGGGAGGGTAGGACAAAAGATGGCATGCAAGTTCTTATCGCAAGCATGTATGACTATACACGGAATACATGCCTACATTACATTGATGAATTGGAGCTAGTTTTGTGTCGCCCTAGGTTATAACTATTACAAGATGAATGCCATCCAGCATAATTATCCATCACAAATCCAATGCCTATGGGTTCTTCACATATTGCTCTTGCTAAGTTACTACTGCTGCTATTGCTACTATCATAATTGCTCCAAAACTATTACTGGTACTGTTATCGTTACTGTTGCTATCGCTACTACCGCTACCAAACTATCATATTATTGTGCTACTCATCACCCTGCTGCAGATATTTAGTCTCCAGATGAGGTTGAATTGACAACTCAACTAATAATACTTGCAAATATTCTTTGGCTCCCCTTATGTCGAATCAATAATTTTGGGTTGAATACTTTACCATCGAAAACTGTTGCGATCCCCTATACTTCTGGGTTATCATGCATCATGTAGCAACAAAGTTAGTTTTCAAATTTTTGTCGGAACATACCCAAATGAGGTCTAACTTTTGAAAAGTTGGTTGATGTAACATCAAAGTTGCATCATGTGCCGCCTAAGATGGTTTTGAAGAAGTTTGTCGAAACAAAAGCAAACGAGGTCCAGCTTTCAAAAGGTTAGTTGATGTACAACCAAAGGTGGGCCATGTAGTACCAAAGTTGGTTTTGAAAACGTTGGTGGAAGCATACCCAAGTGGGGTCCAGATTTTGGCAAGTTTGTTGATGTAGCACCAAAGTTACATCGGGTAGCACCAAAGTTAGTTTTGAAAAAGTTTGCCAAAACATATCCAAATGCGGTCCAGCTTTCAAGAAGTTAGTAGATGTGGCACCAAATTTGCATCATGTAGCACCAAAGTTGGTTTGCAACGGTTTGTGGCACATTTTTAGGAAGTTGACAAAAAATTTCAAACCCAACTTTGGTGGTGCATCAACCAACTTCCTGAAAGTTGAACCACATTTGGCTCTGTAGCACCAAAGTTGCATCATGTAGCACCAAAGTTGGTTTTGAAAAAGTTTATGCTGCTACATGTGATGACCCACAAGTATAGGGGATCTATTGTAGTCCTTTCAATAAGTAAGAGTGTCGAAACCAACGAGGAGCAGAAGAAAATGATAAGCGGTTTTCAGTAAGGTTTTCTCTGCAAGCACTGAAATTGTAGGTGATAGATAGTTTTGTGATAAGATAAATAGTAACGAGAAAAAAGTAAATAAAGTGCAGCAAGGTGGCCCAATCCTTTATGTAGCAAAGGATAAGCCTGGACAAATTCTAGTAATGAAGAAGGAGCTCCCGAGGACACATTGGGAACTATCGTCAAGCTAGTTTTCATCACGTTCATAACATTCGCGTTCGGTACTTTGATAATTTGATATGTGGGTGGACCTACACTTGGGTACTGTCCTCACTTGGACAAGCATCCCACTTATGATTAACCCCTATTGCAAGCATCCACAACTACAAAAAGGAGTAGTAAGGTAAACCTAACCACAACATTAAACATATGGGTCCATATCAGCCCCTAACGAAGCAACGCATAAACTAGGGTTTAAGCTTCATCACTCTAGCAACCCATCATATACTTATTACTTCCCTATGCCTTCCTCTAGGCCCAAATAAAGGTGAAGTGTCATGTAGTCGACATTCACATAACACCACTAGAGGAAAGACAACATACATCTCATCAAAATATCGAACGAATACCAAATTCACATGACTACTAATAGCAAGACTTCACCCATGTCCTCAGGAACAAACGTAACTACTCACAAAGCATATTCATGTTCATAATCAGAGGAGTAATAATATGCATAAAGTATCTGAACATATGATCTTCCACCAAGTAAACCAACTAGCATCAACTACAAGGAATAATCAACACTACTAGCAACCCACAGGTACCAATTTGTGGTTTTGATACAAGATTGGATACAAGAGATGAACTAGGGTTTTGAGAGGAGATAGTGCTGGTGAAGATGTTGATGGAGATTGACCCCCTCTCGATGAGAGGATCGTTGGTGATAGCGTTGGTGATGATTTCCCCCTCCGGAGAAAGTGTCCCCGGCAGAACAGCTCCGCCAGAGCCCTAGATTGATTTCGCCAAGGTTCCGCTTCGTGGCGGCGGAGTTTCGTCCCGTAAGCTTGCCCCCCGGTTTTTTTCCAGGGTAAAAGTGATGATATAGCAGAGGATGGACGCCGGAAGCCCACCAGGGGGCCAAGGAGATAGGGGGCGTGCCCTATAGGGGGGGGGGGGGGCGCCCCCTGTGTCCTGGACAGGGTGTGGGCCCCTTGGCCTATTTATTTTGATCATAAATTCTTATAAAATCCAAAAGGTTGTTTCGTGGAGTTTCAGGACTTTTCGAGCTGTGCAGAATAGGTTTCCAACGTTTGCTCCTTTTCGGCCAAATTCCAATTGCAAGCATTCCCCTCTTCATGGTAAACCTTGTAAAATAAGAGAGAATACCCATAAGTATTGAGATATAATGTGTAATAACAGCCCATAATGCAATAAATATTGATATAAAAGCATGATGCAAAATGGAAGTATCAACTCCCCAAGCTTAGACCTCGCTTGTCCTCAAGCGGAAGCCGAAATCGAAAAATAGGTCCACATGTTTAGAGATAGAGGTGTCGATAAAAATAAAATACGGACATGAGGGCATCATGATCATTCTAATAACAGCAACATATATGGATTTTGTCATATGATTTCCTATGCTCAAGTAATAAGCAATCCACAATGTCAAGTATGGTTCAAAAACTTCATTGGGAACTAACAAACTATAATCTCAGTCATTGAAGCAATTGCAATTTATCGTAACATCGGAAAGAGTCAATAATAGAGCTTTTCAGCAAGCTCACATACTCAACTATCTCGTAGTCCCCTATAATTATTAACACTCACGCAATACTTGTGGTTATAGAGTTTCAAATTAACACCGAGAAAGATAGGGGCTTATTGTGTTGCCTCCCAACGTATTCACCTTTAGGTGATGTCAACAATAATAGCCTATGTCAACTTACATCCAATTGGATATATGTATCATGATCTTTCAAACACGAGGAGCTTGCCAAAGGATAAAAATAAAAAGGGAAAGGTGAATATCACCTTGACTCAAGCATAAGGTAAAACATAAAGTAAAAGATATGCCCTTCGCCAGAGGTTGTCATGCGCATTTAGGGTTGATGCATAAAGTCTTAGTGCAAAAGAACGTCACTTTATACTGCCCCTTGTATGTGGACCTTTATTATGCAGTCTGTCGCTTTTATTACTTCCACAACAAGTTCGTACAAAGTTTATTTTCTCTGCACTAATAAGTCATACATATTTAGAGAGCAATTTTTATTGCTTGCACCGATGACAACTTACTTGAAGGATCTTATTCAATCCATAGGTAGGTATGGTGGACTCTCATGGCAAAACTGGGTTTAAGGATAATTGGAAGCACAAGTAGTATCTCTACTTGGTGCAAGGAATTTGGCTAGCATGAGGGGAAAGGCCAGCTCAACATGTTTGGAAGGTCAATGACAATATACTTTAAGCGAGATGTCGGAAAACATAAACCATTACGTTGTCTTCCTTGTCCAACATCAACTCTTTTAGCATGTCATACTTAATGAGTGCTTCACAATCATAAAAGATGTCCAAGATAATATATTTATATGTGAACCCTTGTCACTTCCTATTAATTGCAACGATGACCAAGGGTACGTTCATCAACTCTCAACAATTTTTATGCCTCATACTTTCTACGTGTGAAGTTATCACTATCCATAAGATCAATATGAACTCTTTTGTTCTTTCTACCTTCTCAAGATCATAGCAACATAGCAAAGCCATTGACTCAACACTAATATTTATTATAGATAGCACACAGACTAGCTTACATAAAGAGATCACAAAGCAAAACTCAAAACTACTTGATATCAAAACTTCAATCTACTAGATCAAGATACCACTAAAAGGATCGAACTAAATAAAGTGGTAAAGATAAGGGTGTTATGGTGATACGATACCGGGGCACCTCCCCCAAGCTTGGCAGTTGCCAAGGGGAGTGCCCATACCCATGTGATTATTTCTCCTTCTTCACGGTTGGTGTTATGATCTTCTTGGCGCTTATGCCCTTCAAGATACGGTTCTCCTCCTCGAGCTTATTAACTTGTTGTTTGAGGTCCATATTTTCTTTACGGAGCTTTCCCGTAACGGACAAGGCTCCTTTCACCCAAGGATGCTGCATAGCTTATGGAGAACAAGTGAAACTCTTTTTCATATTTTCATAAGAAAGAAATCTAGGGTCAGAAGGAGTGACCGAAGTAGGGACAGCCAGGCTAGGTAGTTCTCCCATAGTGAATTCTGCTCGAAGACGAGAGGTAACTTCTTGATCCTCCTCCATGGCATCTATCCTTTTCAAATCAGCCTCCATCTCATCCTCCGTTGATGGTCCAAAGTGATAGGCGTCGCTATTTGCTCCTGGACCTGGCATTGGGTGAGACACCCGGCTCCCTAATCGATCACGAGAAGACATCTTGCTTTATTCTACAACAGGAACAGCTCGAAACGAAAACAGAGGAAATTTGTGTGATACGGTGGTCAAAACCTTCGGGAGTATATATAATGAATTTTTACCAACCAAAATACGTAACATACAAGAAAACGGAGTCCGGGAGGCACACGAGGTGCCCACGAGACAGGGGGCGCGCCCTACAGGGGGGGCGCCCTCCTCTCTCGTGGGATCCTCGTGTCCCTTTCGGACTACTTCTTTCTTCCTAAAATTCTTAAATAATCTAAAACTGATAAAAAATGCCATTAGAGTTGTTTTGGAGTCGGTTCACTTACCGTACCACGTACCTATGCCTTTTCGGAGTCTGGAACGTTCTGGAAAGTGTCTCTTATGTATTCCTCGGGAGTTATGGTTTCAATAATATTAGTTTCAACATTGATAGGATTACCTGAAATATAATGCTTAATTTTTTGACCGTTTACCACCCTCGGATTTGTGCCTTCGAAGTTGTTGATTTTTATAGCACCAGAACGATAGACCTCCTCGATAACGTAGGGACCTTCCCATTTTGAGAGAAGTTTTACTGCAAAAAATCTTAAACGAGGGTTGAACAATAACACATAATCTCCTAGGTTAAACTCACGCTTTTGTATCCTCTTATCATGCCAGCGTTTGAATTTTTCTTTGAAAATCTTGTCATTCTCATATGCTTGGGTTCTCCATTCATCAAGTGAGCTAATATCAAACAACCTCTTCTCACCGGCAAGTTTGAAGTCATAATTGAGCTCTTTAATAGCCCAATATGCTTTATTTTCAAGTTCAAGAGGTAAATGACATGCTTTTCCATAAACCATCTTATATGGAGACATACCCATCGGATTTTTGTATGCAGTTCTATAGGCCCATAATGCATCATCAAGTTTTTTGGACCAATTCTTTCTAGATCAATTCACAGTCTTTTGCAAAATTAATTTGAGCTCTCTATTGCTCAACTCTACTTGACCACTAGACTGAGGGTGACAAGGAGATGCGATTCTATGATTGACATCATACTTAGCAAGCATCTTACGGAAAGCACCATGAATAAAGTGTGAACCACCATCAGTCATAAGATATCTAGGGACTCCAAACCTCGGAAAAATAAATTCATTAAGCATTTTAATAGAAGTGTTATGATCAACACTACTAGTTGGAATAGCTTATACCCACTTAGTAATGTAATCAACAACAACTAAAATATGTGTATAACCATTAGAGGCAGGAAAAGGTCCCATATAATCAAAGCCCCAAACATCAAACGGTTCAATAACAAGAGAATAATTCATCGGCAT
Source organism: Aegilops bicornis (assembly GCA_021605145.1). Taxonomy (NCBI): domain Eukaryota; kingdom Viridiplantae; phylum Streptophyta; class Magnoliopsida; order Poales; family Poaceae; genus Aegilops; species Aegilops bicornis. The sequence continues at coordinate 655,211,847 of CM038674.1, forward strand.
TTCTTGACGTCTACTAATGTTACCTATTCTTTGGCATTCACATAAGATAAGACAAACTTACGAGCATCTTTGAAAAGAGTAGGCCAATAAAAACCAGATTGTATTACCTTGTGTGCAGTTCTATCTCCAGCGTGGTGTCCTCCATAGGATTCAGAGTGACACTTGCGTAGGATTTGTTCCTGTTCATGCTCAGGCACACAACGTCTAATAATACCATCTACTCCTTCTTTATAAAGGTGTGGATCATCCCAGAAGTAATGTCTTAAATCATAAAAGAACTTTTTCTTTTGCTGGTATGTGAAACTAGGCGGTATATATTTAGCAACAATGAAATTAGCATAATCAGCATACTAAGGAGCAGTACGAGAAGCATTGACAACCGCTAATTGTTCATCAGGAAAACTATCATTAATAGGCAGTGGGTTATAAAGAACATTCTCTAACCTAGATAAGTTATGCATAGCAGGGTTCTCAGCTCCCTTTCTATCAATAATATGCAAATCAAATTCTTGGAGCAAGAGGACCCATCTAATGAGTCTAGGCTTAGCATCTTTCTTTTCCATAAGATATTTAATAGCAGCATGATCAGTGTGAATAGTAACTTTGGAATCAACAATATAAGGTCTAAACTTATCACATGCAAACACAACTGCTAAGAACTCTTTTTCAATAGTAGCATAATTTCTCTGGGCAGTATCAAGAGTCTTACTAGCATACTGGATAACATTCAATTTCTTATCGACTCTTTGCCCTAAAACAGCACCTACAGCATAATCACTAGCATCGCACATAATTTCAAAAGGTAAATTCCAATCAGGTGGCTGAACAATAGGTGCAGTGATCAAAGCTTTCTTAAGTGTTTCAAATGCTTCTACACAATCATCATCAAAGACAAAAGGAATATCTTTTTGCAATAAATTAGTCAGAGGCCTAGAGATTTTAGGAAAGTCCTTAATGAACCTCATATAAAAGCGGGCATGACCAAGGAAACTTCTTATACCATTTATGTCCTTGGGACATGGCATCTTTTCAATAGCATCAACTTTAGCCTTATCAACTTCAATACCTCTCTCGGAGATCTTGTGCCCCAAGAAAATGCCTTCATTAACCATAAAGTGACACTTTTCCCAATTCAGGACGAGACTAGTGTCTTCGCATCTCTGCAAAACTCGATCAAGGTTGCTCAAACAATCATCTAAAGAGGATCCATAGACGGAGAAGTCATCCATGAATACCTCACAAATCTTTTCACAAAAATCAAAGAATATAGCCATGATACATCTTTGAAAGGTAGCAGGTGCATTACATAAACCAAAAGGCATACGTCTATAAACAAAAGTACCAAAAGGGCAAGTAAAAGTAGTTTTAGATTGATCCTTCGCTGACACAGGTATTTGAGAGAAACCAGAATAACCGTCTAGAAAGCAAAAATGTGTGTGTTTGGATAGTCTTTCTAGCATTTGATCAATAAAAAGTAAAGTGTAATGATCTTTCTTAGTAGCTTTATTTAACTTACGAAAATCAATTACCATCCTATAACCTGTAATAATTCTTTGCGGGATCAATTCATCTTTATCATTAGGAACAACAGTAATACCTCCCTTTTTAGGGACACAATGGACAGGGCTTACCCATTCACTATCAGCAACGGGATAAATAATACCTGCCTCAAGGAGTTTTAGAATCTCCTTTCTTACCACCTCCTTCATTTTGGGATTTAATCGTCTTTGAGGATCTCTAACTGGTTTGGCATCTTTCTCCACTGAAATTTTGTGTTGACATAATGTGGGACTAATGCCCTTAAGATCATCCAGAGTATATCCAATAGCAGCTCGGTGCTTCTTCAGAGTTTTCAATAATATTTCTTCTTCTTTCTCTGAAAGGTTAGCACTAATAATAACAAGATATATTTCTTTTTCATCAAGATAAGAATACTTAAGATTATCAGGTAAAGGTTTGAGTTCAAACACGGGATCACCCTTGGGTGGAGGGGGATCCCAAGAATTTCAACGGGAAGGTTATGTTTCAGCATAGGTTCTTGTTTAAGGAACACTTCATCTATTTCTTCCCTTTCCTTCATAAACATATCGTTTTCGTGGTCTAACAAATAATGTTCTAACGGATCAGTTGGAGGAACAACAATGGAAGCAAGACCAATAATCTCATCCTTACTAGGTAATACCTCTTCACGGTGTTGTCTACGAAATTTAGAAAAGTTGAACTCATGAGACATATCACCTAGACCAATAGCAACAACATCCTTTTCGCAATCTATCTTAGCATTAACGGTGTTCAAGAAGGGTCTACCAAATATAATGGGACAAAAGCTATCTTGTGGGGAGCCAAGAACAAGAAAATCAGCAGGATATTTAGTTTTCCCACACAAGACTTCAACATCTCTAACAATTCCCATTGGTGAAATAGTATCTCTATTGGCAAGTTTAATTGTGACATCAATATCTTCTAACTCAGTAGGTGCAATATCGTGCTTAATTTCTTTGTATAAGTCAATAGGTATTGCACTAGCACTAGCACCCATATCACATAAGCCATGATAACAATGATCTCCTATTTTAACAGAAATAACATGCATGCCTACCACAGGTCTATGTTTTTCTTTAGCACAAGGTTTGGCAATTCTAGCAGTTTCATCACAGAAATAAATAACATGTCCATCAATATTATCAGACAAGAGATCTTTAACAATAGCAACATTAGGTTCAACTTTGATTTGCTCAGGAGGTGTATAAGTTCTAATATTGCTCTTACGAACAACAGTCGAAGCTTTAGCATGATCTTTTATCCTAATAGGAAAAGGAGGTTTTTCGACATAGGCAGTAGGAATAACAGGATCACTATATGTAATGGTCTTTTCTTCGACTGTAATAGGTGCAACTACTTTCACTTCAACAGGAGGATTATATTTAAACCACTTCTCTTTAGGGAGATCAACGTGAGTAGCAACAAAAAGTAGCTACTATCTCAGAGTCAAGTCCATACTTAGCGCTAAATCCACGGAAAGCATCGGTATCCATAAAAGATTTAACACAATCGAACTTAGGTGTCATACCTGACTCCTTACCATCATCGGAACCCCAACCTTCAGAGTTGCATTTAATTCTTTCCAATAAGTCCCATTTGAAATCAATAGTCTTAAGCATATAAGAACCAATACAGGAAGTATCGAGCAGGTTGCGATTATTAAGAGAAAGTCGAGCATAAAAATTCTGAATAATCATTTCCTGAGAGAGCTCATGATTGGGGCATGAATATAACATTGACTTAAGCCTCCCCCAAGCTTGAGCAATGCTTTCTCCTTCGCGAGGCCAGAAATTATATATGTAATTACGATCACGATGAACAAGATGCATAGGATATAACTTCTGGTGAAATTCCAGCTTCAATCGCTTATAATTCCAAGATCTCGTATCATCACATAGCCTATACCATGCCAATGCATCTCCCTTCAAAGATAAAGGGAAGACCTTCCTTTTTACAACATCACCAGGAATACCTGCAAGCTTAAATAATCCACAAACTTCATCCACAAAGATAAGGTGTAAATCGGGATGCAATGTTCCGTCTCCTGCAAAAGGATTAGCTAGCAGTTTTTCTATCATACCCGAAGGAATATCAAAGTGAATATTTTCATAAAGTTCAGTAGGTTGAGGAGCATCTCTTTGCTCTTCTGGTTGGGGTGAAGATACCCCAAACAAGCCCTTCAAAGGATTAGTTTCCATACTGACAAGTAACAGAAAATTTCAGCACACTATATAAATGTTTCCTTACCAAGTTCCACTCACCAAAAGCGCTACACTCCCCGGAAACGGCGCCAGAAAAGAGTCTTGATGACCAACAAGTATAGGGGATCTATCGTAGTCCTTTCGATAAGTAAGAGTGTCGAACCCAATGAGGAGCAGAAGGAAATGATAAGCGGTTTTCAGTAAGGTTTTCTCTGCAAGCACTGAAATTGTAGGTGATAGATAGTTTTGTGATAAGATAAATAGTAACGAGCAAAAAGTAAATAAAGTGCAGCAAGGTGGCCCAACCCTTTATGTAGCAAAGGATAAGCCTGGAAAAATTCTAATAATGAAGAAGGAGCTCCCGAGGACACATTGGGAACTACCGTCAAGCTAGTTTTCATCACGTTCATAAGATTCGCGTTCGATACTTTGATAATTTGATATGTGGGTGGACCAACACTTGGGTACTGTCCTAACTTGGACAAGCATCCCACTTATGATTAACCCCTATTGCAAGCATCCGCAACTACAAAAAGGAGTATTAAGGTAAACCTAACCACAACATTAAACATATGGGTCCATATCAGCCCCTAATGAAGCAACGCATAAACTAGGGTTTAAGCTTCTGTCACTCTAGCAACCCATCATCTACTTATTACTTCCCTATGCCTTCCTCTAGGCCCAAATAAAGGTGAAGTGTCATGTAGTCGACGTTCACATAACACCACTAGAGGAAAGACAACATACATCTCATCAAAATATCGAACGAATACCAAATTCACATGACTACTAATAGCAAGACTTCACCCATGTCCTCGTGAACAAAGCGTAACTACTCACAAAGCATATTCATGTTCATAATCAGAGGAGTAATAATATGCATAAAGGATCTGAACATATGATCTTCCACCAAGTAAACCAACTAGCATCAACTACAAGGAGTAATCAACACTACTAGCAACCCACAGGTACCAATTTGTGGTTTTGATACAAGATTGGATACAAGAGATGAACTAGGGTTTTGAGAGGAGATGGTGCTGGTGAAGATGTTGATGGAGATTGACCCCCTCTCGATGATAGGATCGTTGGTGATAATTTCCCCCTCCCGGAGGGAAGTGTCCCCGGCAGAACAGCTCCGCCAGAGCCCTAGATTGATTTCGCCAAGGTTCCGCTTCGTGGCGGCGGAGTTTCGTCCCGTAAGCTTGCCCCTGATTTTTTTCCACGGTAAAAGTGATGATATAGCAGAAGATGGATGCCGGAAGCCCACCAGGGGGCCCAGGAGATAGGGGCGCGCCCTATGGGGGGGCGCCCCTGTCTCCTGGACAGGGTGTGGGCCCCCTGGCCTATTTCTTTTGCTTATAAATTCTTATAAAATCCAAAAAGTTGTTTCGTGGAGTTTCAGGACTTTTGGAGTCGTGCAGAATAGGTTTCCAACGTTTGCTCCTTTTCCAGCCAGAATTCCAGTTGCCGGCATTCCCCTCTTCATGGTAAACCTTGTAAAATAAGAGAGAATAGCCATAAGTATTGAGATATAATGTGTAATAACAGCCCATAATGCAATAAATATTGATATAAAAGCATGATGCAAAATGGACGTATCAACATGCTGCAACTTTTTATAAACTTTTTCAAAACCAACTTTGGTGATATGCAACGTTGGTGCTACATCAACCAACTTTCACTACTAGAAAAAAGGCTGTTAGTGGCGTACCTGTTTTTGCTATTAATGGCGCACCCATGTGTTGGGAAACGTAGTAATTTCAAAAAATTTCCTACGCACACGCAAGGATCATGGTGATGCATAGGAACGAGAGGGGAGAGTATTGTCCACGTACCCTCGTAGACCGTAAGCGGAAGCGTTATGACAACGCGGTTGACGTAGTCGTATGTCTTCATGATCCGACCGATCCAAGTACCGAACGTCACGGCACCTCCGAGTTCAGCACACGTTCAGCTCGATGGCGATCCCGGACTCGATCCAGCAAAGTGTCGGGAAGAGTTCCGTCGGCCTGACGGCGTGGTGACGATGATGATGTTCTACGGTAGCGAGGCTTCGCCTAAACTCCATGACGATATGACCGAGGTGGAATATGGTGGAAGGGGCACCGACACGGCTAAGGAACGATCCGTAGATCAACTTGTGTGTCCATGGGGTGCCCCTGCCCCGTGATATAAAGGAGTGGAGGAGGGAGGCCGGCCCTCTCTATGGCGCGCCCTAGGGGAGTCCTACTCCCACCGGGAGTAGGATTCCCTTTCCTAGTCCAACTAGGAACCCTTCCATGTAGTAGGAGTAGGAGAGAAGGAAAGGGAAGAGAGAAGGAGAAGGAAGGAAGGGTGCGCCCCTTCCCTAGTCCAATTCGGACTAGTCCAACGGGAGGGTGCGGCCACTCTTTGGCCCTTTCTCTCCTTTCCCGTATGGCCCAAAGAGGCCTAATACGAATTCTCGTAACTCTCGGTACTCCCAAAAATATCCGAATCACTCGGAACCTTTCCGAACTCGAATATAGTCGTACAATATATTGATCTTTACGTCTCGACCATTTCGAGACTCCTCGTCATGTCCCCGATATCATCCGGGACTCCGAACTCCTTCGGTACATCAAAACTCATAAACTCATAATAAAACTGTCATCGTAACGTTAAGCGTGCGGACCCTACGGGTTCGAGAACTATGTAGACATGACCTAGAACTATTCTCGGTCAATAACCAATAGCGGAACCTGATGCCCATATTGGCTCCTACATATTCTACGAAGATCTTTATCGGTCAAACCGCATAACAACATACGTTGTTCCCTTTGTCATCGGTATGTTACTTGCCCGAGATTTGATCGTCGGTATCCAATACCTAGTTCAATCTCGTTACTGGCAAGTCTCTTTACTCGTTATGTAATGCATCATTCCGTAACTAACTCATTAGCTACATTGCTTGCAAGTCTCTTTAATCGGAGTGACAAAACCTAATCTCGAAATACGCCAACCCAACATGTACCTTTGGAGACACCTGTAGTACTCCTTTATAATCACCCAGTTACGTTGTGACGTTTGGTAGCACCCAAAGTGTTCGTCCGGTAAACGGGAGTTGCATAATCTCATAGTTATAGGAACATGTATAAGTCATGAAGAAAGCAATAGCAATATACTAAACGATCAAGTGCTAGGCTAACGGAATGGGTCATGTCAATCACATCATTCTCCTAATGATGTGATCCCATTAATCAAATAACAACACATGTCTATGGTTAGGAAACATAACCATCTTTGATTAATGAGCTAGTCAAGTAGAGGCATACTAGTGACTATATGTTTGTCTATGTATTCACACATGTATCATGTTTCCGGTTAATACAATTCTAGCATGAATAATAAACATTTATCATGAAATAAGGAAATAAATAATAACTTTATTATTGCCTCTAGGGCATATTTCCTTCAGTCTCCCACTTGCACTAGAGTCAATAATCTAGTTCACATCATCATGTGATTCAACACTAATATTCACATCTGTATGTGATTAACACCCATAGTTCACATCGTCATGTGACCAACATCCAAAGGGTTTACTAGAGTCAATAATCTAGTTCACATCGCTATGTGATTAACACCCAAAGAGTACTAAGTTATGATCATGTTTTGCTCGTGAGAGAAGCTTAGTCAACGGGTCTGTCACATTCAGAGCCGTATGTATTTTGCAAATATTTTATGTCTACAATGCTCTGCACGGAGCTACTCTAGCCAAGGTTGGAAAAAGCGGTAGGCATAAGCGAGGCGGTTGGCCTTCGCCTTGTGCCTAGGCGGTGCCTAAGCGCCCTAGGCGCGACCTAGGTGGTAATATAGTTTTTACTCGTAGTGTATTTATGATTATTATATGGGTGTTGATATTTGTTTAGGGCATATAAATAAGTTAATTACTATCTACTGCCATTGGAATATAACCCGTTTGGCATATCTGTGCAGTATGTGGCATGATTTCTTGCTTGGGTAGGCAATTCCTTGCTTGTCGTGCCTAGATCTCCATTTATGCCCTAGGCGAGGCGTTTGGCTATTGCCTAGCGCCTAGGCGTGCCTAAGCGCCTCCTAGGCACTGCCTTTTCCAACAGAGACTCTAGCTAATTGCTCCCACTTTCAATATGTATCCAGATTGAGACTTAGAGTAATCTGGATCAGTGTAAAAAGCTTGCATCGATGTAACTCTTTACGACGAGCTCTTTTATCGCCTCCATAATCGAGAAATATTTCCTTAGTCCTCACTAAGGATGTTCTTGACCAATGTCCGGTGATCTACTCCTAGATCACTATTGTACTCCTTGCCAAATTCAGAGCAAGGTATACAATAGGTCTGGTACATAGCATAGCATACTTTATAGAACCTATGATCGAGGCATAGGGAATGACTTTCATTCTCTTTTCTATTTTCTCATTGTGGTCGGGATTTGAGTCTTACTCAATTTCACACCTTTGCAACACAGGCAAGAACTTTTCTTTGACTGTTCCATTTTGAATTACTTCAAAATCTTGACAAGGTATGTACTTATTGAAAAAACTTATCAAGCGTCTTGATCTATCTCAATAGATCTTGATGCTCAATATGTAAGTAGCTTTACCGAGGTCTTTCTTTTAAAGAACTCCTTTCAAATACTCCTTTATGCTTTCGGAAAAATTCTACATCATTTACGATCAACAATATGTCATTCACATATACTTATCAGAAATGTTGTAGTGCTCCCACTCACTTTCTTGTAAATACAGGCTTCTCCAAAAGTCGTATAAAACCATATGCTTTGATCAAATCATCAAGCATATATTCTAACTCTGAGATGCTTGCACCAGTCCATAGATGGATCGCTGGAGCTTGCACATTTTGATAGCATCTTTAGGATTGACAAAACCTTCTGGTTGCATCATATGCAACTCTTCTTTAATAAATCCATTAAGGAATGTAGTTTTGACATCCATTTGCCAGATTTCATAAAATGTGGCAATTGCTAACATGATTCAGACAAACTTAAGCATCATTACGAGTGAGAAAATCTCATCGTATTCAACACCTTGAACTTGTCGAAAACCTTTTGTAAAATGTGGCAATTGCTAACATGATTCAGACAAACTTAAGCATCATTACGAGTGAGAAAATCTCATCGTATTCAACACCTTGAACTTGTCGAAAACCTTTTGCAACAAGTCGAGCTTTGTAGATAGTAACACTACTATCAACGTCCGTCTTCCTCTTGAAGATCCATTTATTTAACATGCCTTGCTGATCATCGAGCAAGTCAATCAAAGTCCATACTTTGTTCTCATACATGGATCCTATCTCAGATTTCATGGCCTCAAGCCATTTCGCGGAATCTGGGCTTATCATCGCTTCCTCATAGTTCGTAGGTTCATCATGGTCTAGTAACATGACTTCTAGAATAGGATTACCGTACCACTTTGGTGCGGATCTTATTCTAGAAGACCTACGAGGTTCGGTAGTAACTTGATCTGAAGCTTCATGATCATCATCATTAGCTTCCTCACTGATTGGTGTAAGAATCACACGAACTGATTTCTGTGATGAACTACTTTCCAATAAGGGAGAAGGTACAATTACCTCATCAAGTTCTACTTTCCTCCCACTCACTTCTTTCGAGAGAAACTTCTTCTCTAGAAAGGATCCATCTTAGCAACGAAAAACTTGCCTTCGGATCTGTGATAGAAGGTGTACCCAATAGTTACCTTTGGGTATTCTATGAAGACGCACTTCTCGAATTGGGTTCGAGCTTATCAGGTGAAAACTTTTTCACATAAGCATCACAACTCCAAACTTTTAAGAAACGACAGCTTAGGTTTATCGTTAAACCATAGTTCATATGGTGTCGCCTCAACGGATTTAGATGGTGCCCTATTAAACGTGAATGCAGCTGTCTCTAATGCATAACCCCAAAGCGATAGTGGTAAACCGATAAGAGACATCATAGATCGCACCATATCCAATAAAGTGCGGTTCTGACGCTCGGACACACCATAACATTGTGGTGTTGCAGGTGGCGTGAGCTGTGAAACTATTCCACTTTGTTTTAATTGAAGACCAAACTCGTAACTCAAATATTCATCTCCATGATCAGATCGCAGAAACTTTATTTTCTTGTTACGATGATTTTCCACTTCACTCTGAAATTCTTTGAACTTTTCAACTATTTCAGACTTATGTTTCATCAAGAAGATATACGCATATCTGCTCAAATCATCTGTGAAGGTCAGAAAATAATGATACTTGCCACGGGCATCAACACTCATTGGATCGCATACATTGGTATGTATTATTTCCAACAAGTGAGTAGCTCGTTCCATTGTTCCGAACAACGGAGTTTCAATCATCTTGCCAAAAAGGCACGGTTCGCAAGCATCAAATGATTTATAATCAAGTGATTCCAAAAACCCATCAGCACGGAGTTTCTTCATGCGCTTTACACCGATATGACCCAAACGGCAGTGCCAGAAATAAGTTGCACTATCATTATTAACTTTGCATCTTTTGGCATCAATATTATGAATATGTGTATCACTACGATCGAGATCCAACAAACTATTTTCATTGGGTGTATGTCCATTGAAGGTTTTATTCATTTAAACAGAACAACAATTATTCTCTGATTTTAAATGAATAACTGTATTGCAATAAACATGATCAAATCATATTCGTGCTCAACGCAAAACGCCAAATAACATTTATTTAGTTTTAACACTAATCCCGAAAGTATAGGGAGTGTGCGATGATGATCATATCAATCTTGGAACTACTTCCAACACTCATCGTCACTTCCCCTTCAACTAGTCTTTGTTTATTCTGTAACTCCTGGTTCGAGTTACTAATCTTAGCAACCGAACAAGTATCAAATACTAGGGGCTACTATAAACACTAGTAAAGCACACATCAATAACCTGTATATCAAATATACCCTTGTTCACTTTGCCATCCTTCTTATCCACCAAATATTTGGAGTAGTTCCACTTCCAAAGGACCATTTCCTTTCCAAGAGAAGCACTCAGTTTCAGGCTTAGGTCCAGACTTGGGCTTCTTCACTTGAGCAGCAACTTGCTTGCCGTTCTTATTGAAGTTCCCCTTCTTCCCTTTGCCCTTTTCTTGAAACTAGTGGTCTTGTTAACTATCAACACTTGATGTTTTTCTTGATTTCTACCTTCGTTGATTTCAGCATCACGAAGAGCTTAGGAATCACTTTCGTCATCCTTGCATAGCATAGTTCATCACGAAGTTCTACTAACTTGGTGATGGTGACTAGAGAATTCTGTCAATCACTATTTTATCTGGAAGATTAACTCCCACTTGATTCAAGCGATTGTAGTACCCAGACAATCTGAGCACATGCTCACTAGTTGAGCGATTCTCCTCCATCTTTTAGCTATAGAACTTGTTGAAGACTTCATATCTCTCAACTCGGGTATTTGCTTGAAATATTAACTTCAATTCCTGGATCATCTCATATGGTCCATGACGTTCAAAACGTCTTTGAAGTCACGATTCTAAGCCGTTAAGCATGGTGCACTAAACTATCAAGTAGTCATCATATTGAGCTAGCCAAACGCTCATAACGCGTGCATCTGCTCCTGCAATAGGTCTGTCACATAGCGGTGCATTAAGGACATAATTCTTACAGGCAGCAATGAGGATAAACCTCAGATCACGGATCCAATCCGCATCATTGCTACTAACATCTTTCAACACAGTTTTCTCTAGGAACATATTAAAATAAACATATGAAAGCAACAACGCGAGCTATTGATCTACAACATAATTTGCAAAATACTACCAGGACTAAGTTCATGATAAATTAAAGTTCAATTAATCATATTACTTAAGAACTCCCACTTAGATAGACATCCCTCTAATCCTCTAAGTGATTACGTGATCCATATCAACTACACCATGTCCGATCGTCACGTGAGATGGAGTAGTTTCAACGGTGAACATCAATATGTTGATCATATCTACTATATGATTCACGCTCGACCTTTCGGTCTCCATGTTCGAGGCCATATCTGTTATATGCTAGGCTCGTCAAGTTTAACCTGAGTATTCGCGTGTGCAACTGTTTTGCACCCGTTGTATTTGAACGTAGAGCCTATCACACCCGATCATCACGTGGTGTCTCAAAGACGAAGAACTTTCATAGCGGTGCATACTCAGGGAGAACACTTCTTGATAATTTTTAGTGAGAGATCATCTTAAAATGCTATCGTCAATCAAAGCAAGATAAGATGCATAAAGGATAAACATCACATGCAATCAATAGAAGTGATATGATATGGCCATCATCATCTTGTGCTTGTGATCTCCATCTCCAAAGTACTGTCATGATCTCTATCGTTACCGGCACGACACCATGATCTTCATCATCTTGATCTATATCAATGTGTCGTCACATGGTCGTCTCGCCAACCATTGCTCTTGCAACTATTGCTATCGTATAGCGATAAAGTAAAGCAATTATTTGGCACTTGCATCTTATACAACAAAGAGACAACCATAGGGCTTACGCGATTGCCGATAACTTCAACAAAACATGATCATCGCATACAACAACTTATATCTCATCACGTCTTGACCATATCACATCACAACATGCCCTGCAAAAACAAGTTAGACGTCCTCTACTTTGTTGTTGCAAATTTTACGTGGCTGCTACGGGCTGAGCAAGAACCGTTCTTACCTACGCATCAAAACCACAACGATAGTTTGTCAAGTTGGTGCTGTTTTAACCTTCGCAAGGACCGGGCGTAGCCATACTCGGTTCAACTAAAGTGAGAGAGACAGACACCCGCCGGTCACCTTTAAGCAACGAGTGCTCGAAGCGGTGAAACCAGTCTCGCGTAAGCGTACGCGTAATGTCGGTCCGGGCCGCTTCATCTCACAATACCGCCGAACCAAAGTATGACATGCTGGTAAGCAGTATGACTTGTATCGCCCACAACTCACTTGTGTTCTACTCGTGTATATAACATCAACGCATAAAACTAGGCTCTGATACCACTGTTGGGAAACGTAGTAATTTCAAAAAAATTCCTACGCACACGCAAGGATAATGGTGATGCATAGCAACGAGAGGGGAGAGTATTGTCCACGTACCCTCGTAGACCGTAAGCGGAAGCGTTATGACAACGCGGTTGATGTAGTCGTACGTCTTCACGATCCGACCGATCCAAGTACCGAACGTCACGGCACCTCCGAGTTCAGCACACGTTCAGCTCGATGGCGATCCCGGACTCCGATCCAGCAAAGTGTCGGGGATGAGTTACATCGGCACGACGGCGTGGTAGCGATGATGATGTTCTACCGGCGCAGGGCTTCGCCTAAACTCCGCGATGATATGACCGAGGTGGAATATGGTGGAGGGAGGCACCGCACACGGCTAAGGAACGATCCGTAGATCAACTTGTGTGTCCATGGGGTGCCCCTGCCCCGTATATAAAGGAGTGGAGGAGGGAGGGCGGCCCTCTCTATGGCGCGCCCTAGGGGAGTCCTACTCCCAGGAGTAGGATTCCCTTCCTAGTCCAACTAGGAACCCTTCCATGTAGTAGGAGTAGGAGAGAAGGAAAGGAATAGAGAAGGAGAAGGAAGGAAGGTGCACCCCCTTCCCTAGTCCAATTCGGACTAGTCCAAGGGGAGGGGTGCGGCCACTCTTTTGGCCCTTTCTCTCCTTTCCCGTATGGCCCAAAGAGGCCCAATACGAATTCCCGTAACTCTCCTGTACTCCCAAAAATACCCGAATCACTCGAAACCTTTCCGAACTCCGAATATAGTCGTCCAATATATAGATCTTTACGTCTCGACCATTTCGAGACTCCTCGTCATGTCCCCGATCTCATCCGGGACTCCGAACTCCTTCGATACATCAAAACTCATAAACTCATAATAAAACATCGCCATCGTAACGTTAAGCGTGCGGACCCTACGGGTTCGAGAACTATGTAGACATGACCTAGAACTATTCTCGGTCAATAACCAATAGCGGAACCTAGATGCCCATATTGGCTCCTACATATTCTACGAAGATCTTTATCGGTCAAACCGCATAACAACATACGTTGTTCCCTTTGTCATCGGTATGTTACTTGCCCGAGATTTGATCGTCGGTATCCAATACCTAGTTCAATCTCGTTCTTGGCAAGTCTCTTTACTCGTTACGTAATGCATCATTCCGTAACTAACTCATTAACTACATTGCTTGCAAGGCTTATAGTGATGTGCATTACCGAGAGGGCCCAGAGATACCTCTCCGACAATCGGAGTGACAAAACCTAATCTCGAAATCGCCAACCCAACATGTACCTTTGGAGACACCTGTAGTACTCCTTTATAATCACCCAGTTACCTTGTGACGTTTGGTAGCACCAAAGTGTTCCTCCGGTAAGCAGGAGTTGCATAATCTCATAGTTATAGGAACATGTATAAGTCATGAAGAAAGCAATAGCAATATACTAAGCGATCAAGTGCTAGGCTAACGGAATGGGTCATGTCAATCACATCATTCTCCTAATGATGTGATCCCATTAATCAAATAACAACACATGTCTATGGTTAGGAAACATAACCATCTTTGATTAATGAGCTAGTCAAGTAGAGGCATACTAGTGACTATATGTTTGTCTATGTATTCACACATGTATCATGTTTCCGGTTAATACAATTCTAGCAATGAATAATAAACATTTATCATGAAATAAGGAAATAAATAATAACTTTATTATTGCCTCTAGGGCATATTTCCTTCACCATGGTGCGCCACTATTATCACGCCGCTAGTAACAAATAGTAATGGCTCACCTCTGGTGCGCCATTAGTAATCCAGATAGTAGTGGCGCACCAACTTGTGCGCCATTACTAACCATACATGTGCGCCACTGGTAAGATGAACAGGTGCGCCACTAGTAAAATTTTGAAATCTGGATCTGGATTTGGGCTGAATTTTTTTTTTCAATTTTTTTCGAATTTTGTTCTGGATCTGGTACGTTCTTTGTGCCGGGGAGCTCCACATGTGGCTGGAAGTAGAGGAGGGAGGAGAGGAGGGAGGAGGAGGGACGAGAGAGGAGAGGAGGAGAGGAGGGAGGAGGAGGGAGGAGAGAGGAGAGATGGAGGAGGAGGAGGGAGGAGAGACCGTGAGGAGGAGGGAGGAGGGAGGAGGAGGTCGCCGGAGAGCCGTGAGGAGGAGGAGGAGGTCACCGGAGAGGAGGAGGAGGAGGAGGTCGCCCGAGAGCCGTGAGGAGGAGGGAGGAGGAGGTCGTCGGAGAGCCGTGAGGAGGAGCGAGGAGGAGGTCGTCGGAGAGCCGTGAGGAGGGGGGAGGCGCATGGAGGAGGGGAGGAGGAAGAAGAGGTAGATAGAAAAGGGAAGAAGTGATGGAGGGGAGGAGGAAGAGGAAGAAGAGGTAATATATATAGTGGTTGTGGCGTTACAGACTTAGTAGTGGCGCACCATGGGTGTGGTGCGCCATTACTAGCTTTGAAATTTCAAAACTAGTAATGGCGCACCACACCCATGGTGCGCCACTACCAACTTTGTTTATTTTTTTGAATTTGGAAGGCAGAAAAATTACTAATGGTGCACCATACCCACGGTGCGCCACTACTAATTTTTTTATTTTTTTTATTTTTTTGCCTCGAGATCTTAAAAGCATCATAACTGTTTTTCTGTTAGGTTTTTGAGGATTCTAGAAAATCGATAACGGGCATAACCCGTCAAATTCGGATGTAACTTTTCGAGTAGATGATTTTTCATAGAAAAAACTTTTTCATCGGAGGTCGTATGCAAAAGTTACGACCATTTTACCGAAACATGGCGGGCTTTTGCAAAAAAAATTGAAAAATCATGTTTGTTAATTTTCCTAACAACTAGAACACATAACACATGGGCATCTAATTTTTTTTGAATTTTTTTGAATCTTTTATCATTTTCTTTTATTTTTTTAAAAACCTAAAAGGCGATCCTGGGGGGTTGTGTTTGTGTGTGTCAGACATTAGTAATGGCGCACCAGTCTGGTGGGGGGGGTATGGACCAAAAAAAAAGCAATGGTGCATTGCTCATGTGGTGCACCATTAGTAAAAACATAGCAATGGCGCACCTGATTCTTGTGCGCCACTGCTATATAGCAGTGGCGCACCATCATCATGGTGCGCCATTAATGTCCATATTAGCTATAGCTGTTTTTCCAGTAGTGTTTCTGAAAGCTGGACCACATTTGGGTATGTTTCGGCAAAGTTTTTCAAAATCATGTTTGGTGCAAAATGATGTAACTTTGGTGCTACATCAACCAACTTTCCGCAAGGTGGGCCACATTTGGGTATGTTTCCATACCCTTTTCAAAACCAACTTTGGTACTAGATGGACCAACTTTGGTGCTACATGAACCACCTTTCAAAAGCTGGACCCCATTTGGGATTGTTCAACAAATTTTTTTATAAGAAACTTTGGTGATACATGATGCAACGTTGGTGTTACAGCAAGCAACTTTTCGAAAGCTAGACCCCATTTGGGTATGTTTGCACATAAATTTTGAAAACCAACTTTGGTGCTACGTCAACCAACATTCCCCAAATCCAAGGATGTTAATAGAAACCAAGGATGCTACAAGAAAACACATTGAGAAGAGAGGAATGACGTATGCACGATGCCGATATTATTTTAAAGGTGTTGAAGTGGAGGATAAATTGGGCACATTGGATTACTGCGCTCAAGGTATATTTAAATTCCCTATGTTTTGTGAGAATTGAAAGTCTAATGACCATATGAAATTTAGTTGCAAATTCCACCCTCACCCTATTGTAGCATCATACAATTGTGATGATTATCCTTGTACATATGTTGAATCGATTGAGGAGCGTACTATTCTTTAGAACCTCTGAACTTCTGGCAAGGGTAAATGAGCTTGCTCCATATTATGCAGAGGTCACTAAACATAAGAGCTTGTTGGAGAATATCCATGACTTTTGTATCACTAAATTTTTTCATAATAATATGTCTTAGCGATGGGAGAAAAATAAGTTGGAGGCTACTCTTGGAAGAATGCCTAGGGGATAAGGTGAAGCACGAAGGCCTAGAGAGAATGTTCATTGTCTACAATTATTGGATTGTCAAATATATTTGATCTCCACGGCAACACTTATGCAGGTAGATAAATCGATTGAAATTTATTGCTAGTTCATTGAGATTTACATGATAATAAAATTAATAATCAAAACATATAAAAACTCTAGCCTAATTAATTAAGACTGGAAATTGGTGATACATGCTCCAGCTAGCTAGATTGGGACTTGGTAGGAGGTCTCGTCAACGGGCACCCCACCTTGGGCACGTCGATCGGTAGTACATCGACGTCTTGGATCCATGGGTTCTCATCGGCATCGTTGATGGTACACAGCTCTCTCCACACGATGATGTTTCATTTGAACGAAGAGCTAAAGGCAATCTGCTAAGACGCGGTATCCCTTCTTGATCCATCGCTTGGACTCGCAGTAGGCGAGCTCGTACCAGAGCGAGTCGCTGGAGGTGTTGCCAAAACCTGTAGAGCATCACTCGTGAAGGCTCATTGTGCCAGCGGTTGAGCTTGAGGTTGTGCTCGAGCTCGTCGGGGACTCGACACCCCTGCCTACGGTGTGGATGCAGAAGTGCTCGAGCGCGAGCCTTGAAGTCCGGCAAGTACGCCTTCATGTGGGCGCGGAAGACCTTGAGCATGATGGTGGTGAGGAAGCGGAGCTGCTCTGACATGGGTAGGACGAGCGGGCCGACTGTGGTGATGTTGGTCTTGAGGAGCTGCTTTGTACTACACTCAGCCGAGAGTGGTGGGTGATTGATTAAACCGTAGGATGAATTATGCAATCAGATGGGTGGTGCGTAGGTCGAAAATTTCATCCTATAGCTCCGCAACAAGCATGTATTTGCATCAATCACCCACAGTTTCATCAAAAATCACCCACTATTACAACAAAAAATATGTATTTGCATCAATCAACTAAAAAGTGCTTAAGCAACAAAAAATTGCAGCAGATACGTTTACAACATAAATCACGACCTATTTTTTTTAGCAAAAATCACAAACTATTAGAACAAACTATACATGTGTTTTCAATATTTTTAAAAAGCATGTAAAAACATTATCGAAAAGGACCCTGATAAGTGCCACACGTGTGGCACAAACACTTGACAACTTTCTTTTAGATGACAAGTTTCAGTTTTTTTTTTGGGTTGTGTTTTCTTTTCAGATGGCAACTTTAGTTGTAAAAAACGTCATGACCGAATCGCTTCATTCACACGTGTGACACTTATCATTTGGCCATTGAAAAACTTGCAACATCTAGCATGTGTATTCGCAAAAGACCGCATGCGTATTTGTGGCACTTACCAGCTGGGTATCGGAAAACCTTGCAACATTTAGTCTTGTGAATTCGCAACAAACCGCATGCGTATTTGTTACAATTTGGAAACACATAACCAATATGGAAAACCTGAAGAAAACACAAAGTTATACTCCCTCCTTTCCAAAATATAAGAGCGTTTTTTACACTAGTCTATATCTATATCTATACCTATATACCAATATAAAAAGATCCAAGGCCAGATTCAAATAATCTCGGGCATTAAATCATGTCAATCCAACGACCTAAACTGCTTCAATGTCGAACGCTTAACACGTTTACCATGCAGTTAATTTCATGCCAAATATAGTGCTAATCAGATAATAACACGCAAATAATATCCTACTTAATATGCACAAGCACTTAATATACTTCCAAATTAACGTGCATTGCACGTACACATTGACTAGTATATATATACTAGTAAGCTTGCACGTGCAACGCACGTCTCAGCTAATGCTCTTCTCAAAGATACATCTATTCCCAATCAAATATAGTTGTTGATGGTAGTGTAAGAAAATGACACACACAAAAATTCAAGGTAACGTTCATCATATAGGCTCTAAACCATGTTTTCAGGCCCTTACATCTAGCGAGAGTTAGGTTTAAGGTTGTTGAATTTCATTCTTTTTCATAATTTATCTCCATATAAACAGAGATCATTGATGGTGCTTTCAAAAACTCTGAACATTCTGGTTGATCACAAACTACATAAAATAGATATGTGTGAACACCATGTATTTTTGGATCAATGTTACAACTTGCAAATTGCAAGTTATACTTTTCCTCCCCAAGAGAATTTACAAAGGTATGCTTAGCAAGGGAGCATCAATGTTTGATTCTGTCAGATGGCAAGAAGGCACTGATACATTTTCAAGGCAATATTATTTCCAACAAACGTCACGCATGGCTTCTTATACGCAGGAGATGAATTTATCCAGATAATCTTTTAGACCATCCATCACTTTGATTTGCCTGCAATTGCAATTCCAGTATGTATACTATTGAACAGGGTGCACATGCACAGAAAAAGAAATAAACAAGACAAGTTGGGAGGTGTACATTACTAACTGAAAATGATCTTTTATCTGTTTTCTTAAAAGATTCCTTGTTGATTCTTCTTGATAAGTAAAAGTAAGTAGGAAGACAAGATTGGAAGGTTTTCTTTCCTTGTCTCTGTCCCTATGGACTGTAGGAGTGATAAAATGGTTTCTTTTCGTTAAAGCACTTACATTTTACTTTAGTACACAAGCGATAATATTTGCATTTAGAATATATAAATATTGACATTGTTTGCTTTGGGCAAAAAGATTGTGAAGTATTGGTTGAGCCACGATATGAGTATTCATTCATATGGTTCGACGAATGATACAAGCAAAAAAAATATCATTAACTAATGATCGGACTTCTTGGATTGAGGTTAGCTGGGAAAAAACCAAGAGCACTCATTATTTAATATTTTGCAAAAACAATGTAATCATTTAATGAGAGCAATCCCCCTTCCTCTCTAAGTGCTAAAAAGGCAATGAGACATGTGTGAATGAATAATAAACATACATAGTAGATATATATAAACTTTAGCCCTTGGATATGTTGGTTCACTTATATGATCACAATAAGTAAACATACCTTGTTGTCCATAATTAAAGCAAAACATATCATGTGCTCAAGTACATGCTAATTATGAAATAAATGCCAATAATGTCATCAGATACGATAAGCCCACAAGCAAAGATAAATGGAAGGACATGCCATGAAATCTCTAGCCAGGTTCTCTTTTTAATACCCGGAAGAAGAATCTAGCTGGTCTCTTTCAATTGTGCCTCCAACTTTGTTCTGTGACAGCCATGTGGAGTTTGGACCAGATTCCCTGGGAGCATAAGAGAAGTCGTGAAGAAATGATATTTACGTATGCAATAGTTCAAACATGGTCCTATTGAACAGTTCTAAGATGAAGCCATGCTACTTGGTGTTGCTGCCTAAAAGGACACCTAAAATGATCACCGAGAACATTCTACTGATCCTTCTATTTTCTAGAATGACATCAAGAAGTAACTTCCTGGAATGGTATGATAGTTGTAGTACTTAGGAATCTATTATCCCTTTCATTTTCTAGGCATATATATTATCACGTACAGCCTGATCCTTCTATTTTCTGTACAAGAAAACTGAATTCCAGTTTGAATCAGATGTATCATCATATTCCAATAGTAAAAATGAATTTTGAACAAGCAGTAGGAAAGCAAGCACATCTAAAAGGTATTTTCGAAATAGCATGACCAAAAACCTTGTACACACAGACATCAGAAACCTTGCAAATTGCAGTACAACCATAATATTAACATCATTTATGATTTCCAAAAATTACCAAAAATGAAACCTACATGTATATCTTCATAACAAAAAGGAGATATTGGGGGAATGATCATGGTGCCCAGCTGTGATGTATCTGCAATGTTGTCTGCTGTCCCATCTATGACCTCTAAGGATTTTCCATAAGTAACTATTCTAAAATATACCTAGCAAGCTACATGTGTAATATCAATCGAATTTAAACAAATGATAACACAATCTTCAGATGGATAAAATCACATCACTGTTGGATAAAAGCATGCTGCTGTCTGAGAGCGTGGAGAGTCCACGACCTGTCTGGAATCATTGAATACTAATAGATGTTTCAGGAAGCAAACCCTCATTTCATTAGTATTTTCAAAGCATGCAGATCGGAGTCCTTCTCTCTATCATAACAAATTCTAAAAATCAGCATGCAAAAAGCTTTCGAGGTGGTATGTTAAGAAGAGGGAGAGAGAGAACAAGGTAATAAACAAAGAGCAATTGTGGTTTTACCTGTAGTCAAATGTAGGGAAAATATAATGAAGAGCATTCACTAATAAATCCACGGTGGCGATATCTATTACAGACGTATCCACCAAGTGGTCATGTTGAACCTGTAAGACAAAACAGTGGTCAAAAAAGTGAAAGACAGACAACAAGCTGGTTAAATTTCAACTCTGATGTCATAATTTAAGAGTTCAAACTTAATATAAATGAACTCAAAATGAACTGCAGTCTTTTCTTGTATAACAACAACCCTGACACGATTTGTTTCCCCATCATGTGTTGTGGCGGCATGAACTTGCACAAGAGAAGCACTTGCAAGCGGGAAAAGGAAGAATTGTGCAAAAACGTACACCACCAGGAATAGGGGGAAGCCAAATTTTATGTCAGAGTTTCTTGTAAACTAAAAATAGGCTGAGCATAAATCCAGGTTCTGATTCAAGGTGAATACTCTTTTGTCCAACAACTGAACTAAGCACGCTCAGTCTGATTGTTTGGTTTTGCTAATCAATACAACAACCAAGTTACTTCAGCAAGACAATGTTGTAATGCAATGAAGGAACTAACAGTTTGTGGCAATTCTCCAATCTCTTTATTGGAGACTCCGCAGACGTCCTCGTATGAGGAAACTGGGCACCTTTTTCACATCGGCGCCCTCATCGTCTGCACATACACCTGTGGTAGTACAAGCAAACAAGCAGTTGTTCCTCAGCCACAAAATTATGTAGTCTTACAACAGATGAATCCAAAGTGAATTCAGGCGTGTCCACACAGAGTTAGGAATTCGTTTTCGTACCAGTTTGTGATGTGCTGGCCGAGCTTGATGTAGATGCCTCCTTTGCGGAAGCAGAGCTCCTGGAGGCGGTTGGCGGAGAGTCCGCTCTGCATGCACCCACTTCGGAGGAAGGGAGGAGACGTGCGCACCCACTTCGGAGGAAGGGAGGAGACGTGCGCACCCACTTCGGAGGAAGGGAGGAGACGTGCGACCGGAGCAGCGAGGGATGCGGGCGCCGCCGGGCCGCTGGATCGCGCGCGGCCGCGTTCGCAGGATCCCACCCCGCGTGCGCCCAACTCGTGGGTGCGGCACTTCTGCGTGGCAGAGATTTCGTCCGCTTGTGGATGTGTTTTCTTGTTTATAATAGTAGTATAGATTTCTTGTTTAATAGTAGTATCTTTATTATCTAATAATAAAGAAAATTGGGTTTGTGTCGTCCGTCGTTCGCTTTTTTACAGAAAAGTCCCTATACTTCTTCATAATTAAACCCGCAGTCCCTTCTTGAGTGAATCTGAGAAAACGTTTTGTTTTTAAAAAAAGCCCCTGCATTTGTAGTAATTCAACCCGCGATCCCGTCTTCCTCTTCCTCAACACCTCCACCACCTGATAAAAAACAGAGGTGGCGATCTCTTCCGGCCAGCCTCCAGATCCCCGGCGACTGCGAGTGGCTCACGCGTGCCCACTCCCGGCGGCCCTTCTCTTTGCCGCTGTATGTGCCTCCCCTGGCCGGGACCTCCTCCGCCTCTTTGCCACCACTACCGTGAATAAACAAGAAGCAGCACTAGCTGCCCAGCTTACAGAGGAGAATGGTTGCAACTAATTTGCCATTTAGGCTAATCTTAAAGAAAAAAGAGAGCCCAGGTGAAGATTCGGAAAAAAATAGTCCAAGCGTCCACCGGCGAGATCTGGGCCCGCAGCCCATGACAAGGCGTGGTCGGAGGAGGGTGGGCTGGACACGACCACGCCGATCCGGAGCCCGGAGCCCCGACGCAGATCCACGCGGCCCGTCGAGCAGCCGCCAAGGTCGACCTTGAGCAGGCCACCGTTGTTGCGTTGACCACAAGCAGACCACCGCTGCCGCGCCTCCGCCACAGGCCCAGCCAACACCGTGTGCGCGGCGGGCCACACCACTGCCAGCGCCTCAAGGTCGAGGCCATTGCTGCCGCACCCTCCGCCACAAGCCCAGCCAGCGCCGTGCACGCGTCCGACCACCACGAGCCCATACATGATATGCAGCCGCGCGCAACCGGGCGATTTAACGTGGAAGCAACCGCCACGGGCGTGCGTGAGTTTGGTGTGGCTGGAGAACGGATAGAAGAGGAAGGAGAGCAGCCGCTGATAGAGAGAAGAGAAGGAGAGCAGCACTGACGATGTGGGTTCGTGGGCTCGCTGGATGGATGAATAGAGGGAAGAAGAAGAAGAGCAGCTCTGTGCTAGAGGAATGAAGATGTGGAAGAAGAGCAACGCAATTGAGAGCGCTTCTCGGTGGGGATTTTTTTGGTATGGAATGCTTTTTTAGTGGCTGCACCGACCAGAAAGCTGAACTCAGCCGGATCCAGCGGCGGCTGGACTTGTAGGGGCTGCGGCGTCCTGCGTTGGGTCGAGGGCAACCGGATCCGGCGGCGGCTGCGGCTGGACTTGGGAAAAGAATGAACAGAGAAGGAGAGGCAACGAGGTGTTGCAGGCGGCGACATGGCCGGCGCAGCCGACAGAGACGGAGAACTCCTCGGGGGCGGTCTCCCTGGCTGTGCAGGGTCACCCGGCGACGGTGGGCGTAGGCGCCAGCGACGTGTCCCGGGGTGAGGGGTCGTGGTATGTGGGGCAGTGGATAACTGGCAAGAGCCGAGCCACGCGGAAGATAACCGCTGTCAACATGAATGGCTTACGAGCGAGGAGTCCATATACATGGCTGAAGGAGCGCCACCGAGGCTGCTTGTTTTTTTCTAGACCAGCCAACGTGTTAAGCTCGCGTGCACACGTGTTGACCACAGTTCTTTTTCTTTTTTTACTCACAGACGAGTTTCACCAGGTCAAAAAAGAATCCTGGAGCCACGCATGGCATCGGCCCCTTTTCCTCGCCGGTTTCGTAGTTTATTTAGCGCCTTAATTAGCGGCCGGAGTTGAGTAAGAGGGCGCTTACATAATTACTCTTTACGTTTTTTTTTTGCCTATAAGCGTCTAAGCAAGCGTCGTGCATTAAAAATATGCACATAAGTTAGTACATGTACTTCCTTCGTTCAGAATTACTTGTTGTAGAAATGGATGTATTTAGACATTTTTTAGTTTTAGATATATCCATTTCTGCGACAAGTAATTCGGAACGGAGGGAATACATCACATTGGTATTAGCACAGGGAAAGTAATAACAAAACTGCCCGCTCCAAGGAATTTGGCCAAAACAGAACTGTGTGCATGGCAGTGAAAGTAGTCACTAATCAACCATTTTAGATATTTCGTATTCCAACCAAAGTGCCAAATACAACGGACTATGAGCAAAACAATACACAATTTGTAGCATCAAGTCAGAGGCAAAAGAAAAAAAAGCAGAGGCAACCAATCTTCACAAGATTATAACTTTGAAATAGAGAAGAGAAAACCAACCGCGATTGTCGGGCTTACACAACATTAATAAACAGTGCATGATCCGTCTTTCTTTTGTACCAGTGTCAATTCAGATTGAAAATAAACACCTCAGCAAAATCAGATTGAAGACAAAAGAAATCATATATAACCATGCATGTCCGTAGACGACGGTGGGAAGAAAGATAAACGGCAACACTGATAAGATGGCATGTTGAAATAAACGACATCGACCTATTGGGTCTTGAGTCGTGGTTACAGTGTTAGAGGCATGTGTTATTTTTTTTTCTTCCGTTGCAACCCACGGGCTCTTTTGCTAGTAGATATAGAAGAAAGACATCCATAAAGACGGCCCACGGAATAGATGCCTCGCTCGCTCAGACAGATGGAAAACTAGCTAGGGTAAATAAAAGGAATAGAGGGAGGGACGCCGCCGGCCTCCACAAGCCGACCATTACGCATCCCATCGAAATCTTGCTATGTGTTTTCGCAGGTGGAGCCTTGGCACCGGCGGCAGCCGCCTTTGCTGCGGCCTTAGCTTCGGCAGCGGCCAGACCGGCACCGGCATCCCTGATGACCCCATAACCCAGCAACGGATCTATGGGCCGGATAATCTAGGTCATTGGGACGACGAACTAGCGGCGGACCAAGATCTGGAAGGGGGGATGAAAAAGGAGCTCATCGCCAAGATCCGGCGCTACTACGACCGGGTGGAGATCATCGACGAAGGCTTCTGCTTCGGCCTACTAGATCCGGTCTCCAACATCGTCGTGAGCGAAGCAATCGCCCAAACCGACCTGGCCCTAGCGGTGGAGGAGGAAGAGGAGGACTACTCGCGTGGTCGTCGGCGGCCGATGCTACGGTGCATTTTCGAGCGGTCGGTCGACGGCCTGGTCGCCTTCCTGGTGGCCCTCTTCCCCTACCTCACCGACTACAGGGCCGTGTGGTATCTCAACAAGGCCGATCTGGACCCCCTCGTGGCCGCCGGGCTCGTCATCCAGCACCGCGGGATGGAGCGGACCTTCGGTTTCCAGTCTGACACGACCGCGGCCGCCGTCGGAATGGCGCTCAGGTGTGCCGCCGCCGCCGCCCAGCACCACGACCCGCGGAAGTTTACTCTGGCGTGGAAGATACTGTCCCCTTCAATCTGCAAGATCAACACACTGCTTTCATCACCCTACGCAGCCCGAGACCCCGGTCTGATCATCGACATCTGGGCACTACTTGAGCAACCTGAACCACCTGCTCTTGCCCTGGAGGAAGCCTGGGAGCTTGCCTCTAAACGACATGGAAGCAACCTGAATAACCATGCAGAGATGGAGCTGCAAGCACCGCTGCTGCCGACTTTGAGGCGTGCGCTTCTCGCCACCATCCATGGATACTATCTGGAGGCTCTTGCCTGGCTGCCCAAGGACAAACTGCAGGGCTCGCACCAGTACCTTTACAGCTTGCTCCATGCCGGCCACTGCTACGGGCCGTTGGACCCCGTCTCCAACATCATCGTGAATACCCTCTGGTATGCCCAGGCCTACCCTCTAACGCTAGAGAAAAAGATCAAGATCGAGGCCATCAGCACCAGAGCCCTGCTGCGGATCGCACTCCGATCCCTATATGGCCTCATCTCCTTCCTCTGCACACGCCACCCCACCCTCACGCCGGGCGAAGCCATGCAACGACTGCAGCTGGCCGGGGCATATCTCCAAAATGCTGATGATCGCGATCACGATGGTGGCGTCGAAGAAGCCTACGCGGCTGCTGCCAATGCCGCTCGCCACCCCAAACCTCTTGAACAGGCCCACTTCCTCGGACCATCTGATTCCATACTCAAAGGCTTCTCGGATCTCCTCGAGCGCAACGAACCTGCCAACGTCCGCCCATTGTTTCCGGGCTACTTCCAAGCTCTTGCCAACTGCAAACCTGCACAAGAAGCAAAAAACACCAACGTGTTAGGCCCCTGGGCTTACAATGATGTAATGAGAACGATAGGCAACTTCTGGAACCAGCACAATAGCGCCGTGGGAATGGCGAAATCTGCGATCGAGATGTACAACAAGAAACAACACCAGGTAATTAATTTGCTTGCTCTTTCTTTTACACAGATCGACTTGCTGGATGTACATCATCAAAACAATCTGCAACAACTTGATTGCTTGCAGGTACAACCCAGCTACGAGGTCCATGTCGTCTGCGGTGTCAATGAGTATGCGGGTGGCCGTGCGAACCCAACGAAGCCCTTCGATGGCACGTGCCTTTGCTCCCACATCAACTTCCTCGCCACCCAGACCGCAGCAGGCACATCTCCAGAGCTCTTCTTTGCCGAGTGTAGCAACATCGGCTCTAAGGAGGTGCTGTTGTGCTGCCCTGTGGCTATGCCACTTCCAGGCACTGGTATGATGCTGTCTATCTATCGTTTAGCTTTGCTCTCTGTCATCAGTTTAGTTTTCGTACAATCCAAAACTATATATATAATAACTGTCTTGCTAATGTCTCAGTCGACGGAGACTTAACGAAGTCTCAGTCGATGCTATATCCGTGAGATCTTAAATTGATATTCGTGCAAAAATTTCTTTTCAGTTTTTCTCTCTTTTGATATTATGTCACTTGATTGAGATTTGGTTAAATCTCACCCATATAATAAAGTCCGTGTCTGCGTGTATGCATGGCAGAGCAAGTCCGTTGCCTTTACTGTGAGTCCAGAGGGAGGACCATTGTGCACCCGACCAAGGAGAGTTTCCTGGGGCGTGACAAAGAGTTTGAGAAGATGCTCTGCGGTGAAAGACAGCGCGCCAACAATGAAATGATCTCTGACAGCTACTATATAACCTTGGGTTTGGATAATCTGGAGGAGGACCGAATCTACGGCGATTACAGCTGCGACAGTGGACTCCAAGAGGACGTGCCATTGCCTGACATAAACTAAGCACATGAAAACCACCATGTATTAGTACTCATTAGTAGTAACCTCTGTCGTCATATGTCATTCCATCTAGAACCTTTATACTACTCTAATTAGTCAACTGTCGGATCGATGCTGAACATTTGATCGATGCTTAAGCTGCCTGCCTGAAGTTTTGGTTCATTCTATCCAACATATTTCAGGTGGTGTGCGTATTGTTTCTTCCAGTTTGGGACCAAGTTGAGGCAAATCTGTTTTAATTTTTGTCGCTCTGAGTAGTAGCAGTACCTTGATTCGGTTAAGTGAAGTTACGTCCTGGATTGCCTCCAATGCATGGGGTTCCTCGCCAGGTTTCGTGCTTGGATTGCTGCCCTTTTAACGACATTGTCATCTCGCATCCTTCTCAATGAGCTACCCGGCCCACTGATCAAGCACGGCCGCGGGTTTCGACAGGGGGACCCCATATCCCCCTCCTCTTTGTCATTGCGATTGACCCACTGCATAAAATCCTTGACTTGGCAATGCGGAAAGACCTTTCTTCATAAGATTCGTGGGCGGGGGCCACGGTGAGAACCTCTCTCTATGCAGATGATGCGGCGGTCTTTGTGGCCCTATCAAGCAGGACATTGATAACCTTGCCTCGATCTTGAGAGGCTTTGGTGAGGTTACGAGCTTCTGTTCCAACTTCCACAAAAGCTCGGTGGTGCCAGTTCGGTGCAACAACCTCAACCTTGGGCACATACTTGGGAGTATGCCGGCAACTCGGACAATCTTTCCGGTGAAATACTTAGGCCTACCAGTCTCGGTGTGGCAACTCAAGAAGGTGGATTTCCAATATCTTGAAGACAAGGTGGCTGGCAAATTGGTTACTTGGGAGGGCCAAACCATCACAACCATTTGCTGCACGGCGCTAGTCAAGTCGGTATTATGCTCCCAAGCGGTGTTCTCCGTTATGCCTCTCATCGTACCACCTAGCACTCTTCATAACCTAACCAAGATTCAAAGAGCTTTTCTTTGGTCTGGCGCGGACAAGACGGCAGGAGCGAAATGCAAGGTTAATTGGGATATTGTTTGTAGGCCGAAGGAGTATGGTGGACTTGGGGTGCTTAATACCAACAAGTTTGCATGTGCTCTCCGGCTAAGATGGCCTTGGTATGAGTGGAAGGAGCCCTACAGATTATGGGTTGGATTTGGCGAACCTTGCATGGAGGATGATCTCAACTTCTTTTATGCTTCGACCACCATCACCGTGGGGGATGGCGCCAAAACGCCATTTTGGGATTCCCCTTGGCTTCTCGGGCGCAAGCCCAAGGATATTGCACCTCTAATTTTTTAGGCTTCCAGGAGAAAAAATTGGAAGGCGAGGGAGGCTCTCAAAGGCAATGCATGGATTCTCAAAATCAACTTCAACATTGTGGTCTCTGATGATCACATCCTGGAATTCTTCACCCTATGAATGCTTGTGAATGACGTCCACTTTGATGAGCAACTCCACGATGATATAGTTTGGACGCACTCGAATGACGGGATCTACACGGCGGCCACCACATATAAGGCGCAGTTCCTTGGATTAACTCTTTCCCTTATGGACCACATGGTTTGGAAAGTTTGGGCTCCCCCAAAGGTCAAATTTTTTGCATGGTTGGCTCTCCAAGATAGGATTCGGACTGCTAATCGCCTCGAGAGGCGGGGTTGGGCAAATAGTGGCCTCTGCCCTCGTTGCCAAAGGGAACAAGAAATGGGTGCACATCTCTTTTTCAAGTGTCGCTACACGCTTAGGATTTGGAGGTCATTCATCGTCAATCTTGGCCATGCTCACATGGACACCATAGATTGGCACCTTGCCCGGTCCGTCCAAGACTGGTGGGGCAAGTGAACCGGCAACCACGTCCCCAACCGGAGCTCTTTGGCCTCCCTCACCATGCTTGTCTCTTGGACCATTTGGAATGAGCGAAATGCGTGGGTGTTTCGGCACAAGTTCGCGCCGCTGTCAATCCTGTTGGGGAACGTAGTAATAATTCAAAATTTTCCTACGTGTCCAAGATCTATCTAGGAGATGCTAGCAACAAGAGAGAGAGAAGGGAGTGCATCTTCATACCCTTGAAGATCGCTAAGCGGAAGCGTTACAAGAACGCGGTTGATGAGTCGTACTCGCGGCGATTCAAGTCGCTGAAGATCCGATCTAGCGCCGAACGGACGGCGGCTCCGTGTTCAACACACGTACAACCAGGGGACATCTCCTCCTTCTTGATCCAGCAAGGGGAGAGGAGAAGTTGAGGGAGAGCTCCGGCAACACGACGGTGTGGTGGTGGAGCTTGTGGTTCTCCTGCGGGGCTTCGCCAAGCACTACGGAGGAGGAGGAGGTGTTGGAGGAGGGAGGGGCTGC
This sequence comes from Aegilops bicornis, assembly GCA_021605145.1. Classification (NCBI taxonomy): domain Eukaryota; kingdom Viridiplantae; phylum Streptophyta; class Magnoliopsida; order Poales; family Poaceae; genus Aegilops; species Aegilops bicornis. The sequence goes on from CM038674.1 coordinate 655,241,472, forward strand.
GCCAGGGGAAGGGTTGCTGCTGCCCTCTCTCTCTCCCTCACTATATATAGGAGGAAGGGAGCCTTGTCGGCAACCACCAGAGCTTAGCACTGGCCTTGGTCTTTGTCATACTTTTACCCTAGTTCATAGTACACGTGTGATTAGCAGTGGTGGAGTACATCGTCTCAATCGGCCTAAGAAGGGTACAAGGCGGCCCTATCAGGCTTAAGTTGTGTCCACATGCTCAGTGGGCTTGGCGTGTTTGTGAGTGTGTGTGCCGACATGGGACGCTACAAATGCAGAAGTGTTGAGAGGTCTAGAGACCTAGGGTCCGCGGTAATGGTCACCTAATATTTTTCTATACATGATTTTTTGCGGGGATATCTTTCTGCTTGTTGAGAATTAAATTGGTTATACATTCTGTGGATGGTTTGTTGTTTACAGAAGATAATTTAGATATTAATTTTGTCCAAAAAAGGTAAACAGTGTTTGTGCCACAGAATCAACACCCTTGGCACAAAATTATATGATTACCTATTAGTATCTTTCTATACTTTGAGAACTACATTTTGTGCTACATTATGTTTATGTATTTATTATGGCTAAAATTAAAAATTAATCTTGGGTCAAAAATGCCATTGTGCCCGAAAACACCCTTTGGCCCAACTAATATTGCATCAACCAAATTCTTAATCACTCAGCTGCACGTTCCATACATGGAAAGTTCACGCGCTACACGACGCACAAGCACATATCCTCCATCCCTTCGATATCTCTCTCCCAGAAAAACACGTCTTCCTTTTCTCTATTCATTCCTCACCATATCCCCTCTCCCTCGTTCCAACTTGATCCCCTTTCTTATTCCATTTGAGGACGAGCATGTAGGTCAAGTAGGGGTCAATGAAGGGGAGGATCATGTCAATGCCAATCCCTGGGGTTGAAGGTGGTGGCGGTGGACCAGAGGTGTGTGGTGAGCAGATCAAATGTGGAGACGCTATCCTGCCAGAGCAGCAGCTCCACCACCTCCTCCTTCCCTTTTTTTTGGACCTGGAGCGTTGAAGTCGTTGGCTTCGTTCGACCTCATGCATCTCCATCAAGTCATGTAGGCGAGCTGCGCGCGGGCGATAAGCCAGGAGGTGTAGGGTCCACCCCTATTCGAAGAGCCACCACACTTGAGTCAGGCATAGAGGTAAACGGTCTTCTCCTTTTCATACCCACGTTCCACGATGTTGTACACCCACGTCTAGGAAGTCGGCACAGACAGCAACCGAATTTGCACATCGACTACTATATATATAGTTGGCCGAGGCAGTAGACGAAGTTCTGCATATCACTAGCAAGGTAGTTGCAGTAGAAGGCCATCAACAGAAACTGTACATCCATCAGTAGGTAGCAGTACCAAGTTTTGTGCTACAAGAGCCACCATTTGTACTATGATAACCAACTATAGTGCAATGAGAACCAACTTAGTAGGCTCACCTTTCATGATATCACTTGGCATAAAGCTCTCGTAAGTTGTCCACCATGACTGACAAGTTGACTAACATGTACCCTAAGTTTGCTATCATGACTAATGAGTACTCTAACATCATCGAAAGTTTCGCCTACAATAGTTTCCTGCGTCGTATGCAACTTAGTTTCCCATGTAGGAACCATGATATGCAACTTTTATAATGTTGTAAGCAATTGAGCATCACCTGGGGAGGCGACCCCATAGTGATGTGTAGGCCTTTGTTTTTTAGGTGGCCAACTTTCAGAGTAGCATGCACAACAAATGTGCAATGTTATGCAATTGAGCATCACTAGTAGGCGGCTTCACTCTGTAGTACTAAAGCCGGTTGTTGTGCCACCAAAGTTGCACAAAGTAGCACCAAAGTTAATTTTGAAGAAGTTTGTTGAAACATATCCAAACGGGTTCTATCTTTCGGAAAGGTGCATCATGTAGCACCAAAGTTGGTTTTCCAAAAAAATGTCGAAACATACCTAAATGGGGTCTGGCTTTTGAAAAGTTGGTTGTCATAGCACCAAAGTTGCATCATGTCCAACCAAAGTTTGTTTTCAAAATTTTGTTGGAACATAAGGGGTATAGCTTTCGAAAAGTTGGTTGATGTAGCATCAAAATTGCATCATGTACCACCAAAGATGGTTTTGAAGAAGTTTGTCGAAACAAACACAAACTGGGTCCAGCTTTCAGAAGGTTACTTGATGTAGAGCCAAAATTGGGCCATTTAGTACCAAAGTTGGTTTCAAAAAAGTTTGTTGAAACATACCCAAAGGGGGTCCAGCTTTCAGAAAGTTTGTTGATGTAGCAGCAAAGTTACATCATGTAGCACCAAAAATGGTTTTGAAAAAGCTTGCCAAAACATACCCAAATGTGGTCCAGCTTTCAAGAAGTCGGTCGATGTAGCACCGAAGTTGCATCATGTAGCACGAAAGTTGGTTTTGCAATAGTTTGTGGCCCATTTTTCAGGAAGTCGACAGACTTTTTCAAAACCAACTTCAGTACTACATCAACTAACTCCTGTAAGCTGGACCACATTTGGCTATGTAGCACCAAAGTAACATCATGTAGCACCAAAGTTGGTTTTGAAAAAGTTTATTTTCAAAACAAACTTTGGTGCTACATGATGCAACTTTTCAAAACCAACTTTGGTGCTACACAATGTAACTTTGGTGCTACATCAACCAACTTTCTGAAAGTTGTACCACATTTGGGTATGTTTCGGCAAACTTTCTGAAAGCCAAATTTGTTGCTAAATTATGTAAGTTCGGTGCTACATCAACCAACTTTCCAAAAGCTGGACCCCACTCAGGTATGTTTCAATGAAAATGTTTAAACCCAACTTTGGTGCTACATGGACTAACTTTTTTGCTAAATCAATCAACCTTTCAAAAGTTGGACCCCATTTTGTTTCGACAAACTTCTGCAAAACAAAATTTGGTGCTATATGATGCAACTTTGGTGCTAAATCTACCAACATTTTGAAAGCTAGAACCGAGTTGGGTATGTTTCGACAAGCTTTTTGGAAACCAAATTTGGTGCTACATGATGCAACTTTGGTGCTATGTCAACCAACTTTCCCAAAGCATGACCCATTTGGGTATGTTTTGAGTTATTGAGGGAGTAATAGATAAACATGTCAGTAAATGGGTTTGCGCTAACTAGTGGCAAGATGTTATTGAAGTTTGTCGGATCGTACCTTTCTTCATTAAACAACATATTTTGGGAACTTACAGGGACACTCGATTGCCTATAAGTGTCTGGTTCATGATCACATACTCAGCCCATTGGTTGTTCTAGAGAAAACAACTATAAGTTGCCTTGTTAAAGTATCATAATCCACATATTATCACATATATCTATTGAGCACTAAAAACGCGGCGGGCTTGATGGGCTTAGACTTAGGCTGTGTCCACATGCTCAGTGGGCTCGGCGGGTTCCGCACGCGTGTGTGCGCGCGCCGACTTGGGATGCTACGAATGCTTAAGTGTTGAGAAGTCAAGAGACCTAGGCGCGGTGGCAACGGTCACCTACATCGTTATCCTAGGATGTCACATTATTTTCAACTGAATTCTCCTACAACTGATTTAAAATACCAAATTGTGCTGACACCAGTTCGTCACATTACCCTCGGGTGTTCTTGTCTTTCCACTGACCATAACATCAAGGTAAAATGAAATTGAAAAAAGAAAATGCGATGAATCTACAATATAGATGACTCGCCGGATTAGCACTTTTTTAGCAGTAATAACCTAGAGGATTAATTACTCAACATCACACCCAACAACAACAGGCGAGATTTACCGATGGACCGACCGAACGAGTGACCTACTTGCCCTCGTCTCCCGCCAGCACCGGCGAAGTGGGCGCCGCGGGATCCTTCTGATCCTCCTGAACCGCCTTCCCCTTCTCTTCACGGTGGCCGTCCCCGGGCCTGGGGGCACCGACGGCATGCACGGTAAGGCTGAGCGCATCAAGGCGATCGCCGGCGGCACGGGCGTCGGCGGGCCCGAGGCGGGCGGCGGCCATGTGGACGAGGTCCTCCGCACGGTCGCAGCACTCATGGAAGGCGTCGAGGCAGCTCTTGAGATCCTCCACCGCGGCGGCGCGGCCGGGCTCGCGGACATGGGCTGCCGCGGCGTCCACCAACACGTCGTAGGCTGCTGTCATTGTGTCCACGGTGTTGTCCATCGCGATGCGGGTGGCGGTTACCGGCTCCTTTTGGTCTCGATCGAGTGGTGTTGTGCTGAGTTGATCGAGTGGTCTCCTGCTTTAATTTACGGAAATGTTAACGCCTATACGTGTGGGCGTTAGCCAACTCACCCACACGCCTTCATCACCGTCCAGTAACTTCTGGATGAATCTTGGCGCGAATTAGCTAATTTTGTATGTCACGTAGGACAACTTGCGTGTGTGGTGTGTGAGAGAGGTCGCCGACACATCCGTTTTACCACACGCAGGGGCCAGTGTGTGGGCGTTTAGCAGTTCGCCCACACACCAGTTTCAGTCACGCACAAGGGCTGGTGTGTGGGCAGTTTGCCATCTCGCCCACGCCGCCTCCTCTCCACACCCAAGCTGCCGGTTGTCATGCATTTTGCGGTGTACATGGCAACTGCCCTAGTGTGATTGCAAGCGGATGGCAACTCTTTTTTTTTACCCGAGCATGTCAGTTGCCATATGTTTGACATGGTACATGGCAAACTGCCCTAGCGTGCACGTAAGCAGATGGCAACTCTTTCTTTTTTTAAATGGCAACTGCCCTAGCGTGCTTGTAAGCACATGACAACTCTCTTTTTACCCGAACATGTTTTTTGCCATGCCTTTTTTTATAGCGCTACATGGCAACTGCCTAGTGTTAGTAGGTGGCAACTCCTAAAGTTTTGAAATCATGGCAACTGCAGTAGACCAGACCACACATGGCAACAGCTGTAGTTGTCCAATAAATGGCAATCTGGAACTTTGACCTGAGATGGCAACTGCAGTTGAGCAAACATGGCAACTGTAGTTGTCCGACATGGCAACCGTAGTTCAGCGACATGGCAACTGCACTTAAATGAACATGGACGAGGGTCCGGCCCATGGCAACTGCAGGGCGCGCGGTAAAGTGTCACTTGGGGTATGCGGGACCACAAGGTACGAGGCCTGACGTACCGGGCGTGTGGGCGTTATCTATTTCGCCCACACGCACGCGTGTAAGAGGGACCGGGAGGGAAAAAAGAGGCGTGTGGGCGCTAGTTGTTTTGCCCACACACAGACGTGTGGGCTGGTCCTCTTAGGCACCACACAGAACGTGTGGGCAGATTCCTTAACGCCCACACGTGTGGCAGTTATCGGGACCCTTAATTTATGTTGTTTTTAAGCTTTAATTTATTGTGTTTATCTCTTTATATGTATGACTAGCTATTACTCCTTCCGTTCGGAAATACTTGTCATCAAAATGAATAAAAATAGATGTACCTAGATGTATTTTAGTTCTACATATATCCTTTTTGTTCATTTTTATGACAAGTATTTTCGGACATATTAGTACTCCCTCCTATCCAAATTAATTGATGCAAATTTAGTACAATTTTGTACTAAAGTTGTACTAAGTATGCGCCAATTAATTAGGATACAAGAGAATAACATCTTTCTACATGACTTATTTTTGTGGGAATATCTTTCTGCATGTTAAGAATTAAACTGGTTCTACATTATGTGGACGGATTTGTTGTTTACAGAAGATAAATTTGGAAATTAATTTTGCGCCAAAAAGATTATACAATGTTCGTCCCACATAAACAACACCATCAGCGCAAAATTATATGACTAGCTATTGGTGTCTTTCTATACTTTGAGAACTTACATTTGGTGCATCATTATGTTGATGTATTTATTATTATGGCTAAAGTTAGAAATTAATCTTGTGTCGGAAACTCCATTTGTGCGAAAAAGTAACATCCTTGGCCCAACTAATATTGAATTGTTTTTTTTTTCAAATTCAAAATTGTAGGGGAACGCGGTAATTTCAAAAAAATTCCTACGATCACGCAAGATCTATCTATGTGATGCATAGCAATGAGAGGAGAGAGTGTGTCCACGTACCCTCGTAGACCGAAAGCGGAAGCGTTAGTTAACGTGGTTGATGTACTCGAACGTCTTCGCGATCCAACCGATCCAAGTACCGAACGTACGGCCCCTCCGCGTTCATCACACGTTCAGCTCGATGACGTCCCTCGTACTCTTGATCCAGTTGAGGCCGAGGGAGAGTTTCGTTAGCACGACGGCATGGCGACAATGATGATGAAGTTACGGGCGTAGGGCTTCGCCTAAGCACTACGACGATATGACCGAGGTGCGTAACTGTGGAGGGGGCACCACACACGGCTAAAAGATCAACTTGTGTGTCTATGGGGTGCCCCTTGGCCACGTATATAAGGAGGGGGAGGAGGAGGCCGACCAAAAGGGAGGCGCGCCATAGTTGGGGAGTCCTACTAGGACTCCAAACCTAGTAGGATTCGCCCCCCCCCCCCTTCCTATTCCAAGTTGGAGAAGGGGGGAAGGAGGAGGAGGAGAGAAGGAAGGAGGGGGGCGCCACCCCCTCCCCTTGTCCAATTCGGATTGGGGCAAGGGGGGCGCGCACCACCTCCTGGCCGACCCTCTCTCTTCTCCACTAAGGCCCATGAGGCCCAATAACTTCCCGGAGGGGGTTCGGGTAACCCCCGGTACTCCGAAACTTATCCGAAACGACACGAACCATTCTGGTGTCCGAATGTAGCCTTTCAATATATCAATCTTTATGTCTCGGTCATTTCGTGACTCCTCGTCATGTCTGTATCTCATCCGAGAGGCTATTGACCACGCCGTAGCATGATCAACCTGACCACGAGGGTCTATTTCCTGCAAGCGAACAAAGAACAAGCAAGAAAGTGCGGTTGCAATCTAGATATTGCGAATATAAGAGGAAAGATTTATTGATGAACGTGGGGTTATGTGACGTCTTTGTCTGGTCGTTGAACACAAACGAAGTATGCGAAGTTGCAGCTATGGCGAACTTTAATCTAAACAAAACCCAAAGTCTAAACGACGCCCTAAGGGTTGTATATATGGAGGAAGAGGGAGAGATTTCATGGCCCTTGGGGAAGAGGTCCGAAACCAACCCTATCTCTTGTTTCCCCACACATACGGACTCTAAAAACAGCCTATACTATTTCAAAATTTCATGGGCTTGGCCCAATAATAAGGTGATGCAGCACCTATAATAGCCTTTAGACGAAATTTATGAAGTGGCATCTTGTATATTTCGTCCAAGCCTTCATGCAGTCATTACGATGGCTTCATAGTCCTGAAATCATCACTTGAAACTATGTTATTGTTCCCCCTATGCATCCCATTATCTCCAAGCTTGCTCTTGCTCCAATGTTCATCCTTCTCCAAGCTAGGCCCTTCATTTGTAAGCAAAACAAATGTGTCCAATTTAGGCAGCATCATATTCTCATGAACATTAGAATCATTACCAAGAAACGAAAATACCTTATAATTTAATTGGCGTGTGCGAGCTCTAGTAATTGGTCCAGTATGTATTGCAGCAGGGGCTGTGGGTGTAACAATGGTATTGATGTCCTCATCAACAATAGTGTGCCGTATGCAGGGGGGGAGGGCGCAGTGGCGGATGTACAGGGTGGCCAGGGTGGGCCGCGGTCCACCCTGGGATTTTGAATGTGCTTATATACCTATATCTATAATTGGGCCAGAGAGGAAAAAAAGGGCCCAGGGACGAACGCATCACGGCCTGTCCGAGCACGAGCAGAACCCTCATCTCGCCCGGTCGCCCCCCCTCGCACAACAACTCCTCTTGCGGCTCTGCCCGACCCTGACACCCGGCCTGCCAGCCATCGCGGCGTCGCCGGTCGCCGGCAGGAACCCGGAGTTCAGCCATCCAGGAAGCTCTCGCCTCCCCTTCCCGGCTTCCCTCCTGGTCGCCCACCCGGTCCAGCCGCGCCCCTGCCCTGCGTGCGGCTGCGCTCCTGCGGACTGCGGTCCCGGCGTCCCACCTCCCCTTTCTGGCGTCTAGCTTTCATCCTTGCACGCAATTATTATGCCGTGGTAAATCATCTCTTGGAAGAAACAAAAGAAGACAAATAGCTTTCATCCTTGTATTTAGGTTGGAGTGAATTGCAAAAAACATCGACAATTCAAGCTAGGTTTGCAGGTACCACACATTTACGGAATTGTGCCAAAAAGCACTAATTTTTTTCATAATTTTTTGCAAAAAACACTAGTCACTTGGTTCAGTCGTTTTAAGCAGGATTATGGCAGGTGGGTCCCGCTTTTGCCGACGTGGCGTAACGGTTTGCGGTGTGTTTGTTAGACTAGGGATTTTACATCGACACCCTTCTTCAAAAAATAAAAAGCAATCAGGCCCTTATCTTCGTATTTCTCTCAGCAGATGCCGCATGGCGCCGGACACCGGAGCATTGCTGCTTTCACCGGGCGCCGATGTCGGGCGGGCGACGGAGGGTCGGGACGACGGCGGAGTTTTTGACGAAGCCTCCTCGCCGACTCCGCCACAAGATGGTCATGGAAAGCGAAGAAGACCGGCAAAGAACGGGCGCGAGAAAGGGACGGGCGCAAGACCGAGCGAAAGCATCAACCGCTTAGGGGGCATGACGGGCGCAAGACGGGAGCAGCCGCAAGCGCGACGGCGCCAAGACGGGAGCGAAAGCAATGCCGCGACGGCCGCGACGGACGCAAGACGGAGCAGCCACGCGCGGCCGCGACAGATGCGCGAAAGCAGCGGCGGGAGGAGAAGCGCCGATCACAAGACGGGCGCGAAAGGCGGCGGCGCGCATCATGCCGCAGGCGGGCAAGTGGAGGCCGATCCGGTGGCCATGCTACAGCCTCGGTGGCCGGATCCGGTCTTGGCGGGCGGTGAGGCCGATGTGCTTGGATCCGATGCGAGCACGGCGGAGGTGGCCCGGTGATGGAGGGGCAGCCGGAGGCCATGGGGACGCCCGGCGGCTCGAGGAGAGAGGGGCTTGGTGTTGACCACGGGGTGTTTTTTATTTTTTGAAGAAGTGAGGGGGTTTTGGGTAAAAATTTATCTATAACGAAGTCTAGCCTCAACCGTTATGCCACGTCATCATTTGCGGGGCCCATCTGTCATAATCGTCATTAAAACGCCCAAAGCCGACAATTAGTGTTTTTTGCAAAAAAATTATGAAAAAAATTAGTGCTTTTTGGCACAATTCCGTAAATGTGTGGTTTCTGCAAACCTAGCCTGAAGTGTCGATGTTTTTTGCAATTCACTCATTTAGGTTGCAGTGAAAAAAACAAAGGGTGGGGGTTTTGGATGGTCCAGGGTAGTCAGGAACAGGCATGGCAGCGTCCGAACGCTCGCAAAGTACATCCCGCCCCCCTCCGCGCCCCCGCTTTGTCTCCGGTTTACAAAAGAAAGCACGTCCGAACAACCCTGCAGATCGATACATGACCGTATTGGATGGCATAACACGTCCGAACCATCCGGACCGAACTTTTGCGGGCGGTTTAAGGGTCGGCGCTGGGATGCCATAAGAGCTGGCTCAAGTTTGTACAAGCAGAGACGAAGTATTTTGTAATATAGCTTATCTGTCGGCGGGGCATCGTTAGTGTACCAGTACCAACTTTTCAAACTGGGTGAAAAATACACGTTTCTTCCCTAAACTCTCTGGCGCACCACTCCCTCTGTTTTTACTTACTTTGTATATTAGAGTTGAGTGAAGTCAAATTTCGTAAAGTTTAACCAAGTTTATAAAAAAATACAAATATTTACCATAACAAATCTATATGATACGAAAGTACGTTCAATAATAAATCTAATGATATTGATTTGTAGTTGTACATGTTACTATTTTTGTCTACAAACTTCGTCAAAGTTTACGAAGCTTGACTTTGACCAAAGTTAATATGCGAAGTAAATAAAAACGGAGGGAGTATGATTTGGTCCCGCAACTTGAGAAACACTACAATATGAGAGTGTGGCGTTCCAAAGTCCGGGCTCCATGGAGCCCGTTTTGCAAAAATAAACTCTAATATATTTAAAAGTTTCGAAAAATATCAAATTTCTTTCTACAAATACATATACATATTCTTAAAGTATGTATAAAATTTCATCAACTAATTTAATTATTTGCATGCTACACAAAAAAGACAAAAATCTGACATAAATACAACAAAGCAAAAGCCTATTTTACTCTGTGTATTTGTCTTTTTTGTATACATCACATATTAATATATATGTTCATAAAATTTTATACATGTATACTACAAGTATATGTCCACTTGAAAACTTTTTTTCAGATTTTTTTCGAGACGTGAAGAAGGTATTTTTGCTGGAAAAAAAATAAAGAGCATAATGGAGATCAGCCTCTGCAAGCACTTTTCATACAATACGATCCCTATACATGTGAATACATAACACTTTATGTGCCGCCGGCCTGCCGCAGCTTGGCATTAACCATTAAGGCCTCCCCGTCCCTCCTCCAACCCTATAAATCCAGGCGCACTCCATTCACTGTTCACCAAGACAGAGGCCACCATCACCAAAGTCAACAAGAGTGAGTACTGAGAGATAGAGGCCACCATCTCCAAAGTCAAACAGGAGCGATTCGTTTTTCTATAAGTAAGCAATGGATCTTTGTTGGTCAGCTTGGTTCTGCTTTATTCTCATTGTTGCAGGGTATCAAACTTTTTGGTACAAGTTCGGCTGTTTTTCATTCAAAATTCGCTCATTTTTCTTTCAAGAATTCCAAGTTTAGAGTATGCAAAGGGTATGAAAGATGAGTGACATTGGAGTGTACTAGGGCGGTACTCGGCTTATACTGAGCGCCGTCATGAGAGCCGTTACGCGCAACCAGGACGGCCATGTAGTAGTTGCTTTGCCCACCCCACAGTCACGAGTGCTTTCCGTAAAATATGCTGTTTATGCCAAGTTTTTTTTTCTTTTGCACTCGGCGTACAATTGTCTAAGCCGAAGGTCCTCCATTTGCCGTGTATCATTTGGATCATACTCTGCTTACGCTGTTGTAAGCCAAGTATCCGATTAAATTGCACTAGGCTTATTCCAAAAGAATGTTTTTTTTTAACAAAAGAGGGTTTCCCCTCCTATTTTCATTAGAGAAACCATCAAGCATCCGAACAGTCACAGTGATTTAAACCTGGTACAAACCATCATTTGACGGACAACAACAAGGAAAATAAACTAAGGACACTGCCCAACACCAGGCATCTAAACAGACTAAGCTATCACAAGCTTCCGGGTTCCAAAAGACAGGTAACTTATGAGTTCCATGTAGCATGAGATGCTCCTTGGGGTATAGCTAAATAATTAAAATATGACACAGCGTACATCAACGTGGAGTGACATATGTTTTGCCGATGTAGTTTCTATGAATTTTGACGGGATTGCAAAATCTTAGTCTGACTGGAATTTAATAAAATCTTAGTTGATGCTATATTCGTGAGATTTTCCATGGTCTTTCTTCTTCATTATATGTTAGAGCAACTCCGAGACGGTGATCCAAACAGACGTCAATTTTATCCTTTAGATCGGCCGGTGCCTAACTGGGGCGGACACATTATGTCAATTGAGAGTCGACTAAGATCTAGCCGCACCAAATATGGCAGCACCAAATATGGCAGCTGGCGGTTACTACAACAATGCCACAATACTACTATGAGATTCCTCTAGTCTGGACAAGTGCTTCACTGATGAGTAGGACCTCCTCCGTGTTTCTAGCTGCAAGGGAACAGCCTCTGTGCCAATCTTAAATATTGAGGCTCAGGCTCGCACGTTCCAGAATTTAATCCTATCTATGGCAACTTACTTTTGACCATTGCTCACTGCTCCCTGATACTGTACTACAAAGATCAAAATCCATGTGCTGCCTGCCCATACAATACAATGGGCAGTGTACTATACTACTAGTAGTAGCTGATAGACGGAGAAAAACAGACCTGAAACCGTGGGAAAACGGAAGTCGATCGATGGAGGAGCTTAGCCAGCTGCAGCGGCACGTCGTCACAGTTATTACTTCATGTGCATGCCGCTGGCCTCCTCATCAGCCACCTGCCGCACTCCGGCTTGGCATTAAGGCCTCCCCTTCCTCCGATCCAACCCTATAAATCCAGGCCTATTGCTCGCACTCCATTCACGCTTCTCCAAGGTCAACAACAAGAGTGAGCAGTGAGAGTAGATAGAGGCCGCCATCGCCATGGAATACAGGCAGCTGCTGAGTACGGTGAAGCAGGCGACCAAGAACCACGCCGGCCTCATGTACCACCGTCTGGTGGGCCACATCCCGCACCTCCTTGCGGTCACGGTGCTCGTCGTGGTGGCGCCGCAGCTGTCGACGCTGACGCCGGACAAGGCGCGGGCCCTTTGGAACACAGCGGTGAACGCGCCGGCGCTGGCCATGGCGTGCTGGGCGGCGGCGCTGGCGGCGTACACGTACGCGTCGTCCCGGCCGCAGCCGGTGTACCTGCTGGACCTGGCCGGGTACAAGCCGCCGGCGGAGCTGGAGGCCTCCCGCGCCAAGACCATCGTGCACTTCTCGCGGTGCGGGCGGTTCAGCGAGCAGAGCATGGCGTTCCAGAAGCGGATGCTGGAGCGGTCGGGGCTGGGCGAGGCGACGCACTTCCCGATGTCGCTCATCCGGCTCCCCGTGGACATGTGCGACCGGACGGCCATGGAGGAGTCCCACGCCGTCATCTTCGGCGTGGTGGACGAGGTCCTCCGCAAGACCGGCGTGGCGGCCGGCGACGTGGGCGTGCTCATCTTCAACTCCAGCCTGCTCAGCCCGACGCCGTCCTTCACGTCGCTCATCGTGAACCGGTACAAGTTCCGCGACGACATCGTCACGCACAACCTCAGCGGCATGGGGTGCAGCGCCGGCATCATCGCCATCGACCTCGCCAAGCGCCTGCTCCAGGTACTGTACGCGACCGAGCACATGCACGCTGACTCACTCACTGACACCTATCTTCATTAGGTATTAATGTCTAGCGAGTGCATTGGTGCATGCATGCATGGCCAATGGCTGGTCCTCTTGGGCGGCCCGTATGCATGTCGTTCAGATGCGTAGAGTATGGAGTAAATAAGTATAGTACGTACCTTTTTCTAGGCCGGGCGCATGGTACTGTTTTTCCTGTGACCGACTACTATGACTATAGGAAAGTTTCAATAACTAGGAGCATAAAATATAGGCCCTTTGTTTGTACATCTCATTCTTTTGTGGCTGAAAATAAGATGTGCGCCAACCCATATCATGCATCTCTTCATAAAATATAGGGATTAAACCATGATGTAAGATCGATGAAAATTTCCTTCATACTCCTGAGATGCTCCCTGGGGGTATATCTAATCTAAATAAATTAAAATACGACATCAACTTCAAATGATTCGAATCACTTGTGCTTTGCCCATTTAATTTCTACAGAAATCAATAATTATGGCAGCTGGCAATGCCACAATATGAGATTCCTCCATGACAAGGGCTTCACCAAGTAGGACCTCCCCCATGTTTCTGCCAGGGAACAGCCTCTGTCTCAGTCTTAAATATTCAGGCTCAGACACGCACATGGCAGGATTTAATCCTATGCCAGCTTACTTATTGACCATTGCTCACTGCTCTGTCCCCTCTCTGATACGGTTAGGCGGTCAGCACCTTTTTAGTACTACTTCTTCTGGGTTTTCTTTAGTCTCTACCTAAGTTTTGTCTAAAGTAAAAGTATCTACAATTTGCTTAAAAATATAGATAAAAGTATCCATAGTCACAATGCCAAATCAATACTATCATTTGATTCAGTACAAAATACAGTTTCATACTACATATACTTTGTTTTGTAAACTTTGATATTTTCTAATATAAATTTGGTCAGAATGTACTATAAAGTTTGACTTGACATACATTTTTTACACCGAGTTAAAATGAACGGAGGGAGTACCTGATAAAAGGGAGAAAAACACACTTGAAACCGGGGGGAAACGCAACCCGATCGAGGAGCCAGGCTGCCCACCATCGTTGCAGCTAGGGACCAAATCGAGAGCCATGCATGCGCCCATGCCCATAAATACGACCGTGCTGGTCCATTCATGGCTAGAGATCCACAGCGTGTAGTGGGGGCCCTAGTTAATGGCGCGCAGCTACGTTTAGGCACTGGTTAATGGCGCGCAGCACGTACTGACGTGCCAACGTTGATTATTTGCTGTGGTGTGGTGTTGCAGGTACACCGGAACACGTACGCGCTGGTGGTGAGCACGGAGAACATCACCCTCAACGCCTACATGGGCAACAACCGCCCCATGCTGGTCACCAACACGCTCTTCCGTGTCGGCGGCGCCGCGATTCTCCTCACCAACCGGAGCGGCGACCGGGCGCGGTCCAAGTACCAGCTGATCCACACGGTGCGCACCCACCGCGGGGCGCATGACCAGAGCTACGGGTGCGTGACCCAGGAGGAGGACGAGGTCGGTGAGGTCGGGGTGTCCCTCTCCAAGGAGCTCATGGCGGTCGCCGGCGAGGCCCTCAAGACCAACATCACCACGCTCGGCCCGCTCATCCTGCCCATGTCGGAGCAGCTCCGCTTCCTCGCCACCGTCGTGCTCAAGAAGGTCTTCCGCGCCCAGGTCAAGGCCTACCTGCCCGACTTCAAGCTCGCGCTCGAGCACTTCTGCATCCACGCCGGCGGCAGGGGCGTCCTCGACGAGCTCGAGAACAGCCTCAAGCTCAGCCCCTGGCACATGGAGCCGTCGCGGATGACGCTCTACAGGTTCGGCAACACCTCCAGCAGCTCGCTCTGGTACGAGCTCGCCTACTGCGAGGCCAAGCGGCGGATCAAGAAGGGAGACCGCGTCTGGCAGATCGCCTTTGGCTCCGGCTTCAAATGCAACAGCGCCGTGTGGAGGGCGCTGCGTACCATCGACGATGCCGGTGAGAGCCCATGGACCCAGGACGTCGATGTACTCCCGGTCGACGTGCCCAAGGTGGTGCCCATCGACGAGACCTCTTACCAAGTCCCAATCTAGCTAGCTAGCTAGCTCGCTGGCTTTGCTTCCGTGGAGCATGCATGTATCACCAATTTTCAGGCTTAATTAATCAGGCGAGAGTTTTTTTTTATGTCTTGATTATTAATTTGATTTTCATGTAAATCTCAACGAACGGGCAACAAAATTCAATCGATTCATCTTCCAGCGTTAGTGTTGCCACTGCCATGGAGATCAAATATATTTGATAGTTCAAATAGTGTGCAAGGAGATTACTCATGCAATGTCTGCTTTTTGGTGGGGAGATAAAAGAAGAACACAAGAGGATGCACTGGTCTGCATGGTGGAGGATGTGTCTCCCAAAATATAAAGGATGCATGGGATTCAGAGATTTACATGCTTTCAATCTTTTTTAAAGTGTTTTCAAATAGTGAATCTTTTTTACAAATTTGTGAACGATTGTTGAATTCATGAACATTTTAGAAAATTGTGAACATTTATTGTGAAACTAGTGAACTTTATTTTTGAATTGGGAACATTTGTTGAATGAAAAAATACTTTTTAACTGGGGAATAATTTCTAAAATTTGTGAAAACGTTATGCCGAACATTTGCTAAATGCATGAAGATTATTCATATTCATAAATATTTCTTGAATCAGCTATATTTTAAAAAAATGATGATATTTTTCGTTCACGGGCATTAAAAAATTTAATGTTTATACCATGCATAAAATTGTCCACGTATTTCGAAACAACTGTCCATCATATTCAGAAAAATATAAAATGTAAAAAAATATACCATTTAAAAAATGGTCAGCACATTTTATAAAATGTTCACGCGTTACAAAAATATGTTTGTGAAATTTAAATAAAAATTATAAGATGTATAAAAAATTCTCCGTATAATTGAAAGAAAAAATGTACACGGAAAATGTCCGTATTTACATACATCACGTACATCTGAAAAAAAATTATCAAACACAAATAGAAATAACAGAAAAAGACACACTGAAGCTTCTAAAACTGGTCTGAACCAGTCCATAGAAGCTTCACAAAACTTTACACAAACATGTATATATGTCGATCCACTTCCGCTCACGCTAGACGAGCTTCTGTCTCACAAAGGGTGAGATATGGCTCTGGCGCGATAAAATGGAGACCATGAAGATTTCCACCTGTAGGAGTGAGCCAAACTTAGGGGTAAAGCCTAAGCTTGGGGAAGTATATTTCCTTACCTACATTTCACTCATGTTCTCATATATATTAATTACATGAATGGTTGCTTGCTGATATTTGTATATCCATATTTGGTTTATGTTTGTTTCATTCACTCAAAAATCAAGAAACCAAAAAATATTTCTCATTTTGTCGCTTCGTTTTGTTGGGTCTTTTATTGCCTTCTTTAGTGTTCTTTCTTTTTTTTAGTTTGATTGTTGTCGTTTATTATGTTTCTTGTGCTATTTGCATTCAAAAAAATAAACATGGTGTTCTTCTTTGGTTGGTTATTTTGCTCTTTCAAAGTTCTCTAAGAAAACGATGTAAATATTTCCTTACTCTTTTTGCTTCTTCTTTGGAAGTTCTATTTGAACGCCTCTTTGAAACTTTCAGGGTCTCTTTGATTCAAAGGATCTCCATAGGATTTTTTAAGGATTAGAATCCTTAGAAAAGTTTCCTACGTAGGTCGTTTGATCCGCGAATATTCACGCGAGCGCACATGCGATATGTGCATTTGTGTTAATTATCTCTCCATACATGTGCTCTACTACTCAACAAAGGTGGATGCCATCCCTTATAAGCTGGTCAAAACCACCTCACCCAACCAAGGTGGGACTAAACTTAACTTCTGGTCAATACCTCTTGCGTCGTGCCGTTTCAGATGTCTCTTGTAGCCCACGCCATGTTTAAAGGTGGCCAAAGCTAGTACTACTAGCTAGCGATATTGAGCCCACGTCGTTGAGTGACTACCTAGCTAGCTACTCTGAAACCCCTCAAAAAAAAGCTAGCTACTATGGGTACGTTTAAAGGTGGGAAAGTTCAATCTCCAAACTAAAACTAGTATAGATGATAGGACGACATGTGCAACACCCAAAGCAAATCAATCCAAAGAATTTCGGCTACAAGATAAGCCAAACCAAAGTGAATGTGTTCTCTGCCCAAACCGAGTCCAAACTATTTCCAACTCCTGAATTAACCCATATCTATACTTGTACCTGCCCTACCTACTAATAAAGGGAGGTAACATTCTTGGTTTTGTCCAGATTTTGTTCTTTTTTATCTAAAAAATGAAGTAATATTCTTGGTTTCACGTCATTTGATTTCGTCCCGCTTTTGTGGGTTTTTAGGCATCCCGTGAACTTTATTAAGACGCCACAATGTTTACAGTGTCCCGCTTTCGTGATATTCTTTGGTTTTGACCTTACGTGCAAACGATCTGTGCATGATGTTTGGTGTGTACGAGCCTATTTTCATACATCGCATCTATAAGCCTTCCCAACCTCCCGTTCATAAGTCACCTCGTCGACACATTTCCTTCTCGTTTATGTTTTCTTTGGGAAAAGGAATTCCTCACCTACACACCTCGCCTATTGTCTTAACTTAACCCACAAGTCCACAATCGGAAAGAGAGAGTGGGTAACCCCACACACGATCCTTAATGACCCCGACTGCAGCGGCTACCTCTGTGCCTCCGGTGATCACCACCCTGGCTCCCCCGCTTTTCGAGTCTTTGGCCCTAATAGCTCGCTCCACCATGCCTAGAACGAGCCCTCACAAGCCGATGAGAAGGACGTGGCGGCCAGCAGACGGAAGGCAGGCGGCAACAGAAAGAGAGGTAGGGCTGCTCCCCGGCAGAGAGGAGGTTGCCATCTTCTCCTTTGTCGACTCTCACGGCCAACCTATTGATCTTCAAGGCAGGCTCTATACCAGCCTACATGTGTCTAGAGCTGATAGACCATGGCGTCGGAATTCATGGAACTACATGCATAACACCGAGTCGATTTGGGGAGAAGGCATCAATTGTGTCGCCTGCTCGATGACAGCATCCACATGGCTGCAACTCCCTAAGCCATTGACCTTCAATCTTTAAACATCTCGTGCGTAACATAAAGCAATCTAGGATCTCATCTTTGTCGCGTCTCCAAACACATCCAGCCTCACTGCGCTCGTAGTTCAGTTCTTTTTTCTCATTTATGTTCTTTTTTTTATTGTTGTTCTTTTTTACATGTTCGTTTTTGCTTTTGGTTATAATTTTTATTATTGAAAGGTTTTTTAAGTTTTATTTAAATTACGGATATTTTTTACAAATTTGTAAACATTTGTTGAATTCATGAACATTTTAGAAAAATTATGAACATTTATTGCAAAACTGGTAAACTTTTTTTTAATCGGGGAACATTTTGTAGAATTAAAAAACATTTTTTTAACTGGGGAACAATATTTTCCCGAACATTATTAAAATGCATGAACATTACTCAACTATTCTAAAAAGCAAAAAGAATAAATTTATTCAAAAAAATCAAATGAAAATAAGGCGCCCCCACAAGGGACGGCCCGAAAGGGCGGGCGTGGGGAAGGGAGTGCGCGCTGCCGATGGCAAACCATATTTGGGGCTGCAGGCGCTAATTATAGAGCATTTTGCTAACGGGCGCCTGCAGCGCTCCCGCGCTGGGCTGGCCCAGCTAGAGTTTTTACAAAATCTGTCTTCACTGTAAAAAGGTCCAAAACTGGTGCGCGCCCAGCAAAACTCGAAATCACGAGCAAATCTTCATCTGCGAGGACAGTAACCACTCCGCCATCGAACTACTAGTGATACATAACTTTTTTTTTCTTTGTTCACTACAGCCGCGGGACTACCCTGGTTTTGGGAAGCTTCCCAAACCGGGTTTCCCTTGGTTCGTGGTCATTGCCTGGGCGGTTTTTATTTGGTTTTCTTTTTTCTTCTTTGTTCTTTATAAATGTGCATTTTTAAAATTCGTTTTTCTAAATTGATAATTTTCTGTATAAAAAATCGATGAACTTTTTCCAAATTTATGGTTTTTTCCAAAATTGATGAACTTTTTTCTAATTTGATGAACCTTTTTTCAAATTCGATGAACTTTTTTCAAATTGGATGAACTTTTTTTAGAATTTTAGTAAGAATTTTATCAAATTTGATGAACATTTTTCAAGTTCAATGAACTCTTTTTCAAAATCGATGAACTTTGTTCAAATGTGATTAAATTTTTATCAAATCCGATGAACTTTTTAAAAATGCGATGAACCTTTTTCGAAATTTATGAAAATTTTCAAATTCGATGAACTTTTTTTCAATTTATGATCTTTTTTCAAATCCGATGATTTTTTTCCAAATTTCCTCAAATTTGAAAAGTTCATCGATTTGAAAAGAGTTCACGAATTTGAAAAATGTCATCAGATAAGGAAGAAATAGAAAACAAAAGAAGGAAAAAAGGAAAAACGAAAAAAAGAAAAGTGGAAATCTTTACCTATAATATAATAATAAAGCAAATTGGGTTTCGGTCGTCCGTCATGGCATTTTTCAGAAAAGTCCCTGTATTTTGGTGAAATCAACCCGCGGTCCAGATTTAAGTCACACTCGAACCGTTATTTTACATTTTTCAAAAAAACCCCGATGTTTTAGGTAATTCATCCGCAGATCATATCTAAGTCAAACAAATGCTTTTTTTAAATCATCCATATCTTTTAAACCGTAACTCCGATTTAAACATGTTATATATGAAATTTGATTAGAAAAATATGTAGAATATGAATATGAGATTATTTTTACCTGTTAAGTATTTCAAATATTATTTTGAAATATATTTAAGTCAAACAAATGATTTTCTAAATTATCCGTATCTTTTAAACCGTAACTTCGATTTTAACATATTATATATGAAATTTTATTAGAAAAATGTGTGGAATCTAAATATGTTGTTAATTTTACCTTTAAATATTTTTAAAATATTGTTTTGGAAGAAAACTTATAATTTATAGCGCAAGATCCTTTTTTTCATACCGGCGGCGATGCGGATTGCAAATAAACACCCCACTATAACCATATAGGGAAAAGAAAACATCGCTAACTACACATGCATACCTTTGAAAAATGTCACAGGGAAAAACAATAGATTTCTCATCGCGGGAGTGAGAGATAGAGATAGAGAGAGAGAGAGAGAGAGAGAGAGAGAGAGAGACGCCTTAGGATTAACCATATTCAAACACGTTTTTTTGTTTTGTGTGAACACCGAGGCCATCGCCGGCGAGGATGAGAAGGAGGATAAGCGGCAACACAAATATGATGCCTCGCAAAAATAAAGAAGATGGACCAATTATGATCTTGAGTGATGGTTGTTGGGTTAAGAGCGTGTGTTATGTTTTCTCTTCCGTCGCAACGCACGGGCTCTTGGAAAGAGGAAATAAGGAAAAATGAAACAATAAAAAGAAGAAAAAGATGTAATCTAGCAGCTCTGCTTGAGTGGCCGAGTGGTTAGCCTGTTGTACTGCAGAACAGGTGGTTGCTGTTCGATTCTTCTAGCACGCGATGTTTTCTCGGTTTTATTCCTTTCGGTCGAGCCCCCGTGTTGGGCCGGCCAACCAGCGCAGCAGCGCGGGCGCGCAGAAGGCGCTGACTCCCGCGGAAAACCCTATTGGACGCTCGCTGCGTCGAGTTGTCGAGGCTTCGCACAGAGAAGCGAGCGACTAGCGATCAAGATGGACCGGCCCAGTTACGAGATAGCACAGGCGCTACAGCGTCCCGGTTTTGGGAACCTTCTGGAAGGTTCTTGAACCGGGTTTTCATTGGTTTTTTCTGTTTGCTTTTTCTTTATTGCTTTTTCTTTTTTTTCTTTTTCTTTCTTTGTTTTTCTGTTTCTAAATAGAACCGGAGGTCGTATGCAAATTCCACTGCCCGTGCAAGAAGCAGGACAGAAGTTTCGGTAGATTAAATCCGAGTTAGACTAGAACTAGGACTCTAGTACGTGAATTGATGTACTTTTCCTGTAAGAAAAACCTATATGAATCCTTACTTGTACGGGAAGTCCAACCGCCTCTTATATGTTGGGGGTGACGGCCGATTGAACAACACACAATCGAAATCAATATACTACTATTTCATCCACGTTTTATCTCTTCATCGTTTTTCTCTATTGTTCTTCGTCGTTCTTCGTGTTTGAGAGCTGCGAATCCCGGCTCTAGGGGCGAGCGAATCGACCTAGGGCAGCTCATAGCCGCCAAGTGTATGGGGTTTCGGGTCTGCAAAAGCGCCCGATTGTCTTGCGTATCACGCTATCGGTCGGGTCTTCTTTGATGTGACCTGCAGTGCATCACCCCCGACGTCGAGGGTACACGTAACGTGTTCGTGTATCAACAACATGTACTTCCTGAGCCTTGAATGATTGCCATTACTGATAGATGGAAAGGTGGGAATCACATAGAAATTGCAGAAAAGGACAACGGATAAAAAATTGATATTCATTATATATGTGCAAAAACTGAATATAGAGATTGATGCTACCTCGTCTCAATCTTGCAGTTCAAACAAGCTTAAGTGGAGTGAACAGAATTGAGATCTCTATCTCCATGATCGTAGCTTTGCCCTCTCAAAATTGCAATCAAGAACAACAATGGCCAACCATCTCTATCCATTTCTCCACCCATGTCACCAATATAGCTTGACAAATCCTCAATTATCTGATTGATTCTTTCATATGCTCCGTGCACAACTCAAGTTACTAGAGACATTTTGTTCAGTCTCCATGAGAAATTATCATTTATTCCCAAATGATAACTTCAAGCATTTTAATTGGTAAGGTGACAATGAAATTAGTACCATGAAAGATATAGTGTAGCACAGGCAAACCTGAAACCTGATTTACATATTAAGCCTGATTCATGAGCACTTATTGTAGCGTATGGGAAGATGCTTATGAAAGCTTGAAAAATATACACAAAATATCCAGTGCTAGAAGGAAGAAAAATGAGGCGGGAATAAAAATGAACCTGACAAACATATGAATTAGAATTGGGGAAGAGATATGCCAAAGATACTTGCATTCAGTCCTCATGAATCGCGTGAGGACCCCCAGCCTTAGCATAGACACTACAGAAGGTTAAATCACAGTCACACACCTACACACAAGAGCACGGACCAAAAAGAAGCAATAATGCTACACTTACAGGAAAGAGTTACGCACTCAAGTTACGGACGCAACGTGGCTTGATACAGTTGGAAGACTTAACTTTCGCTTTGAAATTGTCTCCCGCCGCTGCATGGCTGCATTGCATACCACATGAGTCCGTAGGCTGAATCCCGTGGGATTCAGCCCGTAAGTGTAGCATTTTAAGTGAAGCATGCTCAGAACGAAAACGCTTGCAATTGCGCCGTGCCATCGGACAGCATGCTAACCATCGGCTATCTAGATGCCATGAATAGAAACAACAAATCCAAGAGCTGACCAACAATAGCCCGCACACCTCCAGAATCATCCCTACCCCGATAGTGGAGTCCAACAAAAAGTGAAACCTGACAGAACCAGGATAAAAATAAAAAACAAGAGATTGATCATATTTCCAAGTTATACGCACATGTTACTGTTCTATAAACCGCAGAGTTGATGCTGGTAGGCCTGTCAGAAGCAAGGCAAAAATAAAAACAAGAGAGGCGTGTGGCGACGCGCCAAGCGTCCAAAGTCTCAAGTCGCATATCAATCGCGTACAATCCGCGAATATTCACGCGAGCGCGCGTTATATGTGCATGTGTGTTCGTTGTCTCTCAATGCATGTGCTCTACTACTCAATAAAAGATGGATGCCATACCTTATAAGCTGGTCAAAACCACCTCACCCAGCCGAGGTGGGACAACTTAACTTTTGGGCGATACCTCTTGCATTGGGCCGTTTCGAATGTTTCTTGTAGCCCACGCCGTGTTTAAAGGCGGCCAAAGCTAGTACTACTAGCTAGCGGCATTGAGCCCACGTCATTGAGCGACCACCTAGCTAACTACTCTGAAACCCTCAAAAAAAGCTAGCTACTCTGCATATGTTTAAAGGTGGGAAAGTTTGATGTCCAAACTAAAACTAACCTAGATGATGGGACGACATGTGCAACACCCAATGCAAATCACTCCAAAGAATTCCAGCTACAAGATAAAGCAGACCAAAGTGAATGTGTTCTCCGCCCAACTGAGTCCAAACTATCTCCTGGATTAACCCGTATCTATACCTATACCTACGCCTACCTACTAATAACGGGAGGTAGTATTCTTGGTTTCGTCCCGCTTTTATTCTTCTTTATCTATATACCTACTAATAAAATTAGGTAATATTCATGGTTTCATGTCACTTGACTTCGTCCCACTTTTGCAGTTTTTTAGGAAAAATCTCGTGAACTTTAATAAGACACCACAATGTTAACAATGTACCGCTTTGGTGATATTCTTTGGTTTTGACTGTATGTGCAAACGATACATGCATGATGCTCGGTGTGTACGAGCCTATTTTTCATACATCGCATCTATAAGCCTTCCCTACCTCCCGTCCATAAGTCACCTCGCCGACACGTTTCCTTCACGTTTCCGTTTTCTTTAGGAAAAGGAGTTTCTCACGTACACACCTCGCCTATTGTCTTAACCTAACCCACAAGGCCACAGTCAAAAAGAGAAAGTGGGCAACTTCACACAAGATCCTTAATGACTTTGACTGCAATGGCTACCTCGCGCCTCGGTGATCACCCACCCCGGCTCCCCCACTTTTCGGGTCTTTGGTCCTTAAAACAGGCTCCACCATACCTAGAATGACCCCTCACAAGTCGATGAGAAGGACGTGGCGGCCAGCAGCGGGAAGGCACGTGGCAACGGAAAGAGAGGCAGGGGTGCTCCCCGGCGGAACAGAGGTTGCAATCTTCCCATTCTACTCTCGCAGCAACCCTATTGATCTTCAAGGCAGGCTCTGTACCAGCCTACATATGTCTAGAGCTGATGGACCACGACGCTGGAATTCATGCATAACACCGAGTCAATCTACAGAGAAGGCGTCAACTGCATCGCCTGCTCGACGGCAGCATCCACGTGGCTGCAATTCCCTAAGCCATTGACCTCCAATCTTTAACCATCTCGTGCGTAACACAAAGCAATCTAGGATATCATCGTTGCCGCGTCTCCAAGCACGTCCAGCCTCACTGCGTTCATATTTTAGTTCTTTTTTTCATTTATGTTCTTTTCTTACTGTCATTCTTTTTACATGTTCGCTTTTGATTTTGGTTATATTTTCAATTATTCAATGGTTTTTTAGTTTTCTTAAATCATGAATATTTTTTACAAATTCGTGAACATTTATGGCAAAACTGGTAAACTTTTATTGCGAAACTGGTGAACTTTTTTTGAATCGGGGAACATTTGTTGAATTAAAAAAATATTTTTTTAATTGGGAACAATTTTTGAAATTAATGAACATGTTCTGCCAAACATTTTTTAAATGCATGTACATTATTCATATTCAGAAACATTTTTTGAATCAGAGATATTTTTCATTCACGGGCATTTTTCAATTATTTTGAACACTTTCTACAAATTAATGAATTGTTTCTGAATTCACAAGCATTCTTTCAAATTCATGAATGCCAACATTATTTTGAATCCTCAAACATTTAATGTTGAGATTTTTTACGAAACTCACAAAACAGATTAAATGTGGAGCTCTTCTGAAATGCAGAATTATTTCAATAAGACAAAAGAAGAAAATTAGGCCAAAAAATCAAATGAAAAACAAGACGGCCCGCACACGGGGCAGCCCGAAACGGCGGCGTGGGGAAGGGAGTGCGCGCTGCCAATCGCCTAACGCACCGAATAAGAAGAGGTCGCACAGGTTTGGATCAGGCAGGCTCTGTAAGTGGCCAGCCCAGTGTCTCGGGTTCGTTCGTTCAGTTTTCTTTTCAGTCATTTGTTTGTTTTTCTCTATTTTATTATCTTATTTTAATTTTATTTATATTTGGAAATATTTGAAAAAATATTACTAAAATTAATTCACTTCATTTTTAAAATGTGTTTATGACACATTTAAAATAGGTTCGCTAATTTGGAATATTTGTTCGTGTAATTTCGAAACAATATTTGTACCATTAGAAAAATTTTGTGACTATAGTTCAAAATTATTGAGTTCAAAAATATGTTCATGAAATTTTGAATGAAAAATATCACATGATTTTACAAAACTGTTCTTCATATTTTTTAAACATGTGTTTCTAAAATTTGTTCATGACATTTTGAATAAATGTTTTTACCATGCAGAAAAATGTCCACGCATTTCGAAGCAAATGTCCGTCATATTCGGAAAAATATATAATGTAAACAAATATACCGTTTATAAAATGATCATGACATTTTATAAAATTTTCACGAGTTACAAAAATAGGTTTGTGAAATTTAAATAAATATTATAAGATGTATAAAAAATTATTCATAGGAATGAACCAATGGAAACCTTGAAGATTTCCGCCCACTTCCGCTGACGCTAGACGAGCTTCTGTCTCACAAAGGGCGAGATATAGCCCTAGCGCGATACAATGGAGACCTTGAAGATTTCCACCCGTAGGAGTGAACTAAACTTAGGTGTAAAGCCTAAGCTTGGGGAAGTTCTATTTGAACACCTCTTTGAAACTTTCAAAGTCTCAAGTCGATATCAATCATGTAAAATCCATAAATATTCAATCGAGCGCACGCGCTATACGTGCATGTGTGTTAGTTGTCTCATCATGCATGTGCTCTAATACTTAGCAAAAGGTGGATGTCATCCCTTATAAGCTGGTAAAAACCACCTCACTCGGCCGAGGTGGGACTAAACTAAGCTTGTGGGCAATACCTCTTGCGTTGGGCCGTTTCGGATGTCTCTTGTAGCCCATGCCGTGTAGGTGGCCAAAACTAGTACTACTACCTAGCGACATTGAGCACACGTCGTTGAGCGACCACCTAGCTAGCTACTCTGGATCCCCTAAAGAAAAGCTAGCTACTTTGGATACGTTTAAAGGTGGGAAAGTTCGAAGGGCAAACTAAAACTAGCCTAGATGATAGGACGACATGTGCAACTCCCAAAGCAAATCACAAATCGATGAGAAGGACGTGGCGGCCGACAGCGGGAAGGTAGGCGGCAATGGAAAGAGAGGCAGGGGTGCTTATCTTCCCCTTCAACTCTCACGGCCAGCCTATTGATCTTCAAGGCAGGTTCTATACCAGCCTACATGTGTCTAGAGCTGATGGACCACGACTTCAGAATTCGTGGAACTACATGCATAACACCGAGTCGATCTACAAAGAAGGCGTCAACTGTGTCGCCTGCTCGACGGCAACATCCACGTGGCTGCAACTCCCTAAGCCATTGGCCTTCAATCTTTAACCCTCTCGTGCGTAACACAAAGCAATCTAGGATCTCATCGCTATCGCGTCTCCAAACACGTCCAACCTCACTGCGCTCATATTTTAGTTTTGTTTTTTCATTTATGTTATTTTTGTATTGTTGTTCTTTTTTACATGTTCGTTTTTGCTTTTGGTTATAATTTTATTATTGAACGTTTTTTAAGTTTTCTTTAAATCATGGATATTTTTTACAAATTTGTAAACATTTGTTGGATTCATGAACAATTTATAAGAATTTAAACATTTATTGCGAAACTGGCAAACTTTTTTTGAATTGGGGAACATTTTTTTAACTGTTTTTTAAATTCACAATCATATTTTCCCGAACATTTTTGAAATGCATGAACATTACTCAATTATTTCAGTAAGAAAAAAGAAGAAAATTAGTTGAAAAGATCAAATGAAAACAAGGCGCCCCCACAAGGGACGGCCCGAAAGGGCGGGCGTGGGGAAGGGGAGTGCGCGCTGCCGATGGCAAACCCTATTTGAGGCTACAGGTGCCAGTTATAGAGAATTTTACTAACGGGCGCCTTCAGCGCTCCCGCGCTGGGCCGGCCCAGCTAGAGTTTTTACAAAATCTGTCTTTACTGTAAAAAGGTCCAAAACTGGTGCGCGCCCAGCAAAACTCGAAATCGCGAGGAAATCGTCATCTGCGAGGACAGTAACCACTCCGCCATCGAACTACTAGTGATACATAACTTTTTTTTCTTTGTTCCCTACTGCCGCGGGACTACCCTGGTTTTGGGAAGCTTCCCAAACCGGGTTTTCCCTGGTTCGTTGTCATTGCCTGGGCGGTATTTATTTGGTTTTCTTTTTTCTTTTTTGTTCTTTATATATGTGCATTTTTAAAATTCGTTTTTCTAAATTGATAATTTTCTGTATAAAAAATCAATGGACTTTTTCCAAATTTATGGTTTTTTTCCAAAATGGATGAACTTTTTTCTAATTTGATGAACCTTTTTTCAAATTCGATAATTTTTTTTCAAATTGGACGAACTTTTTCTAAAGTTTTAGTAAACTTTTTATCAAATTTGATGAACATTTTTCAAGTTCGATGAACTCTTTTTCAAAATCGATGAACTTTTTTCAAATGTGATTAATTTTTTATCAAATCCGATGAACTTTTTTCAAATGCGATGAACCTTTTTCAAAATTTATGAAAATTTTCAAATTCAATGAACATTTTTCAAATATATGATATTTTTAAAATCCGATGAACTTTTTTAAAATTTCCTCGAATTTGAAAAGTTCATCGATTTGAAAATAGTTCACGAATTTGAAAAATGTCATCAGATAAGGAAGAAATAGAAAATAAAAGAAGGAAAAAAGGAAAAAGGAAAAAAAGAAAAGTGCAACCAAGGAAAAAGCAAAGAGGAAATAGGGAAAAATGAAACAATAAAAAGAGGAAAAAGATGTAATCTAGCAGCTCTGCTTCAGTGCCCGAGTGCTTAGCTTGTTGTACTGCAGAACAGGTTGTTGCTGGTTCGATTCTTCTAGCCCGCGAATTATTTCCGTTTTATTCCTTTCGGTTGAGCCCCCGTGTTGGGCCGGCCCAGTAGACCAGCAGCGTGGGCGCGCCGAAGGCGCTGACTCTCCCGCTGCCAATTGCCTAGCGCCCCGATTAAGAGGTTGCACTGGCGCTTAAGGCCCGAACACGGTTTGGGTCAGGCAGCCTATGTACGTAAACCAGCCCACTATCTCGGGTTCGTTTCGTTCAGTTTTCTTTCGAGTCATTTGTTGGTTTTTTTTATATATTACTATCTTCTTTTAGTTTTGTTTATATTTAAAAATATGGTAAATAAATAGCTATCAAAATTAATTCGTTTCATTTTCAAAATGTGTTTATGATCATTTAATATAGGGTCCCTAATTGTAGATTATTTAATTGCGTAATTTCAGAATAATATTTGTACCATTGGAAAAATGTTGTAATATTATTAAAAAATTAATGAATTTTAAAAATATTTTCATGAAATTTCTGAGTGAAAAAAACAAAAGATTTTACAAAAATGTTCTTCATATTTTAAAAACACGTGTATCTATAGTGTGTTCACGAAATTTTGAATAAATGTTAATACCATGTAGCAAAAAGTTTGGATAGTTGTTTTGAAAAAGTTCTGTATCATTCAAAAAAATGTGCACGCATTTGGAAACAAATGTCAGTCATATTCAGAAAAATATATGTAGTAAAAAATGTTGCATACCGTTTAAAAATGTGTATGATATTTTCTAAAAATTCACGCGTTATAAAAATATGTTTGAGAATTTTTTAAATAAGTATTTATATGATGTATAAAAATATATATATCCATAATTGAAACAAAAACTGTACATAGAAAATTTTTGTATTTACAAACATCAGAAAAATGAAAAAAAATCAAACATAAATAGAAATAACAGAAAAGCACGCGGAAGCTTCTAAAACCAATCTGAACCAGTCCATAGGATCTTTTGATAAACAATGACTATGGACTGGTTCAGACTGGTTTTAGAAGCTTCCTATGGACTGGTTCAGACTGGTTTATCATAAACATTGTATATATGTCGCACGCGGACATATATACAATGTTCATGTTCTCGAGTGGGCGAGATATAGCCTTTGCGCGATACAATGGAGACCATGAGGATATCCACCCGTAGGAATGAGCCAGACTTAGGTGTAAAGTCTAAGCTTGGGAAGTATATTTCCTTACCTACATTTCACTCATGTTCTCATATACATTAATTACATGGATGGTTGCTTGATGATATTTGTATATCCGTATTTGGTTTCTGTTTGTTTCATTCGCTCAAAATCAAGAAACCAAATTTTTTTTTGTCGCTTCGTTTGTTTTGTTTTTATTGCCTTCTTTTGTGTTCTTTTTTCTTTTTGTTTTGCTTGCTGTCGTTTCTTATGTTTCTTATGCTATTTGCATTCCCAAAAAGAAAACACCATGTTCTTCTTTGGTTAGTTATTTTGCTCTTTCGAAGTTCTCTAAGAAAAAGGGCATAAATATTTTCTCATTCTTTTTGCTTCTTCTCCGAAAGTTCTATTTGAACGCCTCTTTGAAATTTTCAAAGTCCCAAGTCGCATATCAATCGCGTACAATCTGTGAATATTCACATGAGTGCACGCGCTATACGTGCATGTGTGTTAGTTACCTCTTCATGCATGCGCTCTACTACTCAACAAAAGGTGCATGTCATCCCTTATAAGGTGGTCAAAACCATCTCACCCAGCCGATGTGGGACTAAACTTAACTTCTGGTCATTACCTCTTGCGTTGGGCCATTTCGGATGTCTCTCAAGCCATGTTTAAAAGTGGCCGAAGCTAGTACTACTAGCTGGCGACATTGAGCCGATGTCGTTGAGCAACCACCTAGCTAGTTACTCTGGAACCCTTCAAAAAGTTAGCTACTATGGATAGTCCAAACTAAAACTAGCCTAGATGATAAGATGACACGTGCAACACCCGAAGCAAATCAATCCAAAGAACTCCAACTATAAGATAAACCAAACCATAGTGAATGTGTTCTCCGCCCAAGCGAGTCCAAACTATTTTCAACTCTTGGATTAACCCATATCTATATGTACCTGCCCCTACCAACTAATAACGGGAGTTAATATTGTTGGTTTCGTCCCGCTTTTGTTCTTTTTGATGTATATATCTATACCTACTAATAAAATAAGGTAATATTGTTTGTTTCGTGTCACTTGATCTCATCCCGCTTTTGCGGGTTTTTAGGCTAAATCTCGTAAACTCTATTAAGACGCCACAATGTTTACAGTGTCCCGCTTTCGTGATATTCTTTGTTTTTGACTGTACGTGCAAATGATGCGTGCATGATGCTCGATGTGTATGAGCCTATTTTTAATACATTGCATCTATAAGCCTTCCCAACCTCCCGTTCATAAGTCACCTCGCCGACACGTTTCCTTCTCGTTTATATTTTCTTTGGGAAAAGGAGTTCCTCACGTACACACCTCGCCTATTGTCTTAACTTAACCCAGAAGGCCGCAATCGAAAAGAAAGAGCGCACAACTCCACGCATGATCCCTAATGACCCCGACTGCAGTGGCTACCTCTGCGCCTCCGATGATCACCCACCGCGGCTCCCCCACTTTTCGAGTTTTTGGCCCTAATAGCAAGCTCCGCCATACCTAGAATGAGCACTTACAAGCCGATGAGAAGGACGTAACGGCCGGCAGCGGGAAGGCAAACGGCAACGGAAGAGGCAGGGGTGCTTCCCGGCGGAAAGGAGGTTGCCATCTTCCCCTTCAACTCTCACAGCCACCCTATTGATCTTCAAGGCAGGCTTTATACCAGCCTACATGTGTCTAGAGCTGATGGATCACGACATCGGAATTCATGGAACTACATGCATAACACCGAGTCAATCTACAGAGGAGGCGTCAATTGCGTCGCCTGCTCGATGGCAGCATCCACGTGGCTGCAACGCCCTCAGCCATTGACCTTCAATCTTTAACCATCTCCTGTGTAACACAAAGCAATCTAGGATCTCATCGTCGCCGTGTCTCCAAACACGTCCAGCCTCACTGCGCTCATATTTTAGTTCTTTTTTTCATTTTTGTTCTTTTTCTACTGTTGTTCTTTTTTACATGTTCCTTTTTTATTTTGGTTATATTTTCTATTATTGAATGGTTTTTAAGTTTTTGTCAAATCATGAATATTTTCTACAAATTTGTGAACATTTGTTGAATTCATGCACATTTCAGAAAACTTGTAAACATTTATTGCGAAAACTGGTATACTTTTTTAAAATCGGGGAACATTTGTTGAATTAAAAAACATTTCTTAACTGGGAATAATTTTTTGAATTTGCAAATATGTTTTGCCGAACATTTTTCAAATGTACGAACATTATTCATATTCATAAGCATTTTACGAATCTGCTATATTTTTAAAAATTGATGATATTTTTTGTTCACGGGCATTTTAAAAAAAATTAACACTTTCTATAAAATAATATTTTTTTCTGAATTCACAAGCATTTTTTCAAGTTCATGAATGCCAACATTATTTTGAATCCTCGAACATTTAATGTTGAGATTTTTTCGAAATTCACAAAAAAATTAAATATGTAACTCTTCTGAAATGCAGAATTATTGCAATAAGAAAAAACAAGAAATTTAGGTCAAAAAATCAAATGAAAAAAAGGCGGGGAAGTGGGGAAGGGAGTGCGCGCTGCCGATCGCCTAGCGCCCCGAATAAGAAGAGGTCGTAGTGGCGCTTAAGGGGCCGAACAGGGTTTGCGTCAGGCTGCCTCTGTAAGTGTGGACCTGCCCACTATCTCGGGTTCGTTTCGTTCAGTTTTCTTTTCAAACATTTGTTCGTTTAGTTTTATTTTATTATCTTCTTTTAATTTTGTTTTTGTTTTCAAATATTCTATATAAATATATTAAAAAATTTAATTCAGTTCATAAAATGTGTTTATGACGCATTTAAATATGCTCCCTAATTGTGGAATATTTGTTCGTGCAATTTCAAAATAATATTTGTACCATTCGAAAAATGTTGTAACAATATTCTAAAATTCATGAGTTCCAAAAATATGTTCATGTAAATTTTGAATAAGAAGATATCATAAGATTTTACAAAATGATCTTCATATTTTCAAAACACATGTTTTCTAAAATTTGATCGTGACATTTTGAATAAATGTTTATACCATGCAGAAAAAAAATGTTTGGATAGTTGTTTTTAAAATGTTTTGTATCATTCAAAAAAAGTCCATGCATTTTGAAACAAATGTCCGTCATATTTAGAATAATATAAAATGTACAAAAATGTTTCTTACCATTTAAAAAATGATCATGAAATTTTATAAATGTTCGCACATTACAAAAATATGTTTGTGAAATTTTTAATAAAATGTTTAAATTATTCATGTAATTGAAAGAAAAACTGTACATGGAAAATATTCGTATTTACAAACATCACATGCATCAGAATAATGAAAAAAAGAAGAAGATGAAACACAAATAGAAAAAAAATAGAAAAAACACGCAGAAGCTTCTAAAACCGGTCTGAACCAGTCCATAGAAGCTTTCGAAAACCGTTCACAAAACTCTACAGAAACATGTATATATGTCGATCCACTTCCTCTCATGCAAGATGAGCTTCTGTCTCACAAAGGGCGAGATATAGCCATGCCGCAATAATAATGGAGACCATGAAGATTTCCGCCCGCAGGAGTGAGCCAAACTTAGGTCTAAAGCTTAAGTTCGGGGAAGTATGTTTCCTTACCTAAATTTCACTCATGTTCTCATATACATTAATTACACGAATGGTTGCTTGATGATACTTGTATATCCATATTTGGTTTCTCTTTGTTTCATTCGCTGAAAAACAAGAAATGAAAAAACATTTCTCATTTTTTTCACTTTGTTTTGTTGGGTTTTTGATTGCCTTCTTTTGTATTCTTTTTTATATTTCTTGTGTTTGCTGTCGTTTCTCTTGTTTCTTCTGCTATTTGCATTCAACAAAAAACAAAACCTGATGTTTTTCTTTGGTTGGTTATTTTGCCCTTTCGAAGTTCTCTAAGAAAACAACGTAAATATTTCCTCATTCTTTTTGCTTCTTCTTTGGAAGTTCTATTTGAGCGCCTCTTTGAAACTTTCAAATTTTCAAAAAGATTTTCTCTTCCCTTCCTTTTGAATTCTTGTTTGTTTTCTTTAAGAAAAAACATCTCTAAAATATTTTTGTTGTGTTTCTTTGACTTCCTTTTTGCCTTCTATTTTTCAAGAAAATCCAAAAAGATTGCTTCTTTCACTGTTCTTCTGTTTTACATTTGGTTTCTTTTTGTTGTTCTTTTTGGCTTTTCTTTGCCGAAATCTTTTGAAGTTTCTTTCGTCTTTGTGTGTAAGTTGTTAATCCAAAACTTCAAAAAAGATTCCTTATATGTGTTGTGTTTTGAAGAGAAGAAATTTATGATTGGCTCTTATGTGCTTTATTGTTGAACTAATGGAAAGACCAAAAATGTTTTTATTGTTTAGCTTGAGTCATGAAAACACTTGCACTATATTATGATTATAAATGTTATTCAAGTTGTGCATGTGACAAGGCAATAATGACGATTATTTGGTGAAGTGGTTGCGATGGAAAAAGTTGGTATTATCATATATTGCTTTTGTTTATGTACAAATGTTTAACCTCACTGGATGCGCCAATTGGCGCAAAGACCAACTGTAGGTCAGAAGATAAGCGAACTACTTGAAGGATTTTTTTCCCTCAACTATCTGTGCATGATTATGCTCATGTTGTGTTTTTATTTGTCTTGCAATTATCATTTCCCGTAGCTTTCATTGGTGATCTACTTTTGATGACATAAGACTGAATATAAGATGGAAGTTACGTGAACTGTTTGTAGATACCAACAACCGGGTCAATAGGGAGATCGATCACACACCTGACACCCCTACATTACATGATCTAATACATCGAAACCTTCTACTCGGAACAAAAGAGACGACTCGAGGCCATCAGTTTCCCATCAGAGTCTGCGCCAGCATTCCCATTTGAGCGGCCACCCGTTGCGCCAACCAATTGAAACCCGACAGTTAAGTGAACTATTTGAAACATAAGGCGGGAGTTACATGAACTGTTTTGAGAGACCAATGCAACCATTGGCACAATTACCAACTGCAGCTAAGAAGAGAAGCAACTAATAGAATCAAAATTTTAGGTTATTCGAAGGATGTTTCTCGTGAATAGTCTGCAAGCGATTACATACGTATTGATACATGACCAGAACTGTCAAGGCCTCCTAATCAAAACAAAAAGTCAACATGTGAAAGGGTCCGGCGGGCCCTTCTTGTCAAATATGTTCATGCACTACTAGTGGCGAAACATGGTTTGTCTAATCAGTGGTCTCAAGGATTGCATAGGGACTCGAAAACCATGTGCCCGGTCACTGGAGCCGGACGTCCCACTGGCAAATGAAGCATGTGGCCGGCCGGGCACACAACATCCCCAGCCAACCGAGCGTACGTGCCCAACTAACTCAAGTGAGTCAACTGTTCGGGGGCCAAAGGACACCAACAGGCGGGTCCGGCTCATGCGTCTCACTCAGCAAATTGTGTGGGAGGGCGCACGCAGACCGAACCAAAACCACTACATAACGGTGACCCTGACCGTGTCTGCATCCACCCGTCATGGACCCACCAAGAAACGAAATCCCTATGAACACCTCGCCAATCCTCTGGCTCCATTGAGTAGTTTGCCATCAGATGGGAACCAGAATTAAAAATACGTATAACTTATTACATTTGATTATTTCCGCTTCAGTGTGGTGACATCATTGCATTTTGCACATTTTGATCTTCCTGTTTCGGGTAACTCTCTCAGACATCTCCAAAATCTTTACTAGGTACTCTTGATAGGTAAGGTCTTCACTGGTATTCATGTCCTCCATTGGAATTTGCTCTTCTGGCACTCGCAAACACTTCTTCAGTTGAGACACATGGAAGACAGGGTGCACATCTGACAACCGCGGCGGCAATTCTAGCTGATAGGCAACTTCACCTCTCTTCTCGAGGATCTTGAAAGGTCCAATGAATCTCGGTGCAAGCTTGCCTCGAGCCTTGAAACGACGCATTCCTCTCATAGGTGAAACCTTGAGATACACGAAGTCTCCCACTTCAAAGCTTAAGTCTCGGCGTCGATTTTCTGCATTCAACTTCTGTCTAGACTGGGCAATCTTCAGATTCAACTCTCTCACTAACCGAACTTGTCTTTCTGCCTCTTGTAGAACATCGGGTCCAAAAACTTGGCCTTCTCCAGTCTCATTACAAAACAATGGTGTCCTGCACCTTCGTCCAAACAACATCCCAAAAGGTGCCATCTTCAGACTCTCTTGGTAACTGTTGTTGTAAGCACTATTACAAATATCGGCCGATATTCCGATATATCGCTTATCGGGGTCCTACCGATAAGATAAATGCATACCGCTCAGGTTTATCGGTCAGACCGATTTATCGGTTGTCAGACCGATTTATCGGCTGTGAGATTGATTTTCACTGATATACTGATGGGATCCATCTGTCTAAAATCGAAAAAAGCTCTCTTCCACCACACAAGCCACAGAGCAGTGAGGGAAAAATCCCTCGATAGCAATAGGGTTTGGGTGCCCCCCGCCACTGCTCCCTACGATTGACCTCGCCGCCGCCACCATGGTCTCCGCCAGTGGCCGGAGCTAGCTCGCCCGGCCGTTCTCTCGCTCGTCCTCTCGTCCCCTCGGCCTCACCCCGTACTTGTCTCCAGCACCGCTCGGCGGCACCCTGTCCTCGTCTGTGGCTTCCACACGGCGACGCCCAGGAGCAGCTCCCCCACGTTGCCCCTCCTCAGGATCCAGCACTGCTCGCCCCGTCCTCATCTCCAGCAGCGCTCGCTGGCGCCCCGTCCTCAGGATTAATCAGCCCTCGCCGGGGTCCCGTCCTTAGGATCCAGCAGCAGCTCCCACGCCACCTCTCCTCAGATCCAGAAGGCTGGGCGCCTGGCCCTCAGATCCAGGCAGCTCCTCCCGCCACCCCTCCTCAGGATCCAGCAGAAGGACGGCCTGTAGCAGCTCCCCCCGCCATGCCTTAATCCACGGTGTTGATTCCTCTTCGCCCACTCCAGATTTCATTCTTTGGTCAGCATATGAGTGCAGTAGATTTTGAGGCATGAGTGCAGTGAGCAGAATGTATTAGCAGCATATTTTGAGGCATTAATAATTTTGATTTTGGGTTGAGTTTTGTGGATGGCTGATTGTATTATCCTATTAGCACTAGTAGAAAACAAACCTTTTGTCCAAAGCATTAGTCCCGGTCTGGTTTTGAACCGGCACTAATGTGACCTTTAGTCGCGGTTCGGGACGGGCATCATTAGTCGCAGTTCGTTCCGGACCTTTAGTCCTGGTTCGTAACACGAACCGGGACTACAGGGGTGGTGGAAGGCTAGTGTCAGCTGGGGCCCCCACGAGCCCCTTTAGTCCCGGTTTGTATCACCAACCGGGACTAAAGCCCCCCCCCCTTTAGTCCCGGTTGGAGATACATACCGGGACTAAAGGCCCCTCCCCCTTTAGTCCCGGTTGGTGTCTTCAGCCGAGACTAAAGGTCTATCTTTAGTCCCGGTTGGAGATACCAACCGGGACTAAAGGGGGGGGGCTGCGAGCCCCTAAATTAGAAAACTCATAACTAATTCATTCTAATTCAGAAAAATACAAATAATATATCAAAAATTGCAAAAAAAGATTTGTTTGAAGAAACTTTTTGTTTTCTGTTTCGAGAATTTTTGATATAGTTTGGATGGACACCAACCCGGACTAAAGGGGTTCTGAAATTTTCAAACTCTACCCCCCCCCCCTCCGCGTTGGACCGCCTTTTTTAGTTTTGTGGAAAATAAACAAAAATGATAAAATCTTCAAAAAATAAAATCCTTTGAGACGTAGTTAGGTTTGAAACTCTACCCCCCCCCCCCCTCCGTGTCTAGTTGGTATAGAAATTTTGAAATAAGAATTTTGACCTTTTTTGTGAAAAAACGAAAAAAAATCTAAAGCAGCCATAACTTTTGCATACGACGTCGAAAAAAAAAGTTTAATATATAAAAAAACTAGAGAAAAATTGGGACTCGATTCCACCCGGGTTTACCCGGTGAAGTTTTCTCAGATTCTCAAAATTCCAAAAGTAAAAAAATATATTTCAAATCAAAAAAATAATTTTAAAAATTAATTTTATTTAAAAATAAATAAATGATGCCATATTTGGATTCATCCCATTTTTCTGATAATAATGGATATATTATTTGTCGAATTTCTATTTTACAAATTTAAAGATATTAATTATGTCATTTTAAATGAATAAATGGCAAAAAAATGAATAAAATAATATTATTACTTATTTTATTTTCATTGAAATTCAATATTATTTGTACTTATTTTGTATATTTTAATAATATTATCATTGATTCGAATGATATAGCAGTCCGTTCCACAACCAACAACTTAATTTTCATTTCGCGCGCTGTAGCTTGACTGAGTTGAGGAGGCCGTTTGAAGCTGACGGAGCAGTACCTTTATCTTCTTCTACAAAGTAGCATTAGCGATAAAACGGAGGCATGCAAGCAGAGTTTTTACTCGATCGGCCTAACATAGTAAGTGATGCATGAAGCAATACGTTGGCAGCTTCGCACCCAACCAGGATACGAATAAATCAATTTACTCTAGCATTGGATAGAAGCCGTCGTCAACGTAGGGCAGCATACATGCGTGCAAAAACGTACGTACAGAAAATAATTACATATGTAGCATTTTTTTTCTATATATATATGATAATGAAAATACGAACATAGATTTGACCGAGAACATTTGGCGGCTGATTCAGTCAAGGGACACTTTGTAAAAATGGAAACACTTCCAGCGGCCGGTCACACGATATAACGCAAGCGCAAAACTGGTGGGAACTCGGATTGATGGAGAATCAAATTGCGCGGCGGCAGCGGAGAGCCGATGGCGCGCAGAGCGCGGCGGCGGGGCAAGTGATACGACGTGGCGTCGCGAGGACGCCACCATGTTGTCGGTTGGCAGTTATCGCCGACGGTGGCGGAAGCGCCCGGTGTTAGCGAGGCAGGGGGCGCCACCGAAGCCATGGGCTGGAGGCGAGGGGGCGCGGAAGATGCGCGGAGGCATAGCGCCGGGAGTGGGGGGCGAAAGGGCACATGGCCCTTCGCCGGAGGGGTCGCGTGCTCACAGTAAGTAGCGACATTAACACGTCCCTTGTAAAAAAGGAAAACTGATCGAGGAACATGTATGGAGTAGTGTTTGATAACCATAGAACATATTTAATTTGAGGGCTCTGGTACATAAATTAAATTATAAGCTATATAGTATAAATGCGTACACTGCACGCACGGACAGCCTTATTTTCACAACATCGTCTTATATTCATCTTATGTAACAAACTTTATTCTCCACACTCATTGTATGTAATGTACGCGTATTATGCTGGTGGTGGTATCGTCCGCTACTAGCTACGATGATACCTTCTTCCTCATGGGCAGAAGGTAACCTGGTAGCTGTTGTTGTTGCCGTTACAGGCGTGGTTCTTGGTGTCATCGGTCGGGAAGAGGTAGGCGTCGGGGCACTTGTCGGCCTGGCACACCAGGTTGGGCCCGTTGCTGCAGGAGAATGACAAGGGCACGTTGAAGCCGTCGATGACAGAGATGTCGTAGAAGTCCTGGCCGTTGCCGACGGTGAACTCGGCCAGGGTCAGCGGCGGCTGCCCGGACAGCGTGCACGACAGCGCGCCGCCGCAGTCGGCAGTCTGGCAGCTCCCGGAGTTGCCGTTGAAGTTGCAGCCCGTGCGGCCCCACACCCTGCCGGAGGGCGTGTTCGCGGGGACGTCGAGGGTCCACGTCTCGCCGGTGTTGAGCTGCCGACCGCCGCCGATCGGGGTGGCCGCCGGCCACACCGTGTAGGGGCAGTTGTTCTTGATGTTGAACGTCGCCGCGTTGGTGCTGGCAGCGAACACGGCAAGGAAGAGGACCATGGAGGCAGCTGCTGCCAGGTGGGACCAAGCCATTTCAAGTTGCTTGGCTTCTGTGTCGTCTACACGTGGTTTGGTAGTAGTGCGGGATGATTGATGTGCTAGGGACGAAGGGGCATGGGTATTTATAGATGGCTCGGCCGGGACGAAGGGGCATGGGTATTTACAACTGGGATAAAGTCCTTGAGTCAATTCGTGTGACTTGGAAATTTCCACGCATTCATCATCAATCAACAGGGAGACTCGACTCTGTCCATGAGCCACTTCGCAATCGCATAGATTTATCTTTCACACACACCAGGAAAAAAGACACTCATATCCTCGTGTCGTCTCAGAATTGCGTCAATGTCCTCGTGTCGTCTCAGAAAAAAGACACTCATATCCTCTCCCAACTAAAATATGTGCAGGTGCTATGCGTTGGCAATTGATTTGAGCATATTCTGCAGCTTCCTATTGTCCATTCTTGTGCTCAGTCATTCACCATCTGAAATGACTTTTGGACAGGTAATTACTCCTTTCAGCTTTTGCTATCATAAACTGCATCCTGAATCAGTCAACTTTCACTCGGTCCTGACCTGTGTTAGTTTACATTGAAGCATACGATTGAGAGTTGCTCACAAGTTAGCTCTAGGCACTTATGCTTGGTCGCTGGTTCTGTTCTTTATGTCAACAAGATTGTGACAATTCTTTCTTAATGCAGCAAATTCTTTCTTTAGCCTAAAAAAAGAACGATTGAAGTATAGCATGTCAGCATTAGAAGTATAAGGGTCTTGGTTGCTCTTGTTAACAAAGTTACATCGTATGGCTTTATTGCTGATCTGTATGCCTACATTCGCCATCCCCCAAGTCTGTTAGTTGGAGATATTTCTTTGGCAGAGCTACCATTGATGTTGGTCATCTATACATTGCTATTGAATAATTTATGGGTTATTTGTTGACATATATTTTTGCTCTGTTTTAGGTTGATGCTATGCTTCAAGAATTGGAAAAGGAGATTGATGATGTGGATGCACAAATCAGAAACCGCTGGCAACTGCTTGATAGGTATGTCAATTGCATGTGTATCAAAGTCGTTTCATATTGCATGCCAGTCAGCTAGTGCATTTGCTGCTGGGGAATTTCCTCTAGGAGTTGGACCTTCAATAGGGTTTGTTTAGGTAGGGAGGGCTAAGACCCAATCCGATCAAACCGAAGCGATTGTTTCGGTAGTACTGAGTTTCCTGTCGATCTGTAGGAATTGAGCCGTATCAGTGATCACTGTGTGCCACCCACCCCTAAGTGGTTGTTTAGTTGTTCATCGCCATTATTCGATATCTGTTCTTGTGATTTATATGCTGCTCTGCTGCAGATACGTCAACACTTATCGCCCCTACACTGAACCCACCCCTAAGTGGTTGTTTAGTTGTTCATCGCCATTCTTCGTATCTGTTCTTGTGATTTATATGCTGCTCTGCTGCAGATACGTCGACACTTATCGCCCCTACATTGATCCAGGAATTTACCTTTTCTCAGAAAAATGCTGATTTGGTAATATACAGCTAATTACTTTAAAGCAATAGCTAACAGAGGCAGATGTAGAATAATGGATGCTACTTCTCTCAGTAACTACCCTGTTACCGTGACTGATAACAGAGACAAGTAGAAAACTGTCTCTACTCCCCGCTGACGCTAATAGGTGGTTGTCCCTGAGGGTGCGAGAGGGGTGCGGCAGGAGAGGGCCTGCACGGGGAAGGTTAACTTGCCCTTATATTATGGGACTTAGGCTATGCATAAGTAAACCATTTGTCATGCAATCTTTCTTGCTTGAAATGTAAACCATGTACTCCCTCCGTTCCAAAATACTTGTCATGGTTTTGGTTCAAAGTTTAACTAAAACCATGACAAGTATTCTGGAACGGAGGGAGTACCTGGGTTGATGGGCTACATAAGTACTCCGTAGCAGAAACCTCTTATATTATGGGGCAGGAAGGGAGTATGAAAAGTCTGCTTGTCTGCTTGTTTGTTTGCTATGATGAATCACATCCTTGATTATACGTCCAAAACTGATCATAGATCCAGAACAGAAGTGCAGCTATTGATTGTG
Organism: Aegilops bicornis; assembly: GCA_021605145.1. Taxonomy (NCBI): domain Eukaryota; kingdom Viridiplantae; phylum Streptophyta; class Magnoliopsida; order Poales; family Poaceae; genus Aegilops; species Aegilops bicornis. Next base: position 655,282,460 of record CM038674.1, read on the forward strand.
TACCTGCAACTTGTGTGAACTGATTGAGGAGGTTTCAGGGATTCATGATAAACTTGTGTCTTGTGTTGTCAACAGGCTGCCAATGTATTGGATAGGCCGAGATGAAGGAGCAATCATCAAGCCACCCGCTCATCAGGTGGTGGAATGCCTGCTTGGTGGCTTCCCATTCATTCGCAGGAATCATCATGTTCAACTTGGTACTGAGTTGATCCTGCAAGCCAATGAAGATTCAGACGATGTGGTTGCTCTGGAGGCTTGTGACTCTGGTTTGTGTTCTGTTAACATGGTAAATTCAACATGTCAAGTTCTAATTTTACATCCGTTTGGTTCTCATTTCTGGATATCTTCACATTTTATCCGTCTGACATCCTTCAAATTCAGTATAAGGGTCTTAGTTATTTTTGGTAGTACCAACAAATACTGTTAAGAACACCACAATGGTTAGTTTAGCAAGCATGTTGTAACCTGTAAATTATGGCTATGCTTGGTTCAATGCTATAATTGAATCTATTTTCTTGCTGAAGATTCAGGGCAGTGGCCTATGTATATCAGTTATCAATTGGCTTGATTTAGGCTGCTGATAGTCAGTGTCTCAGTGGACACAAATAACTCAAAAGCTATACCTTTATCTGTGCTGGCAATCAAATCTATATAATCGCAACCGTGAGACCAGTTATTACCGTAGCCAGCAGGTCTCTCTAGTAAGCAGTAACTGGAAGTTGTCATAATCCATCCCATGGATTGCTGCCCCAACGTGTGTTCCAAGGGGCTTACCTGTTAGAATTGATGATTGTTTCTACGAAGTGCTGCACTTGTTTCTACTAAGTTTTAACAGTGAATCTGTTGGGTCACCTAAATCATATTCTGTAATTGTGCAGCAAAATCTGGCTCAGGCAGGTGATTTCCGGAAGGAGCAGGAAGCTGCTGTATTGGTGCTATAGCAGAAGAGGGATGCATCACGGGGGCGTTTTCAGGGTTAGTTGCAAAGCTCCTCCTAGCAATGGTTGCAGCATTTGTTTTTGGTATGGCGATTTCGATCCTTAACACCCTTTTTCACATATACTAGATGCGGTTGATTGCTTGAGGAAGTTAGCTCCCCCTTGGATGGTGCAGTGCAGTGCAGCAAATTGAAAGTTGATTCATTCATTCTTGGGAGGAATGAGCTTCTGCTAGCAATGCTTGGAGGAATCAGCTTATCAAGGTTGGTTATGACGCTGCCATTGTTTGCTTAAGCATGATTTGCTCCAACCTGCCATTGTGTTGTTGTACTACTAGTACTAGTTGAATTGCATGCTCCTTGACCTGTTTGACTGCTTCAATGTACATGCATGCATGCTTGTTGCTCCTGCTTGTTTAGATATGCATGTGTGTTGTTTTCTTGTTATATCCTTGCAGTTTCATGTTTGATGATCCATGTTCATTGTCAGAGTGTTGGTTTTGGTCAGGCAAAGCAAACCTGAGAGGAGTGAGATCAACCTGTGACATTAAGACGTTCAAACGTTCCAAAAAATAGTAGTGACACTTTTTACAAAACAATTTTTTATACAACCTAAAAACATGGTTATGTAATATAGAAAAAGTTGAACAATTAAAAATATATTTTTGACAAAAAAAAAACCACACATTTCAAAAAAATAATGTCCGTGCCATTTTAAAAATGTTAATAGTTAGACGAAAAAGGTCGTAAACGGCGAAAGTTCTTTGTTTTGGGAAGATAATTGTTTGGATGGATGTCACCTTGCTTCTCAGCTCCGGAGTCTATAAACAATACCTTCTAAAAACAAAAAAAATTATTAAATATATATCAACAACCGGTGTGGACTAGAAAATAGTTAGACGGACATTGCATAGTTTCGCTGTGGTTGTGTTCGACAGAACTATGATTCGTCGAACTTTGTTGGTTTGGAATCAGATCGTTTTGAGTCCCTGGAATTAGTGTCCTATTAGCCTGTGCAATGTGTTGTGTAAAATTATCTGAAAAATGTTGTCGAGCAGATTAAAGACCATATAGTCAGAGATCGTAGCACCCACACAAAGTGCTTTTGTGTAATAATAATGTCCTTTTGGCTTACGAATGCCTCCCCGCAACCAAATGAAGAACATACAGAAAGGAAACAATGTCTTTTGCAAATTCAGATAATTTGTGCAAAAGAGAAAACTAAACCTAGATATTAGTGAGTGCTTTCAGATAGATACCTCAGACTTGCTATTTTTAGTGGATATTCGAGGAGATCATGGAAATACATTTGGCTCTGAAAAAAATCTTTGTAAAAATGCACTATTTGGACCCGATTTTGGTCTTCCCACAACCTTGTCGGATATCTAAATGCCATGAAAGTTTGCATGCATGTTGGATGTTGAATTTTTTTCACTTTTCTTTTTTGAATTTACTGTACATCAGTAGCAGATGAACCTGGACTTAGATAGCAATTACTTGGTATAATTTTTCTCTTCTAGGTATGGTTGTGAATTTATGGGTAACGTTTTTTAGTGCGAGACAGAAGACCCCCTCTCCTCAAGCAGTTTCTTAAATGGGCCGTCCAACACGGATGACTATCGGGTTCTTCTCCCCTTTCCTTTTCCTTTTTTACCTCTTTTATTTACATTTCCAAAATTGGAAAAAATGATATTCAAATTTTAAAGCTAAAACAAATTGCATTCAAAAATGTTCGGGACATTTAAAAATGTTCACGCTCTCAAACAAACTGTGGAATTTCAAGAAAATGTTTATAAAATGTAAAAACAGAATATTCGGTCAACTTTTATAAAATGTTTGTACCATTCAAAAAAATGTTCACATATTCCCAAAAATGACTGTGACATTCCAAGAAAAAGTTTGAACAATTTGAAAATGTTTGCGTAATTTTATAAAAAATATTTCATAGCATTTAAAACATGCACGTGACATTAAAAAATGTTCAAACGTTCCAAAAAATAGTAGTGACACCTTTTACAAAACAAATTTTTATACAACCTAAAAACATGGTCATTTAATATAATTTTTTTTCAAAAATTCAAAAAATATATTTTTGACTTAAAAAACCCACACATTTCAAAAAAAAAGTTTATGACATTTTAAAAATGTTAATAGACTGTAAGACAAATGTTTGCATAATATTAAGAATTATTTTTGCAACATTCAAAACAAATGTTCAACATGCATTGGAAAAATGTTATTCAAAGGAAATGTTCCAAACATGTAAATCGAAGAATGTTCCAAAAATTGTTATGTATTTGAAGTTTGAAGAATGTTGAATGTTTCAGAAACAACATACTAAATTTTTTCAAAGAAAATGTTCCAAAAATGTCATGTATTTGAAGAATGTTGAATGTGTATCGAATTTTTTTACACATGTATACATAAACGTGCGAACAATGTATTTTTACGCGCATGGATCGTTTTTATACTCTCGCAATTTAGATTTTTAGGTTGTTCATTGTCTTGGCTTTGACGACGGCAATGGCGGTGTTGAATAAAATTTCTCCAGATCCTACTCCGACGAGGCGATCGGTCCTATGGTTAGGGATGGGTTTGGAAATCAGTCTGTTCAAGTAAGGATGGCGTGGCGGCGGCAACATCCTTGTGGTGGACCTGTGTCCTCGGGCTCCGCCGTTGCGACCGTGTTTGCTCCATGGCAGCGCAGAGCTTGGGAGGAAGTCTAGGAGTAGATGCAGATTGTGGTCTGCATCGGCGGCATCTGGAAGATGGTGGATCGTGTGCTGGATTCGTGGTTCATGGATGGCAGGTGTGGTTTTCTCCCCCGGCGTCTTAGTCGTGTGGGGTTGCCAGTTCTGGAGTGCGATGGCGTGTCCGGGGTGTTGCCCCGGTCTGAATCGTTCAACAGTAATGGTTTAGCTTTTGGTGAGCCAACCTGAAGGTCCGCAAAGTTGCATATCGGCTATGGAGCCACTTTGAGCTCGGGTGTGAAGATGATCCGCTATTTTTTTTTGCTTTGGTGGCTGCTATCGTGGTCCCAAAGGCATGTGACAAGTGTTGGTGTCAAGTTCAGAGGTTTCTTCGGTCTTGATTGTAATTTTACTTCTTGGTTGTTGTTGCTTTGTGCAAAGGCTAGCGTTTTGCTGTCTTTTCAGTTTTGTCAGGTCAGTTTATACGTGGCATGTGCTATGATCCTAATGATAAAAATGAGACACGTATTACCATGCAAAAAAAAAGAGATAAAGTAAAATAAGATAAACTGGTAAAGAAATACAGGAAACCAACACATGAACAAAACAAAAACAGAAGAAAATGAAAAAAAGGAAAAATAAAAAGAAAGAGGCAAAAAAAAACCCGAATAAACCAAGGAAAGGAACATATAAAACCAAAAAATCACTTCAAAACAACACAAAAATGAAAAAAAAACACATGTGAAACCAGTCTTGGAAGATTCCTTGATAATCGCTCCGCCGGGACCCATATTGGGCTGGCCCATCTAGCTCTCACCTACTATGAGATGGAGGCAAAGTATCACTGGTAGAGCCGATTAGGAGAAGCGGCGTCTACAGCGGCCTTATGTGGGCTGCTTCCATAGTTGGCCCACTTAAGATAGCTTCTACACACATCTGTTTCCACTACAGCCACGATTTTGATCTTTCTTCTTCGAAAGAGCCAGAGGTTCATATTAAAGTGCGTTCCCTAACTGGTTCTCTAAGTGGTCTATTTTCCTCACTGTTTTCTTAAATTGATGCCAGAAAATAAACAATTGGAATCATACGAAATGCATGTAAACTAACTGAAAATTCTAAATAAATCTAAACTAGAATGATATCTTCCGAAACAATTCTTCAGAATGACATATGCCACTAAAAAAATTGGTCATCACTAAAAGGAAAAGGATTATCACCGGTATTTAAAACTGACATGACTTTGAAGGTATGTCCTCACTATTGGTAGCTGAACCTCACTATTGCTATATGTTGCAATCTCATACAAGAATATTTTACGCAGAGCCTGCAAATCAACCTATTGGCACCCATAGTTTTGGTGGGGTTTGACTTTTTGTATATGTGATATTATTAATTTCTAAAAAAATTGGCAATGAAAGAAAAACTTACAGTTGAGAACCATAGAACTCCATTCCGCGGTAAGTCTTGAGAATTTTCAGTAGGAAAACACATATATCATACCTGGGGATGGAACATATATTGACTAGCATCTTAATTTGTAGTGATTTAAATCTATTGAACTAGCTTGAATTCAAATGATAGAAAGGAGGAAAAGAAAAAACCAAAAAACTGTTGAAGATAATAGTTAACCTGAAATGGGTTCTAGGTACTGGAATAAATCTGTAGTCGAAGTCCCTAATGTTGAATGCAGTGCAGTTGGGGTAGGTCACGACGAGGAGTGTCTTATAGTTGAAGGCAACACTGCTTATGATAGTTGTGAATTTATCATTTCCAGATCTGACAGGATTCATAATATCGTAAACCCTTCTAGTTTGTAGGTTTGCGGTAATCACATTCTACTGTCTATCATTGAAACAAGGTAAGTGCACGTGAGAAGAAGAAAATTTCTTTTGTCAAAGATATTGTGTTACCCGTCCATGTAATGTAAATATATTGGATGTTGTGTTTTTATCAGGAGGTTTTTCAAATATAACATGAAACATATCATCCATAGAAATTTTAGCATTATCAAGTTCTCCATCTGCATATCCCCTCAGCTACAATCCAAGAATATTGCTGATTAACATTATTGAAAGATTGTTGGATCATATCCAAACGGGAACTTCCCTTTTAAGGTTCTCATCAAAGATGTGATTATTGCCAAGCAAATGTCTTAATAAATAATCACTATTGTAAAGGATCTCATCTATTACCGGTTTCTCATGGTTCATACCATAAAAATCAAATATCACCCTAGGTTCCCGCAGTATGTAATAACACTCATTCATAAGGACAAGGGTAGCTATCTTCTTAGCTCTAGGATCTTTTATAATGGGTAACTCATAAAATAATTTTTGCAAGGAAGGATGAGTACGAATAAATCTTTTCTCAAGTTTAAGAATAAGTGCTGAAATAGCTTCGGCGTAAGTTTTAGTTCTTCCAAGTATAGGAGCATCATCACAAGTCAAAGTTCCAAAGCAATTAAAGAATTCTTGGATGTCACCTTTTCCTATAACATTCCCTTGTCCCCAAAAAAAATTCAGCATCCAGATTAGTAGAACGTCCAATTTTAGGAGTTCTACCATCATTTGTTTCTGCCATACCAAAATCAGTCATGATGATAGGTTCAAAGCAATCAAAGAGGCAAAAGGAAAATATTTTTGTATTTTTGTAAAAACTTTTTAGGAGTGGGGGAGATGAAAACAAGAGGCAAATGGCAAATAAAGTAAATTGCAAGGAGATGAGAGTTTATGCGAAGGTACTTGATATATGTTGATGATGTCTCCCTGGCAACAACGCCAGAAATTCTTCCTGATTTCTTATATCTGCGTTGGTATTTCCCCGAAGAGGAAGGGATGATGTAGCACATCAAAGGTAAGTATTTCCCTCAGTTATAAAACCAAGGTTATCAATCCAGTAGGAGAATCAAGCAACACTATTTAAACAACACCTGCACACAAACAACACATACTTGCAACCCAACACGTAAAGGGGTTGTCAATCCCTCAACGGTATTGAGATAGATTAAAGTGTATGATATTTGATAAATAGATCTAACTAAAACACAAAATAAAATAAATAAAAGAAAATTTCAGCAAGGTATTTTTGGTTTTAATATGATAGGAAATAGACACGGGGCCCATAGTTTTCACTAGAGACTTCTCTCGAGAGAATAACATACGGTGGGTAAACAAATTACTATTGGGCAATTGACAGAAAAGCAAATAATTATGACGATATCTAAGGCAATGATCATGTATATAGGCATCACGTCCAAGATTAGTAGACCGAAACGATTCTGCATCTACTACTGTTACTCCACACATTGACCGCTATCTAGCATGATCTAGTGTATTAAGTTCATGGAAAAAACGAAGTAATGCATTGAGAACGATGACATGATGTAGACAAGATAAACTCACGTATAAACCTCATCTTGTTACCCTTAATAGCAACTATACATGCGTGTCATGTCTCTTTCTGTCACTAAGATTGAGCACCGCAAGATCGAATTCAGCACAAAGCACCTCTTCCCATGGCAAGATAAATCAATCTAGTTGGCCAAACAAAACCAATAAATCGGAGAAGAAATGCGAAGCTATAACAATCATGCATAAAAGAGTTCAAAGAAGACTCAATTAATATTCATGGATAGATCTGATCATGAACTCACAATTCATCGGATCCCAACAAATACACCACAAAAGAATTACATCAAATAGTACTCCAAGAACATCAAGGAGAACATTGTATTGAAGATCAAAAAGAGAGGAGAAATCATCTAGCCACTAACTACGAACTCGTAGGTCTGTGGTAAAGTACTCACACATCATTGAAGGGGCAACAAGGATGATGAACCCCGTGACCAAGGTTGCCCCCTCCGGCAAGGCTTAGAAAAGGCCACTAGATTGGATCTCTTGGTTTTGGAACTTGCGGCGGTGGAAAAAGTACTTTGTCGACTTCCCTAGGGTTTCTAGGATTTTAGAGTATTTATATAGGCGGAAGTAGGTCAAGGCGGTTCCAGTGGGCCCCACTACCCATCAGGGCATGCTAGAGGCTCCTGGCACGCCCTGGTGTCTAGTGGGCCCCATAGGCCTCCTCTCGTGTGCTCTAGAGGCTTACAGGGTCTCTTATCAACAGAAAAAATCTCCAAAAACTTTCATGGCAAGTGGACATCGTTTGGTATTGATATTCTGCGAAGTAAAAAACAAGCAAAAACCAGCAACTCGCACTGGGCACTAGGCTAATAGGTTAGTCCCAAAAATGACATAAAGTTGCTAGTAAATGTATATAAAACATCCAAGATTGATACCTTAATAGCATGGAACAATAAAAAATTATAGATACATTGGAGACGTATCAGAGTGTATAGATGATAGTGTAATTATAGATATAGTTAAATTTTTACATTGTGTAATCCCTCAGATATGGTTAAATAGGTACCTATATGGTTAAATTTGTACATTGGTGCTTCGAAAACGAATATATTTGGGGTAGTCCCTCACCTATGATTAAATTTCTACTCTAGAATCTCCCATAGATATTTTTTCCTAATCCTATAGTACAACCACTATTTCAATATTTTTTAAGCCATATGGTTTAGAGATATCAACCATATGTTTGTATTAACTATATAATTAACACAAGTATGAAAACAAAATAAAAGATTTTGTTTCAAAGTAGAAGAATTCAGCGCAACGCGTGAGTTTGTTTCAATGTTATATATTAAAAATATATAATAAATAAGTAATAAAACTAATAAACTTTGTTTTGTTATTAAGTATGCCAAGCAAATGTGTTAAACAAGTATGTCAAACAAGTGATGAAAAAGTATACTCCTAAACAAAGTAGTATAGTAAGTATAAAAATTTTGTATAAAATATATATATATATAAGGATATTAGCAGAAATAATATTATATGTTTACATATGTTATAAGTTAGAGATCAAAAAATGTAACATACTCAACTCGACCCCACAGCCTACATTTTCTCCACTCTTTGGATAAGAGACAGCCGCTACTGCTTCCGTTGAGATTAAAGGTCGTACTCGGCAGAAAAATGAATATTTTCTTTAAGTTCCTGCACCACACAAATATTAAAACCAGATATACTCTATGGGATCACAAGGGTTGAAGAGAGAGTATAGTGTTATGTATCTTTTTTGCGCAATTTCTCTCCATCCACAATTTTTGGCTCAACTTCCATTAGACGTAGCTGTAGGTCCTCCAAAAGTCTCTTTTGGTTCTCATAATCACTCATTGCCTGCATTGTTATCAAATTAGATCGCTGTTTTGGACTGTAGAGACCAACATTAATTTTAAATAACAAAATTAAAGTATGTTACTATTGATAGGAAATATTTTCAAGGTCAGGTAAATGTAAGCGGAATCTTGAAAGATGATTTTGCTAGCTATTTTGTTGACAGCAAAGAATATGTCTGTACATTACCGCTGTTATTTTACTTGCAGTTATAGTGCTATTTTACAGCACATACTCCGTGAAGATTCGGATACTTGCTCCTTTGTTGTTTATGACAGGTTGTCTAATTTTCAAAAAAAGATATACATACTGGTACGCATGACTAACTGTGAAAGTGTAAGACTCCTAAAGATGCAATAGTATTTTGTTGTTCTTATATACTATTAATATATTATATTTCAAAGATACTCTCCATGTTTGGTGTGTACTTGACTGTACGATGAAGTTTGACTTTTAATCAACAAAACATCTATAAGATTTTTGAAGAATTGTGTGCCCTTTATTATGGAATATTATTTTCAGGCCCTGGTATGTGGTCATGTGCTTGTAAGTTGTGAAGGGTTGTGATTCCACCTTGGACTGGTTAATCTATTTTGTTTGCTCCAAGGAATCTGATATGTTCATTTAGCATATGTCCTACTGTACCTTAACAAGGCACGATTTGCCATGATTTCTTTTTGACATGATCTGTTATTGTCGATGAGTTGCCATTAGTGCTAAGATGTGTCTAGAGAACATCCTATTTACATCAATGTATTTCTGTGTTATTGTGTGTGCTGGATCTTCTACTTTTGCTGCCATACTAGATCTAGTAAGTATAATGGTTCTCTGTTCATTTTACACTTTTATTTTCTTTTGCAGCTTTGGAATATACACTATATTATTATCATGAACATGATATTACTATGTGATAATGATCATGAGGAGCATACATATACACTATATTATTATCATGACAAACATTGACTATATATTTTGGAAGAAGATATATATATTTTTTGTTGGGCATAAGTTAGAAGAGAACCTCAATAGCACATCACCACCGCCAACGCCTCCAGATATTTTCTATAGGTATTTTCACTCATTTCTCAAGAAACACACCTTGCCTCTCATGCATGTAGTACTCCCTCTCCCTCTGTTCACTTTTATAAGACGTTTTAGACAGCTGAAATTGAACTGTTTTGCATGTTTTCTTAAATGTCTAAACGGTCTTACAAAAGTGAATTGAGGGAGTAGTGACATTGTTTGTCTCAATCTTCAGTGTAAGCTGCACTATCCTTCGGACCATTTATTTCATAAAGCAAACCGAGGAATATATATGAGGTTAATAATCAAGTCTGAAATTTGAGTGAGGATCAAGTCTTTAAATTCATTGGAAACCATGTTTGGTTGAGCTTCACTACCAAAACTAACAAAACAAGAGCGACTAAATTGGTTGAAGCCTGAAAATGCAGAACACATACACAAGAAACAAAGCAAGCTTCTTCAGTGGCTTCCCTATACAAGGAAACTATCACCTTCGATGAACTGAACAAAATCAAAGAAATCAAACTAGAAGACTCGATCAGCCAGCTCGCGGGACAATAGGTTGGACTCAGGATTATCTCAAATAATCAAAATTTGTAAGATACATCTGATAGCTACATGACCAATAATCAAACTTGCATATACAGATATAAAAAGGGGTAGCAACCTTAGTAAGATGCATGAAAAATAGCATCAAACGGCATGCTCTAATCAAGAATTGGTATTTTTACAATATAGGTTGGTTACTCACAATTCAACATCACTGGATAGTATAGCAATGCAGTTCTGATCTGAATTTAGTTGTAGTGATTCTGGTCTGAACTTAGTTTTATCAAGGCATAAAATTAGAGCCCAAAGTTGTATTAACCCCAAATAATAAAAGAGCTCACAAGTTTCTTCTTTATCGGTGCACTAGCTAGTGAATTATAATTGCAGATGACTCCTGGGTAATAATATTTGAGTGCAGTCACTTCATTTTCTACATCTTTTTCTCTCTTGATAGGAACTAGAACTCAATCAAGAACAGTGCCAAATATTACAGAGCGTTGTTGCAAGATCCAGGATATAGCATTAACATCTTGGGGAGAGGAGGGGGTTATCCTTACCGGCGATGTAACAGTGGCTGGGAGCAATCCCAATTTTTCAACAAGATGATAAAGGGAAAGAGGTGATGCTCACGTTTGTGGATCTGGAGCCATCACTCACCAGATATGAACCAGAGAAACATGACGAGGTGGTGGTCGTCGTCGCCGGAGGGGAGATCCGGGGAAGGGAAACGGTGACAGCTGCGGTCGGTCACCGTCGCTGGAGGGGCGGAGCTTGGATCCTCAGCACCGGGGGGAGGGGGTCGGGGGTGTCGCTTCAATCGTCGGCGGAGGAGCTCGGAGGCGGTCAGGGGCGCTGGATCTTGGTCGACGGCGCTGCCGTTCGCTCATCTCGCTTGAGCCGTGGGTTTCCTCCCCGAGCTCTGGGATCATGGGTTTTCTCCCCGTGGAAAGGACGTGGGTCGGGCAGGGTTACCCGAGAACGATGCGGTCCAAATGACCAAATCGATTTCCCTGGGCCAACTCGGCTCGTGGTTCTCCGGCCCCGGGAAACAGCGGGGATCCCCCCGGGAAACCCTGCAACCAAATGAGGCCTCACAGTGGAGAAAAGCCGGGGTACCCTCCTTCCCGCACCAGACCGCAGCTTCCCCTAATGAAACGAAATGTTTTTTGTATTGCCCCTGTTAGTCGTCCTATTTACGGCAGATGCCACCCTATGGCCCCGTTTAGGGTTTCCCTGCTCCAGCCGCCGCCTCCGGTCGCCGCCCCGCCCCCGCCCTCGCCGATCGCCGCCCCGCCCTTGCCCTCTCCGGTCGCCGCCACCCCCACGGCCGTCGTCCAACGCCGACGCCTCCAGTCGCCGACGAACTCCGCCTTGTTCCCGTCACCGCCGAACTCCGTGCACCTCCGGCTAGCTCCTGTCGTCACTGCCCACCCCCGACCACCTTCGACTCCGTCTTGGCCCTCTCATGGACGCCCAGCTCAAGGTATTGCTCCTGTTGAATAGCATGCTTCCTCCCGTGCACATTTTTGGCACAAGCATTCAAGATTGTGGAGAAGATTTGACGCGCACCTAGATAGCTCGTATACCAGTAGTATCTTCTTCATGTGCAAAGTTAACCATATGCATCCAGATAGTATGAATGTCCAGGCATTGCCGATGACAATATAGTAGTTGCACAAATAGCAGAGCACAAATTTAGACAACAGAAGTATAATTCAGATGTCAAATGTGCCAGAAATGTTCTTTACTAAGCACTTTGGAGCACTATACAGTGAACCAATTATATAAAAATAATTAGTGTGATGGGGGATTCTGGTTTTACCTTTTTAGATCATGAGGAATTGACCAATTTTGGATTCTGGTTCAGCGACACACTGCTGCAATAGTAACATGATCCCATTTAGCTGCACCTGTTTCCTTCCATGCAAGCAATTGGCAATGGTTACATGAGAGATTTGATCGCTATCGTTGGTGTAGTGGGGGAATCGACTTTAGGGAGCGGGGTAATGATGTGGGTTCTACGCAGATGCAGGTCTAAAATTCTACCCCTGTAGATTAAATTCCCGCTGGATTTTTTCTGGGTGTATTTGTTGAATAAATTGGTCCCATAGGGTCACGACTCACGAGCTAGGGTTTTATCTGGCTTCAGTGCTTGATTGTGCGGTCGAAAGGGCATCCTTTTATTTATATATTGTGTGATTGCTGGCTGTGGTCTGTGTAATACTGTTTTGTGTGTGAATTTTTGATCTTTTATCTGTATAGATTCTCATTTCCTGTGAACTAATGCCAGCCGATGGCTGGTTTGGAGGGTCAGGACACCTTAGCCCTGCAACCATTTCTTGCTGCGGCCATTAGAAAGGTAGCTTATGTGTCTTTATGGTTGCATAATTTTGATGGGGGTGTTTCCAGTGGCGGAGCTACAGGGTGGCCATGGTGGGCCGCGGCCCACCCTGGGATTTTGACCCGGCCTATACCTATATAGATGGGCCAGAGAAGGAAAAAAGCGGCCCAACAACAGTTTGACCCAAAACAACCAACGCTCTCGCTCTCAGCCAGACCCCAGGCACCATGCACATACAGGCATACAGCACGCTGACCCTCTACCCGACACCCAGCCGCCGGCCGCCCCCGTCCCGGCCTCTGCCTGCCTCGCGGCCTCGCCGGACGCCGGTCGCCGGCCACCCAGGAGGCTCCTCTGCTCCTGGCCTCCTGCCTCCCCATTGCGCCCTCGCCCTGCCCGGCGCTCGGCGCCAGCCTTGCCACCACCCCCGGCCGTGACACTGCCCTGTCCCGGCCGCCTGGCGCCCCTGCAAGCCGGCGGCGGCGCCCAGTCCGCACTACGGCACTCGGCTCGGCCTGATTTGAGGTACCGTTCATCCATTCCCAAATTCCCCAATTTTTGATTTAGGGTTTGCTTGCTATTTGTTGTGTTGTGCACTGCCTGTGTGGTAATATAATTTTTGATCCGAGTAATTACTAGTTACAACGTACCACAACATCCTAAACTGAGAAGAAAAGGCTAATTCAGACATCTTATACTGGTTCATGGTTGCATTAGAAATCTGAGACTGTTAATTTTGTTTTGTACTTTTGAGGTACTGAACTGAATGTTGAACTTACTGTCCAGGTCCAGCCATGCTTAATTAAACAGAATTCATGTTGTATTATGGGTCTTAATTGGATTGAGGGGATGTAATAAGGTTGTGTATTTAGTTTCATGCTCACAGCATCTTCACTCAAATGGCCAGTAGCTTAAGCTACTGTTGGAAAGGCGTGTAATTTAAGCATGCTTCCAAACAGAGTTGGAAAGGAGTACCAAACTACCCATCTGTTCCTTCCCTTTTCTGCCATGAGTTTAGTCAAGAGCCAGTTGAGAAATAAGAGGGGCGATAGTCTTTTGGATGATTGTCTAGTCACATACATTGAGAGGGATGCTTTCTCCGAGGTGAATGAAGATGATATATGCTACGTCTTGAGCTTGCGTTGGTTTTCCTCGAAGAGGAGAGGGTGATGCAGCAAAGTGTAGCGTAAGTATTTCCCTCGGTTTTGAGAACCAAGGTATCAATCCAGTAGGAGGCTCCTCAAAAGTCCCACGCACCTACACAAACACAAACAAACTGAGAACTCGCAACCAATGCAATAAAGGGGTTGTCAATCCCTTCACGGCCACTTGCGGAAGTGAGATCTAATAAAGATAGTATGATAAGATAAATATATTTTTGGTATTTTATAATATAGATGCAAAAAATAAAGATGCAAATAAAAGTAGATTGGAAGCAAATATGATAAGAGATAGACCCGGGGGCCATAGGTTTCACTAGTGGCTTCTCTCAAGATAGCATAAGTATTACGGTGGGTGAACAAATTACTGTCGAGCAATTGATAGAAAAGCGCATAGTTATGAGATTATCTAGGCATGATCATGTATATAGGCATCACGTCCATAACAAGTAGACCAACTCCTGCCTGCATCTACTACTATTACTCCACACATCGACTGCTATCCAGCATGCATCTAGAGTATTAAGTTCATAAGAACAGAGTAACGCTTTAAGCAAGATGACATGATGTAGAGGGATAAACTCATGCAATATGATATAAACCCCATCTTGTTATCCTCGATGGAAACAATACAATACGTGCCTTGCAACCCTTTCTGTCACTGGGTAAGGACACCGTAAGATTCAACCCAAAGCTAAGCACTTCTCCCATGGCAAGAAAGATCAATCTAGTAGGCCAAACTAAACCGATAATTCGAAGAGCCTTGCAAAGATAACTTAATCATACATAAAAAAATCCAGAGAAGATTCAAATACTATTCATAGATAAACTTGATCAGAAACCCATAATTCATCGGATCTCGACAAACACACCGCAAAAAGAGATTACATCGAATAGATCTCCACAAGAGAGGGGGAGAACATTGTATTGAGATCCAAAAAGAGAGAAGAAGCCATCTAGATAATAACAATGGACCCGTAGGTCTGTGGTAAACTACTCACAACTCATCGGAGGGGCAAGGTTGTTGATGTAGAGGCCCCCCGTGCTTGATTCCCCCTCCGGCAGAAAGTGCCGAAGGCTCCAAGATGGGATCTCATGGATCTGAGAAGGTTACGGCGGTGGAAATTGTGTTTCGTGGTGCCCCTGGATGTTTTCGGGGTACGTAGGTATATATAGGAAGAAGAAGTACGTCGGTGGCCGCCCAAGGGGCCCACGAGACAGGGGGCGCGCCCTATAGGGGGGGCGCCCTCCTATCTCGTGGAGGCTCCGGTTGCTTCTTGACTTTCACTCCAAGTTCTCTGGATCACGTTTGTTCCAAAAATCACGCTCCCGAAGGTTTCATTCCATTTGGACTCCGTTTGATATTCCTTTTCTTCAAAATACTGAAATAGGCAAAAAAAACAGCAATATGGGCTGGGCCTCCGGTTAGTAGGTTAGTCCCAAAAATGATATAAATGTGTAAAATCAAGCCCATAAACATCCAAAAGGGGTAATATAATAGCATGGAACAATAAAAAATTATAGATACGTTGAAGACGTATCAATATACTTGATACCTTCATGGCAATGCAAAAGCGTAAGCCAGAAACATAGTCTTTTTGAACTTCTCAAGGTATGTACTATGGTCCATGTAGTATGTACTATGTAGGCTTTTTTATGCAAAACAGAGATTTAAATGAGGATTTTAGTGTTTTTGCAAGTCCATATTGTGATATTGATCTATTTCTTTGTGATATTTGTAATTAGTTAGAACTTTCACATGTCATATTGCTTATCAAAAAAAATTGGGGCGGACCACCCTGGTGTCAAATGCTAGCTCCGCCACTGCCTATAATTGGTTACATGAAGGCAAATAATATACCCATACTATCCTTTTGTAGATAGTGGAGTTGGAGTGAACACTTGCACATCAGCACCAATCAAACTCTGAGGTTGCTGATCTTAAGCAAAGGGTACAATACCCAACTATTTTTACCAGTATAATAATCATCAATGGGCATCAACAAGAGATTTGGATTTCATTATTGTCTTGTTTCAGATTGAGTAGCTCTTGTTTCAGAATAAGGAGCTACAACTCAAGTTAAAGGATTCAATGCTTCAGAGGCTCGACCATTTGGAGGAGGAGGTGATGCATTACATACACTCATTCCTCCATT
The DNA here is from genome assembly GCA_021605145.1 of Aegilops bicornis. Taxonomy (NCBI): domain Eukaryota; kingdom Viridiplantae; phylum Streptophyta; class Magnoliopsida; order Poales; family Poaceae; genus Aegilops; species Aegilops bicornis. The sequence goes on from CM038674.1 coordinate 655,298,559, forward strand.
TTGGATGGTGAATCTAAAAGATCTCTAGGAACGAAATTCAATCCCGCATAATTTTTTTGTATGATCATCCACAAACTTAAACCATGAGTACGGCAATTTCTTACCATTAATTTGATCCTCTCCTAAGATTGGGCAATATGTTCATGCTCAAGTTGCTTAAAATTCACGATTTTATTTCTAAGAGAAATAAATTTCACGGGAGGAAAATACTTGGCAATAAAAGCATCTTTACACTAATCCCAAGAATCAATACTATTTTGAGGCAAAGATGAAAACCAAGTTTTAGCACAATCTCGTAGTGAGAACAGAAATAATTTTAATTTGAGAATATCATTATCCACATCTTTTTCTTTTGCATGCCACACAATTCAATGAAAGTATTAAGATGAGATGCATCATCTTCATTAGGACTACCAGAAGATTGTTTTTACATAACAAGATTTAGCAAAGCAACATTAATGCCATACAATTCCGCACTAGTGGCGGGAGGACAATCGGGGTACTAATAAAAGCATTATTATTTGTATTGGAGAAATCAGAGTATTTCTTGATACATCGCGACAAAGCAAGCAAAAAAGCAAAAGCCAAAAGGCAAAGGAAAATATTTTTGTATTTTTGCAAAAACGTTTTAGAAGTGGGGGAGATGAAAACGAGAGGCAAATGAAAAATAATATAAATGCAAGGACACGAAGTTTTATGTGTGGTACTTGATAGGTGTTGGTGATGTCTCCTCGGCAACAACGGCATAAATTCTTCCTGATACCTGTGAGCTGCGTTAAGATTTTCTCGAAGAGGAGAGCATGATGTAGTACAATAGTGATAAGTATTTCCCTTAGTTAAGAACCAAGGTTATCAATCCAGTAGGAGAACCACACAAGACCCCATGAACAACACCTACACACAAAAGAACAAATACTCGCACCCAGCACAAACAAGGGGTTGTCAATCGCTTGGCGGAGAATTGCAAGGGTCAAGTCTGGTAATGGTAGACAGATAAAAAGGTAAATAAATTGCAGCAAAGTATTTTTGGATTTTAATATATGATAAAGATAGACCCTGAGGCCATAGTTTTCACTAGAGGCTTCTCTCTTCAACATAGCATACGATGGGTAAACAAATCACTGTTAGATAATTGATAGAAAAGCGGTCATGAAGATATTCAAGGCAATGATCATGTATATAAGCATCATGTCCGAGACAAGTAGACTGACTCCTGCCTACATCTACTACTATTACTCCACACATCAAATGCTATCGAGCATGCATCTAGAGTATTAAGTTCATAAGGACGGAGTAACGTCTTAAGCAAGATGACATGATGTAGACAAAGTAAACTCCATCAATATTAATAAACCCCATCATTTTATCCTTGATGGCAACGATACAAATACGTGTCATGTCCCTTTCTGTCACTGGGATTGAGCACCGCAAGATTGAACCCGTCATAAAGCACCTCTCCCATTGCAAAATAATCAATTTATTGGCCAAACCAAATCAATAGATCAGAGAGAAATACAAAGCTTTAAATCATGCATATAAGAATTCAAAAAAATACTCAAATAATATTCATGAATAATCAGATCATAAACCCACAATTCATCGGATCTCAACAAACACACCGCAATATAAGATTACTGCTACTTCTTGAGGTTGCGTTGGTTTCTCCGTTGAAGAGGAAAGGGTGATGCAGCAAAGTAGAGAACTATCTTGATTCTGTCATAAAATCGTCATGGATGTACATGCATGACAAAAACGCGACCTACTGTGACAAACACGTATCATCACGGAAGTGTATTTTTTTGTAGTGGAAAGCACCAATGTCAGCGTCAAAACCGGCGGATCTCGGGTAGGGGGTCCTAAACTATGTGTCTAAGGTCGATGGTAACAGGAGGCGGGGGACACGATGTTTACCCAGGTTCGGGCCCTCTCTATGGAGGTAATACCCTACTTCCTGCTTGATTGATCTTGATGAATATGAGTATTACAAGAGTTGATCTACCACGAGATCATATAGGCTAAACCATAGAGGCCTAGCTTGTATGGTTGTGATAATGAGTATCCGCCTATCCGGACTACGCTCTTCGGTTTATATAGACACCGGAGAGATCTAGGATTACATGAAGTCGGTTACATCAGAAGGAATCTACATGATTGATCGCCAAGCTTTCCTTACACGCCAAGGAGAGTCCTGTCCGGACACGGCTGCAATCTTCAGTCTTCGTATCTTGATGGCCCATCAGTCCGGCCCATGGCTGACAGGCCGGACGCCCGAGGACCCCTCAGTCCAGGACTCCCTCAACGGGGCGGTCGCGGACGGAGGCCGACGCATGGCCCGCGAACACCCACATCGCTCTGGCAGTCAAAGCCTGGCGAGCGGCGTCGTTCGTGCGCGAGACGACGGGCCGCACGCCGCTAAATCCAAAGATGGAGTCATGCCCCCCCGCAGGCGGTGCGGGGCCCTCTAAGGGCAGGGTCGTGCTGCCCACGGGTGGCACGGCGACATCCAGGACGCCTACGCCGACACCCATGACGCGCTCTTCCCAGGTCGTGCGCAATGAGCAGCACCACCACGTTTGTGACCCCGGGCGCCTCCGCGGGAAGAGCCCTATGCGCCACTCACGGGATGCACCAGACCAGCATGCTCGTTGAGGCGCTGGCAAAAATGGCACGCAGCCGCAAGACTGTGATAGAGCTCCTTCTAACGTGGTTAGAAGTCGGAGCGCTCACGGTCCACGCAGCTTTCGCCACCACCCACGCCAGCAGAAGCCTTGGCGCGCGCGCAGTTGCTCCTCGACTTCCCTCCTGTTGCGGAAAAGCTCGGTGAGTGGAGAGCCACCATCTGGAGCCTCGTCAGCATCGCCAACAAAGATGAGCCGCGACTAGCGGGGCCCTCCGGCCGATGCTCCGTCGAGCCACCGCATGCCAGTGGTGGAAGGATCGGAGGTGCTGCGGCCACGATGCACTCTCCTCCTTCATGCCAGCTACCGCGGGTGCTGGTCCGTCGAGACGAAGCTTGTGATAACATTTCCATAGCGTCGTCCGACCCACGGACCCACTGCGATCAACGCCAAGTTCTTCGAGAGCGAGCCCATGAAGACGCTCGAACCACCATCGAGCGTCGGCGCGAAGCGCGCCATCAGTCAGATAGGCGAGCAGAGCCCACTATGGACCACCCAGCACCGGGGGGCTCTGGTGGCCTACCCTACGAGGTGGGTTGCCCAGCCTTTACTCGTGAGCTGCGGCAGTTCCAGTGACCCACTCACCGCATGTTCAAACCTGATGTCGGCGAGAAGTACAACGGCAAGACTCACCCGTCAGAGTTCCTCAGCATCTACACCATCGCAATGCAAGCTGCCGGAGCTCGCGACGACAAGGTGCTTGCCAATTGCTTGCCATTGGCACTTAAACCCAACGTTATGTCATGGTTGATGCACTTGCAAGTGGATTCTATTTCTTCTTGGTCGGATTTGTGCCACGAGTTTGTTGGCGCCTTTATGGGAGGCCATCAAGCTCACGGCCAGGCAAGCGATTTGCATGTCATCCCCCAGAAAGAAGGCGAAAACTTGTGCATGTACATACAGAGGTTCAGCCGAGTGCAATGCAACATCCCGGATGTTCATCCCGCTGCTGCCAACAGTGCATTCCATCAGAATGTGCCGAATCGCAAGACGCGTGAAGAGCTGGCGATGAACAAGGTCAGAGGTGTGGCAGAACTCTACGTTCTAGCAGATAGATATCTCGGGTTGAAGAGGGAAGGAAGTACCCCGGCGAAGACGCCGGTGTGGAAACCGATTGCTCAGATGAAGACGCCGCCACCCCGACAAAGAAGGGCCGACGCCGCAACAGGAAGCGTAAAGGCAAGCTCGTGCTTGTCGTCGAGGGATCCGACGATGCCGGCGCTGCCAAGAAGACCAAGGCAGACGACCCCCACAAGGAAGTTGCCGGATGCGCCGCCTGCCGGGCGTTGGCGGCCGCCGACAAACCAGGAGGCTCCGACAAGCAGTACTGCAAGATCCATCGCACCAAGGGCCATGACCTCCAGAACTGCCGACAAGATCAGGGCAATTGAGTAGATTGAGGCGCCAGGCGAGTGAAAGATGTGTGTCGGCTTGCTGGCTGCATTGCTGCCTTGAGCAGATTCATCTCCAAATCCGCCGAGCGCGCCCTCCCCCTTTTCAAGATTTTGAAAAAGGCAGGGCCAATGGAATGGACCCCGGAGGCCGAGGCAGTGCTGCAGGACTTGAAAAGATACCTCTCCTCTACGCCAATACTAGTTGCGCCTAAACCACAAGAACTGTTGCTGATGTATCTAGCGGCAACGAACCAAGTGGTCAGCGCCGCGCTAGTGGCGCAGAGAGAGGTCAATGAAGAGGCAGTAGCAATGGCAGGACTGTCGGATGGCGAGCCAGAGCTCCCCCCAGCGAAGCCTGGTGCCGGCAAGGCAAGGCCACTAGTAGAGTCTGACGCTGGCGGGGCAGGGCCTGCGCAAACAAATGGAGTTGTGCAAAGGAAGAAGATGATGCAGCACCCGGTTTACTTTGTCAGCTCCCTCTTGCAGGGGGCTAGATCAAGGTACACCGGTGTGCAGAAATGGCTCTTCGGCCTCCTTATGGCCTCGAGGAAGCTGCGACATTACTTCCAAGCACACGAGATCACCGTCGTCACCTGCCTCTCGTTGCAACGGTCTTGCACAACCCAGACGCAACCGGGAGGATTGTAGAATGGGCTTTGGAACTGTCAAGCTTTGGTCTGAAGTTTGAAAGTACATCAACAATTCATAGTAGAGTCTTGGCAGAGTTCATTGTAGAATGGACCTCAACACCTGACAAAGAAATTCAAGAGACTACTCTCCCCGGCAAGGAAACGAGCTGCAATTGGATTATGTACTTTGATGGGGCCTTCTCGCTGCAAGGCGCCGGTGCTGGTGTACTGCTTGTCGCGCCCACTGGAGAGCACCTCAAGTACGTGGTCCAGATGTACTTTCCCTAAGAGAGATCAACAGACAACACATCCAAATACGAAGGGCTGCTTGCCGGCCTCAAGATCGCGATAGTCCTCGGAATCAAGAAACTCATCGTCAGAGGTGATTCTCAGCTTGTCGTCAAGCAAGTCAACAAGGATTATCAGAGCCCGTTAATGGAGGCCTACGTAGGTGAAGTAAGAAAGTTGGAGGAGCATTTTGACGGTATACAAGCGGAGCATGTTCCCCGAGTGGAGAACATCATCGCCGACTACTTGTCGAAACGCGCTGCCTTGAAGTTGCATGTGGAACCAGGGACCTTTGTGCTCCAACTGACTCAACCATCCGCCGAACCATCAGCAGAGCAAAGCAAGCGAAGAAAGTAGGTCCCTGGCAAGTACTTTCCCACTGAGCTACCACAAGCCGCAGGCAAGGATGTTGCCGGGGACACTGAACCTGCCAAGGAGCAACAGATTCGGGCGCTCCAAGCCCTCGCCGTGGAGACATCCGCTCCCATGGCAGAAGAGATACCACTAGCCATTGCCGTCGAGCCTCAGGCTCCAGCATGGGCGCAGCACACCGTCCAGTTCCTCCAAACAGGGCATCTTCCTAAGGAGCAGGAAGAAGCAGAGAAAGTAGCCCATCTGTCTGCCATGTACCAGTTCGTCGACGATGTTTTGTACAGAAAAAGACCAAACAGTGTGAAATTGAAGTGCATTCCCCGGGAGGATGCACTGGAGCTGTTGGCATAGATACACGGAGGCATATGTGGCTCCCACATAGGGTCGAGAGCCCTTTCCTGCAAGGCATTCCGGCAAGTTTTCTTCTGGCCCACAGCCCTCCAGGATGCGACGACACTAGTAACCAAGTATGAAGTGTGTCAGTTCCATTCAAAGAAGCTTCATCAACCAGCTCAAGCTCTCCAAACAATCCCTCTTTCCTGGCCATTCTCGGTCTGGGGGCTCGACATACTGGGCCCCTTTCCCCGTGCTGTCGGGGGCTTTGAGTACTTGTACGTGGAAATCGACAAGTTCACAAAGTGGCCGGAGGTGGAAGCAGTGAGAAAGGTGACAGCGCAATCAGCCGTCAAGTTCTTCAAGGGGCTAGTTTGCCGTTTTGGTGCGCCAACGGAGTCATCACCGACAAAGGCGCGCAGTTCACAAGCCGCACATTCATGCAGTACATTCAAGACCTCGGCAGCAAGGTCTATTTTGCTTCTGTTGCACATCCATGGAGCAACAGCCAGGCAGAGAGGGTGAATGCCGAAGTACTGTGAGGCCTCCGGAAAAGGAGTTTTGACAGGCTACACAAGTACAGAAGACGGTGGATTGATGAATTGCCGGCGGTTCTTTGGTCAATCAGAACGACACCAAATTGAGCCACCGCCAGACACCCTTCTCCCTCGTTTACGGGGCAGAAGCATTTCTCCCCATGGAACTCACATACGGGTCACCCCGAGTGCTCACTTATGATGAGCTTGAGCAAGAGCAACCGCGGCAAGATGACGCAATGCTCCTTGAGGAAGATCGTCTTCGGGCAGCTGTGCAAGCAGCATGCTACCAGCAAGCCTTGCGCTGCTACCATAGCCGCAAGGTTCATGCCCGAAGCTTTGAGGAAGGCGACCTTGTTCTTCGGCACGTTCAGTCAGCCAAGAATTCCAACAAGTTGACGCCAAAGTGGGAAGGCCCTTATCGGGTAACACGAGTCACCAGGGTCATGGCAGTCCGCCTGGAGACCGAAGATGGTATTCCGGTGAGCAACTCCTGGAACATCGAACATCTTCATAAGTTTTACCCATAAGGCGTGGTTGCCGGGCTCCCCGCCAAACCACGTTTCGTACAAGCCTTGCCGGCAAGGCATGTAACCCTTTGTGCAGAGCCAGGCGCAGGCCCTGAGCATTAATAAATGAAGTGCTGGCGCCCTAAGTTTCAGCATGCATGCTAGGATGGGTCTCTCTCTCTCTGTTAGGGTCGATAGTGCTTAGCGGCGACTAACCCCTAGCATAGAGGTCGAGCGTGCGTCCCTCTATTCCTTTCCATCCTCTTTTTGATTCACGGGATGCACTGGTGTTTCTACTGAGCTGTGTGGAAGAAAGGAAACAGGCCGACATCCCCGCCCCGACAAGCCAAGGTTGCCGGGGGCTACAGAACCAGAGATCAGACCACGGCAAGCCAGGGTCGCCGGGGGCTACAAAATCAGATAAGTATTTCATCCCCCACTCTATACCTCCATATGGAACTTGAACGTACGAGGCTTCGCTCACCCTTATACCGTCATGCTCCCTCTTTCCCGTGTCCAAAAACCTCACTTTGGGCCGGAACTTGGTTGTAGTGCCATGGGAAGGGGACAAGCGAAGGGCCCAATCCTACTTTGCCCCTACCTCTGCCAGAATCACGAGCGTAGTCGGGCTATAGAGCAGGAGGACGGCAAGGTCTGTTGCCGTCTTACAATGTTTATTTCAAAATAACAAGGATTCGTTCCTTGGTGTGGGCCCCACTCACGCACAGAAGAAACCCGGCAAACACCCTTTTCTTTATTAATACGTTGTTAACAAGTACATTTCATACGGAATGTAAACATGAGCAAGGGGGTTACAAGGTTTAAATCTTACATAGCCCCGAAGGCTTAAAAGCAAAAAAGAGATAAGATGCCCATAATCCCTTTCTTGTCCCTCTACTCGGGAAGCGGAACGAGATGGCAGGAGGGCAAAAGGAGCGCCTAGGCGAGTTACGAGCAGTAGAAGACACCAAGAGAACATCCCGGTGGCCGTCCAGAAGAGGGCCGGTGATGATGGTGTCGGGAGAGGAGCCGAAAGATAAGGCAGCGGGCCAGCAATACGCGATGAAGGCGTCGGTGCTCACAGATTCGACTTGACGGCCCGCCACCGCCTTTCTTCGCCTCTTCTCCGGCCTAACGCCAAATTACCAGGAGATGACCCCGAGCAGTTCAAGGAGCTAGCCCCACCCCCGGCAAGCCGCTTTGCCGGAGGAAAGGCCAGGTGCAGATGATGTTGCTGCCACCGTCGCCCGAGGATGGCATGTCCGACGCCTAGTCAGACCCGTCCCCGTCGTCCTCCCCGCCAGTGTCCTCCTCGTCACTGTCGCTCGAGGAGGAGATTTCGTCATCAATCGAGCTCTCCGTGCAGCACCCTAACCTGGTTACGGAGCGCCCGAAGACCTTGACGGAGAGCAGATCTCTCTCCACCTATTTGAAGTGGAGAACGTGCCCCTTCATCAAGCAGTGGGCGCGTGTGAAGGTCTTCCAGCCCCGACGAAGGAACATCACATGAGGGGAGGGGAACCCTGTGTTCACCCACATGTCGCCATTGCAACACCCCTTCATGTGAAGCCTTATACTCGGCCGCTGGTCGATCTCCAGCACCCTCGCAAACGCTTCGGGAAGGCGAAGGCGGCTGCGCGGTGACTCATGCAGTTGCCGGATGAACTCCAGCGCCGTGTCCCCGACATGGCCGCTCGACGAAGCAGCATGAGATGGGGGAGGAGATGGCGATGGAGACGGTGACGACGCGGGTGTCCCCCGTCCAAGCCCACCTCTGCCTCGACCGCCTCGCCGACCGTGGCCCCGGCCAGCATCTCTGCCTCGAGCATGGCCTTCACCCTGGGCATCCGGCTCTTCCTTGACCGCCGCCGCTCTCTGGCAGGAAGAAGACCTGGTCGCATCCACAGGAGCACGGCCATGGCCACGCCCTCTCGCCATGACGAGGGAAGGAAAGAGATCAGACTGGGGGAAGATGGGTGCGAGAAGACGCTGTCCCTCTCCCTTTATATAGAGGGACGAGGCTGAACGAGCCTGAGCGCGGCCGCCCCAATCGACCAATCCGACTGCCGGAGGCGCATGGAGACAGGACCGACCCGCTGCCCCAATCAGCAACGCCCAGCCCTCCGCCCTGGCATTAAAACCCATGCCTTCTGTGTCCACCGCCTGCCCTCCCCGACGCATGGAGGACACGTGGCGGGCGTGCCAGGACTCGGATGGCAAGTGGAACGGCCGTTTCGCACCACGTGATCGTGGGGCGCGGGTGCCATAATGGCCACGACCCGAGTCCACATAGTAAATGAGCCGCGCCCCTGCGTTTTCCTCCATTCTTTATGGAGAAGATGCGTGCCACCTCTTTACCATCTACCACGATGTGACGCACGCGTGCAGCAACCGCTCCACGCACAACCCCAACGTCACGCATTCAATGCAGGTCGTGGGGAAGCGCAACCAGAGGAGAAGTTACCGCAGTAAAACTCGGCACCGCCTGCCCGCGCATTGTTCTAGGTCCAGCCCAACAACGCGTCGCGCTTATGTGTGGCCCAGGCCCGGGGGCTCCTGTCAGAGTACAAAAGTAGGGGCTCTCTTTTTATACCCCTTTACTTCTGCATGGGCAGTCAGAGCGGCACCTGCGGCCTGATGTCTACTACGCAACCTTCTTCTTGTAGACGTTGTTTGGCCTCCAAGTGCAGAGGTTTGTACGACAGTAGCAAATTTCCCTCAAGTGGATGACCTAAGGTTTATCAATCCGTGGGAGGCGTAGGATGAAGATGGTCTCTCTCAAGCAACCCTGCAACCAAATAATGAGAGAGTTTCTTGTGTCCCCAACACACCCAATACAATGGTAAATTGTATAGGTGCACTAGTTCGGTGAAGAGATGGTGATACAAGTGCAATATGGATGGTAGATATAGGTTTTTGTAATCTGAAAATATAAAAACAGCAAGGTAACAAGTGATAAAAGTGAGCGTAAACGGCATTGCAACGCTAGGAAACAAGGCCTAGGGTTCATACTTTCACTAGTGCAAGTTCTCTCAACAATAATAACATAGTTGGATCATATAACTATCCCTCAACATGCAACAAAGAGTCACTCCAAAGTCACTAATAGCGGAGAACAAACGAAGAGATTATGGTAGGGTACGAAACCACCTCAAAGTTATTCATTCCAATCAATCCATTGGGCTATTCCTATAAGTGTCACAAACAGCCCTAGAGTTCGTACTAGAATAACACCTTAAGACACAAATCAACCAAAACCCTAATGTCACCTAGATACTCCAATGTCACCTCAAGTATCCATGGGTATGATTATACGATATGCATCACACAATCTCATATTCATCTATTCGACCAACACATAAAACCTCAAAGAGTGCCCCAAAGTTTCTATCGGAGAATCAAGATGAAAACGTGTGCAACCCCTATGCATAGGGTCATGGGCGGAACCCGCAAGTTGATCACCAAAACATACATCAAGTGAATCATGTGATATCCCATTGTCACCACAGATACGCACGGCAAGACATATATCAAGTGTTCTCAAATCATTAAAGACTCAATCCGATAAGATAACCTCAAAGGGAAAACTCAATGCACTACAAAAGAGTAGAGGGGGAGAAACATCATAAGATCCAACTATAATAGCAAAGCTCGCGATACATCAAGATCGTGCCAAATCAAGAACACGAGAGAGAGAGAGAGAGAGAGAGAGAGAGATCAAACACATAGCTACTGGTACATACCCTCAGCCCCGAGGGTGAACTACTCCCTCCTCGTCATGGAGAGCGCCGGGATGATGAATATGGCCACCGGTGAGGGTTCCCCCCTCCGACAGGGTGCCGAAACAGGGTCCCGATTGACTTTTGGTGGCTACAGAGGCTTGCGACGGCGGAACTCCCGATCTATTCTGTTCTCCGATCATTTTAGGGTATATCGGTATATATAGGAGGAAGAAGTACGTCAGGGGAGCCACGAGGGGCCCACGAGGGTGGAGGGCGCGCCCTAGGGGGGTGGGCGCGCCCCCCTGCCTCGTGGCTCCCTAGTTTCTTTCCTGACGTGCACTCCAAGTTTATCGGGTAGCTTTCCTTCCAAAAGTAACTTCTCCAGAAGGTTTCATTTCGTTTGGACTCCGTTTGATATTCCTTTTCTTCGAAACACTGAAACAAGGTAAAAAACAGGAACTGGCACTGGGCTCTGGGTCAATAGGTTAGTCCCAAAAGTAATATAAAAGTGTTTAATAAAACCCATAAACATCGAAGATGGATAATATAATAGCATGAATACTTCATAAATTATAGATACATTGGAGACGTATCAACATCTTCAAGCTTAATTCCTGCTCGTCCTCGAGTAGATAAATGATAAAAGAAATAATTTATGAAGTGTGAATGCTAGCAGGTGCATAAGTTTGAGCAATGATAATTTCAATCACCTTTTCTAGCATCATCATATGTCATAATAGTAGTTCAACTCATAGAACTTTTCATGATCAAGTAACAAACTATTCACATGTTAAAGTATAGATCACAAACTTTCTTGAAAACTAACAAACCGTGTTATTAGTCATCAAACAATTACAATTCATCTTATTTTCAGGAAGAGTCTATATCAGAGCTTTGATTCAGCAAACTTCACATACACAACTATCATTTAGTCTTCCATGATTGCTACCACTCAAAGCATATTTTTAGAACAAATAGTATTCATCGAACACAGAGAAAGATAGGGGCTTAATGTTTCGCCTCCCAACCTTTTACCTCAAGGGTAATGTCAACAGTAATAATTCATGCTCAAATATATTTGAATGGCCATATATGCTTAGACCTTTCCATCACATGATGCCTGCCAACTAAAGAATAGGTTGGAATGAGAAGGAATACTACTGACTCTTGCATAAAAGTAAAAGATAGGCCCTTCGCAGAGGGAAGCAGGGATTTGCAGAGGTGCCTGAGCTCGAAGCAAAAACAGAGATGAAAATAATTTTGAGAGGTATGCTTTCATTGTCAACATAACGACCAAGAATTCCCAATATCTTCCATACTACATACATTATAGGTGGTTCCCAAATAGAAAGGTAAAGATTTTTACTCCCCCTCCACCAACAATCATCAATCCATGGCTTGCCCGAAACAACGGGTGCCTCCAACTAACATCAAACCTGGGGGAGTTTTGTTTGTAACTATTTTTGATTTGATTTCGATCTTTTGATCATGGGACTGGGCATCCCAGTTACCAGCCATTTTCTCGTGAATGATGAGCGTAGTCCACTCATCGTGAGAATAACCCACCTAGCATGGAAGATACTGCTAACCCATAGTCGCTACATGAGCGATTCGGGCATACAAAACAGATTATTAACTTGAAGGTTTAGAGTTTGGCACATGAAAATTTACTTGGAACCGCAGGTAAATACCGCATATAGGTAGATATGGTAGACACTCATGGAAGAACTTGGTTCAAGGAGTTTGGATGCACAAGTAGTATTCCCGCTTAGTACAGATATTTTGGCTAGCAAAGGATTCTAAATAGCAAGCACCACATGTTAGAGGATCCAAAACAATATAACTTATACAAATATACCCAAGCATAACTCATTATGTTGTCTTCCTTGTCCAACTTCAACTAATTTGCTCAGGTTTGAAAATAATTAATGGGGCTCACAATCATAAAAGATGTCCAAGATAGTATATTTATATGTGAAACCTCTCTTCCTTCAATATTCTTTCATGGATTGTTCAAGTGACCAATACAATGTTTGCTAACCTTAAATAAATTTACCACCTCTACTTCTTATATGTGAAGGCATTACTCCCCATGGTATAAGCATATGAAACATATATAATTTCAGATTTATGACATTCAAATCATTCAACCATTTACTCATAGGATATAAGTGAAGCACACGAGTAAATGACAAACTACTCCAAAAAGATATAAGTGAAGATCAATGAGTAGTTAAATAATTATGTAGCTATGTGAAGACTCTCTCTCATTTAAGAATTTCAGATCTTGGTACTTTATTCAAGCAGCAAGCAAAGCTAACGAAAATAAAATGACGCTCCAAGCAAAACACATATCATGTGGTGAATAAAATATAGCTCCAAGTAAAGTTACCGATGAACAAAGCCTAAAGAGGGGATGCCTTCCGGGGCATCCCCAAGGTTAGGCTCTTGATTGTCCTTGAATATTACCTTGGGGTGACTTGGGCATCCCCAAGTTTAGGATCTTGCCACTCCTTATTCCATAGTCCATCGAATCTTTACCCAAAACTTGAAAACTTCACAACACAAAACTTAAGAGAAAATCTCGTGAGCTCCGTTAGCGAAAGAAAACAAAACACCACTTCATGGTACTGTAATGAACTCATTCTTTATTTATATTGGTGTTAAACCTACTGTATTCCAATTTCTCTATGGTTTGTAAACTATTTTACTAGCCATAGATTCATCAAAATAAGCAAACAACACACGAAAAACAGAATCTGTCAAAAACAGAACAGTCTGTAGTAATCTGTAACTAACGCAAACTTATGGAACTCAAAAAATTCTAAAATAAATTGTTCGACCTGAGGAATTTGTCTAGTAATCATCTTAAAAAATAATCAACTAAATAGCACTCTCCAGTAAAATATTTTAGCTAATCTCGTGAGCGCTAAAGTTTCTGTTTTTTTACAGCATGATCATAAAGACTTCACCCAAGTCTTCCCAAAGGTTCTACTTGGCACAAACACTAATTAAACACAAAACCACATCTAAGCATAAGCTAGATGTATTATTTATTACTAAACAGAACCAAAAAGCAAGAAACTAAAATAAAGTTGGGTTGCCTCCCAACAAGCGCTAACGTTTAACGCCCCTAGCTAGGCATGATGATTTCAATGATGCTCACATAAAAGATAAGAATTGAAACATAAAGAGAGCATCATGAAGAAAATGACTAGCACATTTAAGTATAACCCACTTCCTATGCATAGGGATTTTGTGAGCAAACAACTTATGGGAACAAGAATCAACTTGCATAGGAAGGCAAAACAAGCATAACTTCAAAACTTTACGCACATAGGGAGGAAACTTGATATTATTGCAATTACTACAAGCATATATTCCTCCCTCATAATAATTTTCAGTAGCATAATGAATGAATTCAACAATATAACCAGCACCTAAGGCATTCTTTTCATGATCTACAAGCATAGAAAATTTACTACTCTCCACATAAGAAAAATTCTTTTCATTCGGGATAGTGGGAGTATCATAAGAGACTTGAATACTATAAATTGTTTCCACATTAAAGGAGTAATGTTCAGAAAAAGGGTAATCGTAATCATGACAAGTTTTATAAGTGTAATCATCACTACTTTTTATAGCATAAGTTTTATCACAATAATCATCATAAGTAGCAACTTTGTTCTCATCATAATCGATTGAAACCTCTTCCAAGGTAGTGGATACATCACTAAATAAAGTCATGACCTCTCCAAATCCACTTTCATAAATATTATAAGATTCAACATCCTCCAAAATAGTGGGATCATTACTTCCTAAAGTTGACACTCTTCCAAACCCACTTTCATCAATATAATCATCATAGGTAGAAGGCATGCTATCATCATAACAACTTTGCATATCAAAACTTGGGAGGCTAAAAATATCATCTTCATTAAACGTAGCATCCCCAAGCTTGGGACAAACATTAATTTCAGCAAATATATTCTCAAATGTGTCATCCTCAGCAAACATAGCATCCCCAAGCTTGGGCATTTTCATATCATAAGCATAATCACTCTCATCATTAATAGTATGGATAGCACCAATAGTATAGCAAACATTATTAGAACATTCTACCAAGCACGTTCCAAAAGGTTTTCAAGATCATAAGAAGTATCATTATCTTCCCAATCATAATCATCACAACAAGCAATAGGCATAACGAGATCATCATCAAGTGCATCATCTTCATTTTCATGAAGCATAACAATAATAGGAGCAACATTATTTGGGGGAGATTCTTTTTACCTCTCTTCCTTTTTCTTTTCTTCATCTTCACCTCATGTGCGGGTTCAATCCTCTTTTTGGAGCTCCTTATTAATGAGATTGGTTGAATAGAAGGCTCCTCCTCGTTACCTGATTCATCATAAGAAATAATAGGAGAATATTGGGAAGTCTCTTCCCTTTCGTTAGTATTCTCTTCATCTTATATTTGTTTTCTTTTCTTTATGTAATTGGTAATATAAGGATTTTCAATGCAATTCACCGCACAATACATATAAATCTTCTCTAGATCAAAGCCAAGAAGTTTGTAACGGGCAAATTCTGGAAGATGATTAGTTAAATGTTTCATTTCTTCATAGCCCATAAACAAAATAAGTTCATTATAATGTGCAAGGGAAATCAAGTCATCACAATTTTTGGACATGATTAGATCATGAAACAATTTGCATCGGATAGCTAAATGACCTTGTTCATTGCAAAGTCCACAAGTACGGCCAAGAAAATTTAAATTTATAGCACAATCATCTAGCCTTTCTTGCAACAATTTAGTTTCTAAGTGCTTATGCCTCTTGCAATATCTATCTTCCCTATTTGGTGTGTACTTGCAAACCAATGCACTCCACAAAAATTGACATGTTTATAGGAGACATTTTCATCATGACTAGTGCAATTATCATTAGTACTATGGATATTCAAAGAGTTCATACTAACAACATTGCAATCATGCTCATCATTCAAAGATTTAGTGCAAAACATTTTAATGCATTCTTCTTCTAACACTTTGGCACAATTTTCTTTTCCATCATACTCACGAAAGATATTTAAAAGATGAAGCATATGAGACAAACTCAATTCCATTTCTTGGTAGTTTTCTTTTATAAACTAAACTAGTGCTAAAACAAGAAACAAAAAGATTCCATTGCAAGATCTAAAGATATACCTTCAAGCACTAACCTCCCCGCCAACGGCGCCAGAAAAGAGCTTAGTTGACGGGGTGTGAGTACCGCTTACCTAGCCCCCGGCAACGGCGCCAGAAAAGAGCTTGATGTCTACTACGCAACCTTCTTCTTGTAGACGTTGTTGGGCCTCCATGTGCAGAGGTTTGTAGGACAGTAGCAAATTTCCCTCAAGTGGATGACCTAAGGTTTATCAATCCGTGGGAGGCATAGGATGAAGATGGTGTCGCTGCCGTCGTCGCCCGAGGATGGCATGTCCGACACCTAGTCAGACCCGTCCCCATCGTCCTCCCCGCCGGTGTCCTTCTCGTCACTGTCACTCGAGGAGGAGATTTCGTCATCAGTCGAGCTCTCCGCGCAGCACCCTAACCTGGTTACGGAGCGCCCGAAGACCTTGACGGAGAGCAGATCGCTCTCCACCAATTTGAAGTGGAGAACGTGCCCCTTCATCAAGCAGTGGGCGCGTGTGAAGGTCTTCCAGCCCCGACGAAGGAACATCACGTGAGGGGAGGGGAACCCTGTGTTCACCCACATGTCGCCATTGCAACACCCCTTCATGTGAAGCCTTATACTCGGCCGCTGGTCGATCTCCAGCACCCTCGCAAACGCTTCGGGAAGGCGAAGGCGGCTGTGCGGTGACTCACGCAGCTGCCGGATGAACTCCAGCACCGTGTCCCCGACATGGCCGCTCGACGAAGCAGGAGGAGATGGCGACGGAGACGGTGACGACGCGGGTGTCCCCCGTCCACGCCCGCCTCTGCCTCGACCACCTCGCCGACCGTGGCCACGGCCAGCATCTCTACCTCGAGCGTGGCCTTCACCCTGGGCATCCGGCTCTTCCTTGACCACCGCCGCTCTCTGGCAGGAAGAAGACCTGGTCGCATCCGCAGGAGCACGGCCATGGCCAGGCCCTCTCGCCATGACGAGGGAAGGAAAGAGATCAGACTGAGAGAAGATGGGTGCGAGAAGACGCTGTCCCTCTCCCTTTATATAGAGGGACGAGGCTGAACGAGCCTGAGCGCGGCCGCCCCAATCGACCAATCCGACTGTCGGAGGTGCAAGGAGACAGGACCGACCCGCTGCCCCAATCAGCGACGCCCAGCCCTCCGCCCTGGCATTAAAACCCATGCCTTCTGTGTCCACCGCCTGCCCTCCCCAACGCATGGAGGACACGTGGCAGGCGTGCCAGGACTCGGATGGCAAGTGGAACGGCCGTTTCGCGCCCTGTGATCATGGGGCGCGGGTGCCATAATGGCCACGACCCGAGTCCACATAGTAAATGAGCCGCGCCCCTGCGTTTTCCTCCATTCTTTATGGAGAAGACGTGGGCCACCTCTTTACCATCTACCACGATGTGACGCACGCGTGCAGCAACCACTCCATGCACAACCCCCACGTCACGCACTCAACACAAGTCGTGAGGAAGCGCAACCAGCGGAGAAGTTACCGCAGTAAACCTCGGCCCCGCCTGCCCGCGCACCGTTCTAGGTCCAGCCCAACAACGCGTCGCGCTTATGTGTGGCCTAGGCCCGGGGGCTCCTGTCAGAGTACAAAAGTAGGGGCTATCTTTTTATACCCCTTTACTTGTGCACGGGCAGTCAGAGCGGCACCTGCGGCCTGATGTCTACTACGCAACCTTATTCTTGTAGATGTTGTTGGGCCTCTAAGTGCAGAGGTTTGTAGGATAGTAGCAAATTTCCCTCAAGTGGATGACCTAAGGTTTATCAATCCGTGGGAGGCGTAGGATGAAGATGGTCTCTCTCAAGCAACCATGCAACCAAATAACAGAGAGTCTCTTGAGTCCCCAACACACCCAATACAATGGTAAATTGTATAGGTGCACTAGTTCGGTGAAGAGATGGTGATACAAGTGCAATATGGATGGTAGATATAGGTTTTTGTAATATGAAAATATAAAAACAGCAAGGTAACAAGTGATAAAAGTGAGCGTAAACGGCATTGCAACGCTAGGAAACAAGGCCTAGGGTTCATACTTTCACTAGTGCAAGTTCTCTCAACAATAATAACATAGTTGGATCATATAACTATCCCTCGACATGCAACAAAGAGTCACTCCAAAGTCACTAATAGCGGAGAACAAATGAAGAGATTATGGTAGGGTACGAAACCACCTCAAAGTTATTCATTCCAATCAATCCGTTGGGCTATTCCTATAAGTGTCACAAACAGCCCTAGAGTTCATACTAGAATAACACCTTAAGACACAAATCAACCAAAAACCTAATGTCACCTAGATACTCCAATGTCACCTCAAGTATCCATGGGTATGATTATACGATATGCATCACACAATCTCAAATTCACCTATTCGACCAACACATAGAACCTCAAAGAGTGCCCCAAAGTTTCTATCGGAGAATCAAGACGAAAACGTGTGCCAACCCCTATGCATAGGTTCATGGGCGGAACCTGCAAGTTGATCACCAAAACATTCATTAAGTGAATCACGTGATATCCCATTGTCACCACAGATACGCACGGCAAGACATACATCAAGTGTTCTCAAACCATTAAAGACTCAATCCGATAAGATAACCTCAAAGGGAAAACTCAATCCATTACAACAGAGTAGAGAGGGAGAAACATCATAAGATCCAACTATAATAGCAAAGCTCGCGATACATCAAGATTGTGCCAAATCAAGAACATGCGAGAGAGAGAGAGATCAAACACATAGCTACTGGTACATACCCTCAGCCCCGAGGGTGAACTACTCCCTTCTCGTCATGGAGAGCGTCGGGATGATGAAGATGGCCACCGGTAGGGGTTCCCCCCTCCGGGAGGGTGCCAGAATAGGGTCCCAGTTGACTTTTGGTGGCTACAGAGGCTTGCGGCGGCGGAACTCCCGATCTATTTTGTTCCCCGATCGATTTAGGGTATATGGGTATATATATAGGAGGAAGAAGTACGTCAGGGGAGCCACGAGGGGCCTACAAGGGTGGAGGGTGCGCCCTAGGGGGGTGGGCGCCCCCCCCCCTACCTCATGGCTGCCTCGTTTCTTTCCTGACATGCACTCCAAGTCTATCGGGTAGCTTTCCTTCCAAAAATAACTTCTCCAGAAGGTTCCATTCCGTTTCGACTCCGTTTGATATTCCTTTTCTTCGAAACATTGAAACAAGATAAAAAACAGGAACTGGCACTGGGCTCTGGGTCAATAGGTTAGTCCCAAAAGTAATATAAAAGTGTTTAATAAAGCCCATAAACATCCAAGATGGATAATATAATAGCATGAATACTTCATAAATTATAGATACGTTGGAGACGTATCACGTCCACACCTAGCAGGGCAGAGGAGGGAAGCAGGAGTGCGAGACTACCAGAGCGGCGCCAAAACGGAGGCGCAAGGAGGACGAGGCAACAAGATGGGTTTTCCCCCGGCAAGACCCTTGCTGGGACGACCTACGCAGCCCCGGCAAGAGCCTTGCTGGGGCAGCTCACCCAACGCCAGCATGACAGCCACCCTTGAGCCCAAGAGTTCCGACACCATCGACAACGTTGGAACCAAGGCTCGGGAAGCGCCTGCATGATGGCATGTAGATCTTTCTGAAGAGGAAGAGCCTACGAAGTCTAGATGAGAACCAGAAGACAAGACAACCGCGAGGCTCCTTGCCGAGGATATCCACGAGGCCCCGGCAAGGCCCCTTGCCGAAGACACCCGCAAGGCCCCGGCAAGACTCTTGCCGAGAGCGCTCACAAGGCCCTGGCAAGGCCCTTGCCGGGAATGTACGCGAGACCGCGGCAAGGCCTTGCCGCCCCATCGCCAACCCAGCTCAGGGGCCGACCCATCAACTAAAGCAAGTACCCGTGTGGCAGTACGCGGGTACTAAGCCAACTAGTCAAGCACCTGCGTGGTGGCATGCAGATCTTCGTGAAGACCCTGCCACCACACCAGCTCAGCAGCCTGCCAGCCTACATGGCACTGCATGCCTCGTTGGCCTAGACGCGTCTCGAAGCAAGACGGAGCGGCGTTGGAGGGGGCGGGCCTCGTTACCGTCCCCGATAAAGCAAGAGGACACCTAAGTAGCGCATTTAATGCGTTTTGTCCTGTAATGACAGGCGATAAGCTTGTACACTGTACAAACCTTTCCACCTCCTGTGTGCCACTGTGGCGACCCCCTTTGACTATAAAAGGAGACCCGAGGCATACTGAGGAAGGATTCGGACTTTTGGACGAGGCACGCACCGTAGCTAGTTCAAGAGCTGAAGAACACTCAAATATACACCAAAGCAGGACTAGAGTATTACGCATCTCCGCGGCCCAAACCTGGGTAAATCTTCCCGTGCTAACTACTAGACCCGCTCTTTGCACAACCCCGCGCCCGCCAACCGCAGAAGGGATTCTTGTGATCCCATAGGTGTCGTTTCCCACCGACAGCGTCAAAGCTAAGATTGTTAATAAACACATGAACACATAAAATACAAGGTCACTTAGGTTACAAACATACATGTATTCACGATGGCTACAAAAAGGAAACCAACATACTAAGTAATTAAAGCTTCCGTTCACATTACATACTCTCACTCTCCCTAATGGTTCCAGGTGATATAATAAAGGAACGGTAGTGAGCCCGAATTGCAAAGTTTGTAGAAAGTATCAAGTTATCCTCAATGAGAACCACGGTATGGATCCTTGGACGTACACACATCTTACACCAATGATAAGTTTGAAGGAAATATGCCCTAAAGGAAATAATAAAGTTGTTATTTTATATTTCCTTATTCATGATAAATGTTTATTATTCATGCTAGAATTGTATTGATCGGAAACCTAAATACATGTGTGAATACATAGACAAACACTGTGTCCCTAGTGAGCCTCTACTTGACTAGCTCATTGATCAAAGATGGTTGAGGTTTCCTAACCATGGACACGAGTTATCATTTGATAACAGGATCACATCATTAGGAGAATGATGTGATGGACATGACCCATCCGTTAGCCTAGCATTATAGTCGTTCAGTTTTATTGCTATTGCTTTCTTCATGTCAAATACATATTCCTTCGACTATGAGATTATGCAACTCCCGGATACCGGAGGAATGCCTTGTGTGCTATCAAACGTCACAACGTAACTGGGTGATTATAAAGATGCTCTACAGGTATCTCTGAAGGTGTTTGTTGAGTTGGCATAGATCGAGATTAGGATTTGTCACTCCGAGTATCGGAGAGGTATCTCTGGGCCCTCTCGGTAATACACATCATAAGCTTGCAAGCAAACGACTAACGAGTTATTCACGAGGTGATGTATGATAGAACAAGTAAAGAGACTTGCCGGTAACGAGATTGAACTAGGTATGAAGATACAGACGATCGAATCTCGGGCAAGTAACATACCGATAGACAAAGGGAAATAACGTATGTTGTCATAACAGTTCAACCGATAAAGATCTTCGTAGAATATGTAGGAGCCAATATGAGCATCCAGGTTCCGCTATTGGTTATTGACCGGAGAGGAGTCTCAGTCATGTCTACATAGTTCTCGAACCCGTAGGGTCCGCACGCTTAACGTTCGATGACGATTTAGTATTATATGAGTTATGTGATTTGGTGACCGAATGTTGTTCGAAATCCTGGGTGAGATCACGGACATAACGAGGAGTGTCGAAATGGTCGAGAGGTAAAGATTGATATATAGGACGACAGTATTTGGACACCGGAAGTGTTCCAGAGTGTATCGGGTATTTATTGGAGTAACCGAGGGGTTGCCGGAACCCCCCGGGGGAATATATGGGGCCATATGGGCCATGAGAGGGGAGCACACAAGCCCACAAGGGGTGGCGCGCCCCCCTATGGCAGGAGGCCGAGTGGGAGAAGGAAAAGAGGGGGTTCGTCCCCCCCCCCTTCCTTCTCTCTTCCCCCTTCCCTTTTCTTCTCCGATGAAATAAGGCAGGGGGCGCCACTTGGGTGCCCCCTGGATGCTCCCTCCTCCCCCACCTATATATATGTAGGAGGGGGCGCCTAGGACACACAACATCAATTGTTAGCCGTGTGCCGCGCCCCACTCCACAGTTTACACCCCGGTCATATTCTCACGGTGCTTAGGCGAAGCCCTGCGAGGATCACATCACCGTCACCGTCACCACGCCGTCGTGCTGAAGGAACTTATCTACTACCTTGATGCCTTGCTGGATCAGAAGACGAGGGACGTCATCGAGCTGAACGTGTGCAGAACTCGGAGGTGACGTACGTTCAGTACTTGATCGGTCGGAGCTAGAAGAAGTTCAACTACATCAACCGTCTTGTCAAACGCTTCCGCTTACGGTCTATGAGGGTACGTAGACATACTCTCCCCCTCGTTGCTATGCATCTCCATGGATAGATCATTGCATGTACGTAGAATTTTTTATTTTCCATGCAACGTTTCTCAACAAAGTTTTGCAATACATATAAACTTTCACTTATGTTCCCATCAACACAAATAAAGTTGTCAATGTTGCTAGATTTCCTAGTTATGCATGATAAAAGATAATGTGATAGGTAATAATTTTGTATTTTCAGAAAAATAATAACTGAACAAAAAATTGCAAGTAAAATTTATTGAAAGTATTTTCATCTACTCAAAACTGGACAAAAATAGCTCCCAATTGCGGAGCTTACCCGCCAAGCAAAGCAAAGGGTCAGGCAACTTGGCCCTGCCGCGCTGCCATTCGGACGGAATCAAAACTGGCAGATCTTGAGGTAGGGGATACTAAGCTATGCATTTAGGAGCGGTGGTAACAAGGACACAAGAATTTACCTAGGTTCGGGCTCTCCGAAGAGATAATACCCTATGT
Organism: Aegilops bicornis; assembly: GCA_021605145.1. NCBI lineage: Eukaryota > Viridiplantae > Streptophyta > Magnoliopsida > Poales > Poaceae > Aegilops > Aegilops bicornis. The sequence continues at coordinate 655,321,040 of CM038674.1, forward strand.
CCTGCTTGTGTTCATTGCGTTGGAGTGAGTACTGAGTATAAGTATCTAACAAGGGATTTATTATGTTGTATACGAGCTAGGCCCCTCAGTTCATATAAGTACCAGGGGATCCTAGGGTACATGGATCCTAGTCAGCTACATGGAATCACATGAGTATCTCCTTCTTTTGTTCCCTTGTAAGAACAAACCTGGCCCTTGGCATCCTCCAATTTTTTCTGTCCTGAGGTTGCCGCAAGTTTTGTTTAGGTCTATCACATAGCTTCATTACATCAAGTCTAGCCTTAGTATTATCCTTGGTCTTCTCGGGAATGTTGAGCAATGTGCTAAAAATTGCCTCCGTGATATTCTTTTTAGTTTGCATTACATCAATGTTATGTGGAAGCTCGAGCTGGTGGATGTAGTGGAGTTCCAAGAAGCATGGCCTGTGAGTCCAGGCGTCTTCTTCATTATATCCCAAGAAATACCCTGGACATTTGGGATCAGGCTGGACAGCCAGTTGAGAACAAATCTGTTCACCCATCATCTCAGGTGGTGCTGAGTGTTCGACAACTTCACCTTTCATTAAGTTGTTCTTGTCGAGAATGCAAATGTTGTCTATGGAAATCGAAGCAAGAATACATGCCACCATGCTCCAACAAACGACACTGAAGACCTGCCTTGCATCTTGGGCATGGGAACTGATACGTCTTTAACGTATTTACTTTTCCAAATACGTGCGTTATTGTTTTGAACTCTAATTTACATGATTTGAACGAAACTAATCTGAATTGACGTTGTTTTCAGCAGAATAATCTTGGTGTTAGTTTTGTGCAGAAATAAAAGTTATCAGAGTTGGACGAAATTTTATAGAGATTTTTTACGAAATAAATAACAAATACTGGAGCAAAGAACTGTCTGAGAAGGGCCACCAGCAGGCCACAAAGCGTGTGCCCACCCCCAGGGCGCACCCTGTGAGCTTGTGTGTCCCACGAGCCTCCGTCTGGCCTAATCTCAAGCCTATATATTCTGTTTCCTGAGAAAAAAACTAGAGAGAAAACAACAAGAACACACATGATCTGGCCCACTAGCTCCACACGACACGAGCTACTGTCGGGCAAATAGTGAGATATAGCTCTCGCGTCAACTAGGAGCGTCCGTACGGTCAGTTTTTTTACTTTTATATTTTCGAAATATTGTAAATATCAAAATTTTATTTACTTATATTTTAAAAATCATTCGTTGTACATTTAAAAAATGTTCATGCCATTCAAAAAATTATCCGGACAAAAAAAAATTATATGTGACATTTTCGAGAAAACAATGTTCATGCGTCTCAAAAAATGTTCTTGACATTTTTCTAAAAATGTTTATACAATATTAAAAAGAAGTTAGTGTAATTAAGAGATAATATGTTTTGCACCATTAAAAAAAGGTATGTAACATTTAAAGAAATGATCACAACTTTCAAAAATATGTTCATGAAAATTTTAGAAAAATATTTATAGAATGTACAAAATTGATTTGTACAATTCCAAGAAAAGCTTGTGAGATTGCAAAAAATATTCACGTGTTTCAAAATATGTTCGTGATATTTTTTGAAAAGGTTTTATAATTAAAAATGTTCGCTTAATTTAATAAAATGTTTCGTACCATTCAAAAAAATTGTTCGTGACATTTAAAAATTTAAACACTTAAAAAATGTTTTGCATGTTTGAAAACAATGTTCACCATGTTTTCAATGTGTATTTCAGAAAATATGTTTAACGTGTATTTGAAAAATGTTGAGCTTGCATACCAAAAATGTTCATTATCCAACGTATATTTGAAAAGGTTTGAATGTATTTGAAACATAAAAAGTTAATGACAAACATAAAGAAAAAACAAAAGAACCAATGTAAACCGGTACAGAAAAAAGAAGAAAACCGCACGGAAGCTTCTAAAACCGGTGCAAATCAGTGGATAGAAGCTTTCCACTTGAGTAAGCGGCAACATATCAACAGCAGAGTTGGATCTAGGATTTCACGGCACCACCTACTTATTTTTGCTGCAACAACATTTGGAGCAACCGGAGCCGAGACGGTCTCCCCAACAACAAAGAATCGACCACGCTATACACAAGTAACACGAATATATCGAATTAAACCGTGAACCCATCTCGGAAACATAAGCAGCGAATGTCCCTCCTGGCTCTCTCCAGATATCATGAATGAAGTATTACACTTGTTGGTACTATGTAGCACATTGAATAAGCCTTGTCGTTCGACTGTATCTTCCGCCCGCCCTTCCATTGCTCCCTTGCACACCGGGGATCAGTCTTTCGACGAGCTGCTGCTTGCGCCACCCTTCTTCCCGCCGTATTTCTGGCAACGCAACCGGAGCGGACATTATATGATGAATGAAACGGTAAAGGATAAAGGACGAGATGGAATGATATGCTATGCACACCCATGATACCAAGAGGAATTGGTATCAACCAGTGGACAACAAAAACAGAGCAGCAGTGGCCGACTAACCTGCTTCCCGATGTTGAAGGGCACATATTTGTACTTGACCATGTGCAGAATCTGGCGCTTCATCGTCAGCACAAAGAGTACAATCCACTATCCAGTAGCAGAGCAGTATAGGCCAGAAGACAGGGACGTCGAACACGGAGAAGAAAGTCATGACAAAAGCTATAACAAAAGCCTTTGTGATTGCATACCTGAAGCAGGGGCAAACAAATATCATGGACATATCGTGTATAGAGGAATAATGGAATATCTGAAACAGAGCAACTATGAGAAGCATTACAAACATAAAGACTAGCTATATATGTTTGCTAGTAAAAGCAGTTTCTGATTGTTCTCTCTAAGAAAGCTTGCAGCTAATGGTGGTTCTATGGGATCACAATAGACGTGCTCAAATTCCATGGTCGTAGAACATGTAAACTCAACAATGCGTCAATGAAGAGCTCAAAGAATCATTGTAAGTTCCTAAAAACACTGCTGTATGTTGCATTAACTTTGATTAATTCAGGCAGATAGACGTTACTAAAAGAAGTGTTTGCTTCTAGTGAAAGAAAAAAAAAGGCGTTCAATTTGTCCGAATAACAAATGTAAGAAGATAATATGGTAGGGAGGTTTATTCAGGTAACTCGGCCGCAGTTACAGAGGCAGTGACATGATTTGACTGCTCATCACGAGTATGCTACCAAGCTGCAGTTACAGAGGCCGCAGTTAGATGAATGGTGTGCACTGAAGCAAGCATGGCAAGGTTGTGTGTAGACCATCCATCCATCCATCCATCCATGAAGAGGCAGTAAAATAAGGCAAGCAAGCAAGCATGAAGTAGGTAAAGTAGAATGCAAGAAAATTTCACCACCCAAACATGTGGAGAAACTAATTAAGCGGCATATTTTTGAATAAAATCAAATGAGGTTTAAAAGCCCAAACTTGATCCATATGTCAAGCAGCCTTGCTTAGGTCCTATTGAGTTATTGTCTGCACAAAAGCAATTGATTGATTTGCATTCATACTTTGCTGTCCTTTGGCTGATTCATGTTTCTTACTAGTTAGTTTATTGTGGAATGTTCCTTCTTTCTCTTATTTTCTGTGTTAAGTTCTCAAGTACTTATAAGAGAATAATGCAATATTTTTTTATTTGCTCTCTGTTTTAGATCTCATATTGGCTGACACATAACTTTCTTCTGTCCCTGATTCCTGGAAGACAATGTTTGAATCTTATAGTTGTCCTACTTATATTGTTCAAGAGTGCTCTTCCTACTAAATCAATATAGGGAAACATGAGCTTTATCGTAGCTTGCGTTTATTACGTGTATTGTGCATGTCTAATCAGCCATGTTTACTTGCATTAGTTACAATTACTGACAGGTGAAAAAAATATACCTATACTTCAGTATTCATAATCTTTTAAGTGCATCCTTGAGATAGTTTTCCTTATCAGTTCCTTGAGATATTTTCCTTAACAGTTCTTATGTACCCTTGAAAGAGTTTCCAGAGCTGTCTTTGTTTGTCAGCCATTCTGTTTGCTGTATGAATCTTCTTAGCAAACTTTGCCTGACGCACATAGACAGCTCAGGAAATTCTTTGATACAATGGCGAATATTGTTATATAGTATTGTTTGTGTGGATCAAGTATGTTAACCTGTTAAACTGTGAATAGCGTAATGTGATTAAAATTTCAGACAGCTCAGGAAACTCTTTGATACAATGGTGAATATTGTTTTATAGTATTGTTTGTGTGGATCAAGTATGTTAACCTGTGAAACTGTGAATAGCATAATGTGATTAAAGTTTCAGACGATACCTTCTGAATATCCAAGTAACAATAACCTGCTAACCGAGCTTGTCATGTAAATTAGTAGCGTGTTATGGAATTCTTCTACAAATGTGAAGTTTTGCTGTGATTTTACTTGATCTAAGTATGTATTACCATCAGTGACATTTATTATAGCCTCTTTTTGGACAGTTTTGTTAAGAGCTGACTTCTTGTTGTGATCTCAGCATTTAGTTAATAGTTGATTTGATATGGCAGATATCTCTACAAAAACCTTGATGGTTACTGGGGAGATGAGACCGAAAAGATTGCTAAAGTACTCACAAAAACTGTGCAATGCGTGGACGAGAAGATCGACGAAATCTTAACAGCTGGAGGGGACTGTCCTCCTCGCCCCAAAGTTTTTTACCAGCTTCCAAAACTCATCAAATGATTAGGTAAACTTCTTCATTCCTTTTCAGGCATTGTTGCAGTGAAATATATTTCCTGCTTGATGAACTCAGAATATCATTAGGTCTAGTGTAGGATCTGTCCTCTCAGAAGTTTATCCAGGTAGCTCCTTGTGCTGCTTAAAGATGTCGCTTTAGCGTAGTTATTGGCCATATTGCCCCCTCTGCTCCTAATTTTTTTTGTAATCTTTCAAGACACTTTTGGTTAGTTAGTAAAGTTCTTGATTGCAGTGTCATGGACATAGATGTAGTGAAATATAATTTCCTGCTTGATGAACTCAGAAGATATTTGTTCTAGTGTAGGATCTGTCCTTTCAGAAGTTTATACATGTAGCTCCTTGTGCTGCTTAAAGATGTCGCTTTAGTGTAGTTGCTGTCCATATTACCGTCCCTGCTCTAATTTATTTGATAATCTTTGGAGACACTTAAGTCGTTAGTTGGTAAAGTTCTTCATTCCAGTGTCATGGACTTTGACTCAGTGAAATATATATCCTGCTTGATGAACTCACAATATGTTTTGTTTTTGTGTAGGTTCCGTGCCCTCAGAAATTTGTGCAGATATTACTGTTGTGGTGCTTAAAGAAGTTGCTTTGGTTGATCAGTGCTGAAGATTGATACTCTGTAGTCCTTGTCTGATACCCTTGCTCGCTGATTGTATACTGTTGTATAATGTGTCCTGCACCGTGGGTTATACCTGAGTGAAATTGATGGACTAGTGATCTCGTCTCCTTTACTCTTCATTGTAAACATAGGGCAAGCATTATTGGGAAATTCTACTTACAATTGTTCCTACAAATCATGCTGACATTATTGCATTCATTTTATCTTACAAATTGTCATTCCGAGTAGCTTTATCTTGATGTCTACTCCCTCCGTTCCAAATTAAAGTCATGGTTTTAGTTCAAATTTAAACTAAAACCACGACGAGTAATTTGGAACGGAGGGAGTACAAGACATGATTTCCTGTTGTATTTAGGCAAATTTTCCACTGCAACTAATTGCATCCATGTGAGGAGTTGGGTGAAGGTGTTGTATATACTTGGTACTCCCTTCGTCACATAATATTATATAAGATGCTTTTTGACACATATGTAGTGTTGAAAAAGGCCTAATATTATATGACAGAGGGAGTAGATGTTTATAAACCACGACTATGATTTTCAGGATTTCTTGTACAAAATGGTGAGGTAGCATAACATAGCAAACCTACCTACTTCAGTTTGGTAGCTGCTTGAAAGTTTAAAGCATCTAGGTTTATATTAACATTTTTCAAATACTTAACATTTTTATATACATGATAAAGAAATCCATCATTTCTTTAATACATGGTCAACATTTTAGAATACTTGTTCAACATTTTTATGTGCTTGATTAACATTTTTATATACATGATAAAGAAATCATCATTTTTTCTGTACATGTTAATATTTTTCAAATGCTTGATTAATACATTTTGAATCGATGATCTATTTTTTATACATTTTTTGTATACGTGATAAACATTCTCTCTTTACACATTAAACATTTTACAAATGCTTTTAAAGTAAAGCAAAAAGGTAAATCAGAAAAACAAAACAGAAAAGGAGCTGGGCTGGCCCGTTTAATTTCTTCTGCTAAAACTGCAAAAATGCGCCTCTTGTGAACTTGTCCTTTTCATCTTTCTTTTTTCCTTTTACTTTTTAATATCATTTTTTTTATTTTTTCTGAAATCCTTGAACTTTTTTGAAGTCATTGATTTTTTTTCAAAATTTGTGAACTTTTTCCAGAATTCATGAACGTTTTACAAACTTTATTTTTTTGTACTTTTGAAAGTCGGTGAACCTTTTTTAAATCAATGAACATTTTTTGAAAATAAATGAACTTTTTCTAATTCATGAACTTTTTTGAGTACATGATCTTTTTTCTAATTCGTGATTCTTTTAAAATATGTGAGCTTTCAAATTTGTTTACATTCTTATTTTTGAAAACAAATCACATTTTTCTAATATGTATGTGCAATAAATAGCGCCACTACGATTGTTCTTAATCTGCTCACGCTGAAACCTTTGGTAGCGCCTAGTAGCTATAGTGGTTAGGCAACCTGCATTTGAGCTGAGCGGTGTGACCTCGATTCCTCACACGAGCTACACCCTACGTTCAACATGGCAATGGGTATCCGCTACCCGCGAACCCGGCGGGTAAAAACCCTATTAGGGTAAGGATACGGGAAATAATAATACCCATGGGTTTCTAAATGAGAAAAAATTGTATCCATCGGGTAAAGCGGGTACGGGTATGGGAAGGCAATACCCGTACCCACGAACCCGCAAACCCGTATACTACTACACCATGTTAAGTAGGTCTCATGTGTCATTGACGAGATGGAGAGAAAAAAACCTTAGCTACTAGGCGCTAAGTACAGCTTGCCAAGTAGATTTGTTGTCGTTGGTCTCCACGTGACCCTCCTCATGCCTCCAGGTTCTCACGGGACGATGTGGACGTTAAAGTGTACTTCTTATCCTCCCTTCTCACGCCTCCTGCCACCATCAAAAGGGAAGATGCCTAGGCTCGACGACGACTACAAGGTGGGCATGGTCGTGGTCTTGGCTGCCCTACATAATGTCCGGCTACTTCTACGAGGAACGCATGTGCTCCACGAATGAAAATGGCGAAGCATGACAAGCGTTCAATTTGGTGAATAATTTTCACTCCCCACTTGACACTTTTTTTAAAATTTCTACTATGCATGAATGTGTAGACGATTGGTCTATTGACGAATGTGTACGATGTATGAATGGATTATTTGAATGTCTTGATAATTGTTTAGTCATCTTTGAACATGCTGAAATATAAATGACGAGATGGGTATTTTTACCCATGGGTATTACCCGTAGTCGGCCGGGTACGGGTATGGGAACAATTTGAAACCCGAGGTGCGGGTACGGGTATGGGTTTGGGCGAAAAAATATTGAGACGGGTGCGGGTTTGGGCACGCATTACCCATACTCATACCCTGCGGGTGCCATGTTGACCCTACGTCCCATTTTTGGCACAATAAGGGCTAGTTCTTTTGGCAGCTTAAAACGCCTCCTCCTCAACTTATCCCATAAGCCGCCTCTCTTATTCATTGGGGCTTCTAAACTAGTTATGTGATAATTAATTTAAAAGTCAGGGCTTCTAAACTAGTTATGGAATAACTAATTTAAAAGTCTCAACCAATTTGAGGAGCGACTTATTTTTTAAGCTGGGGAGAGGTAGCTTAATTTTTTAAGCCATCCAAAGGAACTAGCCCTAAACTCATTTTTGATGCACTGTGTGGTTGAGGGCTGGCCCATCAGGTGCAGCAGCGAGAGCCAGTTCCTTGATAGAGCAGCGCGGGAGCTATATACGCCATGGCTGAATTCGTGTTAGATATGTAGCGCCCGACATACTCAATGAAAATAGGTTGTCTTCAAAGGACTACCGCCTTCTTCAGCAACCTCGTCGGTTTTTACTCTAGCCACGATTTTCGCGATGCATCGACCGTTATGACTGTGGGGGTTGGGGGGAGGGGGGAGGGGGATCCGTCGGCTTACCTTTAGATTCGTCTCACTGTCTGCTTCGCTACTGTTGTGACCATGGGGGGATGTTGAGTATCGTGATTAGATTGGAAACATAGGAGGAAGTATTTTGGTTTCTCTTGTACTTCAAAAAGATCATGTATTACTATATATATGCCCACGAAGCTGAAGCAATAAACAATCATCGATTCCACCTATCCCTCTCTATCCCTTCTAACAGACATGATCCGCTTGTTCAGATGAAAACATGCACACAACTATGTTGCTCGATGCCTTGAGGATCTGCGCCGAAGTCAATTAGATGGTTTCCGCATCTAAGTTGTATAGAGACGGTAGGAAGCAACTACCAATTTGTTTAAAAGTGGATGTTTGCCGCATAGAAGCGAACTCAAAAACTACTTGCTTCTAATCATACTCCATTTGACAGTACGATTTTTTATTTTCAAAAAAAATCCCAAATTTGTAATAGTGGCAGTGGAAATATTTTCTCTATGGGAGTAGATTACTATATCGCTCGAAGCATTTCTCTAGTGGATGGAAGCAAGACAATTATGTTTCTTAAAGAAGTATTGCTTTTATCTTTGATGGAAGCTAATTGAAATTGGGTTGGAAGCAATTTTCTAGTTGATGGAAACAAGGTAGAAATGCTTTTGAAACAAACTTTCTCATTATGTAGAACATAATTTTCTATTAAATTGAAGCAAAAATTTGATTCACCACATAAGTAAATTCTTCGTTGAACAGAAAGTCAAGTCACAAAATTTTCTGAAGGAAGCAAACTGTTACATGACGTTGCAAAGGAATGTCAATTGCATTGGATGCGTACTTTACCTAAGAGAGAAACGGCCATAGATACACCATGAAAATAGACGTGTTTCTAAGAAGAACATAATGAAGATACGGATTGAGCTTCGGTGCCTTAAAGGCACCTATCTTTGGGTCTATGGCAGGTGGGCCAGCCACCTATTAGGCCCACCCGTCATAGACCCAAAGGTAGGTGCCTTAAGGCACCGAAGCAGCGTCCGATACGGATTTCGAAGCACATAGACTAACGAACAAACAAGCAAACTGAATCCGGCAAGAGAAGTGGTTCTGGACAATAGTAGCATGTTTATCAGGAATCAAGATGGTGTGGCCCGACGGCGAAGCCTTCAACCTTTTCCTTCTCCTTCTTTTTGGCGGCAGCGACTCTCATGCGCAGTCTCTCACTTCGAGCTCCTCCTCCCCCTCTTCTTCCTCTTCTTCTCCTTCTTGTTCTTGTCCTTCTCCGGAGTCGGAGCGAGAGTCTTCCTCTCCCTCCTCATCCTTATCCTCATTCTCCGAGTCAGAGTTCGAGTCTGATTCCGAGTCCGGGTACAAGCATGAGTACAATTCTGAGTATACGTCGGAGTAAGAAAGTTTCTTGTAGCCAGGAAGTATGGCGTTCCTCCTGAGGTTCGCCTTATGCCTCTCCTCTTGAATCCTGGTCCACTCGTTGATCTCATCCACGTAGTCGGGGTCGTTGGCCAGTATGTCGTCGCCAGCCTCGAGGTAGGCCTCCTCGCCCAGCTCCTTGATGATCCGAGCCTGGCATAAAAAGGGACTTCCATTATTTTTCAGTTCCGCGATGAAATCCTAAACTGCTTAGCAATTACACTACTCCCTTCTAGCCAGATTAATTGTCGCTGACTTGGTACAACTTATCTTTGTTGTTTCTGTTGTTTTATGTGACATTGTACTAATAAGTCATCGATAGTTAAAATGGATCGAAGGAGTACCACAAAGTAAATAAGAACTTTAAGATTATACTTTTTGAAATTATATATAATATAAAGTAGCGTGTTAATTTTTTCTAAATTGATGTAAAGTCCGTCAACCGAACCTTACGGTCAGCGCGTTTCTTCCTGTAGCGAGCGACGATCTCGTCGTAGACCGCCGCCGCCGCCGCCGCCTCTTCCTCTTCCGCCTCGATCAGCTCCAGCTTAAAGGCGTCAAGATCGTTCGTTGAGTTACCTTGTGCGTCGCCTGCAGCCATGCTCAGCTCCTTGGAGTTCCTCTCCAGGTCGACGTGATCTGTGGTGGAATTAACTTGGGCCATCACGGGTGGATTTGTACGTCAGCTTTGCCTCGATTCGACGTGGGTTGTGGGTTTGAGGCTTGTTCTTCAGCCTGGATCTCGCCGCCTCCAGATTTAAAGAGAAGGGAGGAGAGGAACCCTGGCGCAGTCGGATTCTCCGTTGCTGTCGCTTGTCGGAATCGGGAGCAGAATCCATTGAGTTCCAGTCAGGACCAGGCTGCCAGCTTCTCGACCTCCAAGACCCGGCCCACGAAATGACGCACTACCTGCGGTGCACCTATATGAGCCGGCCCAGTAGCTTGTACTTTTCTTCCCGCAAAAATAGTAGCTTGTACTTTTTTTTCTGATTTTATTTAATTATCTAATGTATTTTTAAAAAAATAAAAAATGTATTAAAACCAGTTCAGACGTAAACAAATGCGGAAAATGTTCCTTTGCTTCAGTACAATATTAGTGACAAAATATATATGAACAAAATGTTCCCTTGCTGCAACGGAAATATTTGATGTTTTAATCCTGAAAAAAACAATAGATTTTAGAAAAAGAAATCACTTCAAACATAAAACGATGGGGGAAAATTATTTTCCTGCCGCAATAATAATGTTCATATATACGAAAAGATGTTCGCCTTATATGCTTAATAAAAGTTCGTCTCTTATGCTTAATAAATATTCATGTGTTAAAAACAGTAGCTGCATTTTTAACATAGTTGTGACAAAGCCTGAACAAAAATAAAGGAAGAAGAGGAATAGTACGAAGAGATAAAAATAAATAGTAAATCAAAAAGGAAAGGGAAACATGAAAGAGGGAAGAAAAGTGACGAAAAATCATTCCAATAGAAAAACCGCTCCATAGGCCCATTGCGCCTGTGTGGGTACGTGTTATAGTGACAGTCCCACACAATGAGCGTAGAATAAGAATTGCATGTGGTTTAACCCATGCAGTTGATCACACAACTTAGTGAGGCCAAATAAGGATTTATAGACATTTTTGTACTAGAGTTGGACCAACAGGAAATTGATTAGGAATTTCTAAAGAAACCACACACACACACACACACACACTATATATATATAGGTAAAATGTTTGGGGCACCTAGGCCCATTATGGCAAGCCATTTTTATTAGTGCATGGCGTGCAATCAATGAAATAGTACTTCCCAAAAAAATTGTATTGATTTCCTAGCAATAATCCTTTTCCAAATATTAAATAAAGATTTAATTCGAAGATACATAGAAAAGCTTCATGTATAATAATGCAAATTGGCTATTTAAATAGGCCCAAAGATATGATGAACTTAGGAACTTGAATCAACTCAACTAGATTTGAAATGAATGTTCTATGAATTTCTAAAATTGACTAGAAATGAGAAAAAGGTATTCGACACTGTTCACGGAGGCTCAACAGGCCGACCCAGTTACTTAAAACACCCACCGAGCGGCCCTTAAGCAGATACACACACATGCGGCACTAGCTCGGCCCAGCTTTGGCCCACGGGCTAGGATGCGACGTCGATGGCGCACTATTGAGGTGTCCCACTCATTAGGACGTCATCTAAGTAACAGTCAATGGGCTTTGACCCAACGGAATGCTCCATTTGGGCATCTGCAAGGTTGGGGCAAAGGGAGGAGGGGAAAAGTGAGGAGTGTTAAGGTGGTGGGGCAAAACTTAGTAGAAGTAAGGAACTAGGGGCACGAAAATGGAAAGCCCAAAGAAATATATGTTGAGGCTTGAGATGCTTTCAAAGGAGGATGTCTGAATCAACAAGTATCTTGATAGGGTGAGAATTTCTGAATCAAGGAGTGTCTTGATATATACTGGATGATCCTAAGTGCAATGAAACCAATGACACTACATTATGAATAATAGTGACATTGATCAAAGAAAAAGGGAATTTAAAACACAGCTGAAGACCACACATAACAAATACAAGTATTACAAGGTTTTGAATGTGTCACACACAACATCGAAGACTATACCATGAGCAAAGCATGAGAAAATACCAGATACCATGGGTGTTAAAGAAAACATCCAACTAGATTATTGACTCTAGTGCAAGTGGGAGTCTGTTGGAAGTATGCCCTAGATTATTGTATTATTATATTTCCATGCTCATAATTAAGATTTTATATTCTATGCTATAAATGATGGAAATATGCCCTAGAGGCAATAATAAAGTTGTTATTATTATATTTCCTTATTCGTGATAAAGCTTTATTATTCATGCTGGAATTGTATTGACCGAAAACTTAAATACATATGTGGATACATAAATAAATACCATCTCCCTAGTGGGCCTCTACTAAATAGCTCGTTGATCAAAGATGGTTAAGGTTTCCTAACCATGGACATGTGTTGTCACTTGATGACGGGATCACATCATTAGGAGAATGATGTGATGGACAAGACCCATTTGTTAGCATAGCATATGATCGTTCAGTTTATTGCTACTGCTTTCTTAATGTCAAATACATGTTTCTTCAACCATGAGATCATGCAACTCCCGGATACCGGAGGAATACCTTGTGTTCTATCAAACGTCACAACGTAACTGAGTGATCATAAAGATGCTCTACAGGTATCTCCGAAGGTGTCTGTTGAGTTGGCATGGATCAAGATTGAGATTTGTCAATCTGTGTATCGGAAAGGTATCTCTGGACCCTCTCGGTAATACACATCACAACAAGCTTGCAAGCAAAGTGACTAAGGAGTTAGTTACGAGATGATGTATTACGAAATGAGTAAAGAGACTTGCCGGTAACTATATTGAACTAGGTATGTAGATACCGACGGTCGAATCTCGAGCAAGTAACATACCGACAGACAAAAAGAATTACGTATGTTGTCATAAAGGTTCGGTTGATAAAGATCCTCTTAGAATATGTAGGAACCAATATGGGCATCCAGGTCCTTCTATTGGCTATTGACCGGAGAGGTATCTCGGTCATGTCTACATCATTCTCGAACCCGTAGGGTCCGTACGCTTAACGTTCGTTGACGATATAATATAATAAGAGTTATGTGATTTGGTGACCGAATGTTCAAATTCGCAAGCATTTTGTCAAATTCATGAATCTCAACATATTTTGAATCCTCGAACATTTAACGTTGAGATTTTTATTGATACCCACAAATCAAATTAAATATGGAACTCTTTTGAAATGCAGAATTATTTCAGTAAGAAAGAAGAAGAAAATTAGTAAAAAAAAATCAAACGAAAAACAAGGCGCCCCCACATGTGATGGCCCAAAAAGGGCCGGCGGGCGTGGGGAAGGGAGTGCGCCCAGATTAAGAAGAGGTTGCACTGGCGCTTAAGGGAGTGAACACGGTTTAGGTCTGGCAGCCTCTGTAAGTGGACCGACCCACTATCTCGGGTTCGTTTCGTTCAGTTTACTTTCGAGTCATTTGTTGGTTTTTTATATTTTATTATCTTCTTTTAATTTTGTTTACATTTAAAAATATTCTAAACAAATATATTACCAAAATTACTCCATTTCATTTTTAAAGTGTGTGTACGATGCATTTAATATAGGTTCCCTAATTGTAGAATATTTGTTCGCTTAATTTTTGAATAATATTTGTACCATTGGAAAAATGTTGTAACAATATTTAAAAATTCATGAGTTTAAAAAACATTTTCATGAAATTTTTGAGTGAAAAAATATCACAAGATCTTACAAAAATGTTCTTAATATTTAAAAAACACGTGTATCTAAAATGTGTTCTCGACATTTTGAATAAATGTTTATACCATGTAGAAAAAAAATGTTTGGATAGTTGTTTTGAAAACGTTCTGTATCATTCAAAAAAAAATGTGCACCATTTCGAAACAAATGTCCGTCATACTCAAAAAAATATAAAAGGTAAAAAATCTTTCATACAGTTTAAAAATGTTTATGACATTTTATAAAAATTTCACGCGTTACAACAATATGTTTGAGAATTTTTTTAAAAAATATTTATACGATGAATAAAAAATATTTTTTATAATTGAAATAAAAAATGTACATGGAAAATGTTCGTATTTACAAACATCGCATACATCAGAAAAATGGAAAAAATATATCAAACCGAAATAGAAATAACAGAAAAAACACACGGAAGCTTCTACAACAATTCTGAACCAGTCCATAGAATCTTTAGGGAACCGTTCACAAAACTTTCTCTCTCTATATATAGTGTTATTATTCATCACCCAGAGTGCAGAATAAGTTATTCTTCACCCGAGGTAATATAAAGATCGCTTCCCAAATAAATTACGTTTAGAATATAAATAGTTACGTGCATATTGATTCAATATGTAAAATTTGGTATAAAAAATAAAAATATAGGTTATAAGACAAGAAAAATCACATTTATGTATGTTTTACACTATGTTTTTACATTCGTAATTTTACGTAACATAAAATATTTTTTACGACAAGTACATACTTTCTTACGTTCTCTTTTTATGTATTAAATAAGACAAAATTTACAAAACGTAAAAATACGGTGCATTGATGTCAAAATAGAGAGGGGGTGAAGAATAATTATTCCTCACCCAGGGTGACGAATAGCGTGACCCTAGTTACCCCGCATGTCTTATATACTTCCATATGATATTCTATATACTACTTTATCATTATAAGTATGTTCATATATTAAGATAATCCAAAGCGAAAAACATTATAAAAATTACTAGTTGGCCCATAGTTTTTATTATATTTGTGAAATACGTATATATTTGTACGTAAAATGGAGAATACTGAAAATATGAAGCATACTATCTAAAAAGTATTATATATACTACCTAAACATTCTTATATATTACATACTACGCCTACATACTCTCCAATTTGGTAGATACTACATACAACATACAAATCTCAAGTGGTGGTAACTACCACTGGTGGTAGATAAATTTTGTCCTATATATATGTCAACCCACTTCCGCTTGCGCTAGACGAGCCGCTGTCTCACAAAGGGCGAGATATAGCTCTCACGCGATACAATGGAGACCATGAAGATATCCCCCCTAAGGAATGAGCCAGACTTAGGTGTAAAGTCTAAGCTTGGGAAAGTATGTTTCCTTACCTACATGTCACTCATGTTCTTATATACATTAATTACATGAATGGTTGCTTGATGATATTTGTATATCCATATTTGGTTTCTGTTTGTTTCATTCGGTCAAAATCAAGAAACCAATTTTTTTGTTGCTTCGTTTGTTCGGTTTTTATTGCCTTCTGTTCTTTTTTATTTTTGTTGTGCTTGCTATCGTTTCTTATGTTTCTTATGCTATTTGCATTCCAAAAAAAGAAAACACAATGTTCTTCTTTGGTTGGTTATTTTGTTGTTTCGAAGTTCTCTAAAAAAACAGCATAACTATTTTCTCATTCATTTTGCTTCTTCTCTGAAAGTTCTATTTGAACTCCTCTTTGAATTTTTCAAAGTCTCAAGTCGCATATCAATCGCGTATAATTCGTGAATATTCACATGAGTGCACGCGCTATACGTGCATGTGTGTTAGTTGTCTCTTCATGCATGTGCTCTACTACTCAACAAAAGGTGCATGCCGTCCCTTATAAGTTGGTCAAAACCATCTCACCCAGCCGAGGTGGGACTAAACTTAGCTTCTGGTCATTACCTCTTGCGTTGGGCCGTTTCGGATGTCTCTCACGCCAAGTTTAAAAGTGGCCGAAGCTAGTACTACTAGCTGGTGACATTGAGCCCACGTCGTTGAGAAACCACCTAGCTAGCTACTCTGGAACCCCTAAAAAAAAGCTAGCTACTATGGATATGTTTAAAGGTGGGGAAGTTCGACGTCCAAACTAAAACTAGCCTAGATGATAGGACGCCACGTGCAACACCCAAAGCAAATCAATCCAAAGAACTCCAGCTACAAGATAAATCAAACCATAGTGAATGTGTTCTCCGCCCAACCGAGTCCAAACTATTTCCAACTCTTGGATTAACCCATATCTACACCTATACCTACCCCTACCAACTAATAAAGGAAGGTAATATTCTTGGTTTCGTGCCGCTTTTGTTCTTTGTTATCTATATATCTATACCTACTAATAAAATGAGGTAATATTTTTTGTTTCGTGTCACTTGATTTCGTCCCGCTTTTGCAGTTTTTTAGGAAAAATCTCGTAAACTCTATTAAGATGCCACAATGTTCACAATGTCCCACTTTGGTGATATTCTTTGGTTTTGACCGTACTTGCAAACAATGTGTGCATGATGCTCGATGTGTACGAGCCTATTTTTTCATACATCGCATCTATAAGCCTTCCCGACCTCCCGTTCATAAGTCACCTCGCCAACACGTTTCCTTCCTATTTCTATTTTCTTTGGGAAAAGGAGTTCCGCATGTATACACCTTGCCTATTGTCTTAACTTAACCCAGAAGGCCTCAATCGAAAAGAAAGAGTGCGCAACTCCATGCACGATCCCTAATGACCCCGACTGCAGTGGCTACCTCTGCGCCTCCGGTGATCACCCACCACCACTCCCCCGCTTTTCGGGTCTTTGGTCCTAATAGCACGCTCCGCCATACCTAGGATGAGCCCTCACAAGCTGATGAGAAGAACGTGGCAGCCAACAGCGGGAAGGCGAACGACAACGGAAGAGGCAGGGGTGCTTCCCGACGGAAAGGAGGTTGCCATCTTCCCCTTCAACTCTCACGGCCACCCTATTGATCTTCAAGGCAGGCTTTATACCAGCCTACATGTGTCTAGAGCTGATGGACCACGGCGTCGGAATTCATGGAACTACATGCATAACACCGAGTCGATCTACACAAAAGGCGTCAATTGCGTCACCTGCTCGATGGCAGCATCCACGTGGCTGCAACTCCCTAAGCCATTGACCTTCAATCTTTAACCATCTCGTGCGTAACACAAAGCAATCTAGGATCTCATCCCCGTCGTGTCTCCAAACACGTCCAACCTGACCGCGCTCATATTTTACTTCTTTTTTTCATTTTTGTTCTTTTTCTACTGTTGTTCTTTTTTACATGTTCGTTTTTGCTTTTGGTTATATTTTTTATTAATGAATGTTTTTTATTTTTTTTAAATAGTGATTTTTCTACAAATTTGTGAACATATGTTGAATTCATTAACATTTTAGAAACATCGTGAACATTTATTGCAAAACTGGTAATTTTTTTGAATCGGGGAACATTTGTTGAAATAAAAAACATTTTTAACTGGGAATAATTTTCACAATTCGCGAAAAGGTTTTGCCGAACATTCTTTAAATGCATGAACATTATTCATATTCATAAACATTTTTTGAATCAGCTATATTTTTAAAAATTGATGATATTTTTCATTCACGGGAAATTAAAAAAATATTGAACACTTTCTACAAATTAATGATTTTTTTCTGAATTCTCAAGCATTTTTTCAAGTTCATGAATTCCAACATTATTATGAATACTCGAACATTTAGTGTTGAGATTCTTTTTCAAGTTCACAAAACAAATTAAATATGGAACTCTTCTGAAATGTAGAATTAGTTCAATAAGGAAAAATAAGAAATTTAGGCCAAAAAATCAAATGAAAAACAAGGCGCCCCGCACAATGGACGGCCCGAAAGGGCGGGCGTGGGGAAGCGAGTGCACGCTGCCGATCGCCTAGGGCGCCGAATAAGAAGAGGACGCACTGGCTCTTAAGGGGCCGAACAGGGTTTGCGTCAGGCTATCTCGGGTTCGTTTCGTCCAGTTTTCTTTTCAACATGTGTTCGTTTTGTTTTTATTTTATTATCTTATTTTAATTTTTTTATGTTTCCAAATATCCTATATAAATATATTACAAAATTTAATTCACTTCATAAAATGTGTTTATGACGCATCTAAAATAGGTTCCCTAATTGTGGAATATTTGTTCATGCAATTTCGAAATAATATTTGTACAATTGGAAACTTATTATAGCAATATTATAAAATTCATGAGTTTAAAAAATATGTTCATGTAAATTTTGAATGAAAAGATATCATAAGATTTTACAAAAATGTTCTTCATATTTTAGAAACGCGTGTTTCTAAAATTTGTTCATGACATTTTGAATAAATGTTTATACCATGCAGAAAAAAAAATGTTTGGATAGTTGTTTTTAAAATGTTTTGCATCACTCAAAATAAATGTCCATGCATTTTGAAACAAATGTCCATCATATTCAGAATAATATAAAATGTATAAAAATGTTTCATACCATTTGAAAATGATCACGACATTTTATAAATGTTCACGTTTTACAAAAATATGTTTGTAATTTTTTTAATAAAGTGTTTAAATTATTCGTATAATTGTAAGAAAAACTGTACACATAAAATATTCGTATTTACAAACATCACATGCATCAGAAAAATGAAAAAAGAAGAAGATGAAACACAAATAGAAATAATAGAAAAAACACACAGAAGCTTCTAAAACCAGTCTGAACCAGTCCATTGAAGCTTTCGAAAACCGTTCACAAAACTCTACACAAACATGTATATATGTCGACCCACTTCCTCTCACGCAAGACGAGCTTCTATCTCACAAAGCGTGAGATAGCCATGCCGCCGCGATATAATGGAGACCATGAAGATTTCCACCCGCAGGAGTGAGCCAAACTTAGGTCTAAAGCTTAAGTTCGGGGAAGCATGTTTCCTTACTTAAATTTCGCTCATGTTCTCATATACATTCATTACACGAATGGTTGCTTGATGATACTTGTATATCCATATTTGATTTTTGTTTGTTTCATTAGCTCAAAATAAAGAATGAAAAACATTTCTCATTTTTTTCACTTCGTTTTGTTGGGTTTTTGATTGCCTTCTTTTGTATTCTTTTTTATATTTCTTCTGTTTGTTGTCATTTCTTATGTTTCTTCTGCTATTTGCATTCAACAAAAAGAAAACGCAATGTTCTTCTTTGGTTGGTTATTTTGCCCTTTCGAAGTTCTGTAAGAAAACGACGTAAATATTTCCTCATTCTTTTTGCTTCTTCTTTGGAAGTTCTATTTTAGCGCCTCTTTGAAACTTTTGAATTTTCAAAAAGTTTTTCTCTTCACTTCCTTTTGCATTCTTGTTTGTTTTCTTTAAGGAAAAACATCTCTAAAATATTTTTGTTGTGTTTCTTTGCCTTCTATTTTTCAAGAAAATCCAAAAAGATTGCTTCTTTCACCGTTCTTCTGTTTTTCATTTGGTTTCTTTTTTTGTTCTTTTTGGCTTTTCTTTGCCAAAATATTTTGAATTTTCTTTCGTCTTTGTGTGTAAGTTGTTAATCCAAAACTTCAAAAAAGATTCCTTAGCTTTGTTGTGTTTTGAAGAGAAGAAATTTATGCTTGGCTCTTATGTGCTTTATTGTTGAACTAATAGAAAGACCAAAAATATTTTTATTGTTTAGCTTGAGTCACGAAACACTTGCACTATATTATGATTATCAATGTTATTCAAGTTGTGCACTTGACAAGGCAATAATGATGATTATTTGGTGAAGTGGTTGCGAGGGAGAAAGTTGGTATGATCATATATTGCTTTTGTTTATGTACGAATCTTTAACCTCACTGGATGCGCCAATTGGCGCAAAGACCAATTGTAGGTTGGAAGAAAAGCGAACTACTTGAAGGATTTTTTTTCCCTCAACAATTTGTGGATGATTATGCTCATACTGTGTTTTTATTTGTCTTGCGATTATCATTTCCAGTAGCTTTCATTGGTGATCTACTTTTGATAACACGAGACTGAACCTAAAATGGAAGTTACATGAACTGTTTGTAGATATCAACAACCGGGTCAATAGGAAGACCGACCACACACCTGACACCCCTACAGGCTACAATACATGATCTAATACATCGAAACCTTCTACTCGAAACAAAAGAGACGACTTGAGGCCATCAGTTTCCCATCAGAGTCTGCGCCAGCATTCCCATTTGAGCGGCCACCCGTTGCGCCAACCAACTGAAGCTCGACAGTTAGTGGACTATTTGAAACATAAGATGGGAGTTAAGTGAACTGTTTTGAAGAGAACAATGCAGCCATTGGCACAAATACCAACTACAACTAAGAAGATAAGCAACTAATAGAATCGAAAATTTAGGTTAACTATTCGAAGGATGTTGGGGAACGTAGTAATTTCAAAAAATTTCCTACGCACATGCAAGATCATGGTGATGGCATAGCAACGAGAGGGGACAGTGTCTGTCCACGTACCCTCGTAGACCGTAAGCGGAAGCGTTATGACAACGCGGTTGATGTAGTCGTACGTCTTCATGATCCGACCGATCCAAGTATCGAACGTGACGGCACCTCCGTGTTCAGACACGCTCAGCTCGATGACGATCCCGGGCTCCGATCCAAAGAAAGCGTCGGGGATGAGTTCCGTCGACGACGGCGTGGACGATGATGATGCTCCACCGACGCAGGGATTCGCCTAAGCACCGCTGACGATATGACTTCACCGGGCGCAGGGCTTCGCTTAAGCTCATGACGATATGACCGAAGTGGAATATGGTGGAGGGGCACCGCAGACACGGCTAAGGAACAATCCGTAGATCAACTTGTGTGTCATGGGGTGCCCCCTGCCCCGTGATATAAAGGAGCAAGGGAGGAGGGGCCGGCCAAGAGGAGGAGGCGCCAAGGGGGAGTCCTACTCCCACCGAGTAGGACTCCTCCTTTCCTAGTAGGAGTAGGAGAGAAGGAAGGAAGGGAGGAAGGTGCGGCCCCTCCCTAGTCCAATTCGGACTAGGCCTTGGGGCGCGGCCTGCCCTAGGCAGCCCCTCTCTCTTTCCGCAGGGCCCAATAAGGCACAATACTTCTCCCGGCGAATTCCCGTAACTCTCCGGTACTCGAAAAATACCCGAATCATTCGAACCTTTCCGAACTCGAATATAGTCGTCCAATATATCGATCTTTACGTCTCGACCATTTCGAGACTTCTCGTCATGTCCCCGATCTCATCCGGGACTCCGAACTCCTTCGGTACATCAAAACTCATAAACTCATAATATAACCGTCATCGAAACCTTGTTGCATGCGGACCCTACGGGTTCGAGAACTATGTAGACATGACCTAGAACTATTCTCGGTCAATAACCAATAGCGGAACCTGGATGCCCATATTGGCTCCTACATATTCTACGAAGATCTTTATCGGTCAAACCGCATAACAACATACTTTGTTCCCTTTGTCATCGGTATGTTACTTGCCCGAGATTTGATCGTCGGTATCCAATACCTAGTTCAATCTCGCTATCGACAAGTCTCTTTACTCGTTACGTAATGCATCATTCCGTAACTAACTCATTAGCTACATTGCTTGCAAGGCTTATAGTGATGTGCATTACCGAGAGGGCCCAGAGATACCTCTCCGACAATCGGAGTGACAAAACCTAATCTCGAAATACGCCAACCCAACATGTACCTTTGGAGACACCTGTAGTACTCCTTTATAATCACCCAGTTACGTTGTGACGCTTGGTAGCACCCAAAGTGTTCCTCCGTAAACGGAGTTGCATAATCTCATAGTTACAGGAACATGTATAAGTCATGAAGAAAGCAATAGCAACATACTAAACGATCAAGTGCTAGGCTAACGGAATGGGTCATGTCAATCACATTCACACATGTATTATGTTTCCGGTTAATACAATTCTAGCATGAATAATAAACATTTATCATGATATAAAGAAATAAATAATAACTTTATTATTGCCTCTAGGGCATATTTCCTTGATCTCCCACTTGCACTAGAGTCAATAATCTAGTTCACATCGCCATGTGATTTAACATCAATAGTTCACATCTATATGTGGTTAACACCCATAGTTCACATCGACATGTGACCAATACCCGAAGGGTTTACTAGAGTCAGTAATCTAGTTCACATCGCTATGTGATTAACACCCAAAGAGTACTAAGGGATGATCATGTTTTGCTCGTGAGAGAAGCTTAGTCAACGGGTCTGTCATATTCAAAGCCGTATGTATTTTGCAAATATTCTATGTCTACAATGCTCGCACAGGGCTACTCTAGCTAATTGCTCCCACTTACAATATGTATCCAGATTGAGACTTAGAGTCATCTGGATCAGTGTAAAAAGCTTGCATCGATGTAACTCTTTACGACGGGCTCTTTTATCACCTCCATAATCGAGAAATATTTCCGTAGTCCTTGCTAAGGATGTTCTTGACCAATGTCCAGTGATCTACTCCTAGATCACTATTGTACTTCCTTGCCAAATTCAGAGCAAGGTATACAATAGGTCTGGTACATAGCATAGCATACTTTATAGAACCTATGACTGAGGCATAGGGAATGACTTTCATTCTCTTTTCTATTTTCTCATTGTGGTCGGGATTTGAGTCTTACTCAATTTCACACCTTTGCAACACAGGCAAGAACTTTTCTTTGACTGTTCCATTTTGAACTATTTCAAAATCTTGACAAGGTATGTACTTATTGAAAAAACTTATCAAGCGCTTTTGATCTATCTCAATAGATCTTGATGCTCAATTTGTACGCAGCTTCACCGAGGTCCTTCTTTGAAAAACTCCTTTCAAATACTCCTTTATGCTTTGCAGAATAATTCTACATTATTTCCGATCAACAATATGTCATTCACATATACTTATCGTAAATCTTTGTAGTGCTCCCACTCACTTTCTTGTAAATACAGGCTTCTCCAAAAGTCTCAGATAAAACCATATGCTTTGATCACACTATCAAAGCGCTTATTCCAACTCCGAGATGCTTGCACCAGTCCATAGATGGATCGCTGGAGCTTGCACATTTTGTTAGCTCCTTTAGGATTGACAAAACCTTCTGGTTGCATCATATACAACTCTTCTTTAATAAATCCATTGAAGAAGGTAGTTTTGACATCCATTTGCCAGATTTCATAAAATGTGGCAATTGCTAACATGATTCAGACAGATTTTAAGCATCGCTATAGTTGAGAAAATCTCATTGTAGTCAACACTTTGAATTTGTCGAAAACCTTTTTGCGACAAGTCGAGCTTTGTAGATAGTAACACTACTATCAGCATCTGTCTTCCTCTTGAAGATCCATTTATTTAACTTGACTTGCTGATCGAGCAAGTCAATCAAAGTCCATACTTTGTTCTCATATATGGATCCTATCTCAGATTTTATGGCCTCAAGCCATTTCGCATGAATCTGGGCTCATCATCGCTTCCTCATAGTTCGTAGGTTCATCATGGTCTAGTAACATGACTTCCAGAACACGATTACCGTACCACTCACCGGTGCGGATTTTGCTCTGGAAGACCTACGAGGTTTGGTAGCAACTTGATCTAAAGTTTCATGATCATCATCATTAACTTCCTCACTAATTGGTGTAGGAATCACTGGAACTGATTTCTGTGATGAACTACTTTCCAATAAGGGAGAAGGTACAATTACCTCATCAAGTTCTACTTTCCTCCCATTCACTTCTTTCGAGAGAAACTTCTTCTCTAGAAAGGATCCATCTTAGCAACGAAAAACTTGCCTTCGGATCTGTGATAGAAGGTGTACCCAATAGTTACCTTTGGGTATTCTATGAAGACGCACTTCTCCGATTTGGGTTCGAGCTTATCAGGTGAAAACTTTTTCACATAAGTATCACAACTCCAAACTTTTAAGAAACGACAGCTTAGGTTTACTACTAAACCATAGTTCATACGGTGTCATCTCAACGGATTTAGATGGTGCCCTATTAAACGTGAATGCAGCTGTCTCTAATGCATAACCCCAAAACGATATTGGTAAATCGGTAAGAGACATCATTGATCGCACCATATCAAAATAAAGTACGGTTACGACGTTCGGACACACCATAACGTTGTGGTGTTCCAGGTGGCGTGAGCTGTGAAACTATTCCACTTTGTTTTAATTGAAGACCAAACTCGGAACTCAAATATTTATCTCCACGATCAGATCGCAGAAACTTTATTTTCTTGTTACGATGATTTTCTACTTCACTCTGAAATTCTTTGAACTTTTCAACTATTTCAGACTTATGTTTCATCAAGAAGATATACACATATCTGCTCAAATCATCTGTGAAGATCAGAAAATAATGATACTTGCCACGAGCATCAACACTCATTGAATCGCATACATCGGTATGTATTATTTCCAATCAGTAGCTTGTTCCATTGTTCCGGAAAACGGAGTTTTAGTCATCTTGCCCAAAAGGCACGGTTCGTAAGCATCAAATGATTCATAATCAAGTGATTCCAAAAGTCCATCAGCATGGAGTTTTCTTCATGCGCTTTACACCAATATGACCTAAACGGCAGTGCCACAAATAAGTTGCACTATCATTATTAACTTTGCATCTTTTGGTTTCAATATTATGAATATGTGTATCACTATGATCGAGATCCAATGAACCATTTTCATTGGGTGTGTAACCATATAAGGTTTTATTCATGTAAATGTAACAACAATTTATTCTCTTACTTAAATGAATAATCAGATTGCAATAAACATGATCAAATCATATTTATGCTCAACACCAAATAACACTTATTTAGGTTCCACACTAATCCCGAAAGTATAGGGAGTGTGCGATGATGATCATATCAATCTTGGAACTACTTCCAACACTCATCGTCACTTCCCCTTCAACTAGTTTCTGTTCATTCTGCAACTCCTGCTTTCAAGTTACTACTCTTAGCAACTGAACCAGTATCAAATACCGAGGGGTTGCTACGAACACTAGTAAAATACACATCAATAATCTGTATATCAAATATACCTTTGTTCACTTTGCCATCCTTCTTATCCGCCAAATACTTGGGGTAGTTCCGCTTCTAGTGACCAGTTCCATTGCAGCAAAAGCACTTAGTCTCAGGCTTAGATCCAGACTTGGGCTTCTTCACTCGAGCAGCAACTTGCTTGCCCTTCTTCTTGAAGTTCCCCTTCTTCCCTTTGCCCTTTTCCTTGAGACTAGTGGTCTTGTCAATCATCAACACTTGATGCTCTTTCTTGATTTCTACCTTCACGATTTCAACATCACGAAGAGCTCGGGAATCGTTTTCGTCATCCCTTGCATACTATAGTTCATCACGAAGTTCTAGTAACTTAGTGATGGTGACTAGAGAATTCTGTCAATCACTATCTTATCCGGAAGATTAACTCCCACTTGATTCAAGCGATTGAAGTACCTGCATAATCTGAGAACATGCTCACTAGTTGAGCGATTCTCTTCCATCTTTTAGCTATAGAACTTGTTGGAGACTTCATATCTCTCAACTCGGGTATTTGCTTGAAATATTAACTTCAATTCCTGGAACATCTTATATGGTCCATGACGCTCAAACGCCTTTGAAGTCCCGATTCTAAGCCGTTAAGTATGGTGCACTAAACTATCAAGTAGTCATCATATTGAGCTAGTCAAACGCTCATAACGTCTGCATTTGCTCCTGCAATAGGTCTGTCACCTAGCGGTGCATTAAGAACATAATTCTTCTGTGCAGCAATGAGGATAATCCTCAGATCACGGATCCAATCCGCATCATTGCTACTAACATTTTTCAATACAATTTTCTCTAGGAACACATATAAAAACATAGGGAAGCAAAAACATAGGGAAGCAACAACGTGAGCTATTGATCTACAACATAATTTGCAAAATACTACCAGGACTAAGTTCATGATAAATTTAAGTTCAATTAATCATATTACTTAAGAACTCCCACTTAGATAGACATCCCTCTAATCTTCTAAGTGATTACGTGATCCATATCAACTAAACCATGTCCGATCATCACGTGAGATGGAGTAGTTTCAATGGTGAACATCACTATGTTGATCATATCTACTATATGATTCACGCTCGACCTTTCAGTCTCCGTGTTCCGAGGCCATATCTGTTATATGCTAGGCTCGCCAAGTTTAACCTGAGTATTCTGCGTGTGCAACTGTTTTGCACCCGTTGTATTTGAACGTAGAGCCTATCACACCCGATCATCACGTGGTGTCTCAAAGACGAAGAACTTTCGCAACGGTGCATACTCGGGAGAACACTTCTTGATAATTTTAGTGAGAGATCATCTTATAATGCTACCGTCAATCAAAGCAAGATAAGATGCATAAAGGATAAACATCACATGCAATCAATATAAGTGATATGATATGGTCATCATCATCTTGTGCTTGTGATCTCCATCGCCAAGCACCGCCATGATCACCATCGCCACCGGCGCCGACACCTTGATCTCCATCGTAGCATCGTTGTCGCCTCGCCAACTATTGCTTCTACGACTATCGCCATCGCTTAGTGATAAAGTAAAGCAATTACATGGCGCTTGCATTTCATACAATAAAGCGACAACCATATGGCTCTCGCCAGCTGCCGATAACTCGGTTACAAAACATGATCATCTCATACAATATCATAGAGCTTAACGTCTTGTCCACATCACATCACAACATGCCCTGCAAAAACAAGTTAGACGTCCGCTACTTTGTTGTTGCAAGTTTTACGTGGCTGCTACGGGCTGAGCAAGAACCGTTCTTACCTACGCATCAAAACCACAACGATAGTTTGTCAAGTTGGTGCTGTTTTAACCTTCGCAAGGACCGGGCGTAGCCACACTCGGTTCAACTAAAGTGAGAGAGACAGACACCCGCCGGGCACCTTTAAGCAACGAGTGCTCGGAGCGGTGAAACCAGTCTCGCATAAGCGTACGCGTAATGTCGGTCCGAGCCGCTTCATCTCACAATACCGCTGAACCAAAGTATGACAGGCTGGTAAGCAGTATGACTTATATCGCCCACAACTCACTTGTGTTCTACTCGTGCATATGACATCAACGCATAAAACCAGGCTCGGATGCCACTGTTGGGGAACGTAGTAATTTCAAAAAATTTCCTACGCACACGCAAGATCATGGTGATGGCATAGCAACGAGAGGGAGAGTGTCCGTCCACGCACTCGTGAGACCGTGAAGCGAAAGCGTAAAGACAACGCTGTTGATGTAGTCGTGACGTCTTCACGATCCGACCGATCCAAGTACCGAACGACGGCACCTCCGTGTTCAAAGACACGCTCAGCTCGATGACGATCCCCGGCCCGATCCGGCAAAGCGTCGGGGATGAATTCACAAGACGACGGGCGCAGGACGATGATGATGCTCCACCGACGCAGGGCTTCGCCTAAGCACCGCTGACGATATGACTTCACCGGGCGAGGGGCTTTGCCTAAGCTCCGCGACGATATGACCGAAGTGGAATATGGTGGAGGGGGGCACCGCACACGGCTAAGGAACGATCCGTAGATCAACTTGTGTGTGATGGGGTGCCCCCCTGCCCCCGTATATAAAGGAGCAAGGGAGGAGGGGCCGGCCAAGAGGAGGAGGCGCGCCCAAGGGGGGAGTCCTACTCCCACCGGGAGTAGGACTCCTCCTTTCCTAGTAGGAGTAGGAGAGAAGGAAGGGGAAGGGAGGAAGGGGTGCGGCCCCTCCCCCTAGTCCACCCGGACTAGGCCTTGGGGGCGCGCGGCCTGCCCTAGGCAGCCCTCTCTTTCTGCAGGGCCCAATAAGGCCAAATACTTCTCCCCGGCGAATTCCCGTAACTCTCCGCATTCAAAAATACCGAATCATTCGAACCTTTCCGAACTCCGAATATAGTCGTCCAATATATCGATCTTTACGCCTCGACCATTTCGAGACTCCTCGTCATGTCCCCGATCTTATCCGGGACTCAACTCCTTCGGTACATCAAAACTCATAAACTCATAATATAAGCATCATCGAAACCTTAAGCGTGCGGACCCTACGGGTTCGAGAACTATGTAGACATGACCTAGAACTATTCTCGGTCAATAACCAATAGCGGAACCTGGATGCCCATATTGGCTCCTACATATTCTACTTAAGATCTTTATCGGTCAAACCGCATAACAACATACTTTGTTCCCTTTGTCATCGGTATGTTACTTGCCCGAGATTTGATCGCCGGTATCCAATACCTAGTTCAATCTCGTTATCGGCAAGTCTCTTTACTCGTTACGTAATGCATCATTCCGTAACTAACTCATTAGCTACATTGCTTGCAAGGCTTATAGTGATGTGCATTACCGAGAGGGCCCAGAGATACCTCTCCGACAATCGGAGTGACAAAACCTAATCTCGAAATACGCCAACCCAACATGTACCTTTGGAGACACCTGTAGTACTCCTTTATAATCACCCGGTTACGTTGTGACGTTTGGTAGCACCCAAAGTGTTCCTCCGTAAACGGGAGTTGCATAATCTCATAGTTACAGGAACATGTATAAGTCATGAAGAAAGCAATAGCAACATACTAAACGATCAAGTGCTAGGCTAACGGAATGGGTCATGTCAATCACATCATTCTCCTAATGATGTGATCCCGTTAGTCAAATGACAACTCATGTCTATGGTTAGGAAACATAACCATCTTTGATTAACGAGCTAGTCAAGTAGAGGCATACTAGTGACACTCTGTTTGTCTATGTATTCACACATGTATTATGTTTCCGGTTAATACAATTCTAGCATGAATAATAAACATTTATCATGATATAAGGAAATAAATAATAACTTTATTATTGCCTCTAGGGCATATTTCCTTCAAAGGATGTTTCTCATCAATAGTTTGCAAGTGATACATACGTATTGCTTTGTATCTGTCCTGCCCTTATATGTCTCTAGCCCGCCAAGGCAACCTAACAGTCGGGTCAACAGAAAAGGCAACCACACCCCCTACCACCCTATGGTACATGACCAAAACCGTCAAGACCTCGTACTCAAAATAAAAAGTCAACATGTGAAAGGGTCCGGCAGGCCCTTCTTGTCACATATGTTCATGCACTACTAGTGGCAAAACATGGTTTGTCTAATTAGTGGTCTCAAGGATTGCATAGGGACTCGAGAACCATGTGCCCGGCTGAAAGTGCGTTATATCGACTAGAGGGGGGGGGGTGAATAGGCGATTTTTATGAATTCTTCACTGAGGAATTTGCCAGTGAGGAAATTCCTTAGCGAAGAACTACTTGCAGCGGAATCAGTACTCAGAAGTAAGCATAGCAGAATACACGCATGGTCATCATGATGAAATGAAGACTAGCACAGAGTACAGAAAGCGTAATCACAGGATAACACAAGATGAAGACAAACATACTGAAGAAATTGAACTGAGGAAATTGAGAAAGTCTTGATCAAAGTCTTCAAACACAGATATGAACAAACACTCAACACAAAGAATGAGGAAATGAAAGGGTTGAGGAAATAGAACCAGTTAGGTTGGTGAAGACAATGATTTGGTAGACCAGTTCCAACTGCTGTCTCAGTTGTACGCCTGGTTGGAGCGGCTGAGTATTTAAACCCGAGGACACACAGTCCCGGACACCCAATCGCTGAGCACGCAGCTCAGGACACCAAGTACTCACCGTATTCTCCTTGAACTAAGGTCACACAGACCTCGTCCAATCACTCGTGGTAAGTCTTCAGGCGACTTCCAAACCTTCATAGACTTGGTCACTCGGCGATCCACAATTCCTCTTGGATGCTCTAGACCATGACGCCTAACCGTCTGGAAGAAGCACAGTCTTCAAAGGTAACAAGCGTCGGATCCACGCAGGATCAATATCTTGATGATGCTCAATCACTTTGGGTTTGTAGGGGTTTGGTTTTGGGTTTTCCCTCACTTGATGATTTTCGCTCAAAGTCCTCGGAGGATGGGTTGCTCTCAAATGACAAGTGTCAAGTTCTCTCGAGCAGCCAACCAGCTAGTGGTTGTAGGGGCGGCTATTTATAGCCTAGGGAGCAGCCCGATATGATAAGACATAAATGCCCTTCAATGATATGACCGTTAGGTGGATAAGATATATTGGGACAGAGGCGCAAAGACAAGAACGGTCGGAAATTTGAATCTCAAATTCCTCGGGCTATCATGTTCCTCATCGTAGGCAATCCGCACTGGCGAATTCCTAACTCCTCAGTCAGAACAAATTCCTCAGCGACCAGAAGAACTTCATCTCTGTCACTGAAGAAATTGACTGAACTGTATGAGATTTCCAAAGGCTTCACTCGAAGGGATTGGTAGGTGTAGGATTTTGAGTTGAGCATCACATGGAAATTTTTCCTTAGTATTTCCTCGACCCCCTTTAACAGTACGGTGTTTCCTATGACTCAAGAAAGAAAAAATGAAACTACGAAAACAAAAGTCTTCACGCTTCATGTTCCTCAAATGAATACCAAGTCTTCAAGGTCACACCAATTTCTTCACTTTCAAAGTCTTCGGAATATCAAAGTCTTCAGTCGAAGAACTTCATTTTAGGGGTCGGCTTTCTCTGTAAATATCAAACTCATCATAGACTTATAGACCTGTGTACACTCACAAACGCATTAGTTCCTTAACCTATAAGTCTTCAATACACCAAAATCACTAAGGGCACTAGATGCACTTACAATCTCCCCTTTTGGTGATTGATGACAATATAGGTTAAGTTTTCAACGAGGATAAACATATGAAGTGTAAATACTGATAATGAGGAATTTGATTGCAAGATATAGAAGAACTCCCTAAAAATGTGCATAGTGAGGAATTTGCTTTTGAGGCAATGCACATTTGAAGAGTTGAATCATGGAGATCTCCCCCTATATCTTGTAATTCATACACGCATTTGACATATAATATGAAGAATTTGAAATGCATGATGAAATATGGTGCTTGATGTAATTCAGCATGCGTATGCGATAACATTAATGAGGAACAAGCATGCAAAATAACGCATCAAGAGTATCAGAGCTCAAGAAGCTCAAGAGAATCAGAGCACAGTGCAAGAGCATAGTGCATCAAAAGTATCAAAGCACCATCGGGTTTAAGATTACAACTCGATCCAATAAAAGTTTCAGAAGAACGAGAGTTGTAACTTAACAAAAATAAATTGTTGTATATGGGCAATAAAATAGACCCGCTTGAAGACTAACTCAAATTTCTCCCCTTTGTCATCGAATGACCAAAAGGATCGAACCGAGGACTAACGCCTCTGAAGAATTTCAAGTTGAAGAAGGAGCGCCAGCGTTGTTGGGGTCGGTTTTTGTAGTAGGGCCTGCCGCAGTGTCGTCCAAGTCTTCATTTTCATCAGTGTCGTGCGATGAAGAATAGGAGCTGGCCACCAAGGAAGGAACTTTGACCTTCTTGTATTTCTTCGGAGGAGGTGCAGACCAGTCAAATTCTTCCTTGAGTCCCATTGACGTCAGTTCTTCCGCACTGTAGACATGTGAAAGAACAACCCAGGTGCGTTTGAAGGTTTCATGGAGGTAGTAGTGGTTTTTCTTCACTACATTGTGTGTTGAGGTCATGTTGTGAAGAATTGAACCAAACTGACGCTTGACCCATTTATGATTGCGATCAACCTTCTGATGAAGACTGAGGAGTAACTCACGATCAGTCATCACCCTGGGTGCTGTAGCTTGAGGACTTCGCTTGACTGAGGTATTTGCGGCAGAGTCATGTGTGGCAGAGTCATCATTGGTGGAGTAGGATGCTGCTTTGCGAAACTGTCCATCCAATGGATGAATGCCTTCATCGATCACAGCAGTAGCCTTGCCCTTGTCATCACCGAGGTAAATGTCCGCTTGAGGACTTCAATCGGGGCAAGTAGCTGCAGTGGTTGAGTATCAGCCTTGTAATTGAGTGAAGACCTTGTCCCGATGAATCTCATTATCCAAGGCGCATAAGGCTTCAGCTCAAATGGTGACATAGCAATGTTTGCGAGTCCTCATGAAGAAATCATGGAAGTTGACGGGAACGCCATGGATGATGTTGAAAAGCATATTCTTCATGATGCCAACGACTTCTTCATCATTCGAGTCGTGGCCTTTGATAGGACTCATTGTCTTCGCCAGAATTCAATAGACAGTCCGAGGCACATACAATAATTCCTTGACGAGGAATTTGGTTCTTGGGGCCTGCCTTGGCTTCAAAGGCTTCATCAACACTTGCATATAGTGATTTGAAAGTTCTGGTTCGTTGTAGATACAGCGAGCACCATCAAGTGGAGGACTGAGTGGTAGAGCACGAAGCAATTCAGTTGCTGGTGCCTTGTAGTGAGTATTTTCAGACATCCAGTCTAATACCCATGAGTTTACGTCTTCAGCGTCTCCGGTGATGTGCAGCGTTGCATAGAATTGAAGAATAAGTTCTTCATTCCAGTCACAGATATCAGTGCAGAAATTCAGAAGTCCTGCGTCGTGAAGAACACTGAGGACTGGCTCAAAGCTTGGCAGAGACTCCATGTCCACATGAGGAATATGAGCATGATCGAAGACTTTGTCTTTGTTGAAGAGCACTGAGGAATAGAAATTGGCTTGGCTGGCAGTCCGTAAACGCCTCTTCCTTATGCGAGCGTAATCATATGGATTATAGTTAGTGAAGAATACGTGCTCGGCAAAGAAATCTTCAGCCTTGAACTTTTGTTTGCTTGAGAACCGATTCTTTTGCTTGGGCAGAGGGGTGTCGGTGAGTTGCATCACCACCTCAGGAATCTCGAGCTCAGGTTCTTCAGGCTGAGGAATTTCTTGTTCCTCAACAGGTGCGCTCGAGGATCAAGAAGAAGCAGTTCATCAAAGACTAGTGGCTGGAATTTCCTCATGCATAGAGCAAGTGGGTTGAGTTTCTTCAGAGTCCATTTGAACTGTTGGTGCAGGGGACTGAGGAATCTGTTGGAGCGGGGTGAAGAGAGGAGTATTGGGATGCTGACTTTCCCAAAAGTCATCATTCATCACAGGTGTGGTGCACCCTATATCCACATCTTCATCTTCAATTTCCTCAACACCAGCCTCTTCAGCTGTGAACTGAGGCATAGGTGAGGAAATGACTGGGGTTGAAGGGATTGCGTCCACTTCAATTTCTTCATCAATCTGCTCTGACGAAGCAGCAGAATGATTTTCTTCATCAGATCCGCTTGGGATCACATAATGTTCATTAAAAGGAACAAGGTCCTTTGATGGAATTGAGGAAATTGGAACAACATCAATTGGATTTTCAAAGGAGCTCGTCATTGGCTTCATTTTCTTCGCAACCGAAGAATTTGACGCAGCTGATGCTTTCCATTTCTTCACAGCAGCTCGTTCTGCAGCCTTGGTTTTCTTCACATCAGAGGCAGATGGAAGAATTGGAGTTGGTGTTGGCGCAGGAGGAGCTGAGGAATCTGGTTGAATTTCCTCAGGCGCAACTGATGCAGTTGCCCTGACTTCTTCAGTTTCTTCAGCCGCACCACTAGTGGATGCCCTGGCAATTTCTTCAGTGGCTGGAATGGGATCATCAGCCCTAGAACTGGCATTTTCTTCAGCAGCCTGAACTTCATCAGCGGTGCTGGCATGTTCTTCAGTTGGCTGAGCTGAGGCTCCAGCCTGAGGAATTTCATGTTGCGTTGGGGCAGCAACATTTGTGAATTTCTTCGTCGATTGATTTAATCTGACTTTGGCTCCTTGCCAATCGGCATAATAAGAATCGAAGTTTTGCCGAGGTCTTGAATTTCAGTCTGGACCTTGAGAAGTTCCTCAGGTGTCATTTTGACAATGTTTTCTTCAGGAACTTCTCCTTTCTGTATTGAGCCTTCTTGATCTCTCTTGCCTTTTCAAACTTCCATTTCTCTTCAGCGATGAAATGGGTCAACATATGACTTTGTCCAGGGGTCAGATGAAAATCAGGCATAGGGGTGTTTGGATCCTTGTGCCAGAGATCAATATAATCGAGGATTTTCCTCGGATCCAACAGCAGTGGCACAAATGTGCCTTTGGCTCTAGCGGCCCTTTCTTGGCGATCTCTGATGATTTCCGCAAGTTCATCATCAGAAGCTTCATCATCAGAAGGCACATGGAATGCAACCAGTTTCTTCTTTGGACTTGGCCGAGGACCTCGTCCAGCTGTTGCTTTGGTCTTCAGCAGAGTCTGGCCAGAGGACTTTGGTGGAGCTGTAGCAGTGTGAGGAATTTGCCTTGAGGGCGCTGCTGAGGAACTTGGCCGTGAGGACGCTGATGGTGAAGCACTTGGCTTATGAGCAGGCTTCTTTGGCATGGATTTCCTCGGTTTGACCGAGGCCTCGAGAGTGATAGCGATGGCAGAATCCTCATTGAATTTCTTCACTGCCTCCTTGGCTTGTCTTGCCAATTTAGCTTGGCGCTTAGCCCATTCTTCAGGAAAGTCCTCACCACGTTTGATGCTTGTGGGATCAGCTACTTGGCCAGGTGCCAATGGAGCTCTTGGGCATGGAGGATTGAGAGCGAATTTCTTCATGTACTTTGGAGTCACATATCTGTAGTCCCTCCATTCCCTTGCCCATCTCCGTTCAATCTTACGAATGCGCACCTTGCGCTGATTTTTGTTTTCTTTGCCAAATTTTGCTTCATCGGTGTGCAATAGTCAGCATAAATTTCCTCGTGGATCTCAAAAGCAGTCATAACCTCAGGTTTCTTTCCTCCTTTACGTGGCTTCTTACCGTGCGCCATATTCTTGATTGAGGGAATTGAACAATTGAGTTCTCTCAAGAAGTATGCAGTTTTTCTTCGAGGAACGCTGCAAATGAGTTAAGTTGATGAGAACCTAGTGATTCAGCAAGAGACATGAGTACCTGTGAACAGAGTACAAAAGTAGGAATTTGGAGAGGTCATATGCGTTCTCGAAGGTTTTTCAAAAGAACAAGTTTTGAGGATTTTGACCAGATGAGCCTTGAAGAATTTCACTAAGCGTTCTTTGTCTTAGGTTCGAGTTGTACAGATCGAGGATCCACACAATTGAGGAATCTTGAAGAAAATGATTGCTTAGAGAAATGAATCAAGAGCATATAACTTGTGAGGTGTTTGTGTGTGAGGATTTGAAGAATAAAACACCTTTGAAGATTTTGTAGTGTAAGATTTGGATCAACGAGGGTAGTAAAAGTAACTTTTAATTACCCTAAATGTAGATGTGAAGCTTGTCTGTTCAGATCTTCCACGCCCTAACTTGGCAGAGGAAGACAGCTACGGCGGCGGCGGAGTGAGGATTTCCGCAGTCGGCGCGAGTACGTCGGCGACGAGGTCAAGGCAGTTAAGCTCTTCCTCATCGGCGATTTATGGAGTAGCGGCGGCGCTTAGGGTTTGAGGAGCTCGGCGGGAGAGAGAGGTCGAAAGGGGTAAAAGAAGTGAGGATGGAGAGAGGGTATTTATAGAGGCAGTGAAAAACTGTTCGCTCGAAGATTTAGGACGAACGTGCCCCTGACCATTCTCCTTCTCACGACATGTGTCACCCACGTACTGTGTAGTGGAGATCGAGTACGATCGTGGGTGAGTAAAATAATGCATCATGGGATGCGGAACGGTTTGAGCGGCAAAACCGAAAATTTGGATAAGATCAGTTTTAAAGTTCCGTTCGCAATTTCTTCAGCTGACCAGGACACAGTGAAGATTTTGAACGAGTTTCAAATAGAACGCACATGAAGAATTTGTGAATAGATTGGGTTGAGTATAGCATAGAGGGGGAAGGGTCCGATCACATTCACTTAGCAGAAAAAGCGACTTGAAGAAATAGCCATAAGTGAATGCTGTGGAGGATATAAACTCATATATATATATATATATATATATATATATATATATATATATATATATATATACGGAAACAGTGAAGATTTTGCAAAGTTGAAGAATGTGAAAAACTGAAGAATTTCAAAACTGAGGAAAAATTCAAGTTGAAGATTTTCAACTTTGGTGGTGGCGTGACCCACCGTATAAGAATGATGATTTCAGACACCGCGTACAATTGTCGTAGGGTTCTGAGAATCAAATTCTTCATTAATTTCTTCACACTTAGAGTGTTATTCTTCATTGATTGAAGAAATTTTTTTCTTCATGTGTTGCACATCTAAGTCAACAATTTTGCATAAGTGTCAGGATGTGTGTCCTTTTCAAAGAACGTTTGAAGATTCTAAGATATTTAGCTCACACCGCAACTTGCTAAATCTCTTCTCATCCAAGGGCTTAGTGAAGATATCAGCTAGCTGTTCTTGGTCTTCACGTGCTCGATGGAGATGTCGCCCTTCAACACATGATCACGAAGAAAATGATGACGAATCTGAATGTGCTTTGTCTTCGAGTGCTGAACTGGGTTGTGAGCAATCTTGATGGCACTCTCATTGTCACAGTAGAGAGGCACATTCTTCACGTTGATGCCGTAGTCCTTGAGAGTCTGCTTCATCCACAGCAATTGAGCACAACACGAGCCAGCAGCAATGTATTCAGCTTCCGCAGTAGACAGTGATACACAGTTCTGTTTCTTTGAGGACCAACCGGCCAAAGATCGTCCAAGGAAATGACAAGTACCAGATGTTGACTTGCGGTCCACGCGATCACCAGCATAGTCAGAGTCAGAATATCCAATGAGATCAAAAGTAGAGCCCTTGGGGTACCATAATCCTAGTGTTGGTGTGTGAGCCAGATATCGAAGAATATGCTTCACAGCCTTATGATGTGATTCCTTCGGTGTAGCTTGAAATCGGGCACACATGCAAACACTAAGCATTATATCTGGCATAGATGCACATAAGTACAATAAAGAACCAATCATGGAGCGGTATACCTTGTGATCGAAGTCAATACCATTTTCATCAGTGCATAGATGGCCATTTGTGGGCATAGGAATTTTGACACCTTTGCAATCTTGCATGCCGAATATGCCATTGTGTTGTTGACGAATTTGAAGACCTAAGAAGAATTTCAACTCTCCCATCATAGACATTTGATATTCTTCACTCATCATATAGGCAAATTCATCACTATAACGTTGGTCAGTACAACCAAAGATAATATCATCAACATAGATTTGGCACACAAACAGTTCACCATCATATGATTTAGTAAAGAGAGTAGGGTCGAGTGAACGGGTGTGAAGCCATTCTTCAAGAAGTATTCCTTCTCTGTATCATACCTCGCCCCTGGGGCTTGTTTGAGACCATAGAGGGCCTTATTACTTCTGACGACTTTGTCAGGATACTTTGGATCTTCAAAACACAGGGGTTGAGCAACATATACTTCTCCCTCAAGCTTACCATTGAGGAATGCACTTTTCACATCCATTTGATATAAAGTGATATTGTGATGGTTAGCATAGGCGAGTAATATGCTGAATAGACTCAAGTCTAGCAACAGTGCAAAAGTTTCATCGAAATCAATTCCTTCAACCTGGGTGTAGCCTTGAGCTACTAGTCGTGCATTATTCCTCACCACAAGGCCATTTTCATCTTGCTTGTTGCGGTAGATCCACTTTGTGCCAATGATATTATGCTTGCGAGGATCTGGACGTTTGACCAGTTCGAGACATTGTTGAGCTTGAACTGATGTAATTCTTC
The DNA here is from genome assembly GCA_021605145.1 of Aegilops bicornis. Lineage (NCBI taxonomy): Eukaryota > Viridiplantae > Streptophyta > Magnoliopsida > Poales > Poaceae > Aegilops > Aegilops bicornis. The sequence goes on from CM038674.1 coordinate 655,358,676, forward strand.
TTGCATAGCCTGAATCCACTGCAGCTCTGAAATGCTTCATCTACCTTAGTGGGCTGTATGATAGAGACAAAAGCATAGTGCCCACAAAAGTTAGATAAATGTGAAGCTTTTGAGCGTGTGAGAGGACCTGGCGCTTCAATGTCATCGATGATCTTCTCCACTTGCACTTCTTTTGCAACGCGAGGATGAGCTGGTTGTCGTCGAGGAATTTGATCATTTTCCTCAGCACCATTGTCTTCAGCATTATCTTCAGGTGCATCAGCTCGACGTTCTTCGCATACAGGAATGAATTCTTCAGCAGATTCTTCAGTAGGAATGACATCCTCAGTTGCCTTGAACTTGATAGAATCCTCAAGTGCTGGTTCATCTAACACAGAAGGTAGGTGCTCTCTTTGCGAGCCATTAGACATCTACAGTGTCAACAATCTTGTGAAGAGCGATGTTGAAGACTCTGTAGGTGTGCGAGTCCTTTCCGTAACCAAGCATAAAACATTCATGTGCTTTCGGTGCAAATTTAGAATTGTGATGAGGATCTCTAATCCAGCATTTAGCATCGAAGACTTTGAAATAACTTACATTGGGTTTCTTGTCAGTGAGGAGTTCATAGGCAGTCTTCTTGAAGAATTTGTGAAGATATACTCTGTTGATGATGTGGCACGCAGTATCAATTGCATCAATCCAAAAACGACTAGGCGCTTTTGTATTTATCAAGCATAGTGCGAGCCATCTCAACAAGAGTTCTGTTCTTGCGCCCACGACGCCATTTCTTTGAGGAGTATAAGGAGCAGATAACTCATGAGTAATACCAAGTTCATCAAGATAGGCATCAAGACCGGAATTCTTGAACTCAGTTCCATTGTCACTCCGGATGTGTTTGATCTTCACACCAAAGTTAGTTGAAGCCCTCGAGGAAAATCGTTTGAAGACTTCCTGCACTTGATTTTTGTAAGTAACAATGTGTACCCATGTGTAACGAGAGTAATCATCAACAATAACAAAGCCATATAGAGATGCATCATTAACGACAGCTAAGTAATGATTGGGACCAAAGAGGTCCATGTGAAGCAATTCGAAGGGACGAGTAGTGGTCATGATAGTCTTTGCTGGATGCTTGGCCTTGGTCATTTTTCTAGCTTCACAGGCTCCGCACAAGTGATCCTTGAGGAATTTGACATTTTCAATGCCAATGACATGTTTCTTCTTTACAAGCGTGTGAATTCCTCATGCCTGCGTGACCAAGTCGCCGATGCCATAGCCAGCCTTCTGAGGCTTTTGCAAGTAGACACACGGCTGGTTGTGGTCCTGTAGAGAAATCAACAATATACAAGTCTCCTCTCCTAAAGCCTTCGAAGACTTTGGAATTGTCTGCTTCCATAATCACAACACAACGATACTTGCCAAAGATAACAACCATATCAAGATCACAAAGCATTGAGACTGACATGAGGTTGTATCCTAAGGACTCAACAAGCATGATTTTGTCCATGTGTATGTCCTTAGAGATCGCAACCTTACCAAGACCCAATACCTGACTTTTGCCTTTGTCAGCAAAGATGATATGCTTCAGATGCGACGGTGATAAGGGAGCATCCATCAATAGATTCTTGTCACCAGTCATGTGATTTGTACATCCACTATCGAGGACCCACTCGGTGGCTTTGGGTTGATCATCCTGCAGATGAATTAGTGCAACTTACGATCTCATATACTTCATCGGTGAAGATTATGATATCAAGTTCATCGGATGAATTTCATCGGTCCAAGATAATGAGATAAGCAAGTATGAGGACGTGTGGAATGAAAGTTCATTTCATCATGATTAGCCTGCGTCCTTTCAGGCTTTTTTGTCAGGCCCCCAGCAAATTCTTCAGACGTTAAAGCACGTCTGGAGACCTGACCCTGCAAAAGAGATTAGTTCTTTTTCTTCACCACCCACATCTGAAGGGGTGGCAAAGAGTTCATCACTCTGCGAGCACCATACGAGAATGGTGGCACAGAAGCCAAACCATTTCGTTTCACATAAGAGGGGTTAGGGTAAGCATATGAATAAGCAGAGAAATTTTTAGAGGACTTATGAACATATTGGTTTGAAGAATAATGCACATATTCATAGCCCTTAGCTCTACCCTGCGAAACAGAGTTGTTAGCACGATGATAATCATATGAGGACTTTGATCCTTTTGAGGAATTTGATCCACGTGAGGAATTTGGTCCGTATGAGGACTTGGATCCATATGAAGAATTTGGTCCATATGAAGAATTTGATCTGGGGTTCCTATTGTTCACAGGTGGTGTCATGAGGACATTCACACAAGACTTTCAAGGCACTTCTTGGGAACCCAGATTTTCTTCATAGGGGAACCGTTCCTCGTAGTTAGTGCCAACATATCTAGCAAATACTTCACCATTCTGATTTTTGAACAGTTTATAGTTGAGTCAAATGACTCATCGGAAGAATGAGGAGATTCGCATGTAAAGTCAGATAAGTTAGATGGATCAGCTGGAGGTCCCTTTGCAGCAACCCATGAGGTTTTGGGATACCGCTTTCGGGCTTCCAATATGTTCCATCAAGATTGAGTTTCCTCTCAAAGGCAATACCCTCTTTCCTAGGGTTCTGTTGAGGATCTGCTTTTAAGCACGTCACAAAGAGTCGATGCCCTTTGAGGCTTTTGTACATGCTGTCATGTACAATTCCTTCAGCCTGCATCGTCAAGTGATACTAGCAATGTCCTCGAGATGAGGAATTAGTGATAGCAGAGGCAGGTGAAGAATTAGTAACAGTTGAAGCATTTGAACATTCAGGTGAAGAATTAGCAGATTCATGTTCAATGCACTTTAAGCATGGAGGAACAAATTCTTCCTGAGAAGCGCTGATTTGTCGAGCAAGTAATGAATCGCGCTCCTTCTGAAGATCTTCATAACTCACTCTTAGCTTCTCAAGGTCTTGCTTTCTTTGAAGAAATTCATAAGAAAGTTTCTCATGATCAGATAAGAGAGTGTTATGATGACTTTGAAGGTTGTCAAACCTAGATGAAGTCTCTGAAGATTTTCAAGGGGCTTTAGTGCGATCCATTTCTTCACCCAACATATCATCACTTTTGTCTAGCATGTTTTGAACCTTTTCTAAAGCCCTTTGTTGTTTTACAGCAATCTTAGCAAGTTTTGAGTAATCGGGCTTTAGATCTTCATCGATTCATTTTCACTAGATTCGGAGGAGGTATATTTGAGTACCTTGGCACCCTTTGCCATGAAGCAATAGGTGGGAGCGTAGTCATCACTATCTTCATCAGCTTTGTTTGTGAGGTCATTTTCTTGAGTTGAAGATGGACTTGTCGACGAAAAAGCGATGTAGAGCTAGACTCGCCACACCAGACTCAGATTCTTCTGATGCCTCCTCTTCCTCATATTCTCAGATTCAGCTTCAGAGTCCATTTCCTTGCCAATGAATGCCCGAGCCTTTTTGGAGCTGCTCTTCTTGTGAGAAGAAGGCTTTGAGGATTTTGATGATGAAGATTTCGATGATTTCTTCTTCTTCTTCGCGTCATCGTAACTGTAATCCTTGTGTTTTTTCTTCTTTAATTCCTTTTCCCACTGAGGACAATCTTGGATGTAGTGACCAGGTTTCTTGCATTTGTGACAAAGTCTTCTCTTATAGTCACTGGATGAGGAATCACTGTTTCTTGAGGATTTTCCAAAGCGACCACGTCTTGAGAACTTCTGAAATTTCTTCACGAGCAGTGCTAGCTCCTGGCCTAATTCTTCAGGATCTCCGAGGCTACTACCAGAGTCTTCACACTCAGATTCAGACACAACCTTGGCCTTCAGGGCACGTGTTTTTCCATAGCTAGAACCATAGAGATCTCTCTTTTCAGCAAGCTGGAACTCGTGAGTATTTAGCCTTTCGAGGATATCGGCAGGATCAAGAGACTTGTAGTCAGCCCGTTCTTGTATCATCAGACCCAGAGTATCAAATGAGGAATCAAGCGATCTCAACAGTTTCTTCACCACCTCATGGTCAGTGATGTCAGTGGCACCGAGGGCTTGAAGCTCATTTGAGATGTCAGTGAGGCGATCAAAGGTTTGTTGGACATTTTCTGAAGTTGTTTATGAGTGGAATAATTAGTTGTTTATGAGTGGAATAATTAGTTGTTTATGAGTTGTGTTCAGTAGCAAGGGTTTTTGCACATTTACACCGTGCTTCTGTTGAATTTTCATTATTTGTAGCACCAATACCTTATCTGAAGCTAAAGACCCTTTTTATTTATGTTGTGGTACCTATATATTTTTCTAATATAAATGTATAGTAGATTAATGTAGCCTTTTTGGTTATGTTGTGGTACCTGTACATCCTAATTGTGGTTAAGGTATTAACCTGCTGATCTTTGCAGAACTGTGGCTTGCAGACCAGCAGGTGTTTCTTCTTTTGCCTAGAAATGCATAATTGTTTTCCCTGTCCTGTGTGTGTCAAATGTTCCTGTCAGTGTTCGAATATTTTGCTAGGCAAATTTTAGTTTCATTTTGGGATAATGCTAGGCAATTTTTAGTGGCGTGTTTCCTCCCTGTCCCTGTAGTTATGCTTGATTGGGGCCAAATTGGTTTGAAACTTGGTAGGTTCCTGTTGAAGAATCAGAATACATTTGTGCTTTGAACAGTATCTGACTGTAGTTGTAGTCTTGCTCCACTACTGGGGTTAATTTGCACCTTGTCGTGGGCTTGACTGATCCTCAGTTTGTTATACTACTAATCTTTTCCAGTTGGATAGTGACTATTTACTAGTTCTAAGTTACTGAGAAGCAATTATTTTATATGAAGAATTAGTTTTGCAAATTACTTGTCTAAAACAACAATTGAATGAGAGACTCCAAGTAATTCTCTTTTATGATCAAGTAGTGAAACAGAAGGAGTGTTGATATTTTGTTAACATGCATGCTGTTTGGGCAGTAAAACTGATGTGTTTATGCTTTCGTGTTTGGTAATGCATGGAATACATGCTTAAACGAACTAATTTGTTAGCATGCAGGCTATAAAACTGATGTGCTTATGCTTTTGTGTTTGGTAATGCAATGAGTTTATGCTTTAACGAACTAATTTGTTAACATGCATGCCTAGCAAAAGTTGCTAGCTAATGAATTGACTTTTTCTTAGTCCATTTATTATGTTCATGTTTAAGTTTAGATCTAGTTGTAGTTTGATTTTTGTATTAAGGCAATAAAGTTTCACAGGTACCTTATGAAGAAGCTTGATGGGTGTTGGTCTAAGGAGATGGACCAGATGCTCAAGACGCATGACAAGTATTTGGAAAGAGTCAATGAGAAGCTAGACGCCATTGCAGATGCAAGAGGCGATTGCCCACCCCGGCCTAAGGTCTTCGATGCCCTCCCCAAACTCTGCAAGTGATACACTCATACACGGTAAGGTTCTGGACTATTCCCTCATGGACATTGTAAACTCCTAATCATGGACATTGTAAACTCCTAAACTGTGGGTTGCTAATATGTTGTATCCCTTTTTCTTTGAAGCTTTCTCTGCATAAGAATGACGCTGCTCTTGTGGAGTCTTGTCCCGGAAGAGGACCCTGCCCGTCTGCGAATGAAGTCGCTGTTCCATACTCCAGTTGCACAGTTAGAAACTCCAGATGCACAGTTTCCTCTCTGCAAAACACTGAAGTCTCGCCTGTTCTCTTGTTTCTGTACACATTGTGTTGAGAGAACCCTGTTGAGCTTCTGAAATGTTATAACTGCAGTCTTACTCGAAACTATACGTTATACATAGTTGAATCTGCTCCAGAATTCTTGTGGATCTCTCTTGCATGAAGTCATTATACAAGATATGATTTTTTGTTGGTTCTTTCAATTGTGAGTTTTTACTCTTCATTTTGTCCCTGTAAACTGTAGTTCCATGCTGCTTGCAAGCATAATTTATTTTGCTGGTGCTGGTGACAGGGTCACTTGGTAAGGCTGATGCTTGGTTTATGCCATATCTGTGTCCCACCTGCTTGATAATGCAAATTACGTGCTATAGGTTGACTGGTTAATATGTATCACCAGAGCAGTTTTTTCTACTCTGAGCAGTTTCAATTAGTTCACTCTTCATTCCATCCTAACCAATCTTGATTCCCTGTTCTCTGCTGTCCCCTCTTAATTTATGTTGTCCTAACTTCAAAATTTCAAAATCTGGCAATGGCTCTGCAAATGTTGCACTTGCACCTGTGCAATGTTGCCTGCTTGCTTGAGTTTCTCTTCGCATTGTTGCAATGTTTTGGAGGTTGATGGCCTTGTACGCTAGTCATTTGAGGCCTTAGGACTACCATAAGGTTTATTCGGCTCCGCTTCAGTGCTTGTACTTGATGCTAGCTGGTTTACTGATATGGATATAATCTTGTTAATTCTTGAGTTCTTTGTGCTGTCATGGTGTTGCGAAGGGTCGAACTGATGCTTATTTGGTACTACTTCCGTCTTATGATGATGATGTTTTTTCTTTTTCTGTATTATGTGATGAGAAGAGTGGATGCTCCTGTAGATTTGCTGATAAATTGGATTTAGTGCCAAGGTGAATGCGAGATAAAAAAAATACTCTGAGTAAATAGCATAAAATTATATCGATTGGGTTTAGGCACAAAAAACATCACTTTTCTTTTCTTCATTATTAATACATACCGCTTTTTTGTAATTTTGGTCGCAAAAAAAAACCCTGATGATCGGTTGGGTTAAAATTGACCATGTTTATGACATGTGTGGCTCGCATGTACTCCCTCCGTTTCAAAATAGATCACCCAATTTTATACTAACTTTATTATATAAATTATTTAGTTAAATTGGACATTTAAAATGTATATATTAGATATAATTTTTAATGAATACAAAAAAGTATACACCCATGGCTTATGTTTAAATTTTAAAATGATGAATACAAATGTTTACTTAGTATCTATAAGTATTCACATGTGTATATTTTTAACTCATGACTTATATTCAAAAACAGTATATATTTTGAATATTTTACACGATTGAATATCCATATTAACAGTTTAAAATTAAAATTATAAATATTTTTAGTTATATAAATTGAACTATAAAAAGTGATTATAATTATTGAATTTTTGTATAATTAAAATAATATTTTTAAATATAATTCTAGAAGAAATTTTATAATTTTAATTTTTTTGTAATTCATAAATGTTAAGTTAAATATAAGAAAGTGTTTTAAATAATACACGAACAAGTTTTAAAAATAAGTTATTTCGTTTATATGCATAGTATTTTTAAAATAAATATACCCATGTTTTGAAAATAAAAACATGAACATTTTTATTTAATATTAATTTTAAATTTTCGTATTAAGTAAATATTTACATAGTACATGTGTGTATATTTAAATGCGTTTTTTTTACTAATCATGGTTTGTTTGTATAAAATTTATAGCACACAAACATTTAAACACAAATTTTATCACTTACGTTTTATAAATATATCTATAAAAAAATAGCTCGTGCAAAATGGGCTGCAATAACTGGAGGCCATTTAAACTTCAGATGCGTACTTGTTCAATACATGTTGCTAGAAAAAAACTTGTAAAATATATATAATGTAGTTATCCTTAAAATACATTTTAAGAGCAACAGCGTACTGGTTGGATAGGTTTGCTTTCTTTCCATGGTTGCGTGTTCGAGTCCAGGCATTCCCTTTTTTGTGTTAATTTTTATCAGCGGGACCCGCTAGTTAGAGGTGAAACGTCGATATGGACGTTTTCATAAAAAGATATATTCAGAGGGGGCTTTCAAAAAAAATCAGGCACACGCTCCCTCTCCCAGGTCAAGTGGTTGACGTCGGGACCCACGCGCCTAGCGCAGATTCTGTATACCAACGCGATTAGCACTGTATTTACACACTTGAGCTAAGTTTTTGCACCACTTCGATGTACACTACAACTTTCAGCACCAAAGTGACCGTTTACGGTAAGTTCTAGCACCGACAGTGTAATTGACTCTAAAATTAGTATAAAGTTGGATCATCTATTTTGAAACGGCAGGAGTACTCCTATGTTGGACCGTTTAGTTTGACCAAGACCCCACCTATCAGCTTAAGCACTTGTCTCGCTCCAACACATTTCTGTTTTGGGCATTCCATCAAACAAGTGGCGTGCAGGTGCAGCACACTGGTTCCTGCCGAGCTCCAGGTCCCGCGCTGACATGCATGCCAGGCTGCCGAAGGTCACTTACAGCACCGACGCCGACATGGGAACAGTAGCACCATGGGGAGGCCTCGGCCGGCGTCGTATGCTCGCGGCGACACGGCCAGAGGAGGCGCACGCGTGGGGACGGCCAGCGGGCTCGCGGTGACACAGCTAGGGGAAGCGCAGAAGAGAACCACAAAACATTTGTGTCACAACTAGCGGAAAACCATCACTTTATAATTCACGACATTCAGTACCGAACTGAAATTCTAACAGTGCCAAAAAAACACTAAATAGAAAATGATCTCGTTTTGATGTGGCCGAGCCAGCGGCAGCAGTGACTGCGTGGCATTAACGGCCATTATTTTTTCCCACCGTGCAGGACGAAGCTGTTAGGTCAGGCCGGCACGTTTCGTCTGCTCAATTCAAAACCCAACCAAGCGGTCGCCCAAAAGAAGAAAACCAAGCGGTCGTTTGAGAGATTAAATGCGGTCCGTTCAATTTCATCTTTCAAAAAACCCCAGTTTCCACACTTCATGCATTTACTCTCCCCTTGCACTGAAAACCACCAGCCTCTCCATCTAACTTCCCTCTTTCACAGAACCACAACCACTGCAATAAAACCACCAACCTCTCCATCCAACTTCCCTCTTTTACAGAGCCACAACCACTGCAAGAAAACCACCAGCCTCTGCATCCAACTTTTCTCTTCCACAGAGCCACAACCACTGCAAGAAAACCACCAGCCTATCCATCCAACTTCCCTCTTTCATAGAGCCACAACCACTGCAAGAAAACCACTAGCCTCTGCATCTAACTTCCCTCTTTCACAGAGCCACAACCACTGCAAGAACCACTAGCCTCTGCGTCCAACTTTTCTCTTTCACAGAACCACAACCACTGCAAGAAAACCACCAGCCTCTACATCCAACTTCCTTCTTCCACATAACCACAAGCATAACAAAAAATCACTAGTCTCTTCATCTAACTTTGCTCTTCTACAGAAACACTACCACAACAAGAAATCACCAGCCTCTCCATCTAACTTCCCTCTTCCACAGAACCACAACCACAACAAAGAAAACCACTAGCCTCTCCATCCAACTTCCCTCTTTCACAGAACCACAACCACTACAAGAAAACCACCAGCCTCTCCATCCAACTTTCCTCTTCCACAGAACCACAACCACTTCAAGAAAACCACCAGCCTCTCTATCCAACTTCCCTCTTCCACAGAACCACAACCACTGCAAGAAAACCACTAGCCTCTGCATCCAACTTCCCTCTTTCACAGAGCCACAACCACTGCAAGAAAACCACTAGCCTCCGCGTCCAACTTTCCTCTTCCACAGAACCACAACCACTGCAAGAAAACCATCAGCCTCTACATCCAACTTCCTTCTTCCACATAACCACAAGCATAACAAGAAATCACCAGTCTCTCCATCTAACTTTGCTCTTCTACAGAAACACTACCACAACAAGAAATCACCAGCCTCTCCATCTAACTTCCCTCTTCCACAGAACCACAACCACAACAAAGAAAACCACTAGCCTCTCCATCCAACTTCCCTCTTTCACAGAACCACAACCACTACAAGAAAACCACCAGCCTCTCCATCCAACTTTCCTCTTCCACAGAACCACAACCACTTCAAGAAAACCACCAGCCTCTCTATCCAACTTCCCTCTTCCACAGAACCACAACTACTGCAAGAAAACCACCAGCTTCTCCATCCAACTTCCCTCTTTCACAGAGCCACAACCACTGCAAGAAAACCACCAGCCTCTGCATCCAACTTTCCTCTTCCACAGAACCACAACCACTGCAAGAAAACCATCAGCCTCTACATCCAACTACCCTCTTCCACATAACCACAACCACTGCAAGTAATCACCAGCCTTTCCATCTAACTTCGCTCTTCCACAGAAACACAACCACAACAAGAAATCACCAGCCTCTCCATCTAACTTCCCTCTTCCACAGAACCACAACCACAACAAAGAAAACCACCGGCCTCTCCATCCAACTTCCCTCTTTCACAGAACCACAACCACTGCAAGAAAACCACCAACCTCTCCATCCAACTTTCCTCTTCCACAGAACCACAACCACTGCAAGAAAACCACCAACCTCTCCATCCAACTTCCCTCTTCCATAGAACCACAACATTGCAAGAAAACCACTAGCCTCTCCATCCAACTTCCCTCTTTTACAGGGCCACAACCATTGCAAGAAAACCACCAGCCTCTGCATCCAACGTTCCTCTTCCACAAAACCACAACCACTGCAAGAAAACCACCAGCCTCTACAGCCAACTTCCCTCTTCCACAGAACCACAACCACTGCAAGAAATCACCAGACTCTCCATCTAACTTCGCTCTTCCACATAAACACAACCACAACAAGAAATCACCAGCCTCTCCATCTAACTTCCCTCTTCCACAGAATCACAACCACAACAAAGAAAACCACCAGCCTCTCCATCCAACTTCCCTCTTCCACAAAACCACAACCACTGCAAGAAAACCACCAGCCTCTCCATCCAACTTCACTCTTCCACAGAACCACAACCATTGCAAGAAAACCACCAGCCTCTCCATCCAACTCCCCTCTTCCATATAACCACAACCACTGCAAGAAAACCACCAGCCTCTCCATCCAATTTCCCTCTTTCACAGAGCCACAACCACTGCAAGAAAACCATCAGCCTCTGCGTCCAACTTTCCTCTTCCACATAACCACAACCACTGCAAGAAAACCACCAGCATCTACATCCAACTTCCCTCTTCCACAGAACCACAAGCACATCAAGAAATCACCAGCCTCTCCATCTAACTTCCCTCTTCCACAGAACCACAACCACAACAAGAAATCACCAGCCTCTCCATCTAACTTCCCTCTTCCACAGAACCACAACCACAAAAAAAATCACCAGCCTCTCCATCCAACTTCCCTCTTTCACAGAACCACAACCACAACAAGAAAACCACCAGCCTCTCCATCCAACTTCCCTCTTCCACAGAACCACAACCACTGCAAGAAAACCACCAGCCTCTCCATCCAACTTCCCTCTTCCACAGAACCAGAACCACTTCAAGAAAACCACCAACCTCTCCATCCAACTTCCCTCTTCCACAGAACCACAACCACTGCAAGAAAACCACCAGCCTCTCCATCCAACTTCCCTCTTCCACAGAACCACAACCACTACAAGAAAACCACCAACCTCTCCATCCAACTTCCCTCTTCTATAGAACCACAACCACTACAAGAAAACCACCAGCCTCTCCATCCAACTTCCCTCTTCCACAAAGCCACAACCACTGCAAGAAAATCACCAGCCTCTACATCCAACTTTCCTCTTCCAAAGAACCACAACCACTGCAAGAAAACCACCAGCCTCTGCATCCAACTTTCCTCTTCCACAGAACCACAGTCACTGCAAGAAAACCACCAGCCTCTGCATCCAACTTCCCTCTTCCACAGAACCACAAGCACAACAAGAAATCAGCAACCTCTCCATCTAATTTCTCTTTTCCACAGAACCACAACCACAACCACAACAAGAAATCACCAGCCTCTCCATCTAACTCTCCCCTCTTCCACATAACCACAACCACAACAACAGTAATGCCTCCCTTCTTAGGGCCACAATGAACGGGACTTACCCACTGACTATCAACAATAGGATAAATTATACCTGCCTCCAGGAGCTTTAATATTTCATTTCTTACCACTTCTTTCATCTTAGGATTTAACCGTCGTTGATGATCAACAACCGGTTTAGCATCTTTCTCCAATTTTATTTTGTGCTGGCATAGAGGGGGACTAATGCCCTAAAGATCGTCAAGATTATATCCAATGGCAGCGATGCTTCTTCAGAGTTTTCAATAATTTTTCTTCTTCATGCTCTGAAAGGTTAGCACTAAAAATAACATGATATATCTTCTTTTCATCAAGATAAGCATATTTAAGAGTATCAGGTAATTGTTTAAGCTCAAACACGGGATCACCCTTGGGTGGAGGCGGATCTCTGAGAATTTCAATAGGCAAATTGTGTTTTAAAATAGGTCCTTGCTTAAAGAATACTTCTTCTATTTCTCTTCTTTCATTCATAAAGATATCCTTTTCATGGTCTAGCAAATATTGTTCTAAAGGATCATTAGGAGGCACGAAAATAGAAGCAAGACCAATGATTTCATCCTTACTAGGCAATTCTTTATCATGGGGTTGTCTATAGAATTTGGAAAAATTAAAGTCGTGAGACATATCCCCTAAGCCAACAGTAACAATATCCTTTTCGCAGTCTATCTTAGCATTAACAATATTCAAGAAAGGTCTACCAAATATAATGGGACAAAAAATCATCTTGTGGGGAACCAAGAACAAGAAAATCAGTAGGGTATTTAATTTTTCCACACAAGACTTCAACATCTCTAACAATCTCAATTGGTGAAATAGTATCTCTATTGGCAAGCTTAATAGTAACATCAATATCTTCTATCTCAATAGGTGCAGTATCATGCATAATTTCTTTATATAAGGAATGAGAAATTGCACTCACACTAGCACCCATATCACATAAGCCATGATAACAATGATCTCCTATTTATTACTTCCCAATGCCTTCCCCTAGGCCCAAACAATGGTGAAGTGTCATGTAGTCGACGTTCACATAGCACCACTAGAGGTGAGACAACATACATCTCATCAAAATATCGAACGAATACCAAATTCACATGATTACTTATAACAAGACTTCTCCCATGTCCTCAGGAACAAACGTAACTAATCACAAAGCATATTCATGTTCATAATCAGAGGAGTATTAATAAGCATTAAGGATCTGAACATATGATCTTCCACCGAATAAACCAACTAGTATCAACTACAAGGAGTAATCAACACTACTAGCAACCCACATGTACCAATCTGAGGTTTCGAGACAAAAATCGGATACAAGAGATGAACTAGGGTTTGAGAGGAGATGGTGCTGGTGAAGATGTTGATAGAGATTGACCCCCTCCCGATGAGAGGATCGATGGTGATGATGACGGCGGTGATTTCCCCCTCCCGGAGGGATGTTTGGCAGAACAGCTCCGCCGGAGCCCTAGATTGGTCCTACCAGGTTCCGCCTCGAAACAACGGTGCTTCATCCCGAAAGCTTCCTTATGATTTTTTTTCCAGGGCAAAAGACACCATATAGCAGAAGATCAACGTCGGGGGCCTGCCAGGGGGCCCACGAGGCAGGGGGCGCGCCCTCCACCCTCGTGGATGACTGGTGGTCCCCCTCTGGTGCTTTCTTCGCCCAATATTTTTAATATATTCCAAAACTGATCTCCGTGAAGTTTCAGGACTTTTGGAGTTGTGCAGCATAGGTCTCTAATATTTGCTCCTTTCCCAGGCCAGAATTCCAGCTCCCAGCATTCTCCCTCTTCATGTAAACCTTATAAAATAAGAGAGAAAAGGCATAAGTATTGTGACATAACGTGTAGTAACAACCTATAATGCAATAAATATTGATATAAAAGCATGATGCAAAATGGACATATCAACCAGCTCCCTGCGAGATTCGGTGGTGTACTCCATGCTATCGAATCTAGCAATCCGGCTAGCACCAAAGGTTTCGAACTAGCCTAGGTGGCCAGTCGAGTTGGCGAAGAGGGCGATACAGCCTAAGACGAAGATCTGTCCAGGTACCGATCTGCTCAGTGATCTTAATCCCCATTGTATCACGGCAACTGCTTAGTAGGACCTGTATGGGTCATCAATGATGGAGATAAACATGACATATATTTGTTAGGGGGTCCTGAACTAAGGGTCTATACATGAGAGTAACCAGGACACGCGTTTTACCCAGGTTCGGGCTCTCCGAAGAGATAACACCAACGTCCTGATTGTGTTTATTGATTTGGATTGGAATACAGAGTACAAATATTGTTGTGCCCTTCTTCAAGCTCCTACCCCTCAGCTTACATAGACACCCGCCGCGGGGGTGGGGGGGGGGGGTGGGGTCTAGGGTTACAACATCCTAGACTGGTACCTACAAGGAAATCGTGTTTACGACAAATTTGACATCCTGGAGTACAACAAGTCCTCGGTAGCCTTCCGTTTATACATTATGGGCCGTTCGACGTGGCCCACTCCGAAACCGACATGGGGTCCTTGGCCCGACACACCAGGCCAGGAGACGACGTGGTGAGAGAACCCAATCCGGGACATCATCACACACCATACCACGTCTTTATAACAGTAAGACAAAGGGCCAGGGGCGCAGGAAATATGCGAAAATAAGCCTAGTGTTTCTTATCGGTTACTAGGTTTAGATGTTTGACGATTTTTTTAAAGAAAAATAATATGTAAGTGAAATATGCCTTTAGACGGCAGTCGGCTTATTGTGTTAGCCACCACGGAGCCGTCAAGTGCGATGAGGACGACAACGTGGCAGGTGCTTTGCCGAGCCACTCGGTATAAGCCAAGTGTTTTTTGTTGGGAAATACCGTGTTCCTTTTGTGCGAGCTTTTTTTTATCGGCGCTCGGCTTATACAGGACTAAGCCGAGGGCCGTTCAATTGCCGTCTGTGTCTAGAGTGTACTGTACATGGCTAATACTGGGATTTTTTTTTCTAGAATACGGCTAATACTGGAATAAAGCCGTGTATCCGAGAAATAACGCTCGGCTTATGCAAGACACTTGGCGACGTGTGTTTTTCGGAAATGGGGCTGATAGCCCTAGAACCTTCCAGATATTGTACACGGTGAATTATAAACCGTATCTCCTCTGATTTGTTTCTTTTTATGTAAGTCAATATGTACACGGACACGGTCTTGCCCCGAATCCGGGTCGATCTCTTTTGCCGTGGCTGGCTCTGTTTGCCCAATATTAATAGGCGCGACCGGAGACCAAAAGGCATCGCTTCAACAGTTCTTTTTGTAGACCAAAGTGTGCATCCTGCCGGTGCTAGCTTGGTGCACGTCGAGTGCGCAGCGGGAGTAAGCCGTCGTTCAACCGGAAGTAGTCGGAGCGTGGTGCTTCACCAACAGGCTGGTCGTCCATGATGGCTGGCGAGGACGGTTACAGTACCGAGGAGTTGAGCGAAGACGAGCAAGAGCAGGAGGCGGGTAAGGCATCCTTCCGCGAGATCGTGGCTCGGGCTCGGGCCCGGCAGAGGAACAGGCTTGGTGCTATACCCAAGCTTCGGCTGGATGACGAGGACGTTACCTTCATCCTGTCGCTGGAGAGGGATGGGATTGACTACCTTGACGGCCACGGCCGCCGGTACACGCCCGAGAAGGCCAAGGATATGGTTGACATGTTCCTCAAGGACGACGAGGACTGCGAGATCGAGGAGCGGCAGGCCCGGGTGATGCGAGAGCTGAGCGAGAAGGGCTACGCCGAGGCCGACAACTACCGCGTGGCCGACGACGACGTGTACAGAGCCGAGAGCAACGAGTGGACCAGGATACGGTGGGAGAGAATCCAGGCGGCCAGCGCGAGACGTCGTCTTGCTCGTATGAGAGTAGCCGTCAAAGACGACGAGGAGGAAGACTACTACTCGGAGGAAGACGACGACGAGCAAGACTACTGCTCAGAGGAGGACTACAGGGAGCTGGGGGAGAAGGAACAAATACTAGAACAGGATTGATTCCGTTTGTTCGTGTATGCATGTAATCCTTTGGTAGTCGTATGTGTGAAAACTGAAATACTGTAGGGTGGCTAAAGTATTTTTGCGTTGGTCCGACCTTCCAGTTTTTTTTTCCTTTTGAACAAGAAAAGGTGCTCGAAGCCCCAATATATATTTAGGTCAGTAAGTAGCAGAGTACAACATGAAGTACAAAGCCCAGTAGAGACAAGGTACATAGGACAGAAGTTACATGGCAGAGCATGTTTATATGAGCTGAACCAAAGCAGCTGAAGACAGGTTCAGTAGCACTACTCAGAACCTAGTGAGCATCATTGTGAGCAACTCCATTTATCTCCCTATAAATGTGAAACACATGTGAATGGAGATCATCCGTAATCCTGAAGAAATCTGGAAGTGGTGCTCCGATGCCCATGGAGTGGAGTCCGCGTAAACACTTCTTGTTGTAACCGCCTTCGCCAAAGAAATGTTGTCCGTGAGGAAAGTTGGTTGTGCCACCTACAAGAGTTGGGTAATTTTGGCTAGGAGAGCGAGCGCTTTTTGCTTGAAGGGGCGAAGTTATGATCGGAGCCAAGGCTTGGACCTGTACGTCGACATTCTTGTGGTCTTGCACGAAATTGAGAAAGACACCAATGCCTGTGGCAACACTGCCATTTGGTAAACTTGTAACTTTTGAGCATCTAAGGCTGGTCGTAATAGGAGTATTATGTATGCCAACTAGTCTTTTTTTTATTATGTGGCACACAATTAAATGAGGAAAAAGAGGACATGGTAACATATCATGATACCGTATCATATTAAATGTTGTACTACTTTGTGTCATGCATGGAAATTAATAAGACAATCTAAGATACTAACTTATAATACTATGCATTGGGGAAGTAGTATCATACACTATTATCATATGCATGATTCTAGTATATGACACTTCACATTACGGGCAGCCTAAAAGAAGCGTCATAATATATCTTAGCACCATCAATAAGAAGATCGGTTTTAAGAGTGCTTCCCTGCGGTGGCAACCTAATAGCACTGTCAGGGGAACTAGTATTAGTAACGACATTGCAATCATCTAAGGAGGAAGCCACCAGAAACTTCTGCCGATCGTCCAAAGCTACGGCAGCTATGTGTAGCTGATGTGGGAGTGAGCACCTCCTATGAAAAAGACAATCACATCTGGACTTCCACATGCACCCCAGAAAATTGAAAATGTTGGGTACAGTAGCTTATGGATGGTCCATATTAAGCAATGTTATAATAACACTTTGCTTAGAAAGATGATTTTCCATTAAAAGACCACTTCTAAAGTAGCAAGGATGTGTAAACCATGCTGCTCTAGCAAAGTCACAAAGGAAAAAAAATGTATTTCATTTTCGTCTTCAGCACAACGACAAGACTATATCGAAATATGGATGAAAAAACGACTAGCTCTCAAACCTGTTGGAAGGCTTTGCGAAGCAACCTCCAAGCAAAAGTCTGGACTCTTGGGGCCATCAGTTTTTGTTTCAAAACTTGCTTTAGAAGAGCTTTAACCTAATGAGAAACCTGAAAATGCCGATTCCTTGGTTGTGCTTGAATATCCCGCAAACATAACTTATAAGTAGACTTTAAGCTGCACTTTCCATTAGGAGCAAGATCTCAAACAAGAATATCTGGGCAGTTATCCTGGATGATGGTAGTGGGAATGATTGTAGACGTCGTGGGCTCCTAAAAAAGGGAACAGATAAGATCATTACTCCATGCTTTTTGCCCCGCTAGCCAAAGGTCACTAACTCGTGCATGATAGATGAAACCAACAGGTTGACTGATAAGGTGATTATGAATATTGGTCCAGGTCGAGCACCACGAGCACTCCAAGTGGAATTATTGCCTTGGGTGATGTGGTATAAGCAATGAGCTTTGAGTTTAGGGAGCATTCCAAGCATGGATGACCAGAAAGCTGATTTTATAGGAAGTAGCAGTTACTACTTGTAAATTGCATTGGGATTTTCCCCGAATAGAAGGGGAGATGCAGTATAGTAGAGACAAGTATTTCCCTCAGTGAGAACCAAGGTTATCGAACCTATAGGAGAACCAATCAAATTCCCTTCGACATCGCCTACACACACAGAGACAAATACTTGCACTCAACGCAGGCAAAAGGGTTGTCGGTCCCATTCACCTTATTACTTGCAAGGATTAAGTCTGATAGTCATAGATAGATAAATCAATTGCAAAACAAAATAAAACAAAATAAATGGCAGCAAGCTATTGTTGATTGTAATATGTAAAAGTAGACCCGGGGGTCATAGTTTTCACTAGAGGCTTCTCTCTCGAACACATAACATACGGTTGGTAAACAAATTACTGTTGGGCAATTGATAGAAAAATGCATAGTTATGACATTATTCATGGCAATGATCATGTATATAGGTATTAGTCCATGACAAGTAGACCGACTCCTGCCTGCATCTACTACTATTACTCCATCAGTCAATATGAATAAACCCCGTTGTTTTATCCTTAATGACAACAATACAATACGTGCCTTACTACCCCTTCGGTCACGGGGTGAGGACATCGCAAGGTTTAACCCATCACAAAGTGCTGGAATTTAGTCTATATTGGGGCAGCCCAATAACTATTTCAGAAATTCCTAATAAATCCTAGAGGCCCACTTAGCCCATTTGTGCAAGGCAAGGGATACTACTAAAGTTTAGTCCCACATTGCTAGTTGAGTGGGAATTGGACCTCCTTATAAGGGAGGTTCTTTCCCCACTTGTATGAGCATGAGAACAAGAGGGACATCCACGCGCGCTCCTCCTCCGCCGCTCGCCTTGCCACGACGCGCCGCGCCGCGCCGCGGGTTGCGGGTTGCGGGAATGAGCCGAGCCATGTCTACATTTTTGCCACGCACTATGGGTGTACGAAAGGTCACACGGAAACCGCACCTCTTTGAGTCCTGTACGGGAGGAGGGTGATAAGGTTTTTGGGGAGCGCTCTGCGCGACTACTGACTTCTTCGTCACGGACGCCCCGGACTCCGACGACTACTTCCCCGACGTCGACAACCTCCTCGACGACATGGAGGACACCGACCCCAAGTCCAGTGCCTCTGCTCCAGCTGCTGTCCAGTACGTGTTCTTGTTTTTCCTGTTAGAGGTCCTGCCACAGTTCTTTCTTCTAGTGTTTACCCTACACATGTTAGGATCTACCTCGTATATGCATCTTGATCTACTGTCTGCTCGAGAGATGATCCTTTCTAGCTCATATAGGCAGATGTTGTTTACATACTCTTTGTCAAATCGCATGGCTTGTTTTTATCACTGCTATACTAGTCATGTTTTATCTACTATTTCTGTTAATAAAATCACTCGGTAAATTGCTCATATTTCCAACAATCCAAAAACCTTATTATAGGCAATTTACCCCGAGTTGTTTCGCTGCTTCCATGAGACCTCCTATGTTTGAGGGTATCCACTATAAGAGGTGGCGCGTGAGAGCAGTCTTATGGTTTCAAACCATGAGTTGCTATGACGCCACTCTTGGCAAACCTGAAGGAGAGCAAGATGCCCAACAGGCACAAGCTTTTCAGAAAATGGATACCTTGTTTAAAGTTGCTCTCTTGAGTGTTCTTGGTGAGAACATAGTTGATGCTTATCGCCAATTGATAATGGAAAAGATATGTGGGGCCTTTTCGAGGCCAAGTTTGGGGTCTCAGATGCGGCACCGAGCTGTACATCATGGAGCAATTCTATGATTACAGGATGACCAAGAGCGCTCCGTGGTTGAGCAGGCTCATGAGATACAGTCATTTGCTAGAGAACTTGAGCACTTCAATTGCATTCTACCGGACAAGTTTGTTGCCGGGGGTATCATCACTAAGCTTCCTCCTTCATGGAGGAACTTTGCTACCTTACTGAAGCATAAGAGACAGGAGTTTTCCGTTCCAGATCTCATTGGTACTCTTGATGTGGAAGAAAAGGCGAGAGCAAAGGACACACGTGCTCGAGGTATTGAGGGAGGATCTAGTGCCAATGTGGCATGTACAGAACTTCCAGCCCCACAAGTTCAAGAACAAGGGCAAGTTTGATGGTAAAGCAAAGTTTGATGGAAAGAACAAGGTTGTGCAACACACGAACTTCAAGAAGAAGAATGGCAAGAAGAAAGGTGCTTGTCATGTGTGTGGAGATCTTGATCATTGGGCTCCTAGTTGATCTAATCGCTATGACAAGCGTCATCCTGGGAAAGGCGGCAAGACCGTTAATGTTGTCATTGGAGACACTGACATGAAGGATGCTGGGTATGGTATATTTCCCACTATTCTTTCAGTATGTCATTCTCCTGATTGGTTGATTGACACGGGTGCTAATGTGCATGTATGCGGTGATATTTCCATGTTTTCGTCTTATCGCATCATAGGGACTTCAACCGTCCGATGGGCAACGGTTCAAGTGCTTCTGCTCGTGGTGTTGGCACGGTTGATCTGAAGTTTACTTCGGGGAAGATTGTGCGGCTGACGAACGTGCATTATGTCCCCTCCGTCAATAAAAATCTTGTTAGCGGATCTCTTACGTGTAGAGATGGCTATAAGCTTGTCTTTGAGTCGAATAAATTTGTAATATCCAAGTATGGAACCTTTGTTGGTAAAGGCTATGAGTCAGGAGGCCTGTTTCGTTTATCCTTATCAGATGTTTGCAATAAAGTTGTTAATCATATTTGCAACAATAGTGAATCAAATGTGTGGCATTCACGTCCTTGTCATGTTAACTTTGGTTGCATGTCGCGACTAGCGAAGTTGAACTTAATCCCTGGTTTCACCACTGTCAAGGGATCTAAGTGTCAAGTGTGCGTGCAAGCTAAGCAACCTCGTAAGTCTCACGTGATCATGGAAACGAGAAATCTTGCACCACTAGAACTTATACATTCAGATCTATGTGAAATGAATGGTGTT
Source organism: Aegilops bicornis (assembly GCA_021605145.1). Lineage (NCBI taxonomy): Eukaryota > Viridiplantae > Streptophyta > Magnoliopsida > Poales > Poaceae > Aegilops > Aegilops bicornis. The sequence goes on from CM038674.1 coordinate 655,379,426, forward strand.
TTGACTAAAGGTGGAAAGAAATATTTCATGACGTTAATTGACGACTCCACTAGATACTGCCGTGTGTATCTTCTGAAATCTAAGGATGAGGCTTTGAACTTTTTCAAGATCTATAAGGCTGAAGTGGAAAACCAACTTGATCAAAAAATCAAGAGGCTTAGGTCCGACCGTGGTGGAGAGTATTTTCCCAATGAATTTGATGCTTTTTGTGCGGAACATGGTATAATCCATGAGAGGACACCTCCGTATTCACCTCAGTCAAATGGGGTGGCCGAAAGAAAGAACCGTACTCTAACTGATTTGGTTAACGCCATGTTAGACACATCGGGTCTCTCCAAGGCATGGTGGGGGGAGGCGATATTGACAGCATGTCATGTCCTAAATCGTGTCCCCACAAAGAACAAAGAGATAACTCCATTCGAGGAATGGGAGAAGAAAAGGTTAAAACTCTCTTATCTGCGAACATGGGGTTGTTTGGCGAAAGTCAATGTGCCAATTCCAAAGAAGCGGAAGCTGGGACCAAAAACTGTGGATTGTGTTTTCCTGGGATATGCTTTTCATAGCATTGGCTATAGATTCTTGGTTGTAAAATCTGAGGTACCTGACATGCATGTCGGTACGATCATGGAGTCGAATGATGCGGCTTTCTTTGAAGATATCTTTCCCATGAAGGATATGGCTACCTCATCTAATCAGGAGATGCCTAGTTCATCGAATCAGGAACCAGTTACAATTACTGAACTGCCATTTCGATGGAACACTTTGAAAGTCCTGTGGAGGAGAACAATGAAGTTCCTATTAGGAGAAAGAGACAGAGGACTGCAAAGTCCTTTGGTGATGATTTTCTTGTGTATCTCATAGATGACACTCCTAGTTTGATTTCAGAGGCCTATGCATCTGAAGATGCTGACTACTGGAAGGAAGCGGTTCGTAGCGAGATGGATTCCATCTTGGCGAATGAAACTTGGGAGATAACTGATCGTCCTTATGGGTGCAAACCTATAGGATGCAAATGGGTATTCAAGAAGAAGCTTAGGCCTGATGGTACTATTGAAAAGTACAAGGCTCGGCTCGTGGCTAAGGGTTATACCCAAAAGGAAGGTGAAGACTTCTTTGATACTTACTCACCTGTGGCTCGATTGACCACTATTCGAGTTCTACTTTCACTAGCTGCCTCACATGGTCTTCTCGTTCATCAAATGGATGTTAAGACTGCTTTCCTAAATGGAGAGTTGGATGAGGAAATTTATATGGAACAACCAGATGGGTTTGTAATAGATGGTCAGGAAGGGAAAGTGTGCAAGTTGCTGAAGTCTTTGTATGGACTCAAGCAAGCACCCAAACAATGGCATGAGAAGTTCGAAAGAACTTTAACAGCTGCAGGCTTTGTTGTGAACGAAGCTGACAAATGTGTGTACTATCGCCATGGTGGGGCAAGGGAGTTATGCTTTGCTTGTATGTTGATGACATACTGATTTTCGGAACAAATCTGAATGTTATTAAGGAGGTCAAGGATTTTCTATCTCGCTGTTTTGAGATGAAGGATCTAGGAGTGGCTGATGTCATTCGGAACATCAAGTTGTTGAGAGATGATGATGGTGGGAGTACATTGCTTCAATCTCACTATGTGGAAAAGATCTTGAGTCGCTTTGGCTATAGTGACCGCAAGCCCTCTCCAACACCATATGATGCTAGCGTCTTGCTTGAAAGAATCGAAGAATTGCTAGAGATCAATTGAAGTATTCTCTATATTATTGGCTCGCTTATGTACTTAGCCAGTGCTACAAGACCTGACATCTCTTTTGCTGTTAGCAAACTGAGTCGGTTTGTCTCAAAACCAGGAGATGTGCATTGGAAAGCTCTAGAGAGAGTTTTGTGTTATTTGAAAGGCACTACAAATTATGGAATTCACTACACCAGGCACCCAAAGGTGCTTGAAGGGTATAGTGACTCAAACTGGATCACAGATGCTGATGAGATAAAGGCCACGAGCGGATATGTATTCACTCATGGAGGTGGCGCTGTTTCTCGAAGTCTTGCAAGCAGACCATCTTAACGAGGTCAACAATGGAAGCAGAACTCACGGCACTAGATACAGCCTACGGTTGAAGCGGATTGGCTTCACGGCTCTTGAATGACTTGCCAGTTGTTGAGAAACCTGTACCGGGTGTCCTTATGAACTGCGACAATCAAACTGTGATCACGAAAGTGAGCAGCTCAAAGGATAACATGAAGTCATCAAGACACGCTCAGAGAAGGTTAAAGTCTGTCAGGAAAATGAAAAACTCCGGAGTTATTATGCTGGATTATATCCAAACGTCTAAAAATCTGGCAGATCCTTTTACTAAGGGTCTATCGCGTAATGTGATAGATAATGCATCGAGGGAGATGGGTATGAGACCCACAATATGAGTTGTTCACAGTGGTAACCTATTCTTTGTGATTGGAGATCCCGTGAATTAGATGTGGAAGACAAGCTGTTGGTCAACTGAGAGGAGAGTATCTCATCGTTAAAATACCACTCCATGAAGATGCAATACTCTCCTAAATCTGCATGGCAGGTTGATGTATATCTTAATGTGTTCTAAGTGGCTCTTTGAAGCGTAGATGTTGTCCTGCAGAACATCTTTTGAAGAACGCACCTATATGAGTCTGATTGTTAAACGTCGCAATCTATGCGAGTAGGGTTCTCTCTAGTAAACTCATGAAAGGTCACGGAGTATGACGCATAAGCTCCACCCGCGGGGAAGACCCACGGTAGCCACGTATCGGTCAAGGATTTATGTGAAACTAGACTCGCAGAAAACTTGCAGTTCAAGGCCCAGTCCACTGTTCAAGTTGCTTACTAGTGTAGCATAGGGTTCTAGGTGGAAGTTCAACTTAACAGTCTCCACTGTAGTACCGGTATATAAAACAGTGTTTTGGAACCAAAGGCGAATTTCTGTGTGCCTCTGGGATCTGGTGGGGGATTGCTGGAATTTAGTCTATATTGAGGCAGCCCAATAACTATTTCAGAAATTCCTAATAAATCCTAGAGGCCCACTTAGCCCATTTGTGCAAGGCAAGGGATACTACTAAAGTTTAGTCCCACGTTGCTAGTTGAGTGGGAATTGGACCTCCTTATAAGGGAGGTTCTTTCCCCACTTGTATGAGCATGAGAACAAGAGGGACATCCACGCGCGCTCCTCCTCCGCCGCCCGCCTCGTCACGACGCGCCGCACCGCGGGTTGCGGGAATGAGCCGAGCCGATGTCTAAATTTTTGCCACGCACTAAGGGTGTACGAAAGGTCACACAGAAGCTGGAAAGTTTTGCGATAGTGGAGTTTGAATGCGAACGGTGCAGCCCTTCGGCTGCTGGCTATTCGCTTCGTCTTCGTCTCTTTGTTTCACCTTCTGTCGCTGCCCTCTCGCCTCCTTCTCTTGCGCCTATAAAAGGGAGGTCGCTCCTCTCAGAGAGATGCACCAGAACTTCTCCTTCCTCTCGCCACCGGTTCCAAGCTCTGCGCTGCTGCTGTCTTCCTCATCCCGGCTTGCGGCGTGCACCGCGAGTCGGGACAGTAGGCCTCTGAAACCACACCTCTTTGAGTCCTGTACGGGAGGAGGGTGATAAGGTTTTTGGGGAGCGCTCTGCGCGACTACTGACTTCTTCATCACGGACGCCCCGGACTCCGACGACTACTTCCCCGACGTCGACAACCTCCGCGACGATATGGAGGACACCGACCCCAAGTCCATTGCCTCTGCTCCAGCTGCTGTCCAGTACGTGTTCTTGTTTTTCCTGTTAGAGGTCCTGCCACAGTTCTTTCTTCTAGTGTTTACCCTACACATGTTAGGATCTACCTCGTATATGCATCTTGATCTACCGTCTGCCGAGAGATGATACTTTATAGCTCATATAGGCAGATGTTGTTTACATACTCTTTGTCAAATCGCATGGCTTGTTTTATCACTGCTATACTAGTCATGTTTTATCTACTATTTCTGTTAATAAAATCACTCGGTAAATTGCTCATATTTCCAACACAAAGCACCTCTCCCGTTGAAAATAAATCATCTAGTTGGAAAAACCAAGCGGATAGATCATAGAAAATACAAAGTATAACAATCATCCATAATAAAGTTCAGAAAAGACTCAATTACTTTCAATGAATAATCTGGTCATAAACCCACAATTCAACGGATCTCAACAAACAAACCGCAAAAGATAATTACATCAGATAGAACTCAAACAAGATCGAGGAGAACATGATATTTAAGATCAGAGAGAGAGAGTAGAAGCCATCTAGCAACTAGCTATGGACCCATAAGTATGTGGTGAACAACTCACGCATCATCGGAAGGCAGCAAGGATGATGTAGAAGCCCTTTGTGATCGATTCCCCCTCCCGTAGAGTACCGAAAAAGGCCTTCAGATGGGATCTTTCGGAAGAATAGAAGCTTGAGGCGGCAGGAAAGATGTTTCGAGTGGCTCTCTGGTGTTTTGGGAATATTTTTGAATTTATATAAGCGGAATTAGGTCAAATGGAGTTGCATGGGGCCCACGAGCTCAGAGGCACCCCTATCCCCTGCGGGGCGCCCTATGAAGTCGTGGCTCTCCCGTAGCTCTTCTAGCTGTTGGAAACATGCCCTAGAGGCAATAATAAAAGCATTATTAGTATATTTCCTTGTTCATGATAATTGTCTTTTATTCATGCTATAATTGTATTGTCCGGAAATCGTAATACATGTGTGAATACATAGACTACAATACGTCCCTAGTAAGCCTCTAGTTGACTAGCTCGTTGGTCAACAGATAGTCATGGTTTCGACTATGGACATCGATGTCATTGACAACGGGATCACGTCATTAGGAGAATGACGTGATGGACAAGACCCAATCCTAAGCATGGCACAAGATCGTAGTTCGTTTTGCTAGAGCTTTTCCAATGTCAAGTATCTCTTCCTTAGACCATGAGATCGTGTAACTCCCGGATACCGTAGGAGTGCTTTGGGTGTACCAAACGTCACAATGTAACTGGGTGACTATAAAGGTGCACTACAGGTATCTCCGAAAGTGTCAGTTGGGTTGGCACGAATCGAGACTCGGATTTGTCACTCCGTGTCACGGAGAGGTATCACTGGGCCCACTCGGTAGTGCATCATCATAATGAGCTCAAAGTGATCAAGTGTCCGGTCACGGGATCATGCATTACGGATTTAGTAAAGTGACTTGCCGTAACGAGACTGAACGAGGTATTGGGATACCGACGATCGAGTCTCGTGCAAGTAACATACCGTCGACAAAGGGAATAGAATACGGGTTGCTTGAACCCTTGACATCGTGGTTCATCCGATGACAACATCGAGGAGCATGTGGGAGCCAACATGGGTATCCAGATCCCGCTGTTGGTTATTGACCTGAGGTCGTCTCGGTCATGTCTGCATGTCTCCCGAACCCGTAGGGTCTACACACTTAAGGTTCGGTGACGCTTAGGGTTATTAGGAAGACTAGTATGTGATTACCGAATGTTGTTCGAGTCCGGATGAGATCCCGGACGTCACGAGGAGTTCGGAATGGTCCGGAGGTAAAGATTTATATATGGAAAGTTGTTAAACGGACTCAGGAAAGTTTCGGGGTATACCAAGATTGTACCGGGGCCACCGGAGGGTTCCGGGGTCCACTGAGGGGCCACCTCCTGGGGGCCACATGGGCTGTGTGGGAGAGGGATCCAGCCCCTAGTGGGCTGGGCGCACCTCCCCACCAAGGCCCATGCTTGGCTAGGGCAAGGGAGGGGAAACCCAGAGGGGCGCCTAGCTTGGGGGCAAGCCACCCTCTTCCCCTCTCCCTTTGGCACGCCGCCTCTAGGGTTTCCCCTAGAGGGTAGGCCCCTCTTGCCCCTCTCCTCCTATATATAGAGGGGTGAGGGGAGGGCTGCAACACACAATTGAAGGCGCAACCCCTCCCCTCCCCAACACCTCTCCTCCTCCGTACGAGCTTGGCGAAGCCCTGACGGAGTACTGCTGCACCAATTTGCACCACGCCGTCGTGCTGCCATTGGAGCTGTCTTCCTCAACCTCTCCTTCCTCCTTGCTGGATCAAGACGGAGGAGACGTCGTCATCCCGTACGTGTGTTGAACGCGGAGGTGCTGTCCGTTCAGCACTTGGTCGTCGGTGATCCGAATCACGCGAGTACGACTCCCTCATCACCAACCCCGTGAACGCTTCCGCACTCGATCTACAAGTGGTATGTAGATGCAAACTCTCTTCCTTGACTCGTTGCTTAGATGAACTCATAGATGGATCTTGGTGAAACCGTAGGAAAATTTTAATTTTCTGCAACGTTCCCCAACAGTGGCATCATGAGCTAGGTCTATGCGTAGTTCTCTATTGCACGAGTAGAATGTTGGAAATATGCCCTAGAGGCAATAATAAAAACATTATTATTATATTTCCTTGTTCATGATAATTGTCTTTTTGTTCATGCTATAACTGTATTATCCGGAAATCGTAATACACGTGTGAATACATAGACTACAATACGTCCCTAGTAAGCCTCTAGTTGACTAGCTCGTTGGTCAACAGATAGTCATGGTTTCCTGACTATGGACATCAGATGTCATTGACAACGGGATCACGTCATTAGGAGAATGACTTGATGGACAAGACCCAATCCTAAGCATAGCACAAGATCGTGTAGTTCGTTTTGCTAGAGCTTTTAAAATGTCAAGTATCTCTTCCTTAGACCATGAGATCGTGTAACTCCCGGATACCGTAGAAGTGCTTTGGGTGTATCAAACGTCACAACGAATCGGGTGACTATAAAGGTGCACTACAGGTATCTCCGAAAGTGTCCATTGGGTTGACACGGATCGAGATCGGATTTGTCACTCAGACACGGAGAGGTATCACCGGGCCCACTCGGTAATGCATCATCATAATGAGCTCAAAGTGATCAAGTGGCTGGTCACGGGATCATGCATTGCGGTACGAGTATAGTGACTTGCCGGTAACGAGACTAAACGAGGTATTTGGATACCGACGATCGAGTCTCGGGCAAGTAACATACCGTCTGACAAAGGGAATAGAATACGGGGTTGCTTGAACCCTTGACATCGTGGTTCATCCGATGACAACATCGAGGAGCATGTGGGAGCCAACATGGGTATCCATATCCCGCTGTTGGTTATTGACTTGAGGTAGTCTCGGTCATGTCTGCATGTCTCCCGAACCCGTAGGGTCTACACACTTAAGTTTCGGTGACGCTAGGGTTATTAGGAAGACAAGTATGTGATTACCGAATGTTGTTCGGAGTCCCGGATGAGATCCCGGACGTCACGAGGAGCTCCGGAATGGTCCGGAGGTAAAGATTTATATATGGAAAGTGGTTAAACGGACTCGGAAAGTTTTGGGGGCATGCTTGAAAGTACCGGGGCCACCGGGAGGTTTCGGAGGTCCACCGGAGGGGCCACCTCCTGAGGGCCACATGGGCTAAGTGGGAGAGGAGCCAGCCCCTGGTGGGCTGGGCGCCCCCCACCTAGGCCCATGGCTAGGGCAAGGGAGGGAAACCCTAAGGGAAAAAAGGGCGCCTTGGCTTGGGGGGCAAGCCACCCCTTTCCTCCTCTCCTTGGTCACGCCCCTAGGGTTTTCCCTAGAGGGCCGGCCCCCTGCCCCTCTCTCCTATATATAGAGGTGAGGGAGGGCTGCAACACACAATTGAAGGCGCAGCCCTCCCTCCCCAACTCCTCTCTTTCTCCGTGTGAGCTTGGCGAAGCCACAGCCGGAGAACCTGCACCAATTGCACCACGCCGTCGTGCTGCCATTGGAGTTGTCTTCCTCAACCTCTCCTTCATCCTTGCTGGATCAAGACGGAGGAGACGCCATCGTCCCCGCACGTGTGTTGAACGCGGAGGTGCTGTCCTTTCAAAGCACTTTGGTCATCGGTGATCGGAATCACGTTGGGGAACGTCTTCATCATCACCACTCCCTCGAACGCCTGCATTTGATCTACAAGTGGTATGTAGATGCAAACTCTCTCTCTTGACTCGTTGCTTAGATGAACTCATAGATAGATCTTGGTGAAACCGTATGAAAATTTTAATTTTCTGCAACGTTCCCCACCAGTGGCATCATGAGCTAGGTCTATGCGTAGTTCTCTTTGCACGAGTAGAACACAATTTTGTTGTGGGCGTGGATCTTGTCGACTTACTTGCCGTTACTAGTCGTATATTGCTTCCGCGGTATTGTGGGATGAAGCGGCCCGGACCAACCTTACACGTACGCTTACGTGAGACCGGTTCCACCGACTAACATGCACTAGTTGCATAAGGTGGCTGGCGGGTGTCTGTCTCTCCCACTTTAGTTGGAGCGGATTCGATGAACAGGGTCCTTATGAAGGGTAAATATAAGTTGACAAGATCACGTTGTGGTTATTCGTAGGTAAGAAAACGTTCTTGCTAGAACCCAATTGCAGCCACGTAAAAGATGCAACAACAATTAGAGGACGTCTAACTTGTTTTTGCAGCAATTGTCATGTGACGTGATATGGCCAAAGTTGTGATGAATGATGAATGATATATGTGATGTATGAGATCATGTTCTTGTAATAGGAATCACGACTTGCATGTCGATGAGTATGACAACGGCAGGAGCCATAGGAGTTGTCTTTATTTTTGTATGACCTGCGTGTCATTGAAGAACGCCATGTAACTTACTTTACTTTATTGCTAAACGCGTTAGCCATAGAAGTAGAAGTAGTCGCATGGCGTGACAACTTCATGAAGACACGATGATAGAGATCATGATGATGGAGATCATGGTGTCATGCCGGTGACAGGATGATCATGGAGCCCCGAAGATGAAGATCAAGGAGCTATATGATATTGGCCATATCATGTCATTACTTTATAATTGCATGTGATGTTTATTATATTTATGCATCTTGTTTACTTAGAACGACGGTAGTAAATAAGATGATCCCTTAAAACAATTTCAAGAAGTGTTCTCCCCTAATCGTGCACCGTTGCTACAGTTCGTCGCTTCTAGCACCACGTGTTGATCGGGTGTGATGGATTCTTACGTTCACATACAACGGGTGTAAGACAGATTTACACACGCAGAAACACTTAGGGTTAACTTGACGAGCCTAGCATGTACAGACATGGCCTCGGAACACGGAGACCGAAAGGTCGAACACGAGTCGTATGGAAGATACGATCAACATGAGAATGTTCACCGACGATGACTAGTCCGTCTCACGTGATGATCGGACACGGCCTAGTCGACTCGGATCGTGTAACACTTAGATGACCAGAGGGATGTCTAATCTAAGTGGGAGTTCATTAATATAATATGATTAGATGAACTATATTATCATGAACAATAGTCTAAAATCTTTGTAATATGTCTTGTAGATCAAATGGCCAACGCTCATGTCACCATGAACTTCAACGCATTCCTAGAGAAAACCAAGCTGAAAGATGATGGCAGCAACTATACGGACTGGGTCCGGAACCTGAGGATCATCCTCATAGCTGCCAAGAAACAATATGTCCTAGAAGGACCGCTAGGTGAAGCACCCATCCTGCAGAACCAAGACGTTATGAACGCTTGGCAGTCTCGTCTTGATGATTACTCCCTCGCTCAAAGGCGGCATGCTTTACATCTTAGAACCGGGCTCCAAAAGCGCTTTTGAGCAACACGGAGCATACGAGATGTTCGAGGAGCTGAAACTGGTTTTCAGGCTCATGCCCGGTCGAGAGATATGAAGTCTCCGACAAGTTCTATAGTTGTAAGATGGAGGAAAACAGTTACAAGGAGCACATACTCAAAATGTCCGGGTTGCATCACCGCCTGTCCCAGCTGGACATAAACCTCCTGACGAGGCGGTCATTGACAGAATCCTTGATCGCTCCCACCAAGCTACAAGAGCTTTGTGATGAACTACAATATGCAGGGGATGGAGAAGACCATTCCCGAAGTATTCTCAATGCTGAAGTCAGCAGAGGTTGAAATCAAGAAAGAACATCAAGTGTTGATGGTCAATAAGACCACTAAGGTCAAGAAGGGCAAGGGCCAGAAGAACTTCAACAAGGACGGCAAAGAGGTTGCCGCGCCCGGTAAGCAAGTTGCCGGGAAGAAGAAGAAGTCAAAGAATGGACCCAAGCCTGAGACTGAGTGCTTTTATTGCAAGGGGAAGGGTCACTGGAAACGGAACTGCCCCAAATACTTAGCGGATAAGAAGGCCGGCAACACTAAAGGTATATTTGATATACATGTAATTGATGTGTACCTTACCAGTACTCGTAGTAACTCCTGGTATTTGATACCGTGCCGTTGCTCATATTTGTAACTCACAACAGGAGCTGCGGAATAAGCGGAGACTGGCGAAGGACGAGGTGACGATGGGCGTCGGGAATGGTTCCAGAGTCGATGTGATCGCCGTCGGCACGCTACCTCTACATTTACCTACGGGATTAGTTATAAACCTTAATAATTGCTATTTGGTGCCAAGTTTGAGCATGAACATTGTATCTGGATCTCGTTTAATCTGAGATGGCTACTCATTTAAATCCGAGAATAATGGTTGTTCTATTTATATGAGAGAAATGTTTTATGGTCATGCTCCGATAGTCAATGGTTTATTCTTAATGAATCTCGAACGTAATGTTACACATGTTCATAGTGTGAATACCAAAAGATGTAAAGTTGATAACGATAGTCCCACATACTTGTGGCACTGCCGCCTTGGTCACAATGGTGTCAAGCACATGAAGAAGCTCCATGCTGATGGACTTCTGGAGTCTCTAGATTATGAATCATTTGACACATGCGAACCATGCCTCATGGGAAAAATGACCAAGACTCCGTTCTCCGGAACAATGGAGCGAGCAACCAACTTATTGGAAATCATACATACCGATGTATGTGGTCCAATGAGTGTTGAAGCTTCATGGAGGATATCGTTATGTTCTCACTCTCACAGATGACTTGAGTAGATATGGGTATGTCTACTTGATGAAACACAAGTCCGAGACCTTTGAAAAGTTCAAAGAATTTCAGAATGAGGTAGAGAATCAACGTGACCGAAAGATAAAATTCTTACGATCAGATCGTGGAGGAGAATATTTAAGTCACGAATTTGGCACACACTTAAGAAAATGTGGAATCGTTTCACGACTCACGCCGCCTGGAACACCTCAGCGTAACGGTGTGTCCGAACGTCGTAATCGCACTCTATTGGATATGGTGCGGTCTATGATGTCTCTTACCGATTTACCGCTATCATTTGGGGATACGCTCTAGAGACAGCTACATTCACTTTAAATAGGGCACCGTCTAAATCCGTTGAGACGACACCGTATGAATTATGGTTTGGGAAGAAACCTAAGCTGTCGTTTCTAAAAGTTTGGGGATGCGATGCTTATGTCAAGAAACTTCAACCTGAAAAGCTCGAACCCAAGTCGGAAAAATGCGTCTTCATAGGATACCCTAAGAAACCCTTGGGTATACCTTCTACCTTAGATCCGAAGGCAAGATCTTTGTTGCCAGGAACGGAACCTTTCTGGAAAAGGAGTTTCTCTCGAGAGGAGTAAGTGGGAGGAAAGTAGAACTCGATGAAGTACTACCTCTTGAACAGGATAGTGATGCAGCTCAGGAAAATGTTCCTGTGATGCCCACACCAACTAAAGAGGGAATTAATGATGATGATCAAGGTACTTCGGATCAAGTTGCTACTGAACTTCGTAGGTCCACTAGGACACGTTCCGCACCAGTGTGGTACGGCAACCCTGTCCCGGAAATCATGTTGTTAGACAACGGTGAACCTTGAACTATGAAGAAGCGATGGCGGCCCGGATTCCAATAAATGGCTCGAAGCCATGAAATCCGAGATAGGATCCATGTATGAAAACAAAGTATGGACTTTGACAGACTTGCCCGATGATCGGCGAGCGATAGAAAATAAATGGATCTTTAAGAGGAAGACGACGCGGATGGTAATGTCACCATCTATAAAGCTCGACTTGTCGCTAAGGGTTATCGGCAAGTTCAAGGGATTGACTACGATGAGACTTTCTCACCGTAGCGAAGCTTAAGTCCGTCCGAATCATGTTAGCAATTGCCGCATACTATGATTATGAGATATGGCAGATGGACGTCAAAACAGCGTTCCTTAACGGATATCTTAAGGAAGAGCTGTACATGATGCAGCCTGAAGGTTTTGTCGATCCTAAGAATGCTGACAAAGTATGCAAGCTCCAGCGTTCAATTTATGGGCTGGTGCAAGCATCTCGGAGTTGGAACATTCTCTTTGATGTGATGATCAAAGCGTTTGGGTTTATGCAGACTTATGGAGAAGCCTGCGTTTACAAGAAAGTGAGTGGGAGCTCTGTAGCATTTCTCATATTATATGTAGATGACATACTTTTGATGGGAAATGATATAGAACTCTTGGACAGCATTAAGGCCTACTTGAATAAAAGTTTTTCAATGAAGGATCTTGGAGAAGCTGCTTATATATTAGGCATCAAGATCTATAGAGATAGATCGAGACGCCTCATAGGTCTTTCACAAAGCACATACCTTGATAAGATTTTGAAGAAGTTCAAAATGGATCAGTCCAAGAAAGAGTTCTTGCCTGTATTGCAAGGTGTGAGATTGAGCTCAGCTCAATGCCCGACCACGGCAAAAGATAAAGAAGAGATGAGTGTCATCCCCTATGCTTCAGCCATAGGATCTATTATGTATGCCATGCTGTGTACGGACCTGATGTAAACCTTGCCGTAAGTTTGGTAGGGAGGTACCAAAGTAATCCCGCAAGGAACACCGGAGAGCGGTCAAGAATATCCTAAAGTACACGAAAAGGACAAAGGACATGTTTCTCGTTTATGGAGGTGACGAAGAGCTCGTCGTAGAAGGGTTACGTCGACGCTTAGCTTCGATACAGATCTGGATGACTCAAAGTCACAAACCGGATACGTGTATATGTTGAATGGTGGAGCGATGGCTAGTGCAGCTGCAAGCGAGAAGCGTCGTGGCGGGATCTACATGTGAAGCGGAGTACATGGCAGCCTCGGAGGCAGCGCATGAAGCAATTTGGGTGAAGGAGTTCATCACCGACCTAGGAGTCATACCCAATGCGTCGGGCCGATCAAACTCTTCTCGTGACAACACCGGAGCTATTGCCCTTGCCAAGGAGCCGGGTTTCACAAGAAGACCAGGCACATCAAGCGCCGCTTCAACTCCATCCGTGAAAATGTTCAAGATGGAGACATAGAAATTTGTAAAGTGCATACGGATCTGAATGTCGCAAATCCGTTGACTAAACCTCTCTCGCGGGCAAAACATTATCCACACCAGAACTCTATGGGTGTTCGATTCATCACAATGTAACTAGATTATTGACTCTAGTGCAAGTGGGAGACTGTTGGAAATATGCCCTAGAGGCAATAATAAAAGCATTATTATTATATTTCCTTGTTCATGATAATTTTCTTTTTGTTCATGCTATAACTGTATTATCCGGAAATCGTAATACACGTGTGAATACATAGACTACAATACGTCCCTAGTAAGCCTCTAGTTGACTAGCTCGTTGGTCAACAGATAGTCATGGTTTCCTGACTATGGACATCGAATGTCATTGACAACGGGATCACGTCATTAGGAGAATGACGTGATGGACAAGACCCAATCCTAAGCATAGCACAAGATCGTGTAGTTCGTTTTGCTAGAGCTTTTCCAATGTCAAGTATCTCTTCCTTAGACCATGAGATCGTGTAACTCCCGGATACCGTAGAAGTGCTTTGGGTGTATCAAACGTCACAACGTAACTGGGTGACTATAAAGGTGCACTACATGTATCTCCGAAAGTGTCCATTGGGTTGACACGGATCGAGACTGGGATTTGTCACTCCGTATTACGGAGAGGTCTCACAGGGCACACTCGGTAATGCATCATCATAATGAGCTCAAAGTGATCAAGTGTCTGGTCACGGGATCATGCATTGCGGTACGAGTAAAGTGACTTGCCGGTAACAAGACTAAACGAGGTATTGGGATACCGACGATCGAGTATCGTGCAAGTAACATACCGTCTGACAAAGGGAATAGAATACGGGGTTGCTTGAACCCTTGACATCGTGGTTCATCCGATGACAACATCGAGGAGCATGTGGGAGCCAACATGGGTATCCAGATCCCGCTGTTGGTTATTGACTTGAGGTAGTCTCGGTCATGTCTGCATGTCTCCCGAACCCGTAGGGTCTACACACTTAAGGTTCGGTGACGCTAGGGTTATTAGGAAGACAAGCATGTGATTACCGAATGTTGTTCGGAGTCCCGGATGAGATCCCGGACGTCACGAGGAGCTCCGGAATGGTCCGGAGGTAAAGATTTATATATGGAAAGTGGTTAAACGGACTCCGGAAAGTTTCGGGGGCATGCCGGTAAAGTACCGGGGCCACCGGGAGGTTTCCGGAGGTCCACCGGGAGGGGCCACCCCTCCGGGGGGCCACATGGGCTAAGTGGGAGAGGGAGCCAGCCCCTGGTGGGCTGGGCGCGTCTCCCACGTGAGCCCATGCTTGGCTAGGGCAAGGGAGGAAACCCTAAGGGAAAAAAAAGGGGCGCCCCCTTGGCTTGGGGGGCAAGCCACCCCTTTCCTCCTCTCCCTAGGCCGCCCCCCTAGGGTTTTCCCTAGAGGGCCGGCCCCCTTCGCCCTCTCTCCTATATAGAGTGGTGAGGGAGGGCTGCAACACACAATTGAAGGCGCAGCCCCTCCCTCCCCAACTCCTCTCTTTCTCCGTGTGAGCTTGGCGAAGCCACGCCGGAGAACCTGCACCAATTGCACCACGCCGTCGTGCTGCCATTGGAGTTGTCTTCCTCAACCTCTCCTTCATCCTTGCTGGATCAAGACGGAGGAGACGCCATCGTCCCGTACGTGTGTTGAACGCGGAGGTGCTGTCCTTTCAGCACTTTGGTCATCGGTGATCGGAATCACGTTGGGAACGTCTTCATCATCACCACTCCCTCGAACGCTTCCGTACTTGATCTACAAGTGGTATGTAGATGCAAACTCTCTCTCTTGACTCGTTGCTTAGATGAACTCATAGATAGATCTTGGTGAAACCGTAGGAAAATTTTAATTTTCTGCAACGTTCCCCAACATAGAACACAATTTTGTTGTGGGCGTGGATCTTGTCAACTTGCTTGCCGCTACTAGTCTTATCTTGCTTCAGCGGTATTGTGGGATGAAGCGGCCCGGACCAACCTTACGTCGCTCTTACGTGAGACCGGTTCCACCGGCAGGACATGCACTAGTTGCATAAGGTGGCTGGCGGTGTCTGTCTCTCCCACTTTAGTTGGAGCGGATTCGATGAAAAGGGTCCTTATGAAGGGTAAATAGAAGTTGACAAAAATCACGTTGTGGTTATTCGTAGGTAAGAAAACGTTCTTGCTAGAACCCAATTGCAGCCACGTAAAAGATGCAACAGCAATTAGAGGACGTCTAACTTGTTTTTGCAGCAATTGTCATGTGATGTGATATGGCCAAAGTTGTGATGAATGATGAATGATATATGTGATGTATGAGATCATGTTCTTGTAATAGGAATCACGACTTGCATGTCGATGAGTATGACAACCGGCAGGAGCCATAGGAGTTGTCTTTATTTTTTGTATGACCTGCGTGTCATTGAAGAACGCCATGTAAATTACTTTACTTTATTGCTAAACGCGTTAGCCATAGAAGTAGAAGTAGTCGTTGGCGTGACAACTTCATGAAGACACGATGATGGAGATCATGATGATGGAGATCATGGTGTCATGCCGGTGACAGGATGATCATGGAGCCCGAAGATGGAGATCAAAGGAGCTATATGATATTGGCCATATCATGTCACTACTATATAATTGCATGTGATGTTTATTATGTTTATGCATCTTCTTTACTTAGAACGACGGTAGTAAATAAGATGATCCCTTACAACAATTTCAAGAAGTGTTCTCCCTAAGCGTGCACCGTTGCTAAAGTTCGTCGCTTCTAAGCACCACGTGATGATCGGGTGTGATGGATTCTTACGTTCACATACAACGGGTGTAAGACAGATTTACACACGCGAAACACTTAGGGTTAACTTGACGAGCCTAGCATGTACAGACATGGCCTCGGAACACGGAAACCGAAAGGTCGAACACGAGTCGTATGGAAGATACGATCAACATGAGAATGTTCACCGACGATGACTAGTCCGTCTCACGTGATGATCGGACACGGCCTAGTCGACTCGGATCGTGTAACACTTAGATGACTAGAGGGATGTCTAATCTAAGTGGGAGTTCATTAAATAATTTGATTAGATGAACTTCATTATCATGAACAATAGTCTAAAATCTTTGCAATATGTCTTGTAGATCAAATGGCCAACACTCATGTCACCATGAACTTCAACGCGTTCCTAGAGAAAACCAAGCTGAAAGATGATGGCAGCAACTATTCGGACTGGGTCCTAACCGAGGATTATCCTCATAGCTGCCAAGAAACAATATGTCCTAGAAGCACCGCTAGGTGAAGCACCCATCGAGAGAACCAAGACGTTATGAACGCTTGGCAGTCTCGTCTTGATGATTACTCCCTCGTTCGGTGCGGCATGCTTTACAGCTTAGAACCGGGCTCCAAAAGCGTTTTGAGCAACACGGAGCATATGAGATGTTCGAGGAGCTGAAACTGGTTTTTCAAGCTCATGCCCGGGTCGAGAGATATGAGGTCTCCGACAAGTTCTATAGTTGTAAGATGGAGGAAAACAGTTCTGTCAGTGAGCACATACTCAAAATGTCTGGGTTGCACAACCGCATGTCCCAGCTGGACATAAACCTCTCGGACGAGGCGGTCATTGACATAATCCTTCAGTCGCTCCCACCAAGCTACAAGAGCTTTGTGATGAACTACAATATGCAGGGGATGGAGAAGACCATTCCCGAAGTATTCTCAATGCTGAAGTCAGCAGAGGTTGAAATCAAGAAAGAACATCAAGTGTTGATGGTCAATAAAACCACTAAGTTCAAGAAGGGCAAGGGCAAGAAGAACTTCAAGAAGGACGGAAAGGAAGTTGCTGCACCCGGTAAGCAACTTACCGGGAAGAAGAAGTCAAAGAATGGACCCATGCCTGAGACAGAGTGCTTTTATTGCAAAGGGAAGGGCCACTGGAAGCGGAACTGCCCCAAATACTTAGCGGACAAGAAGGCCGGCAACACTAAAGGTATATTTGATATACATGTAATTGATCTCACCTTACCGATTACTCGTAGTAACTCCCGGTATTTGATACCGTGCCGTTGCTCATATTTGTAACTCACGGCAGAGCTGCGAAATAAACGGAGACTGGCGAAGGACGAGGTGATGATGCGCGTCGGGAATGGTTCCAAGGTCGATGTGATCGCCGTCGGCACGCTACCTCTACATTTACCTACGGGATTAGTTATAAACCTTAATAATTGATATTTGGTGCCAAGTTTGAGCATGAACATTGTATCTGGATCTCGTTTAATACGAGATGGCTACTCATTTAAATCCGAGAATAATGGTTGTTCTATTTATATGAGAGAAATGTTTTATGGTCATGCTCCGATAGTCAATGGTTTATTCTTAATGAATCTCGAACGTAATGTTACACATGTTCATAGTGTGAATACCAAAAGATGTAAAGTTGATAACGATAGTCCCACATACTTGTGGCACTGCCGCCTTTGTCACATTGGTGTCAAGCGCATGAAGAAGCTCCATGCTGGTGGACTTTTGGAGTCTCTAGATTATGAATCATTTGACACATGCGAACCATGCCTCATGGGCAAGATGACCAAGACTCCGTTCTCCGGAACAATGGAGCGAGCAACCAACTTGTTGGAGATCGTACATACTGATGTGTGCGGTCCAATGAGTGTTGAGGCTCGCGGAGGATATCGTTATGTTCTCACTCTCACTGATGACTTGAGTAGATATGGGTATGTCTACTTAATGAAACACAAGTCTGAGACCTTTGAAAAGTTCAAGGAATTTCAGAATGAGGTAGAGAATCAACGTGACCGAAAGATAAAATTCTTACGATCAGATCGTGGAGGAGAATATCTGAGTCACGAATTTGGTACACACTTAAGAAAATGTGGAATCGTTTCACAACTCACGCCGCCTGGAACACCTCAGCGTAACGGTGTGTCCGAACGTCAGAATCGCACTCTATTGGATATGGTGCGATCTATGATGTCTCTTACCGATTTACCGCTATCATTTTGGGGATACGCTCTAGAGACAGCTACATTCACTTTAAATAGGGCACCGTCAAAATCCGTTGAGACGACACCGTATGAATTATGGTTTGGGAAGAAACCTAAGCTGTCGTTTCTAAAAGTTTGGGGATGCGATGCTTATGTCAAGAAACTTCAACCTGAAAAGCTCGAACCCAAGTCGGAAAAATGCGTCTTCATAGGATACCCTAAGGAAACCATTGGGTATACCTTCTACCTTAGATCCGAAGGCAAGATCTTTGTTGCCAAGAACGGAACCTTTCTGGAAAAAGAGTTTCTCTCGAAAGGAGTAAGTGGGAGGAAAGTAGAACTCGATGAAGTACTACCTCTTGAACCGGAAAATAGTACAGCTCAGGAAAATGTTCCTGTGGTGCTTACACCGACTGGAGAGGAACTTAATGATGATGATCAAGGTACTTTAGATCAAGTTGCTACTGAACTTCGTAGGTCCACTAGGACACGTTCCGCACCAGAGTGGTACGGCAACCCTGTCCTGGAAATCATGTTGTTAGACAACGATGAACCTTCGAACTATGAAGAAGCGATGGCGGGCCCGGATTCCAACAAATGGCTGGAAGCCATGAAATCCGAGATAGGATCCATGTATGAAAACAAAGTATGGACTTTGACAGACTTGCCAGGTGATCGGCGAGCGATAGAAAACAAATGGATCTTTAAGAAGAAGACGGACGCGGACGGTAATGTTACCATCTATAAAGCTCGACTTGTCGCTAAGGGTTATCGACAAGTTCAAGGGATTGACTACGATGAGACTTACTCTCCTGTAGCGAAGCTTAAGTCCGTCCGAATCATGTTAGCAATTGCCGCATACTATGATTATGAGATATGGCAGATGGACGTCAAAACAGCGTTCCTTAACGGATATCTTAAGGAAGAGTGTATATGATGCAGCCGGAAGGTTTTGTCGATCCTAAGAATGTCGACAAAGTATGCAAGCTCCAGCGTTCCATTTATGGGCTGGTGCAAGCATCTCGGAGTTGGAACATTCGCTTTGATGAGATGATCAAAGCGTTTGGGTTTATGCAGACTTATGGAGAAGCCTGCGTTTACAAGAAAGTGAGTGGGAGCTCCGTAGCATTTCTCATATTATGTGTAGATGACATACTTTTGATGGGAAATGATATAGAACTCTTGGACAGCATTAAGGCCTACTTGAATAAAAGTTTTTCAATGAAGGATCTTGGAGAAGCTGGTTATATATTAGGCATCAAGATCTATAGAGATAGATCGAGACGCCTCATAGGTCTTTCACAAAGCACATACCTTGATAAGATTTTGAAGAAGTTCAAAATGGATCAGTCCAAGAAAGGGTTCTTGCCTGTCTTGCAAGGTGTGAAATTGAGCTCAGCTCAATGCCCGACCACGGCAAAAGATAAAGAAGAGATGAGTGTCATCCCCTATGCCTCAGCCATAGGATCTATTATGTATGCCATGCCGTGTACCGGACCTGATGTAAATCTTGCCGTAAGTTTGGTAGGAAGATATCAAAGTAATCCCGGCAAGGAACACCGGACAGCGGTCAAGAATATCCTGAAGTACGAAAAGGACAAAGGACATGTTTCTCGTTTATGGAGGTGACGAAGAGCTCGTCAGAAGGGTTACGCCGACGCTAGCTTCGACACAGATCTGGATGACTCTAAGTCACAAACCGGATACGTGTATATGTTGAATGGTGGAGCGGTTAGGTGCAGCTGCAAGCAGAGCGTCGTGGCGGGATCTTCATGTGAAGTGGAGTACATGGCAGCCTCGAAGGCAGCGCATGAAGCAATTTGGGTGAAGGAGTTCATCACCGACCTAGGAGTCATACCCAATGCGTCGGGGCCGATCAAACTCTTCTGTGACAACACTGGGGCTAATGCACTTGCCAAGGAGCCCAGGTTTCACAAGAAGACCAGGCACATCAAGCGTCGCTTCAACTCCATCCGTGAAAATGTTCAAGATGGAGACATAGAAATTTGTAAAGTGCACACGGATCTGAATGTCGCAGATCCGTTGACTAAACCTCTCTCACGAGCAAAACATGATCAACACCAGAACTCTATGGGTGTTCGATTCATCACAATGTAACTAGATTATTGACTCTAGTGCAAGTGGGAGACTGTTGGAAATATGCCCTAGAGGCAATAATAAAAGCATTATTATTATATTTCCTTGTTCATGATAATTGTCTTTTATTCATGCTATAATTGTATTGTCCGGAAATCGTAATACATGTGTGAATACATAGACTACAATACGTCCCTAGTAAGCCTCTAGTTGACTAGCTCGTTGGTCAACAGATAGTCATGGTTTCGACTATGGACATCGATGTCATTGACAACGGGATCACGTCATTAGGAGAATGACGTGATGGACAAGACCCAATCCTAAGCATGGCACAAGATCGTGTAGTTCGTTTTGCTAGAGCTTTTCCAATGTCAAGTATCTCTTCCTTAGACCATGAGATCGTGTAACTCCCGGATACCGTAGGAGTGCTTTGGGTGTACCAAACGTCACAACGTACCTGGGTGACTATAAAGGTGCATTACAGGTATCTCCGAACGTGTGTGTTGGGTTGACACGGATCGAGACTGGGATTTGTCACTCCGTGTCATGGAGAGGTATCACTGGGCCCACTCGGTAGTGCATCATCATAATGAGCTCAAAGTGATCAAGTGTCTGGTCACGGGATCATGCATTACGGTACGAGTAAAGTGACTTGCCGGTAACGAGACTGAACGAGGTATTGGGATACCGACGATCGAAGTCTCGGGCAAGTAACATACCGTCGACAAAGGGAATAGAATACGGGGTTGCTTGAACCCTTGACATCGTGGGTTCATCCGATGACAACATCGAGGAGCATGTGGGAGCCAACATGGGTATCCAGATCCCGCTGTTGGTTATTGACCTGAGGTCGTCTCGGTCATGTCTGCATGTCTCCCGAACCCGTAGGGTCTACACACTTAAGGTTCGGTGACGCTAGGGTTATTAGGAAGACTAGTATGTGATTACCGAATGTTGTTCGGAGTCCCGGATGAGATCCCGGACGTCACGCGGAGGTCCGGCATGGTCCGGAGGTCCAGATGTCTATATGGAAAGTTGTTAAACGGACTCCGGAAAGTTTTGGGGGTATACCGGTATTGTACCGGGGCCACCGGGAGGGTTCCGGGGGTCCACCGGGAGGGGCCACCCCTCCCGGGGGGCCACATGGGCTGTGTGGGAGAGGGAGCCAGCCCCTAGTGGGCTGGGCGCACCTCCCCACCAAGGCCCATGCGGCTAGGGCAAGGGAGGGGGAAACCCTAGAGGGGGCGCCCCCTAGCTTGGGGGGCAAGCCACCCCTCTTCCCCTCTCCCTTTGGCCGCCGCCCCCCTCTAGGGTTTCCCCTAGAGGGCCGGCCCCTCTTGCACCTCTCCTCCTATATATAGAGGGGTGAGGGGAGGGCTGCAACACACAATTGAAGGCGCAGCCCCACCCCTCCCCAACACCTCACCTACTCCGAACGAGCTTGGCGAAGCCCTGACGGAGTACTGCTGCACCAATTTGCACCACGCCGTCGTGCTGCCATTGGAGCTGTCTTCCTCAACCTCTCCTTCCTCCTTGCTGGATCAAGACGGAGGAGACGTCGTCATCCCGTACGTGTGTTGAACGCGGAGGTGCTGTCCGTTCAGCACTTGGTCGTCGGTGATCCGAATCACGCGAGTACGACTCCCTCATCACCAACCCCGTGAACGCTTCCGCACTCGATCTACAAGTGGTATGTAGATGCAAACTCTCTTCCTTAACTCGTTGCTTAGATGAACTCATAGATGGATCTTGGTGAAACCGTAGGAAAATTTTAATTTTCTGCAACGTTCCCCAACACTAGCCTCCTTCCAGCGAAAAAAATTACCGTAAAGTTTCATCGTGTTTGGACTCCATTTGTTACTGGTTTTCTGAAAAGCCAAAAATAAGCAAAAAAGCATGAACTGGTATTGTGAACTTGGTTAATAGGTTAGTACCAAAAAATAATATAAAATAACATAAAAATGCATATAAAGCATCCAATGTTGATAATATAATAACATGAAACAATAAAAATATTACAGATACATTGGAGACGTATCAGCAGCCCATATGGAAGTATGCAGAAAAAATTTAGACTTGAGCACAAGAGACAAATGTGAGTTGGGAGAATTAGCAAGTCTCCAAGCAGAGGCAAGAATAAGACCTTGGTTCATGGCTTGAAGATTCCTTATTCCCAAACTTCCCTTCTTCTTTGAAGTACATATATCCTTCCATGCCCTAAGGCAAAGACCTTTCAAAGAATTGTCCTCTTTTGATGCATGTCCACCAAAAAGTTCTGATAATAGAAGTGCGTCTGGAGATAAAATTTTTGGTGAACAAAATATTTGACATGTAATAGACTGGAATGGAAGAAAAAAATTATTGTTAGGTTTATTAACGACTTGCAAACATTGTCCTTTCAAAACTTATGACATTCAAAGACAAAATTAGTCCGAATCACTCAATGCATCTCTTTTTACAGGTAATGATATTGCAATAATGATCTATGAGTAAACTAAATTTACGTAATGTTTAAGTTTCATTCAATAAACATGGATTTAGAATTCATAAATTTTAGTTTTAGCATATGTAACTTGTGTATCCAGATTTCATACTCATATATGGGCTCCCATTATTTACAGATGCATTATAAGATTCTAGTTCATACAATTTCAAAATTAAAATACTGAATATGCTGGATAGAAAACCTCTTCCAAGAGAATAAATGACCACACGAACACAAGCAACAAAGACAAATATCAAACACCAGAATCATCAACTATACCACATATTAAAAGCTTGTTCTTCAACAAACAAGATAGCTGCCAAGGACTACCAAGGACAAATATCAAATACCAGAATCATCAAGATGAGTTGTTCGTCATCCACCTTCAAGCATCATTTTAGTAGGCAAAAGGAAAAAAAGATCATCTTGTGGCCTCACGGATTGAAGCCTTCAGGATAAGAAGCCTAGCAAAAGTATAATTGGTGCAAAAAGGTCCCTTATGATGATGAAGTGTTAGTGTTGTGTCATCCGAAGAAGTCGATGACGAATAACGCATGTCGCTCCAATGGCTACTTCTCCGTTGCTTGGTAGATAGTGGCTGCCACCACCGTCTAGCAAACAAAATATGTATAAAAATGAGAATGCAACAAAAAAATTAAGAATATGCAAATGATGACAAGATGAAGTAATTTAGCATACATGAGTTGCCACTTCCATCCCACTTTGAGGGCGGCCAAGCACACATATTGCTTGTGTTCATGATAGTGATCTCTGTTGGGGAACGTAGTAATTTCAAAAAAATCCTACGCGCACGCAAGATCATGGTGATGCATAGCAACGAGAGGAGAGAATGTTGTCCACGTACCCTCGTAGACCGAAAGCGGAAGCATTAGCACAACGCGGTTGATGTAGTCGTATGTCTTCACGATCCGACCGATCCAAGTACCAAACGTACGGCACCTCCGAGTTCAGCACACGTTCAGCTCGATGACGCCCCTCGAACTCCGATCCAGCAGAGCTTCACAAGAGAGTTCCGTCAGCACGACGACGTGATGACGGTGATGATGTTGCTACCGACGCAGGGCTTCGCCTAAGCACCACTACGATATGACCGAGGTGGAATATGGTGGAGGGGGGCACCGCACACGGCTGGGAGAGATCAACAGATCAACTTCCGTGTCTAGAGGTGCCCCCCTGCCCCCGTATATAAAGGAGCAAGGGGGGGAGAGGCGGCCGGCCAAGGAGGGCACGCCAAGGGGGGAGTCCTACTCCCACCGGGAGTAGGACTCCTCCTTTCCTTGTTGGAGTAGGAGAAGGGAAGGAAGGGAGAGAGGAGGAGAAGGAAAAAGGCGCCACCCCCTCCTTGTCCAATTCGGACTAGAGGGGAGGGCGCACGGCTGCCCCGCCGCCTCCCCTTCTCCCACTACGGCCCATTAGGCCCAATATACTCCCCGGGGGGTTCCGGTAACCCCCCCCCCCCCCCGGTACTCCGGTAAATGTCCGAAACCTCCCGAAACACTTCCTGTGTCCGAACATAGTCATCCAATATATCGATTTATAAGTCTCGACCATTTCGAGACTCCTCGTCATGTCCGTGATCATATCCGGGACTCCGAACTACCTTCGGTACATCAAAAAAAACTCATAATACCAATCGTCACCAAACTTTAAGCATGCGGACCCTACGGGTTCGAGAACTATGTAGACATGACCGAGACACGTCTCCGGTTAATAACCAATAGCGGAACCTGGATGCTCATATTGGCTCCCACATATTCTACGAAGATCTTTATCGGTCAAACCGCATAACAACATACGTTGTTCCCTTTGTCATCGGTATGTTACTTGCCCGAGATTCGATCGTCGGTATCTCAATACCAAGTTCAATCTCGTTACCGGGCAAGTTTCTTTACTCGTTATGTAATGCCTCATCCCGCAACTAACTCATTAGTCACATTGCTTGCAAGGCTTATAGTGGTGTGCATTACCGAGATGGCCCAGAGTTACCTCTCCGACAATCGGAGTGACAAATCCTAATCTCAAAATACGCCAACTCAACAAGTACCTTCGGAGACACCTGTAGAGCACCTTTATAATCACCCAGTTACGTTGTGACGTTTGGTAGCACACAAAGTGTTCCTCCGGTAAACGGGAGTTGCATAATCTCATAGTCATAGAAACATGTATAAGTCATGAAGAAAGCAATAGCAATATACTAAACGATCAAGTGCTAAGCTAACGGAATGGGTCAAGTCAATCACATCATTCTCCTAATGATGTGATCCCGTTAATCAAATGACAACTCATGTCCATGGCTAGGAAACTCAACCATCTTCAATTAACGAGCTAGTCAACTAGAGGCATACTAGTGACACTATGTATGTCTATGTATTCACACATGTATTATGTTTCCGTTTGATACAATTCTAGCATGAATAAAAAACATTTATCATGATATGAGGAAATAAATAATAACTTTATTATTGCCTCTAGGGCATATTTCCTTCAATTTCAAATCATCTCCCAACACTTATATGCCTTTTTGCTCCATGCCACATATGTGATCCATTGTTGTGGCCAACCAAGATTTAACCAGCAAGATATCCTGAAAAGTTGAGAATGTCGGACCTCTTGCCTTCGCCATCTTTGGCTTCTTTTCTTACTCGGATGGGATTTGATGTTGCCCCAACTTCAAATGAAAGGCAAGTTGGATGACCCAACTCATAGTCCATTTGGGTCAATTAATGATTATCATTGATCATTGATCATATCCAGCACCAAATCCTTGCTTCCGGTCATATGATTTGTGGCTCCACTATCGAGCAACCATGATCCTCCACCGGAAGCAAACACCTACAAGAGATCAATGCTTGGTTTTAGGTACCCATTGAGTAATGGGTCCTTTTATGTTAGTAACAAGGGTCTTGGGAACCCAAATAGACCATTCAATGTACTCATGAGGAGAACCAACAAATTTAGCATAAACATGCCCATCACTAGCACGGCATAACACATAAGAAGGGTTAAAGTCGCCGGATTTGTTGGAAGGGGTGGCATTGCCCTTTTTGACATCACCACCCTTCACATTGTTCTTCTTCTCCTTAGGAGCACCCTCTCCCTCCTTCACAAACGTTTGCTTGAGAGGGGGAGGTCGTTTGGTCTTGTCGTTCTTCTTCTTCTTCTTGGACTTGGGTGCGAACCCAACTCCCTCCTTGGCCACAACTTCCTTTTGATTGCTCAAAAGGTCATTGAGGTTCTTCTCACCTTGAATGCATGTCACAAGGCCTTTCTCCAGTTGCTCTTTCAACTTGGCATTTTACGCCACAAGATGCACATGCTCACAACACGGGTTAGTAGCATTTGCGTTATCAATTAAGACCATATGAGGAAAGGTGGATTTCTCCTTGGTTAGCTTCACTTGGAGTTGATCATGAGACTCCTTGAGGCTAGCATGAGCACCCTTCAAGGCCTTGTGAGCCTTGTCAAGTAAATCAAACTCCTCTTTGAGTCTAGCAAGGTCAACCCCAACTTTAGCCTTCTCGGAGTTTAGCACACGAGAGACAACAAGAGCATGATCAAGATCTTTCTTTAATTTAGCATGGTCATCGTTGTGTGACTCCTCAAGAGCCAAATGATTCCCACACTCTTCCTCAAGAGCATTAGAGAGATCCGATATCTCATCGGCATAGTCACGACTATGACCTTCCATCTTAGAGATGGTTTCTTCATGAGCCTCGATCATGTCATTGGCTTCACCAAGTTGTTCCAAGAGAGCAACGAAGTGCTTCTTGGATTTGCCCTTGAGTTTACTCATAAAAGACTCAAATTTATTCATCTCTTCATTGGACCCCTCATTTTCATCAATGCAATCTGTCAAGGAGGGATTAGTAATGATGGTGGTTTTGATGTTGGGGGTTACCTTGTTAGTGGCTTTAGCCATGAGGCACTTGGAGGTGATGTTCTCGTTGGGTGAATCGAAGAGAGACACCCGGGGAGTTGTGGCAATGGCAATGGAGGCCATGGCCATTGCTTCACCATCTTCATCATCATCGGCATCCTCATGGTACTCTTCTTGAACCACCAACCCTCGAGTAGGAGTCTTTTTGGTGAAGTTGTTCTTGTTGGGGAAGGACTTGGCTTTGTCTTTTCGGATGAGCTTGCCACCATTGTCTTCCCGCTTCTCGTAAGGAAAATCCACAATGAAGTGGCTCACATTGCCACAATTGTAACAAGTTCTCACTCGTTGCTTGCCCTCGAAGCCACTTGAGTTTTTCTTGTTGAAGTTGGGCCTTGTGTTCTTCTTTCTCCTAAATTGCCTTGACGCAAGAGCCATGTGCTCATGATAATCATATTTTGTATCTTCGGGGTTGCTCTCCTCATCTTCCTCTTCTTCCACAATAACCTTGGCCTTCAAGGCAAGGTTGGGCTTCTTTGTTCTTTAAGAACGCAACACCGCGTTGTCGGCGGTCTTGTCCAAGATGCTAATTGCACAAACTCATCCAACACTTCATTTGAGGTCATGGACTGGAAGTCCGATCTTTGACGGATGATGGAGGACACGGCCTTGTTGTAGGGCATCATGGCCTTGAGGAACTTGCGCTTGATCCAATTGTCATCCGTGTCCTTGCTCCCATGATCTTGGAGTGAGACCGTGAGTTTGGTTACCCTCCGAAAGAGCTCATGAGGTTCTTCATCTACTTTCATTGCAAACTCATCGGCCTCATCTTGCACCACTTCATAGTTGGAGCGTTGAATGCTTGTGCTTCCCCGATAGAGAGACACAACACAATGCCATGCGTCTTTGGCCATGGCGTAAGGTCGAAGATAAGGGAGATCGTAAGGGGAATTGCATCTTGGATGATGAAGAGAGCATTCTCATTGAATTGATTATCCACGGCTTCTCTAGGGGTGAAGTTGCATCGGTCATGCGGATATAAACTAATACGTCTCCAACGTATCTATAATTTATGAAGTATTCATGCTATTATATTATCTGTTTTAGATGTTTAATGGGCTTTACTATGCACTTTTATATTATTTTGGGACTAACCTATTAACCTAGAGCCCAGTGCCAGTTTCTGTTTTTTCCTAGTTTTTGAGTTTCGCAGAAAAGGAATACCAAACGGAGTCCAATTGACGTCAATTTTTGACAATTTTTTATGGACCAAAAGAAGACCCCGGAGCAAAAGAGTTGGGCCAGAAGAGTCCTGGGCCGTCCACGAGGGTGGGGGGCGCGCCCACCCCCCTGGGCATGTGGGCCTACCTCGTGGATGACTCGGGCACCTCCTTGACGTGAGACCTACGCCAAAAAATTCCTATAAATACAGAAACCTCTAGAAAATAACCTAGATCGGGAGTTCCGCCACCGCAAGCCTCTGTAGCCACCAAAAACCAATCGAGACCCTGTTCCCGCACCCTGCCGGAGGGGGGATCCCTCACCGGTGGCCATCTTCATCATCCCGGTGCTCTCCATGACGAGGAGGGAGTAGTTCACCCTCGGGGCTGAGGGTATGTACCAATATCTATGTGTTTGATCTCTCTCTCTCTCTCTCTCTCTCTCTCTCTCGTGTTCTTGAGGTGATACGATCTTGATGTATCGTGAGCTTTGCTATTATAGTTGGATCTTATGATGTTTCCCCCTCTCTACTCGCTTGTAATGGATTGAGTTTTCCCTTTGAAGTTATCTTATCGGATTGAGTCTTTAAGGATTTGAGAACACTTGATGTATGTCTTGCCGTGCTTATCTGTGGTGACAATGGGATATTCACGTGATCTACTTGATGTATGTTTTGGTGATCAACTTGCGGGTTCAGTGACCTTGTGAACTTATGCATAGGGCTTGGCACACGTTTTCGTCTTGACTCTCCGGTAGAAACTTTGGAGCACTCTTTGAAGTACTTTGTGTTGGTTGAATAGATGAATCTGAGATTGTGTGATGCATATTCGTATAATCATGCCCACGGATACTTGAGGTGACAATGGAGTATCTAGGTGGCATTAGGGTTTTGGTTGATTTGTGTCTTAAGGTGTTATTCTAGTATGAACTCTATGATAGATCGAACTGAAAGAATAGCTTCGTGTTATTTTACTACGGGCTCTTGAATAGATAGATCAGAAAGGATAACTTTGAGGTGGTTTCGTACCCTACCATAATCTCTTCGTTTGTTCTCCACTATTAGTGGCTTTGGAGTGACTGTTTGTTGCATGTTGAGGGATAGTTATATGATCCAGTTATGTTATTATTGTTGAGAGAACTTGCACTAGTGAAAGTATGAACCTTAGGCCTTGTTTCCTACCATTGCAATACCGTTTACGCTCACTTTTACCACTTGTTACCTTGCTGTTTTTATAATTTCAGATTACAAATACCTTTATCTACCATCCATATTGCACTTGTATCACCATCTCTTCGCCGAACTAGTGCACCTATACAATTTACCATTGTATTGGGTGTGTTGGGGACACAAGAGACTCTTTGTTATTTGGTTGCAGGGTTGTTTGAGAGAGAGCATCTTCATCCTACGCCTCCCACGGATTGATAAACCTTAGGTCATCCACTTGAGGGAAATTTGCTACTGTCCTACAAACCTCTGCACTTGGAGGCCCAACAACGTCTACAAGAAGAAGGTTGTGTAGTAGACATCAGAAACCTTCTTCAATGATTCTCCAAAGATTAGTATTCACATGATTTAAATGACGCTTGAAGCGGTAAACCCAAGAATCAAAGTCCTCATTTTTCACAATCTTAGGAGGAGGGCCGGCATGATTTAAATGAGTAGAGGGAATCGGTCCTCCATAAGTTGGAGGTTCCACATTGGCAAAGATGCCGGTGCCATTTCTACTACTAGTAGAAGGACCCTTTTCACTATTAGCTCCCCCCTTGTCGGAGTTAGCATCCGTCACCTTGTTAGTGGGATCACCCACTTTCATCAGCGAGGTAGATAGTTTAAGTCCTTCTAAGAATTTATTAAACATGCTTTCAACCTCGGTCGTCATGGAGGTTTTCAATGTGTCCAAAGCCACATTGAATTCCTCACAAGAGACCGCGGTTCCCCCATCGGCCGTAGACGAGCTCGGACTCACACCGGAGTGCTCCTCCCCACCGTCTACGGTGTTAACTATACTCTTCGGACGGCAAAGTCCTTAATAAAGAGACGAGGCTCTGATACCAATTGAAAGGATCGATATAATTGACTAGAGGGAGGCTGAATAGGCAACTAACAATTTTTAGCTTTTCTTTACCAAATTAAACTTTGCATCAAAGTAGGTTGTCTAGATATGCAACTAGGTGAGCAACCTATATGATGCAACAACAACAAGCACACAAGCCAGCAAGGGATACAACACAAATAAACTTGCACAAGTAAAGGCACGAGATAACCAAGAGTGGAGCCCGTGAAGACGAGCATGTGTTACTGAAGTTCCTTCCTTTTGAGGGAAAGTACGTCTCCGTTAGAGCGGTGTGAAGGCACAATGCTCCCCAAGAAGCCACTAGGGACACCGTATTCTCCTCATGCCCTCACACAATGCGAGATGCCGTGATTCCACTATTGGTGCCCTTGAAGGCGGCGACGGAGCCTTTACAAACAAGGTTGGGGCAATCTCCACAACTTAGGAGCTGTTCGGGAAACCTCCAGCTCCACCAAATCCAAGGATCCGAGGAGCACCTGTTTCCCCGCTCTATAAATCTAAACTGCAGCTCCGGCTGCTCCGGGTGCAGAGTCGCGGAGCGGGAGGGAATCCGAACAGGCCCTTAATTGGAGGCTCCCAACGACACCACGAAGCTTCACCAAAATGGACTATGGCTCCGCGGTGACCTCAACCGTCTAGGGTGCTCAAACACCCAAGAGTAACAAGATCCGCTAGGGATTAGTGGGGCAAATTTCTCTTGGTGGAAGTGTAGATCGGGGCCTTCTCAACCAATCCCGAGCAAATCAACAAGTTTGATTGGCTAGGGAGAGAGATCGGGCGAAAATGGAGCTTGGAGCAACAATGGAGCTTAGGGTTGGAAGAGATGGTCAACTAGAGGAAGAAGACACCCCTTATATAGTGGAGAGACAAATCCAACCGTTATCCACTAACCAGCCTGCGACCTGCGGTACTAGCTGTGACGCCCCCGTTTCAATCGTACACTAATCATGCACGCAAATGTGTATGATCAAGATCAGGGACTCACGGGAAGATATCACAACACAACTCTAAAACATAAATAAGTCATACAAGCATCATAATACAAGCCGAGGGGCTCGAGGGCTCGAATACAAGTGCTCGATCATAGACGAGTCGTGAAGCAACAATATCTGAGTACGGACATAAGTTAAACAAGTTGCCTTAAGAAGGCTAGCACAAACTGGGATACAAATCGAAGAGGCGCATGCCTCTGCTCGGGATCCTCCTAACTACTCACAGTGGTCGCCGCTGGGCACTGCGTAGTAGTAGGCACCTCCGATGTAGTAGTAAGTAAATCGGCGGTGGCGTCACAGCTCACAGGGCTCCGACATGCAGTTGCGACAACCGGGTAGAAAGGAAAGGGGAAAAAGGGGAGAAAGCAACCGTGAGTACTCATCCAAAGTACTCGCAAGCAAGGAGCTACACTACATATGCATGGGTATAAGTGTAAAGGGCCATATCGGTGGTGAGCTGCAGAATGCGAGAATAAGAGGGGATAACTAATCACGCCGAAGACTACGCTTACGGCAGCCTCCGCCTTGCAAAGCATGTAGAAGAGAGTAGATCAAGTCCTCCAAGTAGCATCGCATAGCATAATCCTACCCGTGATCCCTCCTCGTTGCCTCTGTTAGAGAGCGATCACGGGTTATATCATCACTTGGAAGGTGTGTTTTATTAAGTATCCAGTTCTAGTTGTCATAAGGTCAAGGTACAACTCCAAGTCATCCTGTTATCAAGATCACGGCTATTCGAATAGATTAACTTCACTGCAGGGTGCACCACATTACCCGACACGCTCGATCCCATTTGGCGGACACACTTTTACGGGTCATGCCCGGCAGCGGAAGATCAACACGTCGCAGCCCCACCTAGGCACAACAGAGAGGTCAAGACGCCGGTTCAAACCTAAGCGCACAGGGTCCGGGCCCATCGCCTTAGCACACCAAGACGCTATGAGGGCGGCCGAAGCGCACCTAGCCTAGCAGCGTTCCATCCAATCCGGGCGCTACGCCGCCGACGTCACGAAATGCTTGGTGATACCACGCCGGTTGCCCATATCTTGTCCCACGTGGCGGTTAGTGCGTATAAGGTCAACGACCTTTCAGATCAAATACCAAGATCTCGTTAAGCGTGTTAAGTATCCGTGAACGCCGAACAGGGCCAGGCCCACCTCTCTCCTAGGCGGTCTCAACCTGCCTTGTCGCTCCGCCACAAAGATCCACACAGAGGGTCGTTGGGACAAAAGTCCTTTCAGCCCCCAATCCGTGAATCACTCGCGGGTGCTCCTCGAGCCAACCCGACTTTAGTCACCACATGTATCATGTATAAAGTGTATAGTATATACCCGTGATCACCTCCCTAGTGATCACGACCCGATAGTATAGCATGGTAGACGGACAAGAATGTAGGGCCACTGATGGAATACTAGCATCCTATACTAAGTATGTAGGATTGCAGGTAAAGGTAACAACAGTAGTAGGAAGGACAGGCTATGCATCAGGTTAGGAATAACGGAAATCAGTAACATGCTACACTACTCTAATGCAAGCAGTAGAGAGTAGAATAGGCGATATCTGGTGATCAAGGGGGGGGGGCTTGCCTGGAAGCTTAGCCGAGAAGGAGGGGTTGTCAACACCATAGTCGATCGGGGTACCAGTAGCAGTGTCAGTCTCGTAGTCTACCGGAGAGAAGATGGGGAAGAAACAATGAATACAATGCAAACAGATGCATATCGATGCATGACATAACAAGTAACGGTGCCAGGTGTGCCCCAACACAGTAGGAGGTGATACCGGCGAAGGGGGGAAACATCCGGGAAAGTATTCCCGGTGTTTCGCGTTTTCGGACAGATGAACCGGAGGGGGAAAGTTGCGTGTTCGCTATGCTAGGGACGTGTGGCGTACGAACGGACTGCTTATCCGGATTCGTCTCCTCGTTCTGAGCAACTTTCATGTACAAAGTATTTTCATCCGAGTTACGGATTATTTTATATGATTTTTCAAAGTTTTATTGCATTTTCTATATTTCTTCCATCTATTTCCTTTAATTACTAAATAGGCAGATACCTTCTACACCTACTAGGTGGCTAGCCATGTGTATGACAGTGGGGCCAGGGGTGGTCCAGTCAGCAGAGTCAATAGCAGTTGACCAGTCAATGTGGACTGGTCAACTGGGTCAAGAGGACCCACATGTAAGTGTCACATGAGCTAATAAAAATAGCTAGACTAAATTAATCTAGAAGGGGCCGCATGTCATCTACACATTTGACTAATAAAACAAATAAACTAACCTGATCTATTCCTAGACTAATCCAACTCTAGCCAAATACGCCGGCCAGAGGCACAGCCAGTTGTGCACATACGCATGGGCACAGGAGGCACCGGCGGCCACAGCCATCAGCAACACTAGCGGCAACGACGCATGCAGCAACATCAAAACAGCAGCCGCGACGGCTAGCAGATTAGCAGCAGGAAAGTGGAAGCAGCATGCGAGTAGCAGTAGAACCAGCGGCAGCGACAACAACCAGCTGCACCGGCAGGAGCAGCAGGGGCCAAGGCAGCGGGTGGCTACGGGCGCGCGCGTAGCAGTAGGCGCGACCAGGAGAAGGGGCTACTGCATGCGGGGTGGCTGTAGGGGCGTGGCCAGGTCGTGCGCGGGATGCAGGGGAGGGGCCGGGACGAGGGCGACCATGGGCGTGAGCGGACGGGCGACGGCGGGCGAGCAGCAGCGAGGGCACGACGACACCAGCAGGCGCGGTCGTGGCGGCAGGGCCGGGCCGCGGACAAGCCCGAGCACACGCGCGTGAGGGCGCGGGCAGGGTGCGGCCTCAGCGAGGCAGGGCGTGGGTGGCGCACGGCCACGCGAGGGGCGGCCGGCGCGGTGAGCACGAGCCCGCAGGGAACTGGTGGGCGGCGCAAACGGCGACTAAACAAGGGAAAAGCGAGGGAATCGGTGGAGTCGCTCACCGCGGAGCTGGGAGAGGAGACGGCGAGGCCGACGGTGGTCGGAGCAGCGTGGATCGACGCCGAGAAGTAGTGGTCTGTGATGAGGAAGAAGAGGTCGATGCACTCGATCCTTGATGACCCGGCTCCAATCCGTGAACGTAGGCGATGAAGGTGATGATGGTGTTGCTCCTGGACTTGGTGGTGCTATGGCGGACGACCGGTGGCCACGGGATTGACGGCGAGCATGGCAGCGATGATTCGGCCATGTACGCAGGAGACGAAAGCGGCGCGAGGGAGAAGGTAGGAGAGGCTAGGGTTCGCCAAGGGGAGCCGGGGGCTCGGCCTTATACTCCATGGGGACCGGGGGATGGCCGGCACGCGCCATGGCGCGGCCATGGCCGGTCGGATGCCCGCCACGATCCCCTGCCTCCCTGTAGCAGGAGATTGGGGATGAGTGGGGGGTGTGGGCTGGGCCTGGCACTGTGTGCTGGGCCGTGTGTTGTGGCCACTAGGGCCCAGCGCACCGTAGTTGTTTCTTTCTTTTCTTTTCTGTTTTCTTTTAGTTCCTAATTATTTTAGTTTTAATAAAATACCAAAGTGGCACCTAAATTGATGTTACAAATTATGTCACAACCACAAAAGGTTTCACCCAAATAATATAGTTTAGCATTTTACAAAATATAAAAGGCATTTAATTAATGGTTTTAGCTACTGATTTAATTAGCTTAGTGCATTTAAACATTTTATAAAGACTTGGTTTCTCCACCAATATCTCCTATGAATTATTTGTCACCTCGGAACATTTTATTTTTAATATTTGAAAACTTTTGTGGTTTGCCTTTATCTCAAATTTGAATTTGAATCGTTTTGAACTAACGCGAGATTAACAATAGTAATCGAAGTGACATGTCACCATTAGCAGAGAATTACTGTAGCTTTATCTTTCGGTGACACAATTTTAAACTATCACCTTGCCTGTGTGGGCGATGGGGGGTGGTCTATCGCACACACTACCAAAAAACTGTTTGTGATAGGTGGGTCCATCACACACAATTGAACACAAAAATTGTGTGCAATGTGGATTAGCATCACACACGGTTAGTTCACGAAAACTATGTGTAATGTGCGAGTTATTGCACACGATTAAAAAGAAAAAAACGTGTATGATGTGAATGCCATCACACACAATTGGATCTACAAAACTGTGTGCAATGTGTGATCTTAACAATGTGTTAATTAGTCCAAAAATCAGCTAGACAGTAATCAATTTACTGCGATCACCATTTCATGAAGAAACCTAACACAAGACATCACACATTCAAAATCCACTATATGATTTGTTTCCAACAGATACGTAACATCGACATGTTTCAACCTTTTTCATACAACATACACAAGTGCAAATGTACTATCTCACACCACACGACAGCCACCACATACAACTAGCAATCACATTTAATTACGTCGACAAACTTCATCTGTCTCTTGTTCATCCGCGACATCAACTACCAAACCTTCTAAGATTTCTAGTTGTATCTCATCCTGAAAAACCAAGAGAAAAGGGTATTAAGGTCAAAAGAAGTACATGACTGCATTTTTATTTCAAGTTAAAGGTAGCAATTTAATGATTCAACACTACAGAAGTTGTGGCTTATCAGTTCCGTGAGCTTCTCAAGAAGTTCTTGGAACGTTGTACTGCTCTGTGGGTCGCTGCTTGCACTTGGACAGTGGCAGAAAGAACAAGTCCATTATGAAACAAAATGAAGAACAACAGTAGAGCATCTAAAGTGCATCTATCCAAAGCATTGGCTTCGTACATGTCATTTTTTCATGCACCATACCAGCAAACATCCATAAAATGATCACAAGCTACATTAATTAATCAAATGTTAAGTATCTTGTCTAGTTGATTCCCATCAAATGAAAGCTACAACTACCTACAAGAAGTAACAGAGGGTAAACACAATTTTTCACCGAACAATGAGGAACAAAAATTACGGAGCACTATGCTACTAGCTTGAAGAAACATCGCATCATAGAGACTGTCTGCTGAAACACACACAGGTGTCTCAGTCCTGAATCCTGATGAATATGTATGTGGCATGCATGCCTACACTATCATGAAACCTCTAAGCTATAAATGAATTGAAACCCACCAAGATGCAACTGCTACCCGAGCCATTCATACCATCAACAGTACTACATGCGCCCATATGAATGTATTAATCAGAGGAACAATTCTAAATAATTAACTACTCCCTCCGTCCCATAATATAAGAACGTTTTTTACACTAGTGTAGTGTCAAAAACGTTCTTATATTATGGGACAGAGGGAGTAGACAACAAGGGGATACCTGCTTGCATTTACCTGCAGCTCGGTGGTGCGTGCGTGTATAGGTGACCAAGGCCGTGCAGACGAGGAAGCAGTAGAGGATGTGAAGCTACAACGATTCAAAGCGTCTGCCTCAAATGCAATCTTGCTCGAACGAACCACCGGCCTTCGCCCAGACTCGTCCCCTGCTCTGCTTGGAAACAAGAACGAAAAAAAGTAACTCCAGTTTCTAACCAAATCAGTACATCCAGCCTACAAGTATGGCTAATCGAAACAAGAGGAGAGAATCTCTGAATATTACTACCTGCGACCACAGAGGAGCTCAATACTATCCTACTCGAGACTCCACTGATCTACAGAGCGTGGAAAGCTCGGGTCCATAGCATCGACCCCATGATCTACAGAGCATGGTCTCGGGTCCGCCGGCAGCACCATGGGTTGGTGGATCTGGGGCCAAGGGAAGGGAGAGATGGTGAGGGGAGGGGGAGGGGGAGGGGGTGGTGGCCGGCGGCGGAGGAGTAGGTCGCCGGTGAGGGCGGAGCAGCTGGGGTGGGGGAGAGAGGGGGCGGCGGCTCTCTGGAATGGAACGAGAACGAGAGAGAGGAATGTCGGAGCCGGGTGGGGCGTCCCGGACGGAGCGTTGGATCTCAGGTAGATGAACGGTGATCACGCATGATCCGTGGGAGGCTCCTCTCGACCAATCAAAACACAACATTGTCTAAAATTGTTTCCTTTAATTATGTAGTATATAGAACAGGTTAGCTAAATAGATTAAAAAATAGTCAAACATTCTCATATTTTTGGCATGCCATATTCAGGTCATATGTGCCAATTTTCATATTTTTCAGACCACATTTACATTTTCTAGAATTAAAATAGCAGTAAAGTCTATGTTCGTGGTTGACTCTCACCACATAAATCTTTGAAATTTCTTTTCATTTCTTGTATAAGACATACAAATGTTCTCAAGACACAAAATATGTCTTTTCTAATCGTTTTTATATGCACTTTTTCATGTACGTATAGTTCAAAATTGAATTATATCTATTAAATGCATGTAAATGTAGTTATTGACTATAATATAGAAAATGAATCCGAAAAGTGTCAAATTTGAACACGGTGGATTCTGTGGTATATATTGAATGTAGAAAAAATATGCGTTAAAAAATGGAGGAAATATTGTCTCCCCTTCAACTAGGTGCACTCACTCCCGAAAGTACGACTATTCTTCGGAGATGGTTCGATTTCTAAAGAGTGTATATTAAAAAAATTGTCAAACCATCTCCAATTTTTACCACAGTATATTGAGGTCATATCATGAAACCATGCCAAGGTTTGTATATTTCACACTTCCTTTCCATTTTTTTGAATTAAAATAGCAGTAAACTCCATGTTCGCGGTTGATTATTGCCACATAAATATTTGGAAATTATATTCATTTCTTGCGAGAGGCATACAAATATACCCAATACCCTAAATATGATTTTTCAAATCATTTTTTGTACTGTTTCATGTATTCGTAGTTCAAATTTGATTTATATCAATTAAATGATTATAAATGTAGTTAATGACTCAAATATAGCAAATGAGCTCTGAAAAGTGCCAATTTTTAACATGGAGAATCCTATGATGTATGTTGAGTGTTGATAAAAATTCAAGGTCAAAAGACAAAAGAGAATGTCAGTTTGCCTAAAACTTAGTGCATTCACTCGCGAAACCACAATCATTCCTCGTAGGTTGTTCGGTTTCTAAAGTGTGTGCATCAAAAATTTTGTGAAACATTCTCACTTTTTTACCACGGCATACTAACGTCATATAATGACACCATGTCAAATTTCATATTTTTCATACTTCATATACATTTTCTATAATTAAGATACCTATAAACTCCATATTCGTGGTTGACTCTTGTCAGATATATCTTTGAAATTTATATTCATTTCTTGTATAAGGCATACAAATATACTCAAGCCACTAAATATGATTTTTCAAACCATTTGTGTGCACTGTTTCATGTAATCATAGTTCAGTTTTGAACTATATTCTTTAAATGCTTATAAATGCAGTTAATGACTCAAATATAGCAAACGCACTGTTTCATGCTAACTTAGTCCACTGCGTTTTCATTCTACAAATATGCAGAACCTCCTGATATTAGTTTTATTTATATATTTCAAATTTGACCCAATTCCTCCTAAATCGGTGAAGATTTTTCTTTTTGATGAGAGGTGGATCGAAAGATTTTTGACACACAAACATTTGTTTAATTGGACATAAAATATGGTATGTTATTTTTTAAATTGGAGTGGTGACATTTTCTAACAAATATTTTGTAGGCTCTTTATAAAAAAAAGCATTTTACGCACTCGGAAAATGAAAAATTAAACTTTTGTGCAAAGAAAATAAAAACTACATTCAGCAAAATTATTTTCCATTCCAATACACATACTTACCCAAAATATGGGATATTTTTTACAAACTATGGCATGAATTTCGCCATCACATTCATTATTTGGTCATTTGATGCTATTTTTTGCCGTTCGAATGTTTTCCTTGGCGTACCTAGTTTAATCTCGACCCTTATATTTTGATTCAAAGATTATGGTATCATGAAGGATCAACGATCACCACCTCAAATCTTAGTTTTAAAGTTGTTCTAATCTATTTTTTTAAAGATTTATTGGAAAAGATTAAAAAAACAAAATAAGAAACTTTTTAACGAAAAAAAGGGATCCAGGCAACCTGGGCCGGCCCAAGGCCAGCCACAGCCGGCCACCAAGCCCCACCCGCAGCCCACCTCATTGCCTCCCCCTCGTTGTCTTATCGATCCCCTCTCATCGCCCAAACCCTAACTCCTATCCCCTTCCTCCCCTTCTCTCCCTCTCCACGATCCTTTCTCCCTCGCCAGCAGGTCCCTCCACCGCCGCCCCGGCCATCCTCTCTTCCGCCACCCTCTCATGTCCCAGTCGCTCGCCTCTGTCCTCCTGCAGCCGATCGAGCGCGCCGCCAAACCTCACCAGCGACATATGCCCTGCCGCCCAGTAGCCACGGCGTCGCGGCTGGCCGGCTCGTCGGCGTGCGCATGCTTCAATGCACGCTCCTCAATCGAGTTGGCCGGACCGCAGCGGCGAGTGACCTAGGGTTTTGGTCGCTTTGCCCCACGCCGGCCACGACTCTCCGGCAACCAGGACGGCGACGACATCGATGGGATCCTCGAACGGCTGTCGTCCACCTGCCGTTGCAGGGAGGGGTCGGTCCTCTCCTCGGACGAGGGGACGGCCGTGTTCGTCGTTCGCCACCCTGGTAGTCGATCCCGGCTGCCGCTGCTTCACTGGCCCTCCTCCGCCAGTGTCTCCGCGAGGGCGCCCGATGCCAGGTAGGCCATGGACGCGCCGGACCTCAAGGCCGGCGCCCTTGCAGCTCCTGCTCCGGCTGAGCACACCCACAACTGTATTTATATAAGAATATTTTTGTGAGATATATGTGTTATTTTAACGCTCTTTTGTGTGGTTTAGGCATTCTGTAATTAACTTGTCAAAGATTAATAATTGGGTATGTCTATGCCATATGCTCCCTGTTGTTGGGACATTATGATATGCCATTTTTATTGTCATGTTAGCTTGGTCAACCTTATCATCTGAACTGTCGTACTAGATGGTTTCTAGGTGTATAGATGCACTCAATAGCTAGTATATAATGTTTAATATTTTTCGTGACTTTGCCATGTAAAGTTAGCGTCGGAATTTTTTGGTTTAGTACAATGCACAAATGTTCACATTTCCTCAAGGGTGCATATTTTACTGTATCAGAACAACTGTATGCTTCACTCATTGATGCTACTACAGATAATATATTTGAGTATGCGGATGCCGGAGGGGTCGTGCCTGAGGAAACCGAGCTCGCCATGCTGCTCCTTTTCAATGCCAACAAGGGAAGGGCCGACGAGGAGAACAGGGTCCCTGCACCAACAGGTTAGGTTTCCCTGGCTGCTTGGTAATTCTCGGACCGCTCCCTAATTTTCCTTGGTCTCGTAGGTAACTGGCGCAGCCGCTGTAACTTGAGACGCTGGTCTGGAGGAAGGATCATGAGGAGAACAACTACACAATGTTGTGGATGAACAGGATGATGGTAAGTAATTCTTGAGTATGATAACATGTCATCTAGCTCGACCATGTTGACTTTGAAACCATACAATCTTGAGCTATCTCAGTTTATCCATACCTTGCAAGACATTTAGTGAGTATATTTGAGAAACCATACAGGGCTTCACTGTATTCACCTTCTATCATGCACTATGATCTTGTTTAGATGCACACCGCTCACTTTTCAAGAAAACGTGTGATGTAAATACTAGGGGATATATAATGTATGTAACTGTGGCTGTTACAAATTATTGTAAATTGCTGAATGTTCTATTGTTTCATAAGGATAAACCAGGATATTTTATTTACCATGTATGTATTATTTGTCATCGAGTAATGATCTGGGGTTGTGTGTGTAGGGAGGGTGAATCAGATCCAGGAGCACATAAACTATGAGGTTTGTCGACACAACAAGTACCATATGTGTGTCTACTCGTCCAACCTGGTAATCCTCCATTTGCTCGCCTTTGATTGATATGCTCCAAAATAGGAGATTCTGCTTTTGCTTAATCTCCTTGTGTATGCGCTTCTTGCACCTATTGATGCTACAATTTAAGTAACCAGATGAGCCCTTCATGTGTTCTGTGCAACTTCTGCTCCAGTTTGTTGTACTGGGCATGAACTATTGTCAAGATTCCAACATGTTGTTCATTTTCTTCTGATGCAACAGTCAACTGGATGCGGGAGAATCAATGCACATAAACTTGTTCTTTCTCTATTTTAAAGCATTGAAGATCATAATATTACGCACTATCAATTCGTTTTTTTGGCAATCAGTATTGCTAATACCCCTTTGGGTCTTTAACATTTGCTTTTTCTTGTGGACACATGTATAAACACTAAACATGTCTTCATTCTTTCTAGATCACATAAGTAGTAATTTCTTAAAGATTGTATAACCTCTATACTTCACTTTAATGCATGTGTGACAGCAGTAGAGGAAAGCATCCGACGAACTCTTCATGATATAATTTTTTATAGGCTTGGATTTAATTAAGGCCTGTCTGTTGTAGTTTAAGCGTGAACTTGTCATTAGGGCTAGTTCCTGTGGTTTTTTTTGGGGCTTCTAGAATAAGTTGCCCCTACCCAGCTTATTCTAGAAGCCAAACCATATAGTGTAAAAAATGCTCTTATATTATGGGACGGAGGGAGTATGCTTCTAAGTAAATAATTTTCTAGAATGAGCTGGGTAGGGGGCAACTTATTCCAGCTTATTCTAGAAGGCGGCAAAAGAACTGGCCTTTAGTAATTAGTATGACCTTTTGATGTTGGAGTCTCTTTAGGAGGTGGAGAGTTTACACAATACGATATAATATGAATGTTAACTTACTAGTGTTTAATATTTCTAACCTGATTTATGGAAGAAACAAAAGCCGGGCCACACAGCCACATAAAACCCTCTAAAATGCTTACTGCTTGCATCCATGTGACTTGCTTATATACACTGTCTGCATTCTACTCTCAGCTTGCTGCATTTTTCTTATTTCATGTTATGCGTAATTTGCTTCTCATGTGTTGTCCCTCCCGATGCCAGGATGGAACGCTTCTTTGGAATTCTTAAAGAGGAAGACAATGGAGCTATGCTGTTGTTGTGCAACAGGCTATGTTTTTTGTAATACCATTTGTCTGGGCTGTGTAATCTTAGTTTGTCTGTGCTGGGATACTCAAAAAGCTATTTGTGTAATCTTATTTTGTGTGTGCTGCGATATTCAAAATGCTATCTGTCTAATTTAAAACTGTGATGTATTCTCACTGAAGTTATACTTGTAGTACAGTTTCTGGTCTATAATTGTTAAACGACCTTTTTTGAGCTAAAAAGGTTAAACAACCTAATAATACATAATGGATTGAACATGGGTTTTGGCCTAGTAAAATAAATGTGTATAAAGTTTTATGGGTTGGCCTTATTGGGCTTGACTTGCGTATAAAGTTTTATGGGCCGGCCTTATTGGGCTTGCCTTGCTAGAAATTATGACGATTTTATATCATCGCTACCAATGTCATGTCAGATCTGGTGGCCATGTGGATGATGCCACGTCAGATCCTATGTGGATGAGGCACACAGGTAATGACGAAATTTTTTGTCGTTAAAAACTATGACCTAATAATTTTGGTCTTAAAAACTACCACCAAAACTTAGAAAAGGTCATGTTTGTTTGTTCTTGACGGCCAACTGTTGACCTTCTCAGTTTGGTCAAAACAAGGTCATATGTTGAAAACAACGACGATTTATTGACCAAAATAGTGGGTCACTATCGACCATATTTCTTGTAGTGAGGGCGGTACTGCCGCTGACGCGGTACTACCGCTCCCCCTTGCGGTACTACCGCAAGGCAGGATTGGACTAGCCTGGGAAGGGCGCAGATGAATAAAAATACATTCGTGCCAACTTCCGCTAAAAATCAAACAATGCAAAACTCCGACACGGTACTACCGTGCATGGCATGCGATACTACCGCGCAGGGTGCGGATGTAAAAAATTACATCCGCCCCTACTTCCGCTCATGTTGCCGTGCCAGACCAGGACTCACGGTACTACCGCTCGCATGGGTCGGTACTACCGCGCAGGGCGCGGATGTAAAAAATTACATCTGCCCCAACAGCCGCACGAGCGGCTAAGTCTGGTCCGAGGCCACGGTACTACCGCTTCTCAGGAGCGGTACTACCGTGGGCACCTACGGTACTACCGCAACCTCGTGAGGTACTATCAAGAGGTGCTCAAGGGTACTACCGCCCTGTGAGCAAGCGATTACAAGATGCCCCGTAACAGCACCAAACCGTCTTGTGCTTAGTGACGAAACGTCTGAAATACTCAAGGCAAACGATTAGTCCGCAAAAGCATTGTCATCAATCACCAAAACACCTTAGGGATAAATATGCCCTTACATTTACAAGGACGACAAATAATATCACTTGTGTGCCCTGTTGATGCCATGGAAGAAGAAGAGCTCTGTGCAGGCCCGACAGGTGTGCTCTTGGCGGATAGTGGTGCTTGTGCCTACTTTGTTGTATCACGGTTGGAGGTGGCACCTGATGGAGGTGATGGTGCAGTGGAAGTAGAGGATGCACGTGGTGTCCATGATGAAGGTCGACCTGCAGAAAAGTTAGTTCGCGCCAATGCCTGTCGATCCTGCACTTCACGTTCAGCTTTACAAGCAAGATGGAATAAACGAGTGATATTATTATACTCCTTATACTCTAGAATGGTCTGAATCTCTCTATTTAATCCACACATAAAACGTGCAAACATAGCTTCATTATCCTCAACAATACCACATCTAATCATGCCAGTTTGTAATTCCTGATAATATTCTTCTATAGAATTTTTTCCTTGTCTTAAACGCTGCAATTTTTGAAGTAATTCACGTTGATAATATAGCGGAACCCAACGAGTACGCATAGTAGTTTTCAAAGCAGCCCAAGTAGTTGGAATATTATTCGGATATAATCTACGATGTTCAGACCACCACACACAAGCTGATACACACATGGCACCATCGATTGTTGACATTAAAGATGCTGAGCCGGTTAAGAAATCAAGTCATGGAAAAGTCACGGAACATAATATTGTGCATGCGGCTGAGTTTCATCGAGGAAAAGATGGTGTTTTACGTCAACTTTGTGGACCTAGAATTGCTCCTGTATTTGAAAGGCATAAAGTGTGTGTATACAATCAAAGGCCCAGGTCGGATGCCGATCAGGAACGTGGACCTAGAATTGCTCCTGTATTTGAAAGGCATAAAGTGTGTGTATACAATCAAAGGCCCAGGTCGGATGCCGATCAGGAACCAGAACCAGAAGAGGTACAACCCACGTTTAGAACTCCACCCGGATGGATCAAGATCGGTGCAATTTTAATTGCCATCAAACAAGGAGTGCATGATCACATGCAATCTGAAAAGAGGCATGCATGCGTGCATGATTGATAATTAGGATATTTTATTGGAAGGTTTCGTAGATAGTAGCTCCCGCTTAATTAGTTAGTTAGGATCTTTGTTTTCTTTCGTAGTCAAGTCACGCATGACTTGTTCGGCAACATGTAGCGTTAGATATTTTTCTTGCGGAAGGGTCACGGGAGTTGGCTATTTAATCGTCAGGCTACGGCCATTGTACGCAGATTAGTTTTGAGTTTTATTCCGTGTATGAGATATATAGAAAAACGTCCGAGTTACGGACGACTATATCTTGTGTATTATCTGTGATTTTCCCATCGTGGAAATTTACTAGCAACGGAGGGTTGATCATCACATCGACGCCTACGTGCTGATCCGAGGGGGTCATTATTTTCGTTTGTGTATTTTTGTACACAGGTGAAAATTGTTCTTGGAGGTTACGAGGAGGAACAGGGAGACGAGGTGTTGATCGAGTATCGCCGTGA
This sequence comes from Aegilops bicornis, assembly GCA_021605145.1. Classification (NCBI taxonomy): domain Eukaryota; kingdom Viridiplantae; phylum Streptophyta; class Magnoliopsida; order Poales; family Poaceae; genus Aegilops; species Aegilops bicornis. The sequence continues at coordinate 655,424,217 of CM038674.1, forward strand.
AAGATCGGGCCATCTACACGCACGAATTAGCATCTCGCTAGTCCGTGCCACATCAAGTGGTATTCAGAGCGAAGGTTACTCACGGTGATCAATTTACAATGTCGTCTCTGGAGTCGAGCATCAAGATGTTGAGCAGGAACATATTGATGGAGGAGGAAGGCATTGGAGAGGTCACTCTTTTTCACACTCGTTGCGTCGTGAGCGAACGACGTGTCAATCTGACGATCGATGAGAGTACCGCGGTCAATATGGTGAGCATCGAGGTGGTGGAAAAATTGGGGCTGAAGATGACACCTCTTGAAAGACCATACATGCTGAAGTGGTTCGAAGGTGAAATCCAAATTACCCACCAGATTTTGTTAATTTTTACTTTGGAGAAATATTGTTGTGCGGAATTTTTTCACGTTTGTCCTGTGCCCATGGTGTCGTGTCATCTGCTACTTGGGAACCAATGGTGCAAACGTGTTGGGGCTGTTCGGAATTCCAAGAAAAATAGTTACTTTGTATCATGGAAGGACCAAAAAATCTGTTTTATTCCCATGCCATCAGATGTGTTCAGCGCAGACTGGAAAAACCATTTGCTAAAAAGAAGAGAGCAACAGGAAGAAAGAAAGGAAGAAGTCGATGCACCGACTGAGGGGCTGAATCTTTTGGTACAGAAGGTACAAGACGATGATGCAAAAGGCCAGCGATGGAGTGTTTTTAAGACACAATGCAATATCAAGGACCGTGCATGTAAGATGATAATTGATGGTGGCAGTTTTACCAACGCCATTAGCAAAGACCTTGTACAAGAATTGGGTTTGTCTATGTGGCGACACCCTCAACCACACCACGTGGAGTGGCTATATAACTCTGGGAAATTAAAATTTACGCACAAGGTACGTGTGACATTTTTTGTTGGAGATATGTTGACAAGGTGGATTGTGATGTTGTGCCGATGGATGCGTGCAGTTGCTATTAGGAAGACCATGGCAGTTTGATCATGATGCGGTCCATGCTGGAAGATCCAACACATACATGTTCATGCATGATGGAAGGAAGCATGTGCTGAAACCAATGGGAGACAACGCAATAACCATAGAGATGCAAGTTCCGAAGAGGAAGGCTGTACCAAAAATAGACTCGAAACCGAGGACGGTTTCGCTTGAAGGGAGGAAGGATGATACACACATGGCACCATCGATTGTTGACGTTAAAGATGCTGAGCCGGTTAAGAAATCAAGTCATGGAAAAGTCGCGGAACATAATATTGTGCATGCGGCTGAGTTTCATCGAGGAAAAGATGGTGTTTTACGTCAACTTTGTGGACCTAGAATTGCTCCTGTATTTGAAAGGCATAAAGTGTGTGTATACAATCAAAGGCCCAGGTCGGATGCCGATCAGGAACCAGAACCAGAAGAGGTACAACCCACGTTTAGAACTCCACCCGGATGGATCAAGATCGGTGCAATTTTAATTGCCATCAAACAAGGAGTGCATGATCACATGCAATCTGAAAAGAGGCATGCATGCATGCATGATTGATAATTAGAATATTTTATTGGAAGGTTTCCTAGATAGTAGCTCCCGCTTAATTAGTTAGTTAGGATCTTTGTTTTCTTTCGTAGTCAAGTCACGCATGACTTGTTCGGCAACATGTAGCGTTAGATATTTTTCTTGCGGAAGGGTCACGGGAGTTGGCTATTTAATCGTCAGGCTACGGCCATTGTACGCAGATTAGTTTTGAGTTTTATTCCGAGTATGAGATATACAAAAAAACGTCTGAGTTACGGACGACCATATTTTGTGTATTATCTATGATTTTTCCCATCGTGGAAATTTACTAGCAACGGAGGGTTGATCATCACATCGACGCCTACGTGCTGATCCGAGGAGGTCATTATTTTCGTTTGTGTATTTTTGTACACAGGTGAAAATTGTTCTTGGAGGTTACGAGGAGGAATAGGGAGACGAGCTGTTGATCGAGTATCGCCGTGAAAGATCGGGCCATCTACACGCACGAATTAGCATCTCGCTAGTCCGTGCCACATCACAAGCAAAACTAGTGAAAGCACAAAGTGCAACAACAACACGTCTCTCCTCGGGATATTCTAAACATGTAAAATGTTGTTCGGTTTCTAACTCCCAAGTAAGATATATATCAGGAACATATCTACCCTCAAATGGTGGAATATTCAATTTCAGTTTAGGAAGATGGTCATGATCTCGTACCTGAGCTGGTAATGCAGCCCTACCATTGCGATTATTTGCATGTGGACGACCGGGTGCTGGTGGTTGCACGTAGTTCTGATTTTGATCAACCTCATCCTCGTAATCTCCCGCATAATCATCCTCCTCCTCATCAGCAGGAGGAGCCACAGAAGTATCAACAACAGCACCAACAGTTTGGCCAGGCTCAAGAGGGACACGGCTCGCTCGGCGGAGGCCTGTTTCGCGACGTGGAGGTAGTCGTTGTTGTTGTTGTCGTTGTTGTGGCAGAGGTGCGGCAGGTGCAGCCGGTGGTAGTTGTGGAAGACGCGCAAGCACTTCATTAAATTTGTTATCGAGCTTTGTTTCGAACATCTTCTCAAAGCCAGTTATCTTATCCATGGCCTCTTCAAAATTGTTCAGCACATCTTGCACCTGTTCAGTCATCATTTGCTGAAATTTATCATGCAACTCCTTATTCGTCATGTTCTCCCAGTCAATCTCATCGGCTTGTGATCCTGGCATGGTTAGCAGCAATAGAAACACACAAGAATATGATCCTACAGACTACTAACAAGTGGTGGTGGTGGTGGGTGTCACAAATCCGTCAAGAAAATCTCAAATTCTTACCAGTTCTTACCCAGCAGCAGGCGGTGATCGGCAACCGATGTAGTCAAAACTCTCAAAGCTTGGATAGAGCGATTACGAGGGAGAGTCAAACGCATGATGTAGATGTATGTGGAGCTGGTAAAGCTTATAATATGGTAGCAAAAAGGGTCAGCAATAATCAATTCAGAGATGCAGAGTTGAATAAACGCTCAACAACGGTACTGTGCTGGTCCTAGGCTAGACCGTGCTAGAGACGCAAGCCTAGAGCACTAACAAACTCACGGCGCTGCACTTAAACAAGGGAAAAGCACACTCTGGGAATTTTTTCGCTCTGTTTTTTTTTGTGCTCCTCTTTTTTTCTTTTTTTTGTTCGAAAAATCACTATAATGGCGAGTGTCTCAAAACTCTTCCCAAGTCAAAATGACACGATGGGAACGAAATTTTTTTGATTATTTTTTTCCGTAAATCAGGGCAGCGAGGACGAAAAAGTGCGATAAAAAATCACTATGTTGGCACGTGGCTCAAAAGACTCAGAAAATCCTAAAAATAGGACAGGGAAAAAGTATTTTCAGTCGCCGAAATTTTGTCCTAAAAACTGCTTGGGGGTCTCCAGACATTTTTTTTTCTTCCGAGACCTACTCAGGCAAGGAAACACAAAACGAAAACGAGAAGGATCTCGAAAACAAACCTAATATGAAAACAACTTGGATTGGTGATGGACAGGCGGTGGTATATGTGGTATATGTGGACTCAGATTGGTGATGGACATGCGGTGGTATATGTGGTATATGTGGACTCGGATTGGTGATGGACAAGCGGTGGTATATGTGGACTCGGATTGGTGGCGTGGTATATGTCAGCGGATGATGATGGTGCGGCAGCGGCGTGAATACCCGTGAACAGAACTCGAAACTCTAAAAGACTAGACGCTAAGACCAGCAACTAGACACGACGATGCAACCGCAAATTCAACAAAGCAAATACAGAAAAGATTATGCAAAGGCTCAGATTGGTTCGGATATGATGAACTAACCCTAATTTTTTGTGGCTTTTTCGTGGACTGTAGGTATGAAGAACAGACTCGATCTAAACTACGAAAAACTGTAAAATCTCACCGAGCAACCTGGAAATCTGATACCACTTGATAGAGGCAAAGGTGTCCCGATGTTTCGATGAGATGGTGGCTATCGTTTTCTGTGGGAGTCGACCTTGACGATCCGACTACGAACGTGCGAGTCGTCGCGCCTTAGCAATCGCTAAACCAACTTCAGAGGGTTATTGACCACACCGGAGCACGATCAACCTGACCACGAGGGCCTGTTTCCTGCGAGCAAACGAAGAACAAGCAAGAAACTAAGATTACAATTTGGATATTGTGAATATAAGAGGAAAGCTTTATTAATGAAGGCGGGGTTCTGTGACGCCTTGGTCTGGTCGTTGAACACAAATGAAGTACGCGAAGTTGCAGCTATGGCGAACTTTTAATCTAAACAAAACTCAAAGTCTAAACGGTGTCCTAAGGGTTGTATATATGGAGGAAGAGGAGGAGAATTTCGTGGCCCCTGGGGTAGGGGTCTGAAACCAACCCTATATCTTATTTTCCCACACATACGGACTCTAAAAACAGCCTATACTCAAGTAATTCGAAATTACATGGGCCTGGCCCAATAATAAGGTGGCGCAGCACCTGTAATATCCTTTGTACAGAATTTATGAAGTGGCATCTTGTATATTTCGTTCAAGGCTTCATGCACTCATTATGGTGGCTTCAAAGTCCTGAAATCATCATTTGTAACTCCGTTCTTGTTCCCCTTGCGCATGCCATCATCTCCATACTTGGTCTTGCTCCAGTGTTCATCCCTCTTATCCATGCCAGACCCTTCATTTGTAAGCAAAACAAATATATTCAATTTAGGCAACATCATATTCTCATGAACATTAGAATCATTACCAAGAAATGAAAATACCTGGTAATTTAATTGGCGTGCGCGAGCTTTAGTAATTGGTCCAGTATATGTAGTAGTAGGGGTTGTGGGTGTAACAATGGTATTGCTGTCCTCATCAGAACCTTTCTCGTAGTCTATTTGTTGTCAAAAGTTGGTTGGTACAGATGGTTGCTGAGGAGCCTCATCGATCGCTGTTTTGATCGCTTCAGGATATTTTCTTCTTCTTTTTCTTATGCGTCTAGGCATTAGCTTCGGTCTTATTTGACTTTGCTATTTGTTGGCTTGATTTTGTGTGTGTGCATGTGTTGGCTGTGTGTATCCTAGCTATGCAGAGGCCGGGTGTATACTCGTTACGATTGTATCCCTTGATGCTACATTATGAGTCAATAAAAAACATCCTTTGTCAAAAAATGTATTGTTTTACTGGAACCGAGATAATTTTTTGCTTCACCAGCTGCAGAGCTCTCAAATGTTCATGTCGTTTTTGCTGGAACCTAAGTTTCTTCTTGCTGGAAGCGCTTTTTGATTTTGCTTCAACTGACCATTGGACTGCGACCCGCGGCAAAGATGTTGCTTCCAGATTTTTGTTGCTTGGAACTCTGACCCGCGGTGAGCCGGAGTGCTACCACGGGCATCACCGGAAGCTGGATCCAGCAAATTGTTTTGCTACCATCATATTTTTTTAAACTTGAATTATCTCCAAAATTTGCTTCCACCATGTTCTATTTTTGCTGGATCCAGCTATTTTTTTTCTGCTTCCACCATGTTATGTTTTCTGCTCGAAACAAAGCGCACAAGATTTTTGCTACCATCGGCCTTTTGCTCGACTGCCGTCGCCATTGCTTCTTTTTTTTGCGGGTTGTTGCCATTGCTTCTGCAACTGGTGGTGTGCATCCCCGACGAGGAACGACCTTTTGTTTTTGCGGTTGGCGCACATGAGCTTAACATGGATGCAACAAGGGAGCGACGGAAAAGCTGAGAGCCGGCGGCGACGCCGACGAGGCATGGAGGGCAGCTACAGGCGAGCGCGCCGAACGGTGCTTCGAGGCCGAGCGCATCGCTCATCTATGATGGCGCGATGGAAGTTTTTTTTACTAAAAGAAGATGTTTGATGGTTGAAGAGGAGAGAATAATGTGGCTACGTGTTGTTCGATCAGACGCTGCTGGTACGTGCCGACCCCTAGTAGTGCCCTTTTGAATTTGACAACCCACGAGGCAACCATGATTTTTTTTCCAAAAAACTTTCGATCTATTCATCTTCAATCATGATAATACAAGAAAAGAAAAATAATAATAATAAGGACCTGTCTAGCGAGCGGCCGGCTGCTCGCTACACTTTGCGAGCGCCCGGCCTAAAATTGCAATTTTTGGTCTCCTAATAATTTATAAATAGCAATTATCTAGTGTGTGTCTTTTTTGCCAGTTAGTGGATGTTTTTGTTAGCATTAAATGCATAAAGCAAATGCGTACAAACTAGTATGTGAAACACATTTATTTTCGCCTCTTAAATCTTTAAAAAGTCATATCTTTTAAACCACATGTTGGAATTCAGATCCGTTTTCACCTTTGGATTCATCGCGACGAGATCTTCGAAACTAGATCCCGCATCGGTATGTTTCGACGATTTTTTTGATGCCAACTTTGATGCTATATGGTGCAACTAAAGTACTGCATTGTGCAACTAGACTACATTGCCGCGCCAACTGAGTATATGTGTGTGTAACTAGTCCTGTCAACTAAATATCAATGCGTGTGCAACTAGTGTCCTGCCAACTAAACATCAATATGTGTGCAACTAGACTATATTAGAAGCCAACTAAGCATATATGTGTGTAACTAGTCTTCCTGCCAACTAAATATCAATGTGTGTGCAACTAGACTATGTTACAAGCCAACTAAATATCAATGTGTGTGCAACTAAACTACATTACGAACTATGGCAATTCATATGCGACTATGCGGACCAGATTGTGCAACTCTGTGGTCATGCATATGCCAACTAGGACTACTATGTGTGCAACTACAACTATTGTGGATGCAGCTCCAAAAAACTGGGTATGAAAAAAATTGCACCATGCAGTACTAAAGTTGCACAAAACAATACTGAAGTTGCACAATATAGCACCAAAGTTGGCATCAAAAAAATTTCGTCGAAACATACTCATGGGAATCTAGTTTCAAAGGTCTCGTCGCAAAGAATTCAATAGTGAAGACGGATCTGAATTCCGACGCCCGGTTTGAAAGATATGGCTTTTTAAAAATTCGGAAAACCAAAATAACTGTACGTGAAGCTGTTTCTTTCAAATTGGACTAACCAGTGTGAACACATTAGGACATATCGAGTGCCCGGGATTTGTCGCACCAGGAAGGAGTCAACGTTCCTGCAAAACAATAGGCCTTTTTATGTCATTATTCATTTTATTAGGTCTAGAATTAATTGACTAGATTTAATCATAGGAAACATGGCTAGCAACGATGAAGGACAGGGTTACGGTGATTATGACGACGTCTACCGGGCGGCAGCATTTAATTTTTAGCCTTGCCGGCGATCAACCAATGTTGTTGCTGGGCCCACCGGTGGCATCGGGGACTGAGACCGACACGCAGACCGGTGCTGAGATTGAGACTGGCGCTGAGACTCAGACCGGCACCGAGACCGGCGCTGAGACTGAGACCGGCGCTGCCTCGGCGAGCGGAGCCAGTGTAGAACCGAAAGCAAAGAGGCAACGGCTTCCTAACAAACTCAGGACTGCTAGACTGGTGGTCACGGAGGTGGACGACGGCAATTTTAAGCCAAAGGCGCCCGATGAAGCACGCGCGTGCTACGGCAATCAAATAGGCTGCATCGTATGGACAACCGCCACCATCAACGATGAGAAACTACAGAAGATAGAAAATATGAGGAGCTCCCTCCTAAAGAAGTTTCACCAGATATTCTTGTTCCCGGGCCGGAATGAGAAGGATTATGAAGATCCAGATGAGGACCCGGCAGTGAAGAAGATAAACAAACACGCCATGACCAAGTTTAGCGACGCGTTGGCCGTCTGGAAAAATCGAGTGAAAGTAAAGATCATCGACAAGGAACCCTACTCCGAGATTGTAAAGGATAATCCGACAATCACGGAAGAGCAGTTTCAAATATTCAAGGAGGCTTGCGAGGCCGAAGCTGCCAAAAAAAAGTCTAAGTACATGAAGGGGCTTCAAGAGAGGAACATTGGGAGCCACCACCTCGGAAGTCGTGGTTACGGCGAAAAGAGGTCCAAATGGGCCAAGGAGGACGCGGAAGCCGCGAGTCTAGGCATCCCAGACCCCTTGGCGGAGTTCACCGTCCCGCAGGAGCGTGACGTCCTCAGGGCCCGGCACCGTTGGGACCCAGTGAAGAAGGTTTACGAGACAAAACCGGTCATTACGGAGTTCATGAGACTGCTGGTAATTTTAGTTTCTGATCAATTCGACTGCACATGTTAGTCATATTTGTAAACGATCCTTGTGCCTTTTGCAGAGAGAGCAGCACCGGTTTGCGGCCGAAAGCGACTCGCCATCTGAGGCATTGGCGAGGCCCAAGTGGGACACTCCATTCAACCGGGCGTTGAACATATTGAAACGACAACGGTGGATACTCGACCGTCGTATGGACGCGTGCACGGTGTTGGAGACGGCGCCACGTGGAAGAAGTACTACCGTGAGACCACGGAGGAGTGAAAGGAAAGACGGAGGTTAACTGAAGAAAACATCGACAAGAAGGTTGAGATTGCGGTTGAGAAGAAATCATCTCAGACAGTCGCAACAGCGGTAGCTGCCGCAAAATAGGTGGTTGCAGATTTGTCTACTTCCTTGGTGACGGGCATTTTCACTTGGACAAGGCAAAATCCAGAAAAAAAAATGTAGAGGACTTTCCCCTTGCTGACTTCTTGGGAGCACCTGCTCCCGCACTGCTCCCGCACTCGCTGCTCCCGACCGACGTGCTCGGCGGTGCTTCTTCTTTGGCTAAGCTCGACGCCCTCACGGTATCTGTCACACCGGCCCCCTTCAATATAAATATATAATCTCCCGTTTTCGTTGCCTTTCGGATGTCTCACGTCGCTGACTTTTCTTTGCAGGCCGACGAAACCCCGTGCACCATATTGTACACCATCGACGACGGAAGGTGGACGTGGGGAAGGCGACGATAATGGAGCCGAAGGAACCATTGTTCCACAGCCGGCCGATCCCCCCGAACGTCTTTATGGTTTCCGTGGCCAGTGTCGAACCGGGCCACGAGAATTTGCCTCCTCCAATACTGCTGGTGGATGACGAGGAGACACCGCGGCGGCTTGGTGATTGTTGCAATGGGTGGGTCCTGTTGTGGCCAAAGAGTCTCGCTTGCGGAGGCGGTCGGGAGCACACCCACAAGCACGCAGCCACAGCAAGGTATGAACATCAACACCCCACCTACCCAATTAGCGTCGGGTGTCGGGTTGGGTGATAGCGGACGGGGTAAGGAGGAGGCTCCATTAGTCGCTGATGACGTCGCCATGGATGAGGATGATGACGAGGTGACGCTGAACAGTATGTCTATACTGGCGCCTCCTCAGGGTTTGAGCATCATGAGTCGGTGCCTGAATTGCCGTCTCAACGTATTATGGACGACCTTCCGGTAGTAAAGAAGTCTAGGAAGAGAGCGAGGAAAGGCAAAAAAGTTGATTCTATGATCCAGCCGCCTCAGCAGCCTCGGCTTCAGGACTGTATAGATATCCCCAATGCGGATAAATGGCATATCCCGTTCAACCAATCCTACCTGCAACAGCGCTAGGGGTCAGATTCGGCGATCTAAGGAGACTTCATGACGATGTGATGCGGGTAGAGAAAGGCCTCATCGCCTCGACAGATCCAGGATACCCACTCTACGTGGTTAACGTTCGCGGCAAATCTCGTACGTCGACAACTTCCCCTCGGATAAGTTCTTCCTCCGATTCGATTACATATTCGACATGTTTCACGTGAAGAAGCTGGATTTTACGTTTGTCCGCCTTTGTGCCTTGCACATGAACTACATCATCGGGTTTGAGCAGATATCTCATATTTGTGTCGCTGATCCGTACTACATGCACGAGGGCTTCTTGGGAGTCTGCGCAGAGCACCGTGTATACGCGAGGGAATACTCGTCAATTTCATGCTCGCCAATAAGGACAAGGAGGCGATTCTCGTGCCTTATCATCCCGTGTAAGTCATCCGCGCTGCTATCCTTCCTTCGATTTCAATCATTCATTTGCACGGTGGAGGCTAAGTAATTTGAGGTGTACTTATTTTGCGCAGCGGCGGGCGCGCCGTCCTCATCATCCTATACCCCCAATTCTCCCACGCTCTTTACTTGGACTCGTCGAAGAACATTCACAAAAAGGATTACACCCACATCAAGGATGTTCTCGACAGTGCTATGTTTTACTACCAAGCAAGGGGTGGAGAGGTTAGGGACAAGAAGAGAAGGGGCGGCAGGGTCGCCTTCGGCCATAAGACCGACTTCTGCTGCATCCAGCAACCGAACGATTCTCTTAATGATGGATTCTATGTCCTACACCACATGCTGGAGTACAGACGGGATCACCAGAACCTTCACATGTCACCTACATCCGGCCATGCCCATATTCTGTAATGGGCAAAGAACGTAGGAGATATCGAGGATCATCGACTTCGAGCCGAGTTCTATCACATCCAGCGCGAACTTGCCCAAATCATCATGAAGGAGGTCGTCGGAAAAACAGGGATGTTCTACGAAGAAGGACAAATGTCGCGGGAAGACTTCCGAACATGGGTAGCCGCTCAGCGTCTCGACCTGAAGCCTTTCACTAGGCTCGGGACTATCTCCCTGACATGGATGGATGGAACGACATGTTGGAGTGATTGTCGATATATGACAATGTGTCCGTTTAGTCCATACTTTCTGTATGACAAAACTTTGAGTTATGCACGGTGGAACTTTATTGTGATGTAATTAAACCGTCATCCTCCTCGACTAGCGAAAATCACTCTAGTTAGGGCATTTTGGGGTACGATGAACTTTGTTATTTATGCTTATGATATGTTGTTTCTATTTTTGCCAAGTTTGTCTCTTTCTGTTGCTCAACTATATATGTTACATATCATCGACTCATGTGACGATGCAGGTGCATAGATCTTCGATGGTGAATAAGTGCTACGCCAGGAGTATATATACGACAGGTGGCCGGAGTGTCAGGCCCAGGTGTACCGGTTTCCGGTTTCCGAGCGACGGGCTGTAGTTAGTTTAGGTTCACGCTAATGCGAGAGAGGGACACGAACTCATGTACTCAAAATGATAGCTCTTCTGGCGTATATCATTGTTTAGATGGATGACGATGTATTTGCAAGTAATCGAGACTTGTATCGCTATTTTCGAGATGATGACGAGAGACCACTTTGTGTTGGATGATGATTATGATGATGACATGATTTGATGAGACTAATTGTATGTATATGCTATGATTACATTTGTATGTGTATGATATGCTAAAGATTATTGTATTAAGCCTATTCAAATACAAAACAAATACAAAAACAAATATGCAGGGAAAAAAACTAATAAAACTAGTAATAGCGAGGGGGGGAAATTTAGCAGTAGCGCCGCATTACCAGTAGCGCTTCCCAGTAAACAGCGCTGCAGATAATATCAGCAGCGCCCTTTTCTAAAGAGCGCTACAGCTATTCATGTATAGCAGTAGCGTGGGACAACAGGCGCTACTGCTATACGTTAGCTGTAGCGCCTTATTAGTAGCGCCGGTCCCCGCGCTACTGAGAGGCCCAAAACCCGCGCTGCTGCTAGGCTTTTCCCTAGTAGTGAGTCTGGGCCAGACGCCAAGGATTGTGGCGTCTGGTCCTGGAAGTCCGAGAAGGACTCTTCCTTGCGGGCAAAACCGACTTTGAGGAGGTTTTTGCTCCAAGTTTTGACCCCAGGGCTCAACATATAAATAGAGGGGCAGGGCTAGCACCTAGAATACATCAAGAAATACCAAGTCGTGTGCCAGCAACCCCGTCCCTGTAGTTTATCCTTCGTCATAGTTTCCGTTGTGCTTGGCGAAGCCCTGCGGAGATTGTTCTTCACCAACACCGTCACCACGCCGTCGTGCTGCCGGAACTCATCTAGTACTTCGCCCCTCTTGCTGGATCAAGAAAGCGAGGACGTCATCGAGCTGAACGTGTGCTGAACGGGGAGGTGCCGTACGTTCGGTACTTGATCGGGACGGATCATGAAGGTGTACGACTACATCAACCGCGTTGATAAACATTTCCGCTTTGTGATCTTCAAGGGTATGAAGATGCTCTTCCCCTATCGTTGCTATGCATCTCCTAGATAGATCTTGTGTGAGCGTAGGATTTTTTTTGAAACTGCACGCTACGTTTCTCAACAATTCATTTCTGTTGTCAGTGTTCTTCTCTTTCATTGTATATCCATGTTCATTTTATTTTCATTTCTGTTATCCAGGACGACGACTACTACGTGGGCGACGACGACGAGTACTTAGACGAGGCCAAGAAGTTGAAAGAGATACGGTGGGAGAGACTCATGGCGCCCGTCTTGAGTCGCCGTCTTGCTCGCATGGGAGTCACCGCCGAAAACGAAGACAACGAGGAACCTTGCGGGCAAAAAAAGCGTATTGTGACGGTGAACCTGGAGATCCAATCCGTGCTTTATTATTAGGGAGAGATTAGGAAAGATGAGGGGTCTAGATGCTCTTTGGTTTCACTGAGTTGCCTCACCTTGGCGTGTCCGTGTCCGTGTCCTAATATGTATCCGACTTGCGTGCAACATGTGTCTAGTAGTATTATTAGTTGTAGCCGTGTAGGCTTCCTAATTGGGTCTGACTAGTAATTTTGATCAAGGTTGCCGTGTGGTTATTTGTTTGGGGTTTTGGGAAAGATTTGTTGAGTTGAAGGAAAAGTAGTAGTAGGAGTCCTAGGATAGATCGGATGCGATCCGAGTAGTACAAGTCTAGCCTGGTATGCGTGTATATATATACATGACGTGACAGACATTGGGAAGAGAAGAAAATTGAAGGCACACAATATATATATACACCCTTTGTTAAAAGTGTGTTCGTGGTGCGCTTTCTGTGACCAATCCGTGGGCGAAACCAGACATCACCTACGCAACATCCAATTTGCTGATCGGTGATGGCTGGCGAGGACGAGGAGTGGACCGACGACGAGGAGTGGACCGAGGAGCACGAGAAGGCTGCGGCGGCGATCGTGGCTCGGGCTCAGGCTCGGCAGATGACCAGGCTAGGCGGCGCTAAACCCATGAAACGGCTGCAACACGAGCAGGTCATCTACATCCTGTCGCTGGAGAAGGACGGCATTGACTACGTCACCGGCCGCGGCCACCGGTACACGCCGGAGAAGATGAAGAGTATCGTGGACATCCACATGGAGGGCAACGACGAGATCGATGAGCGGCAGGCCCGGGTGATGCAGCAGCTGAGTGAGAAGGGGTACGTCGTGGCCGACGACACCTACCTGGGCGATGACGAGGAGTACAAAGACGAATACAATAAGTTGAGCGAGATACGGTGGGAGAGACTCATGGCGCCCATCTTGAGTCGCCGTCTTGCTCGCATGGGAGTCACCGCCGAAAACGACGACGACGAGGAGTACTACTACTCGGAGCTGGGAGAGGCGGAGGGCGCGAATCCAGATGACAAACAGATACCAGCAGAATAGGGTTGATTCAGCTTGCAAAATAGTCTTTTTTTTACCGGTTCCGGTAGCTACCGGTGAGGAATCCACCATGCACGTCGTCAAGATTGATACCGTCTTACACGCTATAACATGTAAACTCTTATATAGTACACCCTCAGTTCTTAAATGTTATTTTTTTCAGAGATTTCACTACAAACTATATTTAGATGCATATAGACATATTTTAGAGTGTAGATTCGCTTATTTTGTTTTCGTATATAGTCTATAGTGAAATCTTTAAAAAGAATTATATTTAGGAACGAAAAGAGTACCTACAACCAACAAAGAACTGTCAGAATGTGACATGCGACGTGTCCACGCCCGATTTCGACAAAGTGTGAATTTTATTAGCTCACGATGGAGCATCAAGTGATACAAACATAGTAAGTACACACACGACCTCTGCATAGTTAAAATGCACACAGCCAGCACCAACACACACAAAAATCACACCGGCAACTTGCAAAGTTAAACATGACCGAAGCTATGCCTTAGTGCAACAAAAGAAAAAAAAACTCCCAAATGATCAAGAATCTATAGCAGCAACCATATTCGCACCAAACATCAGTTGTGATGTCGCCACCACTTTCCACAACCCAAGCAACTACATGCATAGCACGGTCTTGACGTGAGATGCCACGCAAGTGAAAACCATGCCCACACAACTAGACAGTCAAGCCGCGACAAGAGCCACTCGCCGCCAACAAACTCCGAACAACGAAGGTCGTCGTCGCACTTTGCAATGGAGATCAAGGGAGGATAGTCACCGACACCATCAAATCCGAAATGGGGACGCTCCAACAGTCTCGCACCGTCCTCATGCTTCACCGTTCTTGTCCATGGCGGCAGAACCTGGGAGCAAAACAAAATTGTCATTGCCGTCGGATTTGAAGATCCATGATTCCTGCCCAGTCTCGGCAAGCACCAAGCAGCGCAGAACCACGCCTTCGCCTATGCGCCCGAGCGGAGAACCGCCATACCATGACGCAGCAGGCAGACATTGTTCGTCTGCAGATGGGATTGTGGCCACGACTGTCTCACAACCAGAGACGGACGGCCTAGCCATAACTCCACCGCCAAAGTTGCACATCCATGTCCTCTCCATCAGGTCGCCATCCATAGATCTCACTCCAGAGCAACGCTGAACAAGCTTCCTCGGCCCTGGCGATCAAGTCAGCTCCTAGACAATGCTCCAAGAAGGTCAACGACGAAGAAATCGCCGCCATCGTCCGTCCCACTAAGGGAGCAAGGATTTCCCCGAAGTAAATACCACGAGGGGAGGAAGAGAGCAATGTAGCAATGCCTTCAACAAGGATTACGGCGCCCTGAAGCGTCCTCATCACAACTCATGGCACCAAGCCGAGATAGGGTTTCGCCAACTACCCTCACCCCCCCCCTTCGTATCAACCACCATGAACTAAGGCGTCTTGTCCAGCACGCCGGTGAGAATAGGTGAGGCCACCGGAGCAATGTTCGATGACCCATCTGCCATTCTAGAGCGCCGCCAAAGGACAGAGTGCGCGCTGATGTCTACTACGCAACCTTCTTCTTGTAGACTCGTGTTGGGCCTCCAAGCGTAGAGTTTTGTAGGACAGTAGCAAATTTCCCTCAAGTGGATGACCTAAGATTTATCAATCTGTGGGACGCGTAGGATGGAGATGGTCTCTCTCAAACAACCCTGCAACCAAATAACAAAGAGTCTCTTGTGTCCCTAACACATGCAATACAATGGTAAATTGTATAGGTGCACTAGTTCGGCGAAGAGATGGTGATGCAAGTGTAATGTGGATGGTAGATATGAGTTTTTGTAATCTGAAATATAAAAACAGCAAGGTAGCAATGTAACGCACGGATAATTAAGGTACAGTAATCCTCTGCTAATGAGGTCACGTCACCACTGTTACTGTTGCTAATCTCGTTTAGATTCTAAACGGTTCAAATTCAAATTCAAAACTTACGTCAAAAATAAAAGTCCTCGTCTGTCAAAAAAAATGTGCAAACGGTGACAAATAATTCATAAGTATTATTGGTGAAGAAACCACACTTTTATAAAACATTTAAATGCACTTAAATAAATAAAACAGTAGCTAAACAATTATATAAATGCCTTTTATAATTTCTAAAATGTTAAACTAATTTATTCATGATTGAAACTTTTTGTGGCATTGGTATAATTAGGAATACTAATTTAGGAACAAATTCTGTATTTTATAGAACTATAATAAATTAAAAGTTGAATGAAAACATAGCAGAAAATAAACAATAAAAAAACCAAACAACAAAAGATAAACAAAAAAAAATTATAAAAGGATAAAATCTCCCCCTCCCCTGGGCCTTGGCCCAGCTAGCTGGCCAGGCCAGCCCACTGCGCCCCGTCCCCCTTCTCTGTTCACAGAGGAGGCGTGGACAGCGCCGATGGCCGCCACGGCCCCGGCAATCGTCGTGGCGCCCATCCGCCGCCCCCCCCCCCGACGTCTATAAGGGGCTCTCCCCTCGCCCTGGAACCCTAGCCCACCCCGTTCCCCTTCCTCCTTCTCCTCGCGCCCTCGTTTGCATGATCCCGCACCTCACCGCGCGGTCGTCGCCTTGTCGTCGTCGTCCCCGTGGTCGGCTGCATCCCTGCGTCGCACCGCCGTGTCCAGAAGGTCCACCGACATCTTCTTCGTCTTCCTCGCCCACTGGAACAAGCCGAGAGCCACCGCAACACCGACATCAAGCATCTTCTTCCTCTGCATCGCCCGGAGCTTCGCCGGTAAACCACGACGACACCGGCCACCTCTGCTGCTCCTGTGTCTACAATGTCGGAACATCCCGGATGGGTGTTCGTCAAGTGCAAAAAAGATGGGGTATGTGCTAGTTTAGCTTCAGTTGTGCTCCCGGATTCGGCGCATTTTACTGATACTCAAATTTTTATTGTGTGAGAAGGATGCAACTTTTGGCATTGGGAAGAAGAATACATTGATCTATTGATAGAACGAAATTTGATAGAGGTCCGTGCACTTGTTGCTAGAACAGAGGCTAGAGATGAGACTAGATGCGAAGAAGCAAGGTCTACTTCTTTAGATTCGAAGAAGAAAGAAGCATGGAAGATCAAGACTCCGCAAATCAACAATGAAGGTATGAAGAAGATACTAATCCAGCTTGCGGGAGGAGTTATGGAAGTTAGATATCATTTAAAATGCCTTCTTGTGGTTTTGCTTTCTTTGATCTTGCTATTCTAGTCAAGATTTGGTGAATGTACTCCAATGTATTAAAAAATCACTGATGAAAATAATAAGAAATGCTGATGGATTTTATCAGTGGGAACCTCCGCAACCTCAGTATTACCCTGGATTGGATGCATTTTATCAGTGGTCATACACCAAGTTAGGCCAAAAGTCTAAGATTGGGGGAGTACGTATTCTCACCGACATTACATTCATGTACCACACATTCATGAAGGAAATATGCCCTAGAGGTAATAATAAAGTTGTTATTTTATATTTTCTTATTCATGATAAAGGTTTATTATTCATGCTAGAATTGTATTGATCGGAAACCTAAATACATGTGTGAATACATAAACAAACACCGTGTCCCTAGTGAGCCTCTACTTGACTAGCTCGTTGATCAAAGATGGTCAAGGTTTCCTAACCATGGACATGAGTTGTCATTTGATAACGGGATCACATCATTAGGAGAATGATGTAATGGACAAGACCCATTCGTTAGCTTAGCATTATGATCGTTCAGTTTTATTGCTATTGCTTTCTTCATGTCAAATACATATTCCTTTGACCATGAGATCATGCAACTCTCGTATACTGGAGGAATACCTTGTGTGCTATCAAACGTCACAACGTAACTGGATGATTATAAAGATGCTCTACAGGTATCTCCGAAGGTGTTTTGTTGGGTTGGCGTGAATCGAGATTAGGATTTGTCACTCCGAGTATCGGAGAGGTATCTCTGGGCCCTCTCGGTAATGCACATCATAATAAGCCTTGCAAGCAAATGACTAATGAGTTAGTCACGAGGTGATGTACCACGGAACGAGTAAAGAGACTTTCTAGTAACGAGATTGAACCAGATATGAAGATACCGACGATCGAATCTCAGGCAAGTAACATATCGATAGACAACGGGAATTACGTATGTTGTCATAAGGTTCGACTGATAAAGATCTTCGTAGAATATGTAGGAGCCAATATGGGCATCCAGGTTCCGCTATTGGTTATCGACCAGAGAGGTGTCTCGGTCATGTCTACATAGTTCTCGAACCCATAGGGTCCGCACACTTAACGTTCGTTGACGATATAGTACTATATGAGTTATTTATGTTGGTGACCGAATGTTGCTCGGATTCCCATATGAGATCATGGACATGACGAGGAGCTCCGGAATGGTCTGGAGGTAAAGATTGACATATAGGATGATATGGTTCGGCCAAGGGGTGAAGCCCACGGGGCTTTAAGTCGGTGCAAAAAGGAGTTTTGCGGAGGCCATGGGGCCAAACGCGGGAGACCCTCGGCGTCTGGCGCCAGACACCAAGGATTGTGGCGTCTGGTCCTGGAAGTCCGAGAAGGACTCTTCCTTGAGGGCAAAACCGACTTTGAGGAGGCTTTTACTCCAAGTTTCGACCCCAGGGCTCAACATATAAATAGAGGGGCAGGGCTAGCACCTAGAACACATCAAGAAATACCAAGCTGTGTGCCGGCAACCCCGTCCCTCTAGTTTATCCTTCGTCATAGTTTCCGTTGTGCTTGGCGAAGCCCTGCGGAGATTGTTCTTCACCAACACCGTCACCACGCCGTCGTGCTGCCGGAACTCATCTACTACTTCGCCCCTCTTGCCGGATCAAGAAAGCGAGGACGTCATCGAGCTGAACGTGGAGGTGCCGTATGTTCGGTACTTGATCGGGGTGGATCGTGAAGGTGTACGACTACATCAACCGAGTTGATAAACGTTTCCGCTTTGCGATCTTCAAGGGTATGAAGATGCTCTCCCCCTATCGTTGCTATGCATCTCCTAGATAGATCTTGTGTGAGCGTAGGATTTTTTTTGAAATTGCACGCTACGTTTCCCAACAATTCATTCCAGTTGTCGGTGTTCTTCTCTTTCATTGTATATCCATGTTCATTTTATTTTCATTTCTTTTGTGTGTTTTAAACACTTTAAAATCCAAAAATAATTTTTTGGGGTTTTCTTTCCTGTTTTGTTAGTCGGTAGTACTAAAAGAAAACCTAAAAATATTGCTCATTTCTTCTTTTGTTTGTTGGAAGTTTTTCGGTGTAAATAGTTATTCTCGCTTTCTATTTTTCTTCTTTCGTTTGTTTTCTTTAGAAAAAAAAAATAAAAACTCCAAAAACATTTCAAATGTGTTTCTCTGAAATTCTTTTCTTTACTTTGAGTCGTCGTAAGGAGAAGACTATGCTAGAATTGTTGGGTGGCTCTCATATGCTTTGTTGTTGATCTAACTAAGAGCTAATATTACCTTGTCTTCTCTTTGAATAAATTGTTTCTATATTTCAGCTTACTCCACGACACACTTGCACTATTATTATTTTCACATCATTCGGTCGTGCAAGTGAAAGGCAATAGTGACAATGATTTGATGGAGTGACTGTGGTGAAGGAAAGCTGGTTGAACTCTTCTTGTTTTTGTTTTTATAAATATATATGTTTAACTCAGTAGGTCTGATTTAGCATATTGTGGGTAAATATGTTTGTGATGACAATTAGATATTGTAGTTGCTTATGTCATGCTTAAGTAGCTAGGAGTAGATAATGAGTTATCTTGAATGTCAACATGCATTAAAATGATTGTGATGTAGTATGTTAGCTAGGATGCTGTCCTCCTATGAATAATTCAAATGGCTTGACTTGGCACATGTTCACACACATAGTTGATTCAAACCAATTCATCCTTCATGATATTTATGTTTAGGGTGTTTATATCCTACTCATTCTCGTAACCAATGTTAAATATTCGCAATGTATGATTATGACTGTTGTCGTTCTCTAGTTAATCACTTCTCAATCTATTTGCTAGCCTTTGCTTGTACTAAGCGAGGATACTTCTTGTGCATCAAAAAATCCTTAAACCCAAAGTTATGCCAATGATTCCACCATATATGTACCTATATACGGTATTACTCTGTTGTTCCAAGTAAATTTGCGTCTGCCATTTCTAATCATTCAAGTAATCATCTATTTTGTGTGACTGTTCATGGAGCGACAGGGCGATCAATATCTTCCATGCTTAGCGGGTTATTCCTATGATGGGTGTTTATTCACTTGTTATTGCACGAGAGAGGCTGGTAATTGGGATGCCCAGTCATGTAAACAAAAATAAAGAAAAATATAATAAAACAAACTCCCCCTGGAAAGTTGATTGTTTGGAGAGCACCTGTGGATACAGCTAGCCATGGATTGTGTTTGTATGGTTGTGGGGGAGTAAACTTTTCATTTCCGCATGGGAACCACTGATTCATATCTGTTTTAAGCTTTGAGCTCTGGCACTGCTGCAAATCCCAACTTCTCTCTGTGAAGGTTTTTTCTATTTACTTTCATGTTATGTACTTTTATTGTTGAGTCATCACCTTCTCATTCAAAGCACCAATTTTGAGAGCGCTATTGTCATTATTAGTTTAACATGCACTGAGTCTAGTTAATGTTGGATATGAGCATGACTAGATCTTTTTCTACTATGAATTATAATGTTTAGTCACTGCTCGAACTTCAGAGGTGCTCTGCATTTATGTTTTGTGGTCTCAAAAAAGGCTAGTGAGATACCATTTTATCATATTGTATCATGATTATTTTGACAAATTGTTGGCATCCGAGATATATTATTATTGCTCGCTAGTTGATTATGTTATTGTCATGAGTAAATGTGGGACCTAAGTGTTATTATTCATATGGTTGGTTCATAATTTTTGCTGACAACTTAAACACTAGTTAAGCATATATACAACCATAGAACAAAAGAGTTTGTAATTTTTTTTATCACTTTCAGTTTATCAACCAAATTATTTGAGGACAAGCAACGAGTTAAGCTTGAGGGAGTTGATACGTCTCAAACCTATATACTTTTCCAAACACAACAGAACTACCATGGTGTTGTTTCTGTGAAGAAACAGAAGTTCTTCGATTAAGCTGAAAATTTACGAAGAATTTTTCTGGAATATATAAAAAATACTAGTGAAAAGATCTACTGGAAGGGGCCCACAAGAGGGCCACAAACACATGTGGCGCCCCCCTAAGGGCTAACCTATAATTTTTTATTATTCCATGCAATTATATATCATTTTTTGGGACTAACATATTAACTTAGTACAAAATGCCAGTTGCTGTTTTTTGTCTGTTTTTGGTTTTCCAAAAAATCAGTACCAAGTGAAGTCCAAATGCCACGAAAAATTTTGACGATTTTTTTCTCGACAAGAGAGACCCTAGAAACCTCAGGAGTAGACCAGACGTGCAACGAGTAGGCAACAAGGCACTTGGGCGCGCCCAGGGGGTAGGCACGCCCAAGTACCTTATGGGCCCCTCGTTGCTCTGGCTGACCTAATTCCGCCTCTGTAAGTTCTATAAAATCAGGAAACCAACGGAGAGCCAACCAAAATACCTTTTCCACCGTCGCAAGTCTCTATTCTTGCGAGATCCCATCTGGAGGCCTTTTTCGGCACTCTGCTGGGATCACAGAGGGCCTCTACATCAACCTTGCCGCCCTTACGATGATGTGCGAGTAGTTTACCACAGATCTACCGGTCCATAGCTAGTAGCTAGATGGCTTCTCTCTCTTTGATCTTCAATACAATGTTCTCATCGATGTTCTTGGTGTTCTATTCGATGTAATCTTATTTTGCAATGTGTTTGTTGGGATCCAATGAATTGTGGGTTTATGATCTGAATATTTTTTTGAAAGGAAAGCGGTAGGGGAAGCCCCCCACAATGAGTTTTTTTTAATAATAAGAACCCAAATTCGTGCCCGTGAGGACTTGAACCTGGGTGGCTGGGTTGTACATCCACTCCACTAGCCAAGTGAGCTAGGCTCACTTCCTTATGATCTGACCTCTTTTATGCATGATTGTTATAACCTTGTATTTCTCTCCGATCTCTCCGGTTGGCTTGGCCAACTAGATTGATTTATTTTGCAATGGGAGAGATGTTTTGTAATGGGTTCAATCTTGTGGTGCTCTATATCCAGTGACAGAAAGGTACAAGACACATATTTGTATTGATGCCATTAAGGATAAAACGATGAGGTTTATTCATATTGCTTAAGTTTACTTTGTCTACATCATGTCATCTTGCTTAAGGGTTACTCCGTTCTTTATGAACTTAATACTCTAGATGCATGCTGGATAGCGGTCGATGTGTGGAGTAATAGTAGTAGATGCAGACAGGAGTCGGTCTACTTGTCTCAGACGTGATGCCTATATACATGATCACTGCCTTGGATATCGTCATAACTATGCGCTTTTATATAATTGCCCAACAGTAATATGTTTATCCACCGTATGCTTTTTGTTCGAGAGAGAAGCCTCTAGTGAAAACTATGGCCCCGGGTCTATCTTTATCATATATTAAAAAATCAAAAATATCTTGATGCAATTTATTGACCGTTCTTTTATTTTGTGTTTTGTTTATCTATCTACCACTACCAGACTTGATCTTTGCAATTAACTGCGGAGGGGATTGACAACCCCCTTGATCGCGTTGGGTCCAAGTATTTATTCTTTTGTGTGTAGGTGCTGTTCACGAGGTCTTGCGTGGTTCTCCTACCGGATTGATAACCTTGGTTCTTAACTGAGGGAAATACTTATCTTTACTGTACCATCCTCTTCTCTTCAAGGAAATCTCAACGCAGCTCACAAGTAGCACGCCACCCAGGCTTGTGGGCCCCTCGAGCCTCTGTTTGCCCTATCTCCAAGTCCATAAGTACCGTCTCACGGAGAAAAAAGCCAATGAGAAAGTTTCATCGCATTTTGTAATACGGAGCCGCCGCCATCTTCTGTTCTTCATCGGGACGGCTGGACTGGAGTCCGTTCGGGGCTCTAGAGAGGGGGATTCATCGTTGTTGTCATCATTAACCCTTCTTCATCAACAATTCAATGACGCTCACCATCGGGAGTGAATAATCCCTTCATAGGTTTTCTGGACAGGTATGGAGTTGGATGAGGGTTGTCATGTATTCCAGTCAATTTGTCTGGGAGATCCCTAGTGTCCATTATGCTCTGAGATTGATATTGCTATGACTTTGCTATGGTTAATGCTTGTTATTAGGGCATGAGTGCCATAATTTCATATCCAAATCCTTTATGTTTCCATGAATATATTTGATTTCTTGATCCTATCTGCTAGTTATATGCACTTGTTATTGTTCCGATCCGTAGACCTCAAGGTGACAACAATTGGGATACTCTCCGAGGATGACTGTAACTCGAGGGGTTCATGTATTCACTATATGTTAGTGCTTTGTTCCGGTTCTCTGTTGAAAGGAGGCCTTAATATCCATTTGTTTACTTATCGACACCGCTGCCACGAGAGGGTAAGACAAAGTATGTCAATGCAAGTTCTTATTATAAGCACGTATGACTATATACGGAATACATGCCTACATTATATTGATGAATTGAAGCTATTGGGCATCACTCTAGGTTGTGACTGTTATATGATGAACGTCATCTAACACAAATATCAATCGCTGATCCAGTGCTACGCTTTGCTCATATTAATCTCTGCTAAGTTACTACTGTTGCCCCGTTGCTGTTACAATCACTCTGTTCCTATTACCGCTACTATTGTTACTGTTACTGTTACTATCAAAACTATTAAATTACTGTGCTACCAAACACTTCACTGCAGATATTTAACTTTTCACATGTGTTTGAATTGACAACTCAACTGCTAAGACATAAATATTCTTTGACCCCCTTGTGCCGAATCAATAAATTGGGTGAAATGCTACTCGTGAAGGCTGTCTCGATCCCCTATACTTGTGGATTATCAGTGGCCTTCTACGGAGGCAGATACAGAGTACTTGGAGGTCTTGCGTGTCCTAAGTGACTGGAGGCACGTTCCCTTTGATGTTCATGGTGGCGGGCGATGGCTCCGGCGTTGCAAGCTGTGGTTCCTTTTTTTCATCTTTTGGTGTGCTTGTAATGCTGGTACTTGTGAGCTGGTGATTCAACACTTTGTATTAGTCATTTCCTTTTCTTTTCTTTTTTGTCTTAAGTTGTTCGCTGTTATTCCTGGCCGGTTGATGGCTTTGTTAATTCAAAGCCGGGCTCTACTCAAGCCTTCGTACTAAAAAAAGGTGCCAGTGAACTTCACATAGAAATAACAGAGAGTCGGCCATAGATAAACCGCAGAAATAGGTATGCTTCTTAAAGAACATAATGAATGATGGATTTGGGTCACATTGGCAGCAAGCCGCATGGAGAAATTTCATAATGATAGATATGCTTCAAGAGATTTGGCGCAGTCCGGTTATCACTACGTGACAGACGCGTCCTCATATCCACCCCACATATAGGCTGGGTATTAGGCGTCGCCGCGTCGGACATCGCAGACATATAGGGCCGGTTAGAGGGGTCGGTTGGGTGGCAAAAAGGTGATCGGGTCGTCCTATCGAACGTATATATATGAAGTGTATGAAGGGTCCAGTTGTAGATGCTCTTCGGTTCCATTGGGTTGCCCCGCCTTGGCGTGTCCGTGTCATAATAGGTGTGCGGCTTGCGTGCAACATGAGTCTAGTACGTAGAGTATTAGTTGTAGCCGTGTAGGCTTCCTAATTGAGTCTGGCTGCTAGTAATTTTCATCAAGATTGCCGTGTTTTGTTCAAAAAAAAATAAATAAATCAAGATTGCCGTGTGGACGTGTGGTTAATAGTTTGGGCAAGATTCGTCGAGTTGAAGGAAAAGTAGGAATAGGAGTCCTAGGATAGATCGGATGCGATCCGAGTAGTAAAAGTCTAGCCTGGTATGCGTGTATATATATATGTGCCGTGGCAGACATTGAGAAGAGAAGAAAACAGAAGGCACGAGATATATATACCCTTTGTTAAAAGTGTGTTGGTGGTGTGTTTTCTGTGACCGATCCGTGGGCGAGATCAAAGTCAAACATCACCTAGACAACATCCAACTTGGCTGATCGGTGATGGCCGGCGAGGACGAGGACTGGAGCGAGGACGAGGAGTTGAACGAGGAGGACCAGAAGGCTATGGCGGCCTGGGATGAGATGGTGGATCAGTTTCGGGCTCGGCAGAGGGCCAGGCTTGGCGGCGGTAAACCCATGAAACGGCTGCAACACGAGGACGTCATCTACATCCTGTCGCTGGAGAAGGACGGCAATGACTACGTCACCGGCCGCGGCCACCGGTACACGGCCGAGGAGATGAAGAGTAGGGTGGACATGGACATCAAGGGCGACGACGAGATCGATGAGCGGCAGGCCAGGGTGATGCGGCAGCTGAGTGAGAAGGGCTACGTCCAGGACGACGACTACTACGTGGGCGACAACGACGACTACTTAGTCGAGGCCAAGAAGTTGAAAGAGATACAGTGGGAGAGTCTCATGGCGCCCGTCTTGAGTCGCCGTCTTGCTCGCATGGGAGTCACCGTCGAAAACGACGAGAACGAGGAGGACTACTATTCGTCGGAGGACTACTACTCGGAGGAGGACTACTTGGAGCTGGGAGATGAGGTGGGCGAGAATCCAGATGACAATCAGATACCAGCAGAATAGGGTTGATTCAGCTTGCAAAATAGTTTTTTTTTTACCGGTTCCGGTAGCTACTGGTGAGGAATCCATCATGCACGTCGTCAAGATTGATACCGTCTTACACGCTATAACATGTAAACTCTTATATAGTACACTCTCAGTTCCTAAATGTTAGTCTTTTCAGAGATTTCACTACAAACTACATTTGGATGCATATAAACATATTTTAGAGTATAGATTCGCTCTATGTAGTCTATAGTGAAAAAACCCGAAAAAAAACAGTTAAAAAAGCCGAAAACGCGTGCGGAAAAATGAAAAAACAAAATTCGAAGGGACCGTCCAGAGCACGACACGTGGCGAATGGCTGAGAGCGCGCCAAGTGGCGCTGATCGTTGCGAGGCTCCCGAAGGAGCGCTCGTTAACTAGTTGCTCTCGCATCAAGTTTGGTTTTTACATCCCTTGAAAATGTGTGTATACCTGTAAATGTTTACTTGTTCTAATAAAGCCCGCTATTTCCTCAAAAAAGAAAAAGGGCTGATTCTTCTAGTCTTGAATTGAAAAAACAAGCCCACACGAGGACAAGAGGCCCCAGGCCCGACGCGGGCGGGCAACAGAGCGATCAACATTGCTTTAAAAAAACAGAGCGGTCAACAAATCTGCCCGAATATTTACAGAGCCTGATCGTGTGGTAGATGACTTAGATGAGACATAGTTAAATCTCATCTACTTAGATGAAAATTAGTAAATCCGATTTTGATAACGTTACCGTGTGGTTATTAGTTTGGGCAAGATTTGTTGAGTTGAAGGAAGAGTAGGAGTAGGAGTAGGAGTCCTAGGATAGATCGGATGCGATCCGAGTAGTACAAGTCTAGCCTGGTATGCGTGTATATAATACATGACGTGACAGACATTGGGAAGAGAAGAAAATTGAAGGCACACGATATATATATATACACCCTTTGTTAAAAGTGTGTTCGTGGTGCGCTTTGTGTGACCAATCCGTGGGCGAAACCAGACATCAGCTACGCAACATCCAACTTGCTGATCGGTGATGGCTGGCGAGGACGAGGAGTGGACCGACGACGAGGAGTGGACCGAGGAGCACGAGAAGGCTGCGGCGGCGATCGTGGCTCGGGCTCGGGCTCGGCAGACGACCAGGCTAGGCGGCGCTAAACCCATGAAACGGCTGCAACACGAGCAGGTCATCTACATCCTGTCGCTGGAGAAGGACGGCATTGACTACGTCACCGGCCGCGGCCACCGGTACACGCCGGAGAAGATGAAGAGTATCGTGGATATCCACATGGAGGGCGACGACGAGATCGATGAGCGGCAGGCCCGGGTGATGCGGCAGCTGAGTGAGAAGGGGTACGTCGTGGCCGACGACACCTACCTGGGCGATGACGAGGAGTACAAAGACGAATACAATAAGTTGAGCGAGATACGGTGGGAGAGACTCATGGCGCCCATCTTGAGTCGCCGTCTTGCTCGCATGGGAGTCACCGCCGAAAACGACGACGACGAGGAGTACTACTACTCGGAGCTGGGAGAGGCGGAGGGCGAGAATCCAGATAACAAACAGATACCAGCAGAATAGGGTTGATTCAGCTTGCAAAATAGTTTTTTTTTTTTTTACGGTTCCGGTAGCTACCGGTGAGGAATCCACCATGCACGTCGTCAAGATTAATACCGTCTTACACGCTATAACACGTAAACTCTTATATAGTACACCCTCCGTTCCTAAATGTAAGTCTTTTTCACTACAAACTACATTAGAATATATATAGACATATTTTAAAATGTAGATTGGTTCATTTTGCTTTATATGTAGTACATAGTAAAATCTCTAAAAAGACTTATATTTAGGAACAGAAAGAGTACCAATACAACTGACAAAGCACTGTCAGAATGTACAAATACATATATGGACCCTATTGATGTGCAGCTTTTTACAGGGGAGAGCGTGGGTGTGCAGTGCTACATTTGCTCGCTTTCCCCCATGGCAAAGACTTCTATCTAATTTCGATGATAAGATATCTTTTGAATCAGAACTCCGTTTTTTTAATGGTGGCTCATGTTGTCCAGGTGCTCCATGAGCAGCTCTTTCCTTCTGATAAAGTTACCGGCCCCGTTCGCCATTTGAACTCGCCGAGGGCTGCCTCCACCTCCTCCCCCTCCAACTCCACCTAACATGATAAAGTTTCCTTCTGTAGCGCGTCATGGAACCTTGCATTTGTCCCCTGCAGCTGTTCTCTTGGTGCTGCATTTTCATTTTCATGTGATAGTATCCATCTCCATGTTGGCTGATACATTCCTATGTGTACGTTATTAGCTCTGCATCCTTACGTGGTGGATGAGTTAGCAGACGACACACATAGATATGTGTCATTCTATTTCTCTAGATAAGAAGGCCCGTTTCCTTAGCACCCAAGCGCCCGCATGTGACATGTCCACAACCGATACATTTTCGACAAAAGGTGGATTTTATTAGCTCAAAATAAAGCATCAAGTGATACAAACATAGTGAGTACACACCCGGCTTCTGCATAGTTATGATGCACACAGCCAGCACCAACGCACACACAAAAATCACACCGGCAACTTGCAAAGTCAAACATGACCCAAGCTATGCCTTAGTGCAGCAAAAATAAATAAAAAACTCCAAAGTGATCAAAATAATGATCAACAATCTACAGCAGCAACCATATTCGCACCAAACATCAGTTGTGATGCCGCCACAACTTTCCATGACCCAAGCAACTACATGCATAGCACGTTTTTGATGTAAGATGCCACGCAAGTGAAAACCATGCCCACACAAGTAGACAGTCAAGCCGCGACAAGAGCCACTCGCCGCCAACAAACTCCGACCAACGAAGGTCGTCGTCGCACTTTGCAATGGAGATCAAGGGAGGATAGCACCGACACCGTCAAATCCCAAATGGGGACGCTCCAACAGTCTCGCACCGTCCTCATGCTTCACCGTTCTTGTCCATGGCGGCAGAACCAGGAAGCAAAACAAAGTTGTCATTGCCGTCGGATTTGAAGATCCATGATTCCGGCCCAGTCTCGGCAAGCACCAAGCAACGCAGAACCACGCCTTCGCCTATGCGCCCGAGCGGAGAACCGCCATACCATGACGCAGCAGGCAGACGTTGTTCGTCTGCAGATGGGATCGTGGCCACCGATGTCTCACAACCAGAGACTGCCAGCCTAGCCATAACTCTACCGCCACTATTGCACATCCATGTCCTCTGCATCAAGTCGCCGTCCATAGATCTCACTCCAGAGCAACGCTGAACGTCCAAGAAGGTCAACGACGAAGAAATCGCCGCCATCGTCCGTCCCACGAAGGGAGAAATGATTTCCCCGGAGTAAAGACCACGAGGGGAAGAAGGAAGCAATATAGCGACGCCTTCAACAAGGATTACGGCGCCCTGAAGCGTCCTCGTCACCACTCATGGCACCAAGCCAAGATAGGGTTTCCCCAACTCCCCTCGCACCCTCCCCTTCGTATCAACCACCATGAACTAAGGCATCTTGTCCAGCATGCCGGCGAGAATAGGGAGGCCACCGGAGCAATGCTCGATGACCCATATGCCATTCTAGAGCGCCACCAAATGACAGAGTACGCGCTGATGTCTACTACGCAACATTCTTCTTGTAGACTCGTGTTAGGTCTCCAAACGCAGAGTTTTGTAGGAAAGTAACAAATTTCCTTCAAGTGGATGACCTAAGGTTTATCAATCTGTGTGAGGCGTAGGATTAAGATGGTCTTTCTCAAACAACCCTGCAACCAAATAACAAAGAGTCTCTTGTGTCCCCAACAAACACAATACAATAGTAAATTGTATAGGTGCACTAGTTCAGCGAAGAGATGGTGATGCAAGTGTAATGTGGATGGTAGATATGGGTTTTTTTAATCTGAAAATATAAAAACAGCAAGGTAGCAAGTAACAAAAGTGAGCGAAAATGATATTGCAATGCTTAGAAACAAGGCCTAAGGTTCATACTTTCACTAGTGCAAGTTCTCTCAACAATGATAACATATTTAGATCATATAACAATCCCTCAACATGCAACAAAGAGTCACTCCAAAGTAACTAATAGAGGAGAACAAACGAAGAGATTATTGTAGGGTACGAAACCACCTCAAAGTTATTCTTTCTGATCGATCTATTGGGCTATTCCTATAAGTGTCACAAATAGCTCTAGAGTTCGTACTAAAATAACACCTTAAGACACACATCAACCAAAACCCTAATGTCACCCAGATACTCCAATGTCACCACAAGTATCCGTGGGTTTGATTATACGATATGCACCACACAATCTCAGATTCATCTATTCAAACCAACACAAAGAATTTCAAAGGATGCCCCAAAATTTCTACCGGAGAGTCAAGACGAAAACATGTGCCAACCCCTATGCATAAGTTCACAAGGTCACAAAATCCGCAAGTTGATCACCAAAACATACATCAAGTGGATCACGTGAATATCCCATTGTCACCATAGATAAGCATATGCAAGACATACATCAAGTGTTCTCAAGTCCTTAGAGACTCAATCCGATAATATAACTTCAAAGGGAAAACTCAATCCATTACAAGAAGGTAGAGGGAGAGAAACATCATAAGATCCAACTATAGTAGCAAGGCTCGCGGTACATCAAGATCGTGCCAAATCAAGAACACGAGAGAGAGAGAGAGAGAGAGAGAGAGAGAGAGATCAAACACATAGCTACAGGTACATACCCTCAGCCCCGAGGGTGAACTACTCCCTTCATGGAGAGTGCCGGGATGATGAAGATGGCCACCGGTCGTGGTTCCCCCTCCGGCAGGGTGCCGGAACAGGGTCCCGAGAGGTTTTTCGTGGCTACGGATGCTTGCGACGGCGGAACTCCCGATCTAGGTTTATTAATGAGGGTTTCTGTATTTATAGAAATTTTTGGTGTCAAGAACAAGTCAGGGGGTTCCACGAGGAGCCCATAAGACCGGAGGGTGCACCCTCCACCCTTGTGGAAGCCTCGTGGCTCTTCTGGCCCAACTCTTTTGCTTCGGGGGCTTCTTCTGGTCCATAAAAAATCACCGTACATTTTCAGCTCGTTTGGACTCCGTTTGGTATTCCTTTTCTGTAAAACACAAAAACAAGGAAAAAATAGAAACTGGCACTGGGCTCTAGGTTAATAGGTTAGTCCCAAAAATCATATAAAATAGCATATAAATGCATATAAAACATCCAAAATTGATAACATAATAGCATGGAACAATAAATATTACAAATACATTGGAGACGTATCAAGCATCCCAAAGCTTAGTTCCTGCTCGTCCTCGAGTAGATAAATGATAAAAACGGAATTTTTGATGTGGAATGCTAACTAGCATAATTATCAATGTAATTTTTATTTATTGTGGCAAGAATATTCAGATCCATAAGATTCAAAACAAAAGTTTAATATTGACATAAAAACAATAATACTTCAAGCATACTAATAAAGTAATCTTGTCTTCTCAAAATATCATGGTCAAAGAAAGTTATTCCTACAAAATCATATAGTCCGTCTATGCTCAATCTTCATCACACAAAATATTCAAATCATGGACAACCCCGATGACAAGCCAAGCAATTGTTTCATACTTTTGATGTTCTAAAAAATTTTCAACTTTCACGTAATACATGAGCGTGAAGGAAATATGCCTTAGAGGCAATAATAAAGTTATTATTTATTTCCTTATATCATGATAAATGTTTATTATTCATGCTAGAATTGTATTAACCGGAAACATAATACATGTGTGAATACATAGACAAACAGAGTGTCACTAGTGTGCCTCTACTTGACTAGCTCGTTAATCAAAGATGGTTATGTTTCCTAACCATAGACAAAGAGTTGTTATTTGATTAACGGGATCACATCATTAGGTGAATGATCTGATTGACATGACCCATTCCATTAGCTTAGCACCCGATCGTTTAGTATGTTGCTATTGCTTTCTTCATGACTTATACATGTTCCTATGACTATGACATTATGCAACTCCTGCTTGCGGAGGAACACTTTGTGTGCTACCAAACGTCACAACGTAACTGGGTGATTATAAAGGTGCTCTACAGGTGTCTCCAAAGGTACATGTTGGGTTGGTGTATTTCGAGATTAGGATTTGTCAGTCCGATTGTCGGAGAGGTATCTCTGGGCCCTCTCGGTAATGCACATCACATAAGCCTTGCAAGTATTGCAACTAATGAGTTAGTTGTGAGATGATGTATTACGGAACGAGTAAAGAGACTTGCCGGTAACGAGATTGAACTAGGTATTGAGATACCGACGATCGAATCTCGGGCAAGTAACATACCGATGACAAAGGGAACAACGTATGTTGTTATGCGGTCTGACCGATAAAGATCTTCGTAGAATATGTAGGAGCCAATATGAGCATCCCGGTTCCGCTATTGGTTATTGACCGGAGATGTGTCTCGGTCATGTCTACATTGTTCTCGAACCATAGGGTCCGCACGCTTAACGTTACGATGACAGTTTCATTATGAGTTTATGTATTTTGATGTACCGAAGTTTGTTCGGGATCCCGGATGTGATCACGGACATGACGAGGAGTCTCGAAATGGTCGAGACATAAAGATCGATATATTGGACGGCTATATTCGGACACCGGAAATGTTCCGGGTGATTTCGGAGAAAACCGGAGTGCCGGAGGGTTACCGAAACCCCCCCTGGAGTAGTAATGGGCCTTATGGGCCTTAGTGGAGAGAGAGAGGGGCGGCCAGGGTGGGCCGCGCGCCCCTCCCCCTCTGGTCCGAATTGGACTAGGAGAGGGGGGCGGCGCCTCTTCCTTCTCCCTCTCCTTCCTTTCCCCTCCTAGTAGGAGTAGGAAAGAGGGGAGTCCTACTCCTACTAGGAGGAGGACTCCTCCTCCTGGCGCGCCCTGCTAGGGCCGGCCGGCCTCCCCCTTGCTCCTTTATATACGGGGGCAGGGGCACCTCTAGACACACAAGTTGATCTTCGTGATCGTTCCTTAGCTGCAGCGGTGCCCCCTCCACCATATTCCACCTCGGTCATATTATAGCGGTGCTTAGGCGAAGCCTCGCGACGGTAGAACATCAAGATCGTCACCACGCCGTCGTGCTGACGGAACTCCTCCCCGACGCTTTGCTGGATCGGAGCCCGGGGATCGTCATCGAGCTGAACGTGTGCCAAGAACTCGGAAGTGCCGGAGTAACGGTGCTTGGATTGGTCGGATCGGGAAGACGTACGACTACTTCCTCTACATTGCGTCAACACTTCCGCTTCGCTCTACGAGGGTACGTAGACAACACTCTCCCCTCTTGTTGCTATGCATCACCATGATCTTGCGTGTGCGTAGGAATTTTTTTGAAATTACTACGTTCCCCAACAGTGGCATCCGAGCCTAAGTTTTATGTGTTGATGTTGTATGCACGAGTAGAACACAAGTGAGTTGTGGGCGATATAAGTCATACTTCTTACTAGCATGTCATACTTTGGTTCGGCGGTATTGTTGGATGAAGCGGCCCGGACCAACATTACGCGTACGCTTATGCGAGACTGGTTCTACCGCTGTGCTTTGCACACAGGTGGCTGGCGGGTGTCAGTTTCTCCAACTTTAGTTGAACCGAGTGTGGCTACACCCGGTCCTTGCGAAGGTTAAAACAGCACCAACTTGACAAACTATCGTTGTGGTTTTGATGCGTAGGTAAGATTGGTTCTTGCTTAAGCCCGTAGCAGCCACGTAAAACTTGCAACAAACAAAGTAGAGGACGTCTAACTTGTTTTTGCAGGGCATGTTGTGATGTGATATGGTCAAGGCATGATGCTAAATTTTATTGTATGAGATGATCATGTTTTGTAACCGAGTTATCGGCAACTGGCAGGAGCCATATGGTTGTCGCTTATTGTATGCAATGCAATCGCCTTTGTAATGCTTTACTTTATCACTAAGCAGTAGCGATAGTCGTAGAAGCATAAGATTGGCGAGACGACAATGATGCTACGATGGAGATCAAGGTGTCGCGCCAAAGGATTTATGGTGATCATGACGATGCTTCGAGATGGAGATCACAAGCACAAGATGATGATGGCCATATCATATCACTTATATTGATTGCATGTGATGTTTATCTTTTATGCATCTTATCTTGCTTTGATTGACGGTAGCATTATAAGATGATCTCTCACTAAATTTCAAGATAAAAGTGTTCTCCCTGAGTATGCACCATTGCCAAAGTTCGTCGTGCCCAGACACCACGTGATGATCGGGTGTGATAAGCTCTACGTCCATCTACAACGGGTGCAAGCCAGTTTTGCACACGCAGAATACTCAGGTTAAACTTGACAAGCCTAGCATATGCAGATATGGCCTCGGAACACTGAGACCGAAAGGTCGAGCGTGAATCATATAGTAGATATGATCAACATAGTGATGTTCACCATTGAAAACAACTCCATTTCACGTGATGATCGGTTATGGTTTAGTTGATTTGGATCACGTGATCACTTAGAGGATTAGAGGGATGTCTTTCTAAGTGGGAGTTCTTAAGTAATATGATTAATTGAACTTAAATTTATCATGAACTTAGTACCTGATAGTATCTTGCTTGTTTATGTTTGATTGTAGATAGATGGCCCGTGCTGTTGTTCCGTTGAATTTTAATGCGTTCCTTGAGAAAGCAAAGTTGAAAGATGATGGTAGCAATTACACGGACTGGGTCCATAACTTGAGGATTATCCTCATTGCTGCACAGAAGAATTACGTCCTGGAAGAACCGCTGGGTGACAGTGCCCGTCGATGTAACCGACGACGTTAAGAACGTCTGGCAAAGCAAAGCTGATGACTACTCGATAGTTCAATGTGCCATGCTTTACGGCTTAGAATCGGGTCTTCAACGACGTTTTGAACGTCATGGAGCATATGAGATGTTCTAGGAGTTGGAGTTAATATTTCAAGCAAATGCCCGAATTGAGAGCTATGAAGTCTCCAATAAGTTCTATAGCTGCAAGATGGAGGAGAACAGTTCTGTCAGTGAGCATATACTCAAAATGTCTGGGTATAATAATCACTTGATTCAGTTGGGAGTTAATCTTCCAGATGATTGCGTCATTGACAGAATTCTCCAATCACTTCCACCTAGCTACAAGAGCTTCGTGATGAACTATAACATGCAAGGGATGGACAAAACAATTCCTGAGCTCTTCGCAATGCTAAAAGCTGCGGAGGTAGAAATCAAGAAGGAGCATCAAGTGTTGATGGTCAATAAGACCACTGGTTTCAAGAAAAGGGGCAAAGGGAAGAAGAAAGGGAACTTCAAGAAGAACAGCAAGCAAGTTGCTGCTCAAGAGAAGAAACCCAAGTCTGGACCTAAGCCTGAAACTGAGTGCTTCTACTGCAGGCAGACTGGACACTGGAAGCGGAACTACCCCAAGTATTTGGTGGATAAGAAGGATGGCAAGGTGAACAAAGGTATATGTGATATACATGTTATTGATGTGTACCTTACTAGAGCTCGCAGTAGCACCTGGGTATTTGATATTGGTTCTGTTGCTAATATTTGCAACTCGAAACAGGGACTACGGATTAAGCGAACACTGGCAAAGGACGAGGTGACGATGCGCGTGGGAAATGGTTCCAAAGTCGATGTGATCGCGATCGGCACGCTACCTCTACATCTACCATCGGGATTAGTATTAGACCTAAATAATTGTTATTTGGTGCCAGCGTTGAGCATGAACATTATATCTAGATCTTGTTTGATGCGAGACGGTTATTCATTTAAATCGAGAGAATAATGGTTGTTCTATTTATATGAGTAATATCTTTTATGGTCATGCACCCTTGAAGAGTGGTCTCTTTTGATGAATCTCGATAGTAGTGATACACATATTCATAATGTTGAAGCCAAAAGATGCAGAGTTGATAATGATAGTGCAACTTATTTGTGGCACTGCCGTTTAGGTCATATCGGTGTAAAGCGCATGAAGAAACTCCATACTGATGGACTTTTGGAACCACTTGATTATGAATCACTTGGTACTTGCGAACCGTGCCTCATGGGCAAGATGACTAAAACACCGTTCTCCGGCACTATGGAGAGAGCAACAGATTTGTTGGAAATCATACATACAGATGTATGTGGTCCGATGAATATTGAAGCTCGTGGCGGATATCGTTATTTTCTCACCTTCACAGATGATTTAAGCAGATATGGGTATATCTACTTAATGAAGCATAAGTCTGAAACATTTGAAAAGTTCAAAGAATTTCAGAGTGAAGTTGAAAATCATCGTGACAAGAAAATAAAATTTCTACGATCTGATCGTGGAGGAGAATATTTGAGTTACGAGTTTGGTCTACATTTGAAACAATGTGGAATAGTTTCGCAACTCACGCCACCCGGAACACCACAACGTAATGGTGTGTCCGAACGTCGTAATCATACTTTACTTGATATGGTGCGATCTATGATGTCTCTTACAGATTTACCGCTATCGTTTTGGGGTTATGCTTTAGAGACGGCTGCATTCACGTTAAATAGGGCACCATCAAAATCCGTTGAGACGATGCCTTATGAACTGTGGTTCGGCAAGAAACCAAAGTTGTCGTTTCTGAAAGTTTGGGGCTGCGATGCTTACGTGAAAAAACTTCAACCTGATAAGCTCGAACCCAAATCGGAGAAATGTGTCTTCATAGGATAACCAAAGGAGACTGTTGGGTACACCTTCTATCACAGATCTGAAGGCAAGACATTTGTCGCCAAGAATGGATCCTTTCTAGAGAAGGAATTTCTCTCGAAAGAAGTGAGTGGGAGGAAAGTAGAAATTGATGAGGTAACTGTACCTGCTCCCTTATTGGAAAGTAGTACATCACAGAAACCGGTTTCTATGACACCTACACCAATTAGTGAGGAAGCCAATGATAATGATCATGAAACTTCAGAACAAGTTACTACTGAACCTCGTAGATCAAGCAGAGTAAGATCCGCACCGAAGTGGTACGGTAATCCTATTCTGGAAGTCATGCTACTAGATCATGATGAACCTACGAGCTATGAAGAAGCGATGGTGAGCCTAGATTCCGCAAAATGGCTTGAAGCCATGAAATCCGAGATGGGATTCATGTATGAGAACAAAGTGTGGACTTTAGTTGACTTGCCCGATGATCGGCAAGCAATTGAGAATAAATGGATCTTCAAGAAGAAGACTGACGCTGACGGTAATGTTACTGTCTACAAAGCTCGACTTGTCGCAAAAGGTTTTCGACAAGTTCAAGGGATTGACTACGATGAGACCTTCTCACCCGTAGCGATGCTTAAGTCTGTCCGAATCATGTTAGCAATTGCCGCATTTTATGATTATGAAATTTGGCAGATGGATGTCAAAACTGCATTCCTAAATGGATTTCTGGAAGAAGAGTTGTATATGATGCAACCAGAAGGTTTTGTCGATCCAAAAGGAGCTAACAAAGTGTGCAAGCTCCAGCGATCCATTTATGGACTGGTGCAAGCCTCTCGGAGTTGGAATAAACGCTTTGATAGTGTGATCAAAGCATTTGGGTTTGTACAGACTTTTGGAGAAGCCTGTATTTACAAGAAAGTGAGTGGGAGCTCTGTAGCATTTCTGATATTATATGTGGATGACATATTACTAATCGGAAATGATATAGAATTTCTGGATAGCATAAAGGGATACTTGAATAAGAGTTTTTCAATGAAAGACCTCGGTGAAGCTGCTTACATATTGGGCATTAAGATTTATAGAGATAGATCAAAACGCTTAATTGGACTTTCACAAAGCAATTACCTTGACAAAGTTTTGAAGAAGTTCAAAATGGATCAGGCTAAGAAAGGATTCTTGCCTGTGTTACAAGGTGTGAAGTTGAGTAAGACTCAATGCCCGACCACTGCAGAAGATAGAGAGAAAATGAAAGATGTTCCCTATGCTTCAGCCATAGGCTCTATCATGTATGCAATGCTGTGTACCAGACCTGATGTTGTCTTGCTATAAGTCTAGCAGGGAGGTACCAAAGTAATCCAGGAGTGGATCACTGGACAGCGGTCAAGAACATTCTGAAATACCTGAAAAGGACTAAGGATATGTTTCTCGTATATGGAGGTGACAAAGAGCTCATCGTAAACGGTTACGTTCATGCAAGCTTTGACACTGATCCGGACGATTCTAAATCGCAAACCGGATACGTATTTACATTAAACGGTGGAGCTGTCAGTTGGTGCAGTTCTAAACAAAGCGTCGTGGCGGGATCTACATGTGAAGCGGAGTACATAGCTGCTTCAGAAGCAGCAAGCGAAGGAGTCTGGATGAAGGAGTTCATATCCGATCTAGGTGTCATACCTAGTGCATCGGGTCCAATGAAAATCTTTTGTGACAATACTGGTGCAATTACCTTGGCAAAGGAATCCAGATTTCACAAGAGAACCAAGCACATCAAGAGACGCTTCAATTCCATCCGGGATCTACTCCAGGTGGGAGACATAGAGATTTGCAAGATACATACGGATCTAAATGTAGCAGACCCGTTGACTAAGCCTCTTCCACGAGCAAAACATGATCAGCACCAAGGCTCCATGGGTGTTGAAATCATTACTGTGTAATCTAGATTATTGACTCTAGTGCAAGTGGGAGACTGAAGGAAATATTCCCTAGAGGCAATAATAAATTTATTATTTATTTCCTTATATCATGATAAATGTTTATTATTCATGCTAGAATTATATTAACCGGAAACATAATACATGTGTGAATACATAGACAAACAGAGTGTCAAGAGGTGTGCCTCTACTTGACTAGCTCGTTAATCAAAGATGGTTATGTTTCCTAACCATAGACAAAGAGTTGTTATTTGATTAACGGGATCACATCATTAGGTGAATGATCTGATTGACATTACCCATTCCATTAGCTTAGCACCCGATCGTTTAGTATGTTGCTATTGCTTTCTTCATGACTTATACATGTTCCTATGACTATGAGATTATGCAACTCCCGTTTGTCGGAGGAACACTTTGTGTGCTACCAAACGTCACAACGTGAATCGGGTGATTATAAAGGTGCTCTACAGGTGTCTCCAAAGGTACATGTTGGGTTGGCGTATTTCGAGATTAGGATTTGTCACTCTGATTGTCGGAGAGGTATCTCTGGGCCCTCTCGGTAATGCACATCACATAAGCCTTGCAAGCATTGCAACTAATGAGTTAGTTGTGAGATGATGTATTACGGAACGAGTAAAGAGAATTGCCAGTAACGAGATTGAACTAGGTATTGAGATACCGACGACCGAATCTCGGGCAAGTAACATACCGATGACAAAAGGAACAACGTATGTTGTTATGCGGTCTGACCGATAAAGATCTTCGTAGAATATGTAGGAGCCAATATGAGCATCCAGGTTCCACTATTGGTTATTGACCGGAGATGTGTCTCGGTCATGTCTACATTGTTCTCGAACCGTAGGGTCCGCACGCTTAACGTTACGATGACAGTTTCATTATGAGTTTATGTATTTTGATGTACCGAAGTTTGTTCGGGGTCCCGGATGTGATCACGGACATGACGAGGAGTCTCGAAATGGTCGAGACATAAAGATCAATATATTGGACGGCTATATTCGGACACCGGAAATGTTCCGGGTGATTTCGGAGAAAACCGGAGTGCTGGAGGGTTACCGGAACCCCCCGGGAGTAATAATGGGCCTTATGGGCCTTAGTGGAGAGAGAGAGGGGTGGCCAGGGTGGGCCGCGCGCCCCCTCCCCATCTGGTTCGAATTGGAATAGGAGAGGGGGGGCGGCGCCCCCCTTTCCTTCTCCCTCTCCCCCTTCCTTTCCCCCTCCTAGTAGGAGTAGGAAAGAGGGAGTCCTACTCCTACTAGGAGGAGGATTCCTCCTCCTTGGCGCGCCCCAAGGGCCGGCCGGCCTCCCCCTTGCTCCTTTATATACGGGGGCAGGGGGGCACCTCTAGACACACAAGTTGATCTTCGTGATCGTTCCTTAGCCGTGTGCTGTGCCCCCCTCCACCATATTCCACCTCGGTCATATTATAGCGGTGCTTAGGCGAAGCCCTGCGACGGTAGAACATCAAGATCGTCACCATGCCGTCGTGCTGACGGAACTCCTCCCCGACGCTTTGCTAGATCGGAGCCCGGGGATCGTCATCGAGTTGAACGTGTGCCAAGAACTCGGAGGTGCCGGAGTAACAGTGCTTGGATCGGTCGGATCGGGAAGACGTACGACTACTTCCTCTACGTTGCGTCAACGCTTCCGCTTCGGTCTACGAGGGTATGTAGACAACACTCTCCCCTCTCGTTGCTATGCATCACCATGATCTTGCGTGTGCGTAGGAATTTTTTTGAAATTACTACGTTCCCCAACAGAGTGTGAGCCATGGACATAGCACTATAGGTGGAATAGAATATAGTGGTTGTGGAGAAGACAAAAAGAAGGAGATAGTCTCACATCAACTAGGCGTATCAACGGGCTATGGAGATGCCCAACAATAGATATCAATGTGAGTGAGTAGGGATTGCCATGCAACGGATGCACTAGAGCTATAAGTGTATGAAAGCTCAAAAACAAACTAAGTGGGTGTGCATCCAACTCGCTTGATCACGAAGACCTAGGGCAATTTGAGGAAGCCCATCATTGGAATATACAAGCCAAGTTCTATAATGAAAAATTATCACTAGCATATGAAAGTGACAACTTAAGAGGCTCTCTATAGTGAAGATCATGGTGCTACTTTGAAGCACAAGTGTGGAAAAGGATAGTAGCATTGCCCCTTCTCTTTCTTTTCTCTCGTTTTTTGCTTTTTTGGGCTCTCTCTTTTTTTGCCTCTTTATTTTATTTTATTTTTATTTTTCGTCCGGAGTCTCATCCCGACTTGTGGGGGAATCATAGTCTCCTTCATCCTTTCCTCACTGGGACAATGCTCTAATAATGAAGATCATCACACTTTTATTTACTTACAACTCAAGAAATACAACTCGATACTTAGAACAAACTACGACTCTAGATGAATGCCTCCGGCGGTGTACCAGGATGTGCAATGAATCAAGAGTGACATGTATAAAAAGTATGAATGGTGGCTTTGCCACAAATACTATGTCAACTACATGATCATGAAAAGCAATATGACAATGATGGAACGTGTCATAATACACGGAGCGGTGAAGCTTGCATGGCAATATATCTCGGAATAGCTGTGGAAATGCCATATTAGGTAGGTATGGTGGTTGTTTTGAGGAAGATATATGGTGAGTGTATGGTATCGGCGAAAGGTGTGTGGTACTAGAGAGGTTAGCAATGGTGGAAGGGTGAGAGTGCGTATAATCCATGGACTCAACATTAGTCATAAAGAACTCACATACTTATTGCAAAAATCTATTAGTTATCGAAACGAAGTACTACGCGCATGCTCCTAGGGGGATACATTGGTAGGAAAAAATCATCGCTCATCCACGACCGCCACTCATAAGGAAGACAATCAATAAATAAATCATGCTCCGACTTCATCACATAACGGTTCCCCATACGTACATGCTACGGAATCACAAACTTC
Source organism: Aegilops bicornis (assembly GCA_021605145.1). NCBI lineage: Eukaryota > Viridiplantae > Streptophyta > Magnoliopsida > Poales > Poaceae > Aegilops > Aegilops bicornis. Next base: position 655,464,994 of record CM038674.1, read on the forward strand.
AACACAAGTATTTCTACAATCCACAATTACTCACTAACATGAATCTAATATCACCATCTTTATATCTCAAAACAATCATAAGGAATCAAACTTCTCTTAGTATTCAATGCACTTTATATGAAACTTTTTATTATATCCCTCTTGGATGCCCATCATAATAGGACTAAATTCATAACCAAAGCAAATTACCATGTTGTTTAGAGAGACTCTCAAAATAATATATGTGAAGCATGAGAGTTCATAAAATATTTCAAAATAAAACAACCATTATGCTCTAAAATATATAAGTGAAGCACTAGAGCAAACGACTCCAAAAGATATAAGTGAAGATCTATGAGTAGTCGAATAATTGTGCAACTATGTGAAGAATCTCTAACATTTAAGAATTTCATATCTTAATATTTTATTCAAACAGCAAACAAAATAAAATGACATTGCAAGGATAACACATATCATGTGAAGAGGCAAAAACTTAGGCGCAACCAAAACTGACCGATAGTTGTTGAAGAAGAAAGGTGGGATGCCAACCGGGGCATCCCCAAGCTTAGATGCTTGAGACTTCTTGAAATATTAATTAGGGATGCCTTGGGCATCCCCAAACTTGAGGTTTTGTGTCTCCTTAATTCCTTTTATATCACGGCTTCCCTAAATCTTAAAAACTTCATCCACACAAAACTCAACAAGAACTCATGAGATAAGTTAGTATAAATCCATGCAAAACCTTATCATTCTCTACTGTCAAAAATCACTAAAATTATTATTTGATATTGCCTACTAAATGCCTCTGCATATTTAACACTCCTATCCTCAAATAGAATCATTAAACAAGCAAACATATGCAAACATAACAGCAATCTGTCTAAACAGAACAGTCTGTAAAGAATGATAGAGGAATCATACTTCCTAACTCCAAAAATTCTGAAAAATTACCACATTGTAGAAAATTTGTTGTACCTTATTGTGTAAAAATTTCAAGATTTTATCATGTTCTGACTATTCACCAATATTCAAAATATAAAAGAAAACTTTCTGTTTTCAAATAGCAACATAAAGACTTGTAAAATAAGCATGGTAAAGGCTATACTTGACCTTTTTTATTGAAAAAAAGATATAAAACATGTCTCTGAAGAAGAGCAAGCAAATATAAACAAAAGAAAATGACGCTCCAAGCAAAACACATATCATGTGGTGAATAAAAATATAGCCTCAAGTAACGTTATCGATGAACGAAGACGAAAGAGGGGATTCCATTCGGGGCATCCCCAAGCTTAGGCTTTTGGTTGCCCTTAAATATTACCTTGGGGTGCCTTGGGCATCCCCAAGGTTAGGCTCTTGCCACTCCTTATTCCGTAGTACATCAAAACTTTACCCAAAACTTGAAAACTTCACAACACAAAACTCAACAGAAAATCTTATGATATCCATTAGTATAAGAAAACAAGTCACCACTTAGGTACTGTTGTCAACTCATTCTAAATTTATATTGGTGTAATATCTACTGTATTTCAACTTATCCATGGTTCATACCCTCCGATACTACTCATAGATTCATCAAAATAAGCAAACAACACATAGAAAACAGAATCTGTAAAAAACAGAGTCTGTAGTAATCTGGAAACTTTCCATACTTTTGTAACTCCAAAAATTCTGAAAAATTAGGACAATGTAGAAAATTTGTATATCAATCTTGTGTAAAATATTCATATCAAAACACGTTCCAGTGAAATTTCAAAATTCCTGAACTGAGTGCAAAAGTTTTTGTTTTTGCACAGAATCAAGTCAATTATCATCCACACATTCCCAAAGGCTTTACTTGGAACTTTATTGAGAAAAGCTATAAAACATGATTACTACAGTAGCATAATCATGTGAACACACAAAAACAATAATTAATAATATTGGGTTGTCTCCCAACAAGCGCTTTTCTTTAATGCATTTTTAGCTAGGCATGATGATTTCAACGATGCAACAAAGCCTAGCTATTTATTTGGTTGCTGGCTCCACGTTTGCAGATGAAGGAGTTGCCTGTATTTATGCTACATCTTTCCATTGCTGCTCGTACGGACTTCCCATCTGAAATTCAGCTTGGCGAGAAGATCATTTGTGCTGATCAGCTGAAATCCATTGTTTGACAGGTAAATAAACAGTGATGAAAAATTCGGATTCTAGTTGCATCATAGATACGAGGTGTATATAGTATATACATACCATACCACACCGCACCACAGATTTCGGAATCCACATTATAGATTTTGTCTTCAGGTTGTTCTGACGCACAAATTCAAGCCTTCCTAGCTGATTATCTACCTAGTTTAGAGCCTCCACTGGTGGAAAAACAGGCTTCCGTCCAGCCCCATAAGTCGCGAAGCTGTAGGAACCGCGACTAATGGGACCTTTAGTCGCGGTTCTGGAGGTGAACCGCGACCAAAGGCCTGGGCCCAGGGCGCTCGGTGGCCAGTGGCAAGACGTGAGGTCTTTAGTCGCGGTTGGCCAGGACAACCGCGACTAAAGGTTTTCGGGCACCTTTTAGTCACGGTTTGCTGTGCCAACCGCAACTAAAGCCCTCCCTATATATACCCATCCAGCAGCCAACACTTAGCCATTTGGAGCCATTCTCTTCACAAGTGGGTGTAGGTTTGCTTTTGGTTCCTCTTATGCACATAAGGTGTTTGATGAAATGCCCCAAGAGCATGAAACAAACATGACATGAAGTGTTGGAGCCACACTCCTCGATCATGTTAGCAACTTGATGAACCTTTGATGTGTCATTGATAAAATATGCATGTGTGTAGTTCATTGTTTAATTTATATTGTTTGTAGCTAGTTAGTTTAACAAATGCATGATGGTTAATTATATATTTTATATTATAATAATGCAGATGAATCGGCAATGGATGTACGGTAACCGACTCTCCGTGAGTTCACTACGGGTTTGAAAGATTTCCTCGTAGTGGCTAATGCGAACAAGCCGGGGGTTTTGTTATCTGTCCATGTGTTATCTGTAAGAATCGAAGGGTTACTCTTCCTCAAGAGATGTTCACATGCATCCGCTTCGCACGGTTTCATGCCAAGCTATAATTGTTGGACCAAGCATGGAGAAAGAGGGGTTATAATGGAAGAAGATGAAGAAGGGGATGATTTCATCGATGAAAGCTATCTTGCTCATTTCGGTGATACTTTCATGGAGGATCTTTGAAGGTGAAGGGAAGGTGAAGAAGAGGCACGTGATGATCCGTTGATGATCTTGGTCGGACCATTGCTGATGCACGGAGACGCTGCGAAACTGAAAAGGAGAGGGAGAATTTGGATCGCATGTTAGAGGATCACAGAAAGGCGCTGTACCCGGATGCGATGATGGTGCGAAAAAGCTGGGCTGCACAATCGGATTTGCTGAAATGGAAGGCAGAGGCAGGTGTAGCTGACTCGGCATTTGAAAACTTGCTGAAAATGTTGAAGAATATGTTTCCAAAGGATAACGAGTTGCCCGCCAAAGACGCACTGAAGCAAAGAAGGTTGTACGCCCTCTAGGTTTAGAGGTTACGAAGATACATGCATGCATCAACGATTGCATCCTCTACCGCGGTGAATACGAGAATTTGAATGAATGCCGGTATGCACCGTGCATTGCGTTATAAGATCGAGGCGATGACCACGGTGACGATGTTGAGGGCCGAAACCCAGGAAGAGGGTTCCCGCCAAGGTGATGTGGTATGCTCCTATAATACCACGGTTGAAACGTCTGTTCAGGAACAAAGAGCATGCCAAGTTGTTGCGATGGCACAAAGAGGACCGTAAGTCGGACAGGGAGTTGAGACACACCGCAGATGGAACGCAATGGAGAAAGATCGACAGATGGTTCAAAGATTTTGCAGCTGACGCAAGGAACATAAGATTTGCTCTAAGTACGGATGGCATGAATCCTTTTGGCGAGCAGAGCTCCAGCCATAGCACCGCCCGTGACTCTATGCATCTACAACCTTCCTCCTTGGTTGTGCATGAAGCGGAAGTTCATTATGATGCCAGTGCTCATCCAAGGTCCGAAGCAACCCGCCAACGACATCGATGTGTACCTAAGGCCATTAGTTGATGAACTTTTACAGCTGTGGGGGTGTCCGTGTGGGATGAGCACAAACAAGAGGAATTTGACCTACGAGCATTGCTTTTCGTAACCATCAACGATTGGCCTGCTCTTAGTAACCTTTCGGGACTGTCAAATAAGGGATACAATGCATGCACGCACTGCTTACATGAGACTGAAAGTGTACATTTGCCAAATTGTAAGAAGAACGTGTACCTTGGGCATCGTCGATTTCTTCCAAAATTCATCCAAAGAAGAAAGAAAGGCAAGCATTACAACGGCAAGGCAGATCACCGGCGAAGCCTGCGGAACGACCTGGTGCTGAGGTATTTGATATGGTCAAGGATTTGAAAGTCATCTTTGGAAAGGGTCTGGCGGACAATCAGTTCGAAGGGAGCCGACGGGCACGCAGCCATGTGGAAGAAGAAATCTATATTCGGGAGCTAGAATATTGGAAAGTCCTAGATGTCCGCTCTGCAATCGACGTGATGCACGTTACGAAGAATATTTGCGTGAACCTCCTAAGCTTCTTGGGCGTGTATGGGAAGACAAATGATACAAAGGAAGCACGGCAGGACCAGCAACGCTTTGAAAGACCACGATGACCGGCATCCGGAATGGTTTCAAGGTCGTGCCAGCCACGCCTCGACCAAAGAAGAGAAGGTCATCTTTTTGAATGCCCGAGCAGTATGAAGGTCCCGTCTGGATTCTCGTCCAATATAAAGGGAATAATAAACATGGCGGAGAAAAAGTTCCAAAACCTGAAGTCTCACGACCGCCACGTGATTATGACGCAATTGCTTCCGATTGCTTTGAGGGCTCTCGCCGAAAAATGTTCGAGTAGCCATTGTGAAGCTATGTGCATTCCTCAATGCAATCTCTCGAAGGTAATCAATCCAGAAGTTCTACCACGGTTACTGTAACGATGTGATCCAATGTCTTGTCAGTTTCGAGTTGGTGTTCCGCCATCCTTCTTCAATATTATGACGCACCTCCTGGTTCACCTAGTCGAAGAGATTTTCGTTCTCGGTCCTGTATTTCTACACAATATGTTCCCCTTCGAGAGGTTCATGGGAGTATTAAAGAAATATGTTCAGAACCGTGCATAGGCCAGAAGGAAGCATCGCCAAGGGCTATGGAAATGAGGAGGTAATTGAGTTTTGTGTTGACTTTGTTCCTGACCTTAAGCCGATTGGTCTTCCTCGATCGCGGCACGAGGGGAGACTAAGTGGAAAAGGCACGATCGGAATGAAATCAACGATATGTATGGACGGCCATTCTCTGATTGAAGCACACCACACTGTACTGACCAATTCCAGCTTGGTGGCTCCGTACTTTGAGAAACACAAGAATATTTTACGTTCTGACAACCCGGGGAAGCCTGAATCCTGGATTAGGAAGGCCCACATGGAGACTTTCGGCAGTTGGTTGAGAAAACATTTAATGAATGACAATGATGTTGTAGATCAGCTGTACATGTTGGCCAAGACACCATCTTCGACTATAACGACTTTCCAAGGGTACGAGATAAATGGGAATACATTTTACACGATCGCCCAAGATAAAAAGAGCACCAACCAAAACAGTGGTGTCCGCTTTGATGCAGCAACCGAGAATGGGCAAGAGGTCACATATTATGGTTACATAGAGGAGATATGGGAACTTGACTATGGACCCTCCTTTAAGGTCCCTTTGTTCGGTGCAAATGGTTCAAGCTAACAGGAGGTGGGGTAAAGGTGGACCAGCAATACGGAATGACAATGGTGGATTTCAACAATCTTGGTTACCTTGACGAACCATTCGTCCTAGCGAAAGATGTCGCTCAGGTTTTCTATGTGAAGGACATGAGTAGCAAACCGAGGAAACGGAAAGATAAGAAAACGATCAAGACATCATGCGATGATCCAAAGCGCCACATTGTTCTTTTCAGGGAAAAGAAACATCGTGGGAGTCGAGGACAAGACAGACATGTCAAGATTATAATATGTTTGCTGAAATTCCGCCCTTCAAAGTGAACACCGACCCAAGCATTAAGTTAAATGATGAGGATGCTCCATGGATACGGCACAATCGTAAGCAAGCAGGGACACAAGGGAAGAAATGATGTGTAATAATTTATTGTACCAAACTTTGTTGAATGGATCATGTGAATTATATTACCCGTGATGTGTTTGGTGTCCATTTTCGAATGATTCGAGATACCACTAATGATACATGAAATTTGGAGTGATTTAGTCATACTCCTGCCTAGGCGTATAATATGCATACTCATAGTCTTCATAGCCGCCGCCGTCGTTGTAATCGGGTAGTCGCCGCTTCTAAGTTGCCGCCGCCGCCGCTGCTGTAGTCGTTCCGTCGCCGCTGTCGCCGAGGCGGCGCTCGTGGCTCGAACTGAGGGTAGCGCAGGCGGGGGATATCGCCGGCCGTGATGTAGTCCATGACGCTCTGCAGAGTCCGGCCATACCACCATAGCCGACGGCCGGCCTCGTGGAAGTGTTGGGGAACGTTGCAGAAAATTAAAATTTTTCCTACGGTTTCACCAAGATCCATCTATGAGTTCATCTAGCAACGAGTGTTCAGATTGGTTAGCATCTACATACCACTTTGTAGATCGCAACGGAAGCTTCGGAGTGAACGTGGATGAGGTAGTCGTACTTGCCGCGATCCAATTCACCGATGATCTAGTGCCGAACGGACGGCACCTCCGCGTTCAACACACGTACGGTCAGCGTAACGTCTCCTTCTTCTTGATCCAGCAAGGTGAAGGAGAGGTTGAGGAAGATGGCTCCAGCAGCAGCACGACGGCGTGGTGATGGTGGAACTTGCAAGATTCGGCAGGGCTTCGCCCGTGCACTACGGAGGAGGAGGATGTGTTGGAGAGGGAGAGGGAGGCGTCCAGGGCAAAGGTGCTGCTGCCCCCTCCCTCCCCCTTTATATAGGTGCCAAGGAGGGGAAGGGCGCAGCCTTGCCCCCTCCTCCAAGGGAGGGTGCGGCCAAGAGGGGGAGGTGTCCACCCTCCCCAAGGCACCTAGGAGGTGCCTTCCCTTCATGGACTCTTCCTCCTTAAACCCTAGGCGCATGGGCCCCTTGGGGCTGGTTCCCCTTGGCCCATGTGGGCCTAGGCGCACCACCTAGGGCCCATGTGGCCCCCTGGGGCTGGTGGCCCCACTTCAGGACCTCAGGACCCCTCCGGTGGTCCCGGTACAATACCGATATCACGAAACTTGTCCCGATGGCGAAACAGCACTTCCTATATATAATTCTTTACCTCCGGACCATTCCGAGCTCCTCGTGACGTCCGGGATCTCATCCGGGACTCAACAACATTCGGGTTACTGCACATACATATTCCTATAACCCTAGCGTTATCGAACCTTATGTGTAGACCCTACGGGTTCGGGAGACAAGCAGACATGACCGAGACGGCTCTCGGTCAATAACCTACAGCGGGATCTGGATACCCATGTTGGCTCCATCATGTTCCACGATGATCTCATCGGATGAACCACGATGTCAAGTATTCAATTAATCCCGTATACGATTCCCTTTGTAAATCGGTATTTTACTTGCCCGAGATTCGATCGTCGGTATACCAATACCTCGCTCAATCTCGTTACGGCAAGTCACTTTTCTCGTTACCGTAATGCATGATCCCGTGATCAAACACTTCGATCACATTGAGCTCATTGTGATGATGCATTACCGAGAGGGCCGGTGATACCTCTCCGTCAAGCGGAGTGACAAATCGATCTCGATCCATGTCAACCCAATGTACACTTTCAGAGATACCCGTAGCATACCTTTATAGTCACCCGATTACGTTGTGACGCTTTGTCACACCCAAAGCACTCCTACGGTATCCGGGAGTTACACGATCTCATGGTCTAAGGAAAGGATACTTGACATTGGAAAACTCTAGCAAACGAACTATGCGATCTTATGCTATGTTTAGGATTGGGTCTTGTCCATCACATCATTCTCCTAATGATGTGATCCCGTTATCGATGACATCCAATGTCCATAGTCAGAAACCATGACTATCTCGTCGATCAACGAGCTAGTCAACTAGAGGCTCACTAGGGACATGTTGTTGTCTGTTATTCACACATGTATTACGATTTCCGGTTAACACAATTATAGCACGAATAAAGACAATTATCATGAATAAGGAAATATAATAATAATGCTTTTATTATTGCCTCTAGGGCATATTTCCAACAGTCTCCCACTTGCACTAGAGTCAATAATCTAGTTACATTGTGATGAATCGAACACCCATAGAGTTCGGTGCTGATCATGTTTTGCCTTAGGGAGAGGTTTAGTCAACGGATCTGCGACATTCAGATCCGTGTGCACTTTACAAATTTCTATGTCTCCATCTTGAACATTTTCACGAATGGAGTTGAAGCGACGCTTGATGTGCCTAGTCTTCTTGTGAAACCTGGGCTCCTTTGCAAGTGCAATAGCTCCGGTGTTGTCACAGAAGAGCTTGATTGGCCCCGACGCATTGGGTATGACTCGAGGTCGGTGATGAACTCCTTCACCCAAATTGCTTCATGTGCTGCCTCCGAGGCTGCCATGTATTCCGCTTCACATGTAGATCCCGCCACGACGCTTTGCTTGCAAATCGCACCAGCTTACGCCCCACCATTCAAAATATACACGTATCCGGTTTGTGACTTAGAGTCATCCAGATCTGTGTCGAAGCTAAGCGCCGACGTAACCTTTACGCATTTAGCTCTTCGTCACCTCCATAAACGAAACATTTCCTTAGTCCTTTTCAGGTACTTCAGGATATTCTTGACCGCTGTCCAGTGTTCCTTGCCGGGATTACTTTGGTACCTTCCTACCAAACTTACGGCAAGGTTTACATCAGGTCTGGTACACAGCATGGCATACATAATAGAACCTATGGCTGAGGCATAGGGGATGACACTCATCTCTTCTATATCTTCTGCCGTGGTAGGACATTGAGCTGAGCTCAATTTCACACCTTGTAACACAGGTAAGAACCCCTTCTTAGATTGATCCATATTGAACTTCTTCAATATCTTATCAAGGTATGTGCTTTGTGAAAGACCTATGAGGCGTCTCGATCTATCTCTATAGATCTTGATGCCTAATATATAAGCAGCTTCTCCAAGGTCCTTCATTGAAAAACTTTTATTCAAATAGGCCTTAATGCTGTCCAAGAGTTCTATATCATTTCCCATCAAAAGTATGTCATCTACATATAATATGAGAAATGCTACAGAGCTCCCACTCACTTTCTTGTAAACACAGGCTTCTCCATAAGTCTGTAGAACCCAAACGCTTTGATCATCTCATCAAAGCGAATGTTCCAACTCCGAGATGCTTGCACCAGCCCATAAATCGGCGTTGGAGCTTGCACACCTTTTGTCAGCATTCTTAGGATCGACAAAACCTTCCGCTGCATCATATACAATTCTTCCTTAAGGAAACCATTAAGGAATGCCGTTTTGACGTCCATTTGCCATATCTCATAATCATAGTATGCGGCAATTGCTAACATGATTCTCGACGGACTTCAGCTTCGCTACCGTGAGAAAGTCTCATCGTAGTCAACCCCTTGAACTTGTCGATAACCCTTAGCGACAAGCCGAGCTTTATAGATGGTCACATTACCATCCGCGTCTGTCTTCTTCTTAAAGATCCATTTATTTTCTATGGCTCGCCGCTCAACGGGCAAGTCACCAAAGTCCATACTTCATTTTCATACATGGATCCTATCTCGGATTTCATGGCTTCCAGCCATTTGTCGGAATCCGGCCCGCCATTGCTTCCTCATAGTTCAAGGTTCACCGTTGTCTAACAACATGATTTCCAAGACAGGGTTCCGTACCACTACAGTGCGGAACGTGTCCTTGTGGACCTTCAATTTCAAGAGGAGCTTGATCAAGCATCTTGATCATCATCATTAATTTCCTCTCTAGTTGGTGCAGGCACCTCAGAACGATTTCTTGAGTTTCGCCATTTTCCGGTTCATGAGGTAACACTTCATCAAGTTCTACTTTCCTCCCACTTACTTCTTTCGAGAGAAACTCTTTCTCCATAAAGAATCCATTCTTGGCAACAAAGATCTTGCCTTCGGATCTGAGGTAGAAGGTATACCCAACAGTTTCTTTCGGGTATCCTATGAAGACGCATTTTTCCGACTTGGGTTCGAGCTTCTCAGGTTGAAGTTTCTTGACACAAGCATCGCATCCCCAAACTTTTAGAAACGACAGCTTAGGTTTCTTCCCAAACCATAATTCATACGGTGTCGCCTCAACGGATTTCGACGGAGCCCTATTTAAAGTGAATGCGGCAGTCTCTAAAGCATAGCCCCAAAAAGATAGCGGTAAATCGGTAAGAGACATCATAGATCGCACCATATCTAATAGAGTGCGACACGACGTTCGGACACACCATTACGCTTGAGGTGTTCCAGGCGGCGTGAGTTGTGAAACTATTCCACATTTTCTTAAGTGTGTGCCAAATTCGTGACTCAAGTATTCTCCTCCACGATCTGATCGTAGAAACTTGATCTTTCTATCACGTTGATTTTCAACCTCATTCTGAAATTCCTTGAACTTTTCAAAGGTCTCAGACTTGTGTTTCATTAAGTAGACATACCCATATCTACTCAAGTCATCAGTGAGGGTGAGAACATAACGATAGCCACATGAGCCTCAACACTCATTGGACCGCACACATCGGTATGTATGATTTCCAATAAGTTGGTTGCTCGCTCCATTGTTCCTGAGAATGGAGTCTTGGTCATTTTACCCATGAGGCATGGTTCATGACGTGTCAAATGATTCATAATCAAGAGACTCTAAAAGTCCATCTGCATGGAGCTTCTTCATGCGTTTGACACCTATGTGACCAAGGCGGCAGTGCCACAAATATGTGGGACTATTGTTATCAACTTTAACTCTTTTGGTACTCACACTATGAATATGTGTATCATCACGTACGAGATTCATCAAGAATAAACCATTAACCATCGGAGCATGACCATAAAACATATCTCTCATATAAATAGAACAACCATTATTCTCGGATTTAAATGAGTAGCCATCTCGAATTAAACGAGATCCAGATACAATGTTCATGCTCAAACTTGGCACTAAATAACAATTATTGAGGTTTAAAACTAATCACGTAGGTAAATGCAGAGGCAGTGTGCCGACGGCGATCACATCGACCTTGGAACCATTCCCGACACGCATCGTCACCTCGTCCTTCGCCAGTCTCCGTTTATTCCGCAGCTCCTGCTTTGAGTTACAAATATGAGCAACTGCACCGGTATCAAATACCCAAGAGCTACTACGAGTACTGGTAAGGTACACATCAATTACATGTATATCACATATACCTTTGGTTGTGCGGCCTTCTTGTCCGCTAAGTATTTGGGGCAGTTCCGCTTCCAGGTGACCACTTCCCTTGCAATAAAAGCTCTCAGTTTCGGGCTTGGGTACATTCTTTGGCTTATTACCGGTAACTTGCTTACCTGGATCTGCTACTTCCTTGCCGTCCTTCTTGAAGTTCTTTTTACCCTTGCCCTTCTTGAACTTAGTGGTTTTATTCACCATCAACACTTGATGCTCCTTCTTGATTTCTACCTCTGCTGATTTCAGCATAGCATATACTTCAGGAATGGTCTTTACCATCCCCTGCATATTGTAGTTCATCACAAAGCTCTTGTAGCTAGGTGGAAGCGATTGGAGGATTCTGTCAATGACCGCTTCATCCGGGAGATTAACTTCCAGTTGAGTCAAGCGGTTGTGCAACCCAGACATTTTGAGTATGTGTTCACCGACAGAGAGCCATTTTCCTCCATCTTACAGCTAAAGAATTTATCGGAGACTTCATATCTCTCGACCCGGGCATGAGCTTGGAAAACCATTTTCAGCTCTTCGAACATCTCATATGCTCCATGTCTCTCAAAACGCTTTTGGAGTCCCGGCTCTAAGCTATAAAGTATGCCGCACTGAACGAGGGAGTAATCATCGCAGCGTGACTGCCAAGCGTTCATAACGTCTTGTTCTGCAGGGAGAATAGGTGCGTCACCCAGCGGTGCTCTTAGGACATAATCTTTCTTGGCAGCTATGAGGATAATCCTCGGGTTCCGGACCCAGTCCGTATAGTTGCTACCATCGTCTTTCAGCTTGGTTTTCTCTAGGAACGCGTTGAAGTTGAGGACTACGTTGGCCATTTGATCTACAAGACATATTGTAAATATTTAGACTAAGTTCATGATAATAAAGTTCATTTAATCAAATTTAATGAACTCCCACTTAGATAGACATCCTCTACTAGTCATCTAAGTATTACATGATCCGAGTCAACTAGGCCGTGTCCGATCATCACGTGAGACGGACTAGTCAACATCGGTGAACATCTTCATGTCGATCGTATCTTCTGTACGACTCATGCTCGACCTTTCGGTCTTCTGTGTTCGGAGGCCATGTCTGTACATGCTAGGCTCGTCAAGTCAACCTAAGTGTTTGCATGTGTAAATCTGTCTTACACCCGTTGTATGCGAACGTAAGGACCTATCACACCCGATCATCACGTGGTGCTTGAACTGACGAACCTTAGCAACGGTGCACAGTTAGGGTGAACACTTCTTGAAATTATTATGAGGGATCATCTTATTTACTACCGTCGTTCTAAGTAAACAAGATGCATAAAACATAATAAACATCACATGCAATTATATAAAGTAGTGACATGATATGGCCAATATCATATAGCTCCTTTGATCTTCATCTTCGGGCTCCATGATCATCTTGTCACCGGCATGACACCATGATCTCCATCATCATGATCTCCATCATCGTGTCTTCATGAAGTTGTCACGCCAACGACTACTTCTACTTCTATGACTAACGTGTTTAGCAATAAAGTAAAGTAGTTTACATGGCGTTCTTCAATGACACGCAGGTCATACAAAAATAAAGACAACTCCTATGGCTCCTGCCGGTTGTCATACTCATCGACATGCAAGTCGTGATTCCTATTACAATAGCATGAACATCTCATACATCACATATAGATCATTCATCATTCATCACAACTTCTGGCCATATCATATCACAAAGCACTTGCTGCAAAAACAAGTTAGACGTCCTCTAATTGTTGTTGCAAGTTTTACGTGGCTGAATTAGGGTTCTAGCAAGAACGTTTTCTTACCTACGTTCAAACCACAACGTGATTTGTCAATCTCTATTTACCCTTCATAAGGACCCTGTTCATCGAATCCGATCCAACTAAAGTAGGAGAGATGACACCCGCCAGCCACCTTATGCAACTAGTGCATGTTAGTCGGTGGAACCGGTCTCACGTAAGCGCACGTGTAAGGTTGGTCCGGGCCGCTTCATCCCACAATACCGCTGAATCAAGATTGACTAGTAACGGCAAGAAGAATTGACAACATCTACGCCCACAACAAATTGTGTTCTACTCACAAGAAGAAGAACTACGCATAGACCTAGCTCATGATGCCACTGTTGGGGAACGTTGCAGAAAATTAAAATTTTTCCTACGGTTTCACCAAGATCCATCTATGAGTTCATCTAGCAACGAGTGTTCAGATTGGTTAGCATCTACATACCACTTTGTAGATCGCAACGGAAGCTTCGGAGTGAACGTGGATGAGGTAGTCGTACTTGCCGCGATCCAATTCACCGATGATCGAGTGCCGAGCGGACGGCACCTCCGCGTTCAACACACGTGACGGTCAGCATAACGTCTCCTTCTTCTTGATCCAGCAAGGTGAAGGAGAGGTTGAGGAAGATGGCTCCAGCAGCAGCACGACGGGCGTGGTGATGGTGGAACTTGCAAGATACTCGGCAGGGCTTCGCCGTGCACTACGGAGGAGGAGGATGTGTTGGAGAGGGAGAGGGAGGCGTCCAGGGCAAGGTGCTGCTGCCCCCTTCCCCTCCCCCCTTTATATAGGTGCCAAGGAGGGGGGAAGGGCGCAGCCTTGCCCCCTCCTCCAAGGGAGGGGTGCGGCCAAGAGGGGGGGAGGTGTCCACCCTCCCCAAGGCACCTAGGAGGTGCCTTCCCCTTCATGGACTCTTCCCTCCTTAAACCCTAGGCGCATGGGCCCCTTGGGGCTGGTTCCCCTTGGCCCATGTGGGCCTAGGCGCACCACCTAGGGCCCATGTGGCCCCCTGGGGCTGGTGGCCCCACTTGGTGGACCCCCGGGACCCCTCCGGTGGTCCCAGACAATACCGATATCACCAAACTTGTCCCGATGGTCAAACAGCACTTCCTATATATAATTCTTTACCTCCGGACCATTCCGGAGCTCCTCGTGACGTCCGGGATCTCATCCGGGACTCGAACAACATTCGGGTTACTGCACATACATATTCCTATAACCCTAGCGTTACGAACCTTAAGTGTGTAGACCCTACGGGTTCGGGAGACAAGCGAACATGACCGAGACGGCTCTCGGGCAATAACCAACAGCGGGATCTGGATACCCATGTTGGCTCCCACATGTTCCACGATGATCTCATCGGATGAACCCACGATGTCAAGGATTCAATTAATCCCGTATACGATTCCCTTTGTCAATCGGTATTTTACTTGCCCGAGATTCGATCGTCGGTATACCAATACCTCGTTCAATCTCGTTACCCGGCAAGTCACTTTTCTCGTTACCGTAATGCATGATCCCGTGATCAAACACTTCGATCACATTGAGCTCATTGTGATGATGCATTACCGAGAGGGCCCGGTGATACCTCTCCGTCAAGCGGAGTGACAAATCGATCCTCGATCCATGTCAACCCAATGACACTTTCAGAGATACCCGTAGCATACCTTTATAGTCACCCAGTTACGTTGTGGACGTTTGGCACACCCAAAGCACTCCTACGGTATCCGGAGTTACACGATCTCATGGTCTAAGGAAAGGATACTTGACATTGGAAAACTCTAGCAAACGAACTATGCGATCTTATGCTATGTTTAGGATTGGGTCTTGTCCATCACATCATTCTCCTAATGATGTGATCCCGTTATCGATGACATCCAATGTCCATAGTCAGGAAACCATGACTATCTGTCGATCAACGAGCTAGTCAACTAGAGGCTCACTAGGGACATGTTGTTGTCTGTTATTCACACATGTATTACGATTTCCGGTTAACACAATTATAGCACGAATAAAGACAATTATCATGAATAAGGAAATATAATAATAATGCTTTTATTATTGCCTCTAGGGCATATTTCCAACAGGAAGTTCCCAGGAGGCAGACCGTCCTCCTCATACCTGGCGAGCGCCCTCTCACGCCGATTGATGAAGAAGGCGTCCCAAGTATACTGGTTATCGGGATGCCAGCGGGGATTCATCCGCTGCTCCGGCGTGAGGTCGAGGTAGTAGTGGTTCGTGATGGCCGCCCGTGGCTGTACCTGAGGGACGGAGGGACTGCACGCCGCCGGGCGCTTAGGCTCCAGCCGGTGGGGACGCTGTAGCCCGGTGGACAAGGGTAGTTCGAGGCGCAAAGCTCCTCCACCTGCTGGTAGGTTAGAGGGTGCGGTGGAAGCCATGAGAGAGTGATGAGAGATTGTAGAGATGTGATAATGCTGGCCAAGCCGGCTACATATATGTAGTGAGAAATGGCGGGAAAAATGGGAGCGGGAAGACAGGAGGCGGGAAGAAAGTGGCGGGAAGAAAGAGGCGGGAAGACAGGGAAGAAATGGCGGGAAGAAGAGGAATCCAGAGCTGGTCATCTAACCTTTAGTCCCGGCTGGTTGGTGCAACCGGGACTAAAGGTTAGACAGGACGCGTGGGTAGCGCACGACGCCCTGTCGGAGGAAGACAGAGGCGGCCGGGAAGAACTTCTCTGAATTTTTTGATATATTATTTGTATTTTTAGAATTTTGAAATGAATTAGTTCTATTTTTCTGAATTTTTTGATATATTATTTGTATTTTTAACATATTGAATTGAATTAGTTTTATTTTTGACATATTATTTGTATTTGCCTCGTAGGGTTTGGAGACGGTTCGTAGATACAAAGGACGTAGAACTTTATATGCATTAAATTATGTATGGAAACTTGTTCAAAATTGTATATGGTCATCCGATGATATTGAATATATATTGTATATTCCTCTTGAATTCTTTTTGGTTCTAATTTCAAATTTGTTTGAAATTGTACATTCATATGCATGTATGTAGTACCGTAGAATATGTGAAACTCCTTCAAAATTAAAATAAAGCACAAAAGAAATAAAACAATACAAATTAAAAAGAAAACAATACAAATTAAACAGAAAACAGGTTTAGGGGGGGCTAAAACCCTAAACCTGCGGCGGCCTTTAGTCGCGGTTGGCCAGACCAACCGCGACTAAAGGTGGGGGCGCGGGAACGCAAAAAACCCGCCAACAACCCTTTAGTCGCGGTTGGGCAGGCGACCCGCGACTAAAGGGTACCTTTTGTCGGGGGTCTCGTCGACAACCGCGACTAAAGGTGGGGCGCGGAACGCAAAAAACTCATAAACCCTTTAGTCGCGGTTGGCCAGGCGCCCCCCGACTACCGGGTACCCCTAGTCGCGGGTCCCGCCGCCAACCGCGACTACCGGGGGGGGGGCTATAAATACAATGCTCCGATTCTCGTCTTCTCCGATTCTCGCCTGTTCGTCTCTGCCGCCCTCGGCGCGCCGCCCGTCGCCCTCGCCCTCGGCGCCGCCCGCCGTCGCCCTTCGCCCAGCAGCGCGCCGCCGGCCGGCCTCGGTACTGCCGCCTCGCTCGCCCGCCCTCAACGCCGCCGACCGGCCTCCCCCGCCCTCAACGCCGCCAACCTCTCTTTCTCTTCGCCGCCTCCCTCCTCGTCTGCTCCGCCGGGCAGCCGTGGGGTGGCGATCCCTCTCTCTCTCTCTCTCCGGGCCTCGATTGATCCCCCTGTCGGTGACGAACCCTAGGTATCTCGATTGGGCCGTACCCGGGGTTCTGTTCCGGAATTTCCTTGCCATGATCCGAGTCCCCGCCCCGTGGAGTGCTGGCAGCAGGCCATTATCCATTTTCCTGCCAGATCCTCCCCTGTTATGAAACATACGGACATCGAAGTATTTGTTAGCCGAAATTTGTGGCATGATTCTGTGGGGCGTGAGCGGATCAAATGCCAACTCTCGCAGCCGAAATCAAGCCAAATGGCCAGGGCATTACCAGGGCTGGTGACAACGAGCCAAGCATTGCCTCGGTTTGTAATGGGAAAATGGGGAAACTGGTTCGAACATTGCGGTAGCAGTGCTAGAAGGCTCTTGAATTAGGCGATGTGAGGGGTGAGGGCGGGCTATCCATTTCCACCAAAGTAACATAGTTGTAATGGACTAATTAATGGTATCACAATTTCCGTTGTTGCAGCATAGCTGTAAACAGGTGATCAGCCCCTAAATATTGCGGAATAGGTTGCAGCCTTTCTTCTCCTTCACTCATGACGCACCTGCTTGTTTTAATGCCGGGTGCAGAAGGATCCCTGTATCAATGCAACACCCAATTCATAATAGCATCTTATTAACAGATCACTCCTATTATTACCGGCAAGATGGTTTTTTCTGACCGTGCTTGGCGTTTGTTGAGTTGGCTGTGGGTAGGGCTAGGGCCGGAGGCGACTGTCTACTTTAGTGTCCCCGACGAAAGTCGATAACTTTTTTTTGAGACATTGTCTTTTTTTAGCGGTATTTTTTCAAGCCGCGAGAGCTGCGGGCCGTATGGTCTCCCCTAGGAAAAAATAGATGTCGGGCCCGACTAATAAGAGGTGAAAAAGACCTTAAAGAAACAAGAAAAATCTCGAAAGTGGTATTCTGAGCTTGAGCTTACGTGAGCTCGAGTGACAAGTAAACCAAAAACAAATTGTATTTTTTTTACCAAACGTTGACAAATGTTTAATTGCTTGCAAAGTTTCTTCACAAAATGACATTCGTGAAGACGTGGTTGTCTGTTGTCCTCGCCTCCCTCTCCGTGTGTGTTGTCCTCGCCTCCCTCTCCGTGACGCCTGCCGTCTGCCGCCCGTCTCAAGGCTCTACCGCGACACCCTCTCCCACCCTTCCTCGCCTCCTTTTGCCACCGCCTTTCGCCACCGCCACCGCCACCGCCCCTTCTTCACTTAATTAATTTGTTTTTACTACATGTTTTCAGGACTGACATAATGGCGGACGATAGAGCTGACCCGATTATGGACAACTATGATCCGGACGGTGAAGCACATATGTTCGGCATCATAAACGGCGATATTCTATATGTGCCGACCGGAGAAGAAGAAGATGATATCTCTTCTTATCTGAACCTTGACGGTGAAGATGAAGGGCGCCGTCAGCAAGATGATGTCGAACAAACGTCGATAAACGACGATCTTCAAATGGAAGTAGCAACCACCTCCGCGCCGAGGTATATATATACATTGAGCCTCTGGTGATACAAACTAACTGATTTGAATAAATATGTGTGTACTAACGCCGACTCTCTTTCTTATTTTAGCCCTCGGCCGGATCGTCAAACAATCGAGTACGTCGTCAAAGCGTGGCGCAACCAAGACGATGAAACAAGGAGAAACATGCACCATCGAGGTTGTCGACGGTGCAACCGGCAGGTCAGCTGGAGCCCCGCAAGAACGCCACCAAGTTTGTCAGCCAATGCGGAGCCATTGTTAGAGACAACGTCTCGATCACCGTCCAGGAGTGGAATGAGCCAAAGAAGGCACGAATTGATGGTTTCACTTTTGTCGATAAGAGAACAAAAAAGATTGCTTCAAGAAGCTTATGGAACATTTCGTTCTACCTCCGGAATACAACAAATTCGATGAGGAGGGTAACAAGATTGAGGAAAACAAGGAGAGGAGGAGGCTAGTCAAACAGTTCGCTCTTCATAAGATGGCCGACGCATTCCGGAAATTCAAGCAAAATCTAGCCCATGACTTTGTCAAGCAGAACAAGACTCCGGATTTCAAAGGACAATATGAGAAACTGAAACATGATTGGCCATAATTTGTGAAGCAAAAGAAATCGGAGCAGTTCATTCAAATATCGAAAAAATAAGGAAAATGCGGCTAAGAAGGAGTACAATCATGTTATGGGGCCAGGAGGGTATCGCATTTGGGTGCCTAGGTTGGAGAAGATGTAGAACGAGCTGAGGGCGCGAGGAATCCGTCCAGTGCACGGAGGGATGGGACCCAAGGGCCAAAAGCTGGTGGTACGGGCATGGGGAACGCTGAACCCGGAGATGGGGAGTGTGTTTACCGGGCAAATTAATTAAACCCACCCAAGCCCTTATTGACGCAATGAAGGATGCTCAACGAGGGAAGATCAAGTTCAACAGAGAGAACGACGCTACCGACAAAAGCCCTCGGGAATCCTGAACACGGAGGACGTGTAGACGAGGCATGGGGCACATTCCGTGGAAAATAGGGTTCCCCGAGCGATGACCCGCACGGTTACGTAAGCCGTAAGAGAAAGATGGATCGGGAAGCAGATGTTGTGGCGCGGTTGGCATCGGAAATGGATGTGATGAAGAAAACCATGAGTGTACTAGTAGCGAAAGAGATGCAGCTCGGGTGCAGCATGAAGATCATCCAGCGGATCTCGGAAGCCAGCAGCGGAGAAGCAGCGTGGCTTCCACGGAGGCCCCACCGGTTGGTGCAGATGCACCGACGATCGAAATTACTGCACCGGAGCCTCTGGTGGTCGAAATTACTGCACCGGAGCCTCGGTGGTCGAAATTACTGCACCGAGCCTCCTCGCTACCCGTGGACAATATAAAGGAGATGAAAGAATGTCATCTGTATTATCCTATCGGGAACATGTCCATGAAGGTAGCCATCGGCAGTGCTTTACCATGTTTACCTGGAGCACTCCACCACAACAACCCCATTCAAGATGGCTATGCTCGTGTCACGGCGGAGGACATAGTCCAAGGGTTTGAGGACCTCGGAGATTGACATTGCTACACCAAGGGGAGAAAAGACTTGGAGATGTCAAGCGCCATTTCATTCTATGGCAAAAGAAGTTTATCAAGTTTCGAGGCGAGGCGCCAAGGACAACAAGTCCACCCCTACGGTGGTGGTGGTGGCGGTGGCGGTGGTGGTGGTGGTGGTGGTGGTGGCGGTTCACCTACACCTCCGTCCACGTCGGCCGACGCCGCCCCAGTCCCACAACGTCCGGCGGGTGATCAGCCGCCCCAGATCCTCGTCCGGGCGGGTGATCGACGCCGCCCCAATCCACCTCCGGCAAAGAAGCGAAGCAGTCCAGGATTATTAACCCGGACCCTTATGTACCTAAGACCACAAAGGTACCGGAGCCATCATCAAGCCTCTCCCCACAAGGCCTTGGGAACGTAGTGCCGAGGAAGTCGACGCGGCATGCTGCTGATTTGGAGAAATGGAAGGCGGACTGCAAGAAGAAAAGAGAGCCCGAGCCCAAGCCAGTATTTTCGATGAGCAAAAGAAGTGGGCTAAGTCATTTTGAGCACACCGTCCCAAGCATGAAGAATCTGCCTAACGACTATGCACGTGAACCGCAGGCAGGCACTCATGTTCAAGGAGAACAAAGAGCGGGAGAAGGCCGAAAGTAAAAAAGCGGAAACAAGTTGCCCAGCTCGGGAACAAAGTAAACAATCGATTGCCCCGCTTATAGTGGAAGCCGCCGGTCCGGATGCCCCCGAGATCATACAAGCTGCGGCAGCACAGGGATTGACTGTAACGAGTGCCAGAGAACAAGCGGCCAACTTAGGTATTACTCTTCGTGAACTGTTAGGCCTTGATGAGGCGCCCGGTGAAGGAGGTAGTAATTACATATGTCAAGAATGGGCCTCTCGTCGAGCCTGCGCAGGAAAAGGATCTACCTCCATAAATGAAAGGTCTGCTGAAATGGTACAAGGGTTACATAAAAAATAAAAACGCCAAAGAATATATTTATGCGGAAGTTAGACATGAGCATCACTTCAAACATTACTATGTACAAATTGAACTGAGTGAATTGTTCCAGCTTTTCAATCTGCATGAGCTCGACAAATCTATCATCGGTTGCTACGTTACGTAAGTGATTTATTAATTTCTACCCCATCTCGTTCATATTGCCTGCACTATATATATGTCCTAACTATATTGTTGTGTCCGCTATTATACATGCAGAATGAAGATTAAGGAATGCAGAGTAAGGAACAGCCATGATGTTGGGTTCATTGACCCACACATCGTTAATGGACATGTGTTGGAGCGTCACCCCGCCGACATGGAGGCAGACCTGTGGCAGTTTCTTACAAAGCAGGAACTCAAAAGTGATATTCTATTTCCTTACCATTTTGGGTGAGTGTTTCTGTCTTGAGCACATTCTCTTTTGTTTACTCCATGCATGGTATGTGGCCGGCTAATCGATGAGTTATGCATGACGTCTTGTGCATGTATCGTGTCCGCAGGTTCCACTGGATTCTGCTAGTAATTAAAGTTAACACCTCAGAATGTCTAGTCCCACGACTCTCTGAATATGGATCCAAAGCTTTGGGGCGGCATGACAAGAATGCTGCAAGTAATTATTTTCATTCATTTGCGCTCTATATCGATCGGCCTATTTCGTTCATTTCCTAATATCAAGTAACTAATAACTCTCTTGTTCATTTAATTTTCTTTGCCTCGTAGGGTTTGGAGACGGTTCGTAGATACAAAGGTCGGTGAATTCAAAAAGAGCTAGAATTCAAAAGGTCAAAGGCTAAGAATGCTGGGGATATTCAGCCACCGGAGACCAATCTATGTGGATACTATGTCTGTGAGATGATCCGGAGATACACCTCTGAGCGGGTTCCGAGTGATACCAATGCTCAGAGGAATAACCTCCGTGGATGCTTAGTCCAGAAGCTCGCTTCCGACCACTTCAAAAGGAACTAGCTGGATGGTTCAGCAGGGAAGTCCTCCATCCTAAAGGAGAACACTATTACGAGGACGTAGAACTTTATATGCATTAAATCATGTATGGAAACTTGTTCAAAATTGTATATGGTCATCCGATGATATTGAATATATATTGTATATTCCTCTTGAATTCTTTTTGGTTCTAATTTCAAATTTATTTGAAATTGTACATTCATATGCATGTATGTAGTACCGTAGAATATATGAAACTCCTTCAAAATTAAAATAAAGCACAAAAGAAATAAAACAATACAAATTAAACAGAAAACAGGTTTAGGGGGGGGGGGCTAAAACCCTAAACCTGTGGCGGCCTTTAGTCGCGGTTGGCGAAGAACCATGACTAAAGGTCCTCCGCCCGACGGCCGCTGGCGCCCCGGTGGACGGGCCGTTAGTCGCGGTACTTACGCAGCCGCGACTAATGGTGGGGGGTGTTAGTCGCGCTTTTGTGGTCGCGGTTGCGCAACCGCGACTAATGGCAGTTGCGAACCGCGACCAAAGGCCTTTTTTCCACCAGTGCTCGTGTTATCATCCTAGGCTGAAGCCCGACCTAGTGTAAAACTTTGTTGTGTATATGATGATGATGATGATGATGATGATGATGATGATGATGATTATTATTATTATTATTATTATTATTATTATTATTATTATTATTATTATTATTATTATTATTATTATTATTATTATTGTCAAGAATATTCATTCCTTGAGTAGTACTTCCTCCGTCAAGAAATATTAGAGCGTTTAATAGGCATGTAATCGTGGTCGTACGTAGTAGTACCAATTTCCCTTAATTTGCTTATACATATGTACCTATCTCGTTTTTCTGTGGTGTATCCGTGTATGGTTGTATGCTATGCCAACTCTCTACTTGCTTACATTGTGGCTCGACGCTGATTTTTTTTTATCGCTGCACGCTCAAGACGGGAGACATAGTCTAAGCTCGAGCAGTGGTAGGGGGAGGGGGAAAGCCTTGGAAGGAACAAGAAGAACATCATATGTTGGAGAGATTGGGGAGATCGAGAAAAATCGGGCACCTGGCCTATAGGACCTCCTATATAACTTTAACTAGACAATACCGCGCGCGTTGCAGCGGGATGGTAGTGATAGCGTAATAAACATTTTGGAAGACTGAGGCACACCGTAAGAAGAAAACGAGTAAGTCCCATCCCGCCTCGTTGTTGTCCCTATCTCGGCACCGATTGATGTTGTCCACGGTCATAGCAAAATCAGTGCCATCGTCTTCCCACACCAACGTCAGCATCCGAACCTTTAGGTATTTACAGACGTACATTATCCACGTTGGTCTGGGTTCTGCGGAAGAGATCGAGCAAGGAAAGAAAAAAAATCATGAATCTTCGTCAGGTGATGAGGTCATTGCTATTATTAGAAAAACTCACGTAAGAAGGACATGTTAAGGTTGTGACTCAATGTTTCACGGCCTAAAACAGCACGTATGTGTGTCAGGAAAGGATCAAATATATTATTATAAATAAAAGTTCATCAAAAATACAAAGCATCTTAATTGAATATAATAAAAATTACATCAAAATTTCAAGACCACCAAACAACCACTATTACCGCCACAATGAGCCGTCGACACGTCGTTGTCGCTGCCCCTCTACCGAAGCCGGCTTGACCTTCTCGATAGCAGCCGAATGTCTTCGTGCACATGCCCATAAGGACCAGCGTCCGAGAGCCGTAATCATCGCCGTTGAACACTTGCATAGATCTGAAGCATCTGACATCAAATCTCGCCAGATGATCGAGAAGCCCTAAGCTCACTATTCCAAGGTGGCAGCAGGAATCTACACCGAAACTCCGTCAACTACAACCAGACGGACGAACTCAAGAACAATCAGAGGACTAAAAAACCTAACTTAAACTATTAACCGAAGTGAAGGCACCAGGATTCCCCTCCCTGTCATCGACTACCGGAGCGGCAGGCAGATGGGAGGTGAATCCACTGGCTCGCCAATAAAGTCTGAAGGGGAGAATTTACCCTAGCTGCCTAGTGATAGAGGAGGAAAGCGGGTCGAAAACAATATTCATGGAAGCAACTGAAGAGCCACGCAACGACCGTGTGCGTTGCCGTCGCCGGCCGGCGCATCTTCATGCTTGCACGGGGTGTCGTTGCCGCCGCTGCATACGCGTGTCTTCTCACATTTGTACGTGCTCTGTAGCGAACGATGCCGCCGTGGGCGCGCCTCTCCCGCTTCCGTCTCTTGTCGTCTGCCCTCTCGATGGTCTTCTATTTCTATACGTATATGTTGACCAAGACTTCGGGTATTCGGGTATGTACGCACGCGAGCTTGCCGGTATACAAGTTCTACAAATACATAAGTGTGTAATATGTATCTAGGGCTAGCTATGTCTAGACTAAAAAAAAGGAAGTGGCCAGGACGTGGGTGTGCATGCACAAATAGTAGTTGCACCATGATTTCATGCAAATGCATGCACAAATATGTGCGTGCATGTCCTATGCAATGGTATTTTACCTTCGCATCAAAACTTCACTTTGTATGTATATCCTGCAATAAATCTCATCATAAACCTAAAAGATATTAGTTAATGATGCACAAATACTCATCGAACAGGTCGATTAAAAACACACAATTAAACAATCAATCTAACACTTTTTTACCTTTACATTTTCCTTCTCCCTTGGTCTTCTTCTTTCTCGTTCTTCGTTGTTTTTCTATTGCAGGGCAGCGATCCATGAGGCCCTAGGGCGATCAGGTCAACATAGGGCATCCCATAGCTGGCGTGCGTCCAGACGGGGACCCTCTCGGACATGTGGGGTTTCGGGTCAACAAAACTCCCACCGGATTGCTTATGTACCGCGCTTCCGGACAGGCCTTCTTCGAGGTGTGCTACGGTGCATCATCCCTGGCATCGAGGGTACCTGGTGACGTGTTCGTATGCGAACACATAGTTGATCAAACAATTAATATGTGTAGCAATTCACAAAGGGTTGGGTATTGCAACACATGGGTGTATGTACTAGTGAAAATAAGTGAACATCACTCTAACATCTTCCATAATGTGTTTGAACTTGAAATTCTGCACGGCAATAGAACATCACTCTAACATCCCCTATTTTTTTGAAATTTTTTCAGAACATGAAAACATTATCTTCACATGGTTTTCATCGGTCTCTACCGAATATTCCATATGTTATTCTCCGTATATAGCAAGTGGCTTGTGAACAGAAAAGTGGCTCCAAGGTCGTCGTCATGTAGGAGTACGTGCTTAGACATCTTTCAATGCATGGGTGCTTAGATGAGATGTTAAGTGCATTAAAGGGCTTACCAACTAAACTCCCCAATGCATAGGTGCTTAGTTTTTAGTTGCTAAGATATTTTCATTTAATTAGGTATAGACTCAGATTTGTCTTTCCACGTAGGTACATGCAGGAGTGGAGAAACGGGCAATAGTCCCAGTTCGTAAGGGTCTTTAGTCGCGGTTCACCAATCGGGACTAATAGGTTGGGACTAAAGCCCCCCCCCCCTTTAGTCCCGGTTCGCCACCACCCGGGGCTAAGGGCCGTCCACGTGGGTGGCAGCGCGCGCCGGGGGCGGGGACCTTTAGTCCCGGTTGGTGACACCAACCGGGACTAAAGGATTTGCGCTTTTGGGGTTTATTTTTTATTTTTGCTTTTCATTTTGTGTTTTCCATTTAATTTTTTTCATTTCAAACATATTTTACACTACTAAATATTGTACACGTTATGCATATATCATAGAATTTCTCGTAGGACCAATCATACATATATTTCCATTTAAAATAATAGAAATTTAATAAAAGTAAACTATAATATACTATAAAAAAGATCACCACATAAAAAAACTAAAAAGAAAAAATTTGGAAGTGTCAAGCTACATATTTGAAGGCTCAAAACTATATATTTCAAGTCTTAAACTAAAAAAGAAAAAAATTAAGTGTCTCAAAGTACATATTTTAAAAATGACATTATTTCAATTTAAAATAATATAAATTTAATAAAAGTAAACTACAATATTATAAGTGTCAAACTACATATTCGAAGTCCCAAACAATAATATACTATAAAAGTAATAATATAAGAATGTTGGCATTGACAAAATAACAATATTGGTGTCGGAACCAAGAGCACGCCACATCTAAACATCAAAGTGCTGGCGTTCCATGCTATTCCACGACAGCACTATACTGCGCCTGGTACCAATTGTTGATCTCATATACTTCTGATGCTACCCTGTTTTCCCATGCCACCACTATGCCCCTACTAATGTAGTACCAAATAAGCCAACGCCACCACTATTTGGAAAAAACGATAGTGCAGGCGTTGGTTGTAAATGGCGCGCCACCAACGAAAGTTGTGGCTAGCACTTTTTTCACTAGTGATATATAGCCAGATGTTTAGGTTGTAGCCAATAAGCATTGAGTGTAAAAATTCCATCATACTATTTGAGAATACAGGTATCTAGAGTTTCACCTAATGAATATATATTTCAACACTTCAGGTTTAAATAACAACCCATGTAGTTAAGCTATTATGTAGTACATGGCTAACAACCGACAATTTTCTAGAAATTTCCAAAATAGAAACGGCACAAAAAATTATTGTGATTAGCTCACTCACCTTCCCGTGGGATCCCACATGACATCAGTCACACAAAATGCTCTTCCGTGGCCATGACCTCAAGATCATCAACATTGTAGAACTCCAACTGATCTTCTGTGGTCATGGTCTCAAGATCATCAACATTGTAGAACTCCAACTGGCCATCGGTACCCTTCAGTCCAACAAGAACAATGAAGTTTCCCGCAGGAGATGAGAACACTGCACTAGCATGTCTGTTCCTGAGTGTTGTGAGCCTCGACACATGGCTAACACTATCGGCTGTGCACATCGAATAGATGCTTATATCGTGATTAACCTCGTCGCCATGAATAATAGCAAACCGGCAGCCATTGGGCTCCTACGCAAAGGCGATTATATTGTCATTCTTGGTGTCCAATTCAAAAACTGGGATGCCCCTCTCCTTGATCATGAGCAACTCAAAACTAGTGCAATTTATGTTCTCTGATTCTGCATACCGATCTACCTGGATGGCAAGATACTCTCCATTGTTTTGCTGGTGCATTTTGCAATTGCAGATGCTAAAAAGTTTTTCCAACACAGCTCTACTTTGCTGGGAACTTGCACCAAATGAAAATCCCGCAGAGATTTGTACTTACACTGGCAAGCTGGATTCAATTACCCAGATCCTGAACAAAGAGGCATAAGATGGAATTAATCGGTGACCAACTGAAGTCTACCACATTTTCTACCTCCAAGGATGTGTTGTCAACAAGGGAGAATGTTTCGGTTTCATAGTCACATATGGTACCCTTTCGAAGCGTGGAAAATTATTGATCAACTCCTTCACCGATCCACCTTCGAACATACATAACTATATACATTAAGCATATGACATATATGACAACTTAATGAGAAGTTGGGAGCTCGTTAAAAAGAGGATTGTTGGTGTGTGTTTCTGAAGGAAATATGCCCTAGAGGCAATAATAAAGTTATTATTTATGTTATTATATCATGATAAATGTTTATTATTCATGCTAGAATTGTATTAACCGGAAACTTAGTACATGTGTGAATACATAGACAAAACATAGTGTCCCTAGTATGCCTCTACTTGACTAGCTCGTTAATCAAAGATGGTTATGTTTCCTAACCATAGACATGTGTTTTGATTTGATGAACGGGATCACATCATTAGGATAATGATGTGATGGACAAGACCCATCCGTTAGCTTAGCATTATGATCGTTACAGTTTCATTGCTACTGGTTTATTCATGACTTATACATGTTCCTCGGACTATGAGATTATGCAACTCCCGAATACCGGAGGAACACCTTGTGTGCTATCAAACATCACAACGTAACTTGGTGATTACAAAGATGCTCTACAGGTGTCTCTGAAGGTGTTTGTTGGGTTAGCATAGATCGAGATTAGGATTTGTCACTACGTATTTTGGAGAGGTATCTCTGGGCCCTCACGGTAATGTTCATCACTATAAGCCTTGCAAGCAATGTGACTAAGAGTTAGATGCGGGATGAAGCATTACGGAACGAGTGAAGAGACTTGTCGGTAACGATATTGAACTAGGTATGATGATACCGACGATCGAATCTCGGGCAAGTAACATACCGCTGACAAAGGGAACAACGTATGTTGTTATGCGGTTTGACCGATAAAGATCTTCGTAGAATATGTAGGAGCCAATATGAGCATCCAGGTTCCGCTATTGGTTATTGACCCGAGATGTGTCTCGGTCATGTCTACATAGTTCTCAAACCCGTAGCGTCCGCACGCTTAACGTTCAATCTCGGTAATGCTCATATTTTTTGGGTACTACAATCACTTGAATCAAGTGGGAGTTAATTTTCCAGATAAGATAGTGATTGACAGAGTTCTCTAGTCACCATCACCAAGTTACTGGAACTTCGTGATGAACTATAATATGCAAGGGATGACAAAAGCGATTCCCGAGCTCTTCTTGATGCTGAAATCAATGAAGGTAGAAATCAAGAAAAAGCATCAAGTGTTGATGATTAAACAAGATCATTAGTTTCAAGAAAAAGGGCAAAGGGAAAGAAAGGGAACTTCAAGAAGAATGGCAAGCAAGTTGTCACTCCCGTGAAGAAGCCCAAAGCTGGACCTAAGCCTGAAACCGAGTGCTTCTACTTCAAAGGAAATGGCCACTGGAAGCGGAACTACCCCAAATATTTGGTGGAAAAAAGGGTTGGCAAAGTGAACAAATGTATATTTGATATACAGGTTATTGATGTGTACCTTGCTAGTGTTCATAGTAGTCCCTAGGTATTCGATACTGGTTCGGTTGCTAAGATTAGTAACTCAAAACAGGAGTTACAGAACAAATAGAGACTAATTGAGGGTGAAGTGACGATGTGTGTTGGAAGTAGGTTCCAAGATTGATATGATCATCATCGCACACCCCCTATACTTTCGAGATTAGTGTTGAACCTAAATAAATGTTATTTGGTGTTTGCGTTGAGCATGAATATGATTAGATCATGTTTATTGCAATACGGTTATTTATTTAAGACAAAAATAATTGTTATTCTGTTTACATTAATAAAACCTTCTATGGTCATACACCCAATGTTGATGGTTTGTTGAATCTCGATCATAGTGATACACATATTCATAATATTGATGCCAAAAGATGCAAAGTTGATAATGATAGTGCAACATACTTGTGGCACTGCCATTTAGGTCATATTGGTGTAAAGTGCATGAAGAAACTCCATGCTGATGAACTTTTGGAATCACTTGATTATGAACCATTTGATACTTGCAAACCGTGCCTTATGGGCAAGATGACTAAAACTCCGTTCTTTGGAACAATTGAACGAATTACTGACTTATTGGAAATAATACATACCGACGTATGCGGTCCAATGAGTGTTGAGGCTCGTGGCGGGTATCATTATTTTCTGACCTTCATAGATGATTTGAGTGGATATGGGTATATCTACTTAATGAAACACAAGTCTGAAACGTTTGAAAAGTTCAATGAATTTCAGAGTGAAGTGGAGAATCATCGTAACAAGCAAATAAAATTTCTATGCTCTGATCGTAGAGCTGAATATTTGAGTTACAAGTTTGGCCTTCATTTAAAACATTGTGGAATAGTTTCACAGCTCATGCCACCTGGAACACCACGGTGTAAAGGTGTGTCCGAACGTCGTAGCTGCACATTATTAGATATGGTGCAATCTATGGTGTCTCTTACTGATTTACCACTATCATTTTGGGATTATGCATTAGAGACAACTGCATTCACTTTAATAGGGCACCATAAAAATCCGTTGAGATGACGCCTTATGAGCTGTGGTTTGGCAAGAAACCAAAGTTGTCGTTTCTTAAAGTTTGGAGCTGCGATGCTTATGTGAAAAAGCTTCAACCTGATAAGCTCGAACCCAAATCGGAGAAATGCGTGTTCACAGGATACCCAAAGGAAACTGTTGGGTACACCTTCTATCACAGATCCGAAGGCAAGATCATTGCTAAGAATGGATCCTTTCTAGAGAAGGAGTTTCTCTCGAAAGAAGTGAGTGGGAGGAAAGTAGAACTTGATGAGGTAATTGTACCTCCCGAATTGGAAAGTAGTTCATCACAGAAATCAGTTCCAGTGATTCCTGCACCAATTATGAGGAAGCTAATGATGATGATCATGAAACTTCGGATCAAGTTACTACCGAACCTCGTAGGTCTTGAAGAATATAGTCCGCACCAGAGTGGTACGATAATCATGTTCTGGAAGTCATGTTACTAGACCATGATGAACCTATGAACTATGAGGAAGCGATGATGAGCCCAGATTCCTTGAAATGGCTTGAGGCCATGAAATCTGAGATGGGGTCTATGTATGAGAACAAAGTATGGACTTTGGTGAACTTGCCCGATGATCGGCAAGCCATATTAATAAATGGATCTTCAAGAGGAGGACGGACACTGATAGTAGTGTTACTATATACCAAGCTCGACTTGTCGCAAAAGGTTTTCGACAAGTTCAAGGTGTTGACTACACTGAGATTTTCTCAATTGTAGTGATGCTTAAATCCGTCCGAATCATGTTAGCAATTGCCATATTTTATGAAATCTGGCAAATGGATGTCAAAACTGCATTTCTTAAATGGATATTTCTTGAACAAGAGTTGTATATGATGCAACCAGAAGGTTTTGTCTATCCTAAAGGTAGTAACAAGGTGTGCAAAGCTCCAGCGATTCATGTATGGACTGGTGCAAGCATCTCGGAGTTGGAATATACGCTTTGATGAGTTGATCAAAGCACATAGTTTTATACAGGCTTGCGGTGAAGCCTGTATTTACAAGAAAGTGAGCGGGAGCACTACATTCTTTTTGACAAGAAAGTGTTGTCATTTGATGAATGAGATCACATCATTAGGATAATGATGTGATGGACAAGACCCATCCATTAGCTTAGCATTATGATAGTTACAATTTCATTGCTACTGCTTTCTACATGACTTATACATGTTCCTCAGACTATGAGATTATGCAACTCCCGAATATCGAGGAACACCTTGTGTGCTATCAAACATCACAACGTAACTGGGTAAATATAAAGATGCTCTACAGGTGTCTCTGAAGGTGTTTGTTGGGTTGGCATAGATCGAAATTAGGATTTGTCACTCCGTGTTTCGGAGAGGTATCTCTGGGCCCTCTCGGTAATTCTCATCACTATAAGCCTTGCACGCAATGTGACTAAGAGTTAGTTGCAGGATGAAGCATTACGGAACGAGTAGAGAGACTTGTCGGTAACGATATTGAACTAGGTATGATGATACCGACGATCGAATCTCGGGCAAGTAACATACCGATGACAAAGGGAACAACGTATGTTGTTATGCGGTTTGACCGATAAAGATCATCATAGAATATGTACGAGCCAATATGAGCATCCAGGTTCCGCTATTGGTTATTGACCCAAGAAGTGTCTCAGTCATGTCTACATAGTTCTTGAACCCGTAGGGTCCGCACGCTTAACGTTCAATGACGATATGTATTATGAGTTATGTGTTTTTGATGAACGAAGTTTGTTCGGAGTCCTGGATGAGATCATGGACGTGACGAGTAGTCTCAAAATGGTCGAGACATAAAGATTAATATATTGGACCATGTTATTTGGACACCGGAAGTGTTCCGGATAGTTTCCGGTAAAAACGGAGTGTCGGAGGGGGTTACCGGAACCTCCCGGGGGAACTAATGGGCCACCATGGGCCTTAGTGGAGAAAGAGGAGGGCGACCAGGGCAGGCCATCCCCCCTAGCAGTCTTAATTGGACAAGGAAAGGGGGGCGGCGGCCCCTTTCTACTCCCTCTCCCTTTCCTTCCTTCCCCCTCTCTTCTTTGTGGAGGAATCCTACTAGGACTAGTAATCCTAGTAGGACTCCCTCTCCTTGGGCGCGCCCCTAGGGCCGTCCTGACTCCCCCTCCCTCCTTTATATACGGGGGCAGGGGGCACCCTAGAACAGACAAGTTTCTCTTAACCGTGTGCGGTGCCCCCCTCCACAATTACACACCTCGATCATACCATCGTAGTGCTTAGGCGAAGCCCTGCGCCGGTAACATCATCATCACCGTCACCACGTCTTCGTGCTGACGGAACTCACCCTCGTCCTCAACTGAATCAAGAGCACAAGGGATGTCATCGAGTTGAACGTGTGCTGAACGCGGAGGTGTCGTACGTTCGGTACTTGGATCGGTTGGATCGCGAAGAAGTTCGAGTACATCAACCGCGTTATTGAAACGCTTCCGCTTTCGGTCTACAAGGGTCCGTGGACACACTCTCCCCTCTTGTTGCTATGCATCACCTAGATAGATCTTGTGTGATCGTAGGAAATTTTTTGAAATTACCATGTTCCCCAACAGTTTCAGTTGAAAATTGGCCATGAATGATCAGTTCTTCCACCGGTGATGAAGTCATTGAAACATATATGACAACATCTGCTGTTGAAGTTCCACAAAACTTTACCAGTCCTCAAATCAAAGACATATAGTGCAACCCACCTCTACACATATGAGAATGAATGATGGTCAAATGGGAAACTTACGAACACTAGGAATAATACATCTAAGACGGCCCTAATTGTTTACATGAGTTATTTGAAATGAAAATACAAATCATGCACATGTTTTACATTTTTAATAATGAACGCAACTTGCAGGACACATTTGGCATACCCTAAAAGTTTATATGAACTTGCCTAATAATACACTAGAGAACACTATTAATATTTTTGTGAATTATACGCTTTACAAATCTGCACCATGATATTTAATGATATTTTTGCATGGTTGATATTTAATGATATTAATATATATGAAAACACACACATACATGCAAGTACATATGACACTATACAGTTAATAAAATATTTAAAATTAATTTGAAGACAAATTTTGTTATACAATACAATTAAATGTAGGAGAAGCAAAATTTAAGTGATATACATTAAAACGGCTTGACAAACAAACAAAGTTATATGTGATATTTAGCAACATTATTAGTTTGGTAACTATGTTGGCTAAATAATAGAAATTTCTGTTAATTAAAACTATACTATTATACAACTATTTAAATAAGTACAGAAGTTTAATATAAGAAATTTATTTTAAGACCGGCCAAAGCCAAGGATGTGGATCATAATTGACAAATCCGACCCCTTTCCATGTTCCGTCAGGCGTTTTATTGCTTTACTGCTGTAGGTGAAACAACGGCTCATCAACCACCATTATATTTGATGGTTAGATGATGCTAGGCTTAGCGAAAATAAGCGTGACCAAGCTGCCAAAATGTACCGTTTTCTTCAGAAGTCACCCCTGGTTGACATGATGGTATGTGCAGTTGTCTAATCTTTTTTTCAAATCTCAGTTGTCCAGTATTTAGGTTGCCCCTCTGTGTCTATCTCCTACAGGAACTTGCCAACTTTGGCGTGTCTGAAGCCATTGTTGCAGCACAACCCCTTGGAGTCGACCATTTGTTGGCTGATGTGGTAGACATGATAAATACGATGATGCCGGTTCGCCAGCGGTATGTAATGCCTGTGTTGTGTTGTTCCTAAAGTTTATTTGTTTTACTGTGGCTTGTTAAGTTTTCTGAACCATATGTAAATTGTAATGTATGTGCTATATTTCAGCATGATTTTTAATATGATTGTAATTCTCGTGGTGTTGTAATTCTCGTCATTTTGATGATAAATGTTTCTATTTTACAGGTACCTGCACAAGAGGTTATTGGAGAATGGGGAAAGGAGATGGATGACATGGGGAAGAAGTTGCATAAGTGTGTCGATCGTATTGATGCGAAGCCATCAGAGATGCAGGAGGATTTTGTCCGCACCATGTGATGCACCATCTTGTTGAACTCGTGTTTGAACTCGCTACCCTTACCTAGCAGTGGCCCAAGGCACTCTTTTGCTTTCTTCAACACATGCCATTTGCACCACCGATGTGTTGTATGCGGCATGACATCTTCTATGGCAACCTCCATTGCACGAGCTTGGTCTGAAAAACAACAATTCTCTGTCAGCATATTCCAGGATGAAAACATTTTCATAGCAATCCTAAAAGGAAAGATCAACAGCACTAAACACATGAGATCATTTTTTATTTACCTGTGAGCATTGTGCATGGTTGTGGCGCTCCTATCATATGAAAGAACTCTGTGAATATCCGCTTGAAAGTGTCGATTTTCTCATCGTTCATCAGCACCCCTCCAAATATAATGCTCTAAAAGTGATTGTTGACACCAACGAAGAGGCAAAATGGCATGTCGTATAGATTAGTTTTGTATGTCGTATCAAACATGACAGCATCGCCAAAACACTTAAATTGCTCAATGCTTCTCCATGTTGTCCACATCAAAGTCTTGACTCGGCCATCACTATCAACTTGCACACTGTACTTGAACTCAGGATAGCCCGCATTGTGTTGAACACCTCTATTGTTTTTGTAGCATCGTTTTCTGACTGCTCTCTATTCAGTTTTCCACAAAGAGTTTTGAGAGATCTCTTTGTGAATGGCACCTCCTTCACAGATCCAAAAAAACTGCCAACCACACATAAACCTTGCTCAGGCTTATATTGTTTTCTCTTAGCTGTTTCACCAAGTCTCTGGTGTATCTATCTATGTGCCTGTGGGATTTCCAGGGCAGCTTCTCCATATAGTTAATTGAGACTGCATGGTTGTGGTATGCTTTGTGTTCGCATATGTACCACCCTTTATCATCCGATCTAAACACCCGCATCAACGCAGGGCATCCACACCTCGTTGAGCGGCTGTTCGTCTGCAATGGCTTGCCCTGCATAGGTTTTCGATGTGTTATGAGAGCATAAAATTTTGAAAGAGCAGTGGCGGGGAAACTTTTGTGTTGTCTGAATTAATGAATCATCCTCACGCACACGCGCATACAAACTCCTGCATGCACTTTTTCTGATGGACATTCAACCTGCTTTTGGCATACCAAACGCCAAACCCCGTCTCCCAGGAATATAGGTTGTAAAACTCATACGCTTCTTCAACCGTGTTGAAGCTAGTTCCGAGCGCGGGGTTAACAACCGTGCCAACCTTGTTGTCTGCATAAGCTCTCATTGAAGCCTCGAGGGCAGGGACTCTGCTTGGGTTGGCATCCCTCTCTTCTGGCGCGTTGCCAATCCTGACACTGCCACCCCCCCCCCCCCCCCCCGCAAAAACGTTGTTAAATATACTATCTACCTATACAGACCGATTCTAACAGTGGTTTTTCTGATAAAAGAATGTCTATCAGTTGATACAGAAATCAGTAAAAGATGATCTAGCTTAAGGAAAACTGAATGCAAGAATTATGTTCCCGAGCTAGCAAGAATGCTTACAAAGAGTTGAAAATAAAAGGATTTTTGTTTCTACATGGGGGTGAACTCTGTATATGTGTTTTCTCTTGTTACAGGCAATTACAGGGAGTTCCAATTTCTGGTCCTACAGCAAAAAACGATGTCGTGGAGGTACAATTTCTGGTCTAGCAGCAAAGCAATAACAAATGAGTTTGTGTTTCTTACCGTCGAGTCCAACAGGAGGCCTTTGATTTGTTGACGACGACCCCCTCTGCATCTCCCTCCTCTCCCATTGATGCAGAGGAAGTTTTTTGAGCCGCCATATCGTTCGAGTCGCCAACAACCTCGGTCCCACCATTGTTGTATGAGCCGAGATTAACGCCCACCACTCGGGACTGCTCTTTGGCGCTGCTGTCATCCATCGGCTCAAAAGAAATCACATCAGAGGAGCGCCCGCAACCTGCATGGATGGAAGCAACCACAGACTCCACAACATCGATTCCTCCGGCCAATAAATCACCATCATCTAGTCAGATATAAAATCCTCATCTAGTCAGATCCAAATATCATCATGTAGAAGAATTACTGTCGAAAGTTCAGGGACAAATTCAAGAATCTGAACGCCAAATCAAAGAAATACTCCCTTCTCGGGGCAAGCAACGCAAGGAGGAAAAGGGGAGCGAGATTGGGTCTCACCCTGATTCTGCTTCCTCAAAGAAGAACTCGAGGCCATCCATGGCGAAATGCCGCTCCGCACAGCCACGAACTGGAAAGGGATGAATGACTGACGAGGGTAGGAAGAAGCACCACTTCGGGCGTTAAGTCACCTGCATGGCTAGTTGGGCCCAAGATTAATATCGCACCTGCCACCCCTCACCTACATGCGCTATTTTCAAACGAGCACAGCAAGCACAGAGCGTGCCTGTGTATCCAGCGCGCACCCGAGGCCCACGTCCAACTCTGGCACAGCAGCCCACAGCACCGATGTATTTCAAGTTAGCAGCTACCATATACATCTGACAAAAAAGCGTGCACGCATTGCAGCACTCTACTGCACGGCGCCAGATTTCGGCCTGCAGGGTGCTCGGCCACCAAAAGGCCACTCTCAAATCTTATATGCGAACTTAAAAAGAAAAGGAGGAAGTATGATGCTCTTTTTGGTTAACAGGCACAACGGATTGTGTCGTGTGACAGTATTATTCTTCCTTTCGCAGTTTGTGAGCAAAGTGACTATGACAGAAAGCAAAGCCATATCTCTAGACAACTCAGCCAGGCATGAGTGGACGGAGACTAGCAACAGTGGGGAGTAACTTAGACTAGCAACATGCATATGTTACTAGTCTATGTTACTACCTCTATAACGAAGAATAACATATGTGTGGTGTCATGCAATACTTCATTTATTAGGTTGTAGACTCGTCTTGTCTTGGTATGTGTGATGTTACTCATACTAGTTACGTTACCACATGCCTCTTTTTCTTCATTAATTACTTGACACATCATCTATTTTGTTTAGATATATGTGATTTTTATCACCTATGTTACTTCCGTTGTGGGTAGTCTGATGCAAAGCAGACGCACTTATTTACAGAATCTCAAATCGTTTTTCATCAAGTGTGTTTGTGGTTTTTTATGTGGCCGATATCCTTTTAGTCTCCTTCACTTTTGATTTTCCTCCGGCGCACGACTGCACAACAATAAAAATTAAAAATCCAATCACTTCCTATTTTTCTAGGACAACGCTAACACCCACACATATGGTGGGAGTCAAACCCGTCCACACGCCCTATAACATATAGGCTACGCCATGTCATCGCATGCATGCATATGAAAATCTTTTTGGATTTTCAGCTTTTAAAATGTTTTATCTCTTAAATAAAAAATCCGATTGAAGATCCGTTTTCACCATTAAATCTCTCGCGACGAGATCTTCGAAACTAGATCTCATATCAATATATTTCGACCAAATTTTTTTTGTTAAAAGTTGCCATGTCTATTGCACATGAATTGCCATGATGTTTACACTAAAGTTGCCTTGTTATGCTTCAGCTATTTTCTTCTATATTAAAAAGTAAATTTTGACATATTATAAAATAGAGAATTAAGAAACTAGACTTGTCATGCACCATAAACTAAAATTGTCATGATACATACACTTAAAATTGCCATGGTTCATGCAAAAGAATATTTTCATGGTCAAAATACTGGAATTGCCATCATCAAAAACTAAAATTTTCATGATCTACAAACTAAAATTGCCGCATGGCAACTTTAGTTTAAGCACCATGGCAACTACAGTGTAAACATCATGGCAACTTTTGGGCAAAAAAAAAAATTTCGTCGAAACATATCAACATGGGGTCTAGTTTTGAAGACCTCGTCGAGATGAATTTAATGGTGAAAACGGATTTTTAATTCGCTTTTTAATTAGGAGATAAAATATTTTTAAGCCGAAAACCAAAAAAAATTCTGCTGATGCCATCTGTTCATACGTGGCAAAAAAGAGTGGTGATAAAGGCGTGTGGGCAATGTGCAAACGCCCATACGTGCGGGCGTTAGTTTTTCTGTTTTCCTATAAGCTGATTCCTACTCCGGTTCATACCATGATTCTGTTAGAATAATCCAAACATATGGTAATTATAACTAGCAAAGAGTGATCAGTATTGCCGGTTGATTAGTTTAGGAAGTGACTGCACGTGCCCTAGTAGTGTTCCTATTACACTATGAGGAGTAGTATTAGATGTTGTCTAGTCCGACTAGAGACAAGGAGTCTACGTTTTTAGTTTTTCTTTGTTGCGCTGTGTCCGAGTAGCTTTTGGAGTCCAGAAGCAAGTACGAGTAAGGTCTTATGTCGGTTGGTTTGTATATATGCCTATGCACCGTATGTTGTGTGAGATTGTACCAGAAAATTAAGGAACAGAAAGGAGAACCCAAAATCTCCAAAGTGCACGCGCATTATTTTGGAGGAAACGAGTAGCTGGGCTTCACAGCCATGTGTGTGTTGTTTTTTTCTGTGCTAGTGCATGTTGCTATTAGTATTAAATGTATTCACACTGGTTAGTTCGGTTCGAAAAAAAACAGCTTCACGTGCATTTATTTTGGTTTTTCAAATTTTTTAAAAGTCATATCTTTCAAACCGTACGTCGGAATTCAGATCTGTCTTCACCTTTGGATTCTTCGGGACGAGATCTTTGAAACTAGATCCCACATGGGTATGTTTCGATGAATTTTTTTAACCAACTTTGTCATATGGTGCAAATTCAGTACTGCATTGTGCAACTTTAGTACTACATGGTGCAAAAAAAATTCAAAATCAGATTTTGGAGCTGCATGATCTAACTTCACATGAGGTTGCAACAACGAAAAGTTGATGTGAACTAGTCGACTGCCCCAACCAATTATGTAGTAGTCGATGTGCAACCCTTGTTCCTACTCATGGTTGTGTAGTTTTTTTTACAGTTGACACACCCTGCCCCACCTTCCCTACCAGTGATATGTGCAACTTAGTCTGTTATTCGAGCCAACTTCCTATTACTCGATGTGCAACTCCTTCCCCTCCCTACTTGTGGATATGTAGTTTCAATTGTTGGGGGCAACAAATGGAGTTGCACAAAGTCTGCTAGGTAGTTGGCCGGAGCAACATATAAAATTACACATCTCACAGGCAGGGATAGTTGGATGGTGAAAATTCCACATTTATGCGGGTAGTGAAAAGTTACATATTCATGAGGGTAGTAAAAGTTGCATATAACCACGGAGCTAAAGTTGAACATCCCACTAGAGGGGTGGTTCCGAGCGCCGGGAAATTATACATCCATGAGGTATGAGGGATAGTTGCACATCACTGGTAGACAGTTGGCGGTGACAGTATCTGAAGTTGCACATCCACTGCTAAACAGTTGGCCGATGCAGCAAACAGTGAAAGCACAACCACGGGCAGGGGGAAAGTTGCAAATGAACTACTAGGCAGTTAGCCTGGACAAAATACGAATTTGAACATCAAACTAGGAGGAGGTACTTTGGGGTGGATGTGCCATCAATTAAAACTATACTTCCAATGGGTAGGCGGAAAGTTGCACAACGACTCTTAGGCAGTTGCACAAAACGGAGGCTAAATTGCACAGAAAAAATTTCTTCAAACATACCCAATGCGGGATTTAGTTTCAAAGATCTCGTCGCAAAGAATCCAACGGTGAAGACATATTTGAATTACGACATACGGTTTAAAAGATATGGCTTTTTAAACATTCAGAAGGCCAAAATTAAATGCGTTCAAACTGGTTCAGGTGGGTGGTTTGCATCTACTTTTTACTTTTTACATTCACACATGTTCACACGTGTTCATTTTCCTAATATGAATTTAGGGCACAAATTGTTTCTATTTATAGATCATTAGAGCGGTAGAATATTTTCTTTTGTAGATTAGAGACCATAAATTTTCTTTTTTGACCGGTTGCTTTGAAATGCTAGGGAGCAGCCGGCCGTTTCCAAGACCTGTCCGAGAGAGAAAATCAAAGGATACGATACGGATCC
Source organism: Aegilops bicornis (assembly GCA_021605145.1). Lineage (NCBI taxonomy): Eukaryota > Viridiplantae > Streptophyta > Magnoliopsida > Poales > Poaceae > Aegilops > Aegilops bicornis. The sequence continues at coordinate 655,504,936 of CM038674.1, forward strand.
TTGGCTACCGTCTTTTGTGGGCATGCGTTCGTGTGTTTTGATGTGATTGATTGGTGTGGGTGAAACCTGGCAATATTAATAGTACCAAACTAGCCCACGAAAAGTCCAAACCAACTTATCTATGCTTTCCAATACTGCTAGTACTCCGGTATATATTGCAGTTGTATGGCCGGCGAGCACAGTTCCACCACCACCGAGCACGTGAACGTCGCCTTGGCAGCGGAGACGACACGGAGTCCCAAGGAGTTGACCGCAGAAGAGCAAGAGGAGGAGGATGTTGGCGCAGCCGATCCGCCCTAGCCCTAGCTCTCCTCTCTTTCGGTTGGTTCTCTCTCGCTCGACACCGTCGCTCACACGACAGAGGAAGAAGAAGGTCAGAGAGGGAGGAAGAGGAGTGACACGGTGAGGTTTTTCCCCGGCGCACGAACGCCAATACCACGAGCTCGTACTCGTAAACCCACAGCTGTTACAAGGCCCCCCTCGCGTGGCTTTATACTTGAGCCAGCGCACCAGGCTCGAACCCACGCCTCCACTCCCTCCTGATCGCCCGCGTCGCGCTCTGCAGCGCGCGCCCCACGGCGAGCACCAGCGACCGCGCCCTCGATGCACCGCCGCGGCTTATTGCCAACAGAGGAGGCGGCGGCCGCCCTGGACGAGATCGTGGCTAGGGCTCGGGCACGGCAGAGGAGCAAGTTCGGCGGCGCTAAATGCATGATCCGGTTGACGGACCGGGACGTCGGCTTCATCATGTCGTGGGGGACGGGCTACCTCGGTGAAGCCCTCAGCGTCGACTGGTATGAATGGCACGCTCAGGAGCTGCTGGTGGAGGAAAAGGAGCGGCCGCAGCACGAGAAGATGGTGAACCTGATCGGGGACGAGGACGACGATGTGGAGGAGCGGCAGGCCCGGGCCATGCGGGAGCTGTGCGAGAGGGGATACGCCGAGGCCGAAGACACCTACCTGGGCGACGAGACGAGTACGTACACGAGTCCAACGAGTGGGGCAGGATACAGTGGGAGAGACTCGAGGCGGCCAGCGCGAGTCGTCGCCTTGCTCGCATGAAAGTCGCCGGCGAGGAGTGGGAGGAGGAGCAGGTGGACGACGACGACTACTACTACTCGGAGGAGGAGGACGAGGAGCTGGGCGACACTGGACTTGCTGAATCCAAATGACAACCAAATGTGTTTTTACGTTGTTCATCTACGAGTAGTAGTATTCATATGCATGTAAGCGTCGTCATACGTAGTGGTACTAAGTTTTCTTATAATTTGCTTACTTATATGTACCTATCTCATTTTTCTGTGGCGCCTGCCCTACAGGAGCTCCTATGTAACGTCGTGTATAAGATGATCTCTAAACTCCTAGCGAGCAGGCTCAAATTTCTTTTGTCAGAGATTATATCGCCAAATCAAAGTGCTTTTGTTTCGGGCCGGCTCATCACAGATAATTTTCTTGTGGCCTTTGAATCTTATCATGCAATTAAAAGGAAAACGATTGGCAAGTATGGCACGTGTGCCGTGAAGCTCGATATGCACAAGGTTTACAACAGAGTCGAGTGGTGCTTTCTGGAGAAGGTTTTGCTGCGAATGGGGTTTAGACCCAACTGGGTTGCACTGATTATGGAGTGTGTCAAATCTGTTAGGTACCAAGTTCGTGTGAATAATACTTTATCTGATTATCTTATTCCTTCCACAGGACTCGGACAGGGGGACCCAATCTCACCATAGTTATTCTTGCTCTGTGCCGAGACGCCCCCTCAGTTACACACCTACTGTTCGCCGATGACTCCCTGATTCTTATGAGGGCGGATGCTGCTAATGCTAACAGCCTTAGGAGAGCATTAGATGACTACTGTGCCGCCTCCGGGCAACTGGTGAGTGATGCTAAATCGAGTATCTTTTTCAGTCCTTGTACCCGGTGGAAACTCGTGTGGAGGTATGCACATCTCTAAACATTTTAGTGGAGGCGATCACGGACAAATATTTGGGGCTGCCACCAATTGTGGGAATTGATAGGTCAGATTGTTTTCAGCACCTAATCGACAGAGTCCTTAGCAGAATCAGGGGATGGAAGGAAAAGTTGTTATCTATCGGTAGTAGGGAGGTTTTGTTGAAGGCAGTGATACAGGCCATCCCGTCATATGCTATGTTAGTCTATAAACTACCCAAATAGGTTTGCAAAAGTATCACCACTGTTATGTCTAAATATTGGTGGGGTGATGATGATCTTAAAAAACATATGCACTGGTTTGCATGGTGGAAAATGTGTGTCCCGAAGGAGAGGGGAGGTATGGGATTCAGACACTTGCACTGCTTTAATATGGCACTTTTAGCTAAACAATGTTGGAAACTTTTGATTGAACCAGAATCACTTTGTGCCAGAGTTTTGAAAGCCAAGTACTTCCCTGATGGTGACCTTCTTAACTACAATCTTGAGAAGGGTAGTTCTTACACATGGTAGAGTCTATGGATTGGAATTCAAACTTTTAAAAAAGGGCATATATGGAGGGTAGGGGACGGCTCTCAAATAAATATATGGGAGGATCCATGGATCCCAAGTAGTCCTACAAGGAGAGTAATGACACCGAGAGGCAATATTGTTATCACAAGAGTTTCTGAATTAATAGATGAAGAGAATAGAGTTTGGGATGAGCAGTTGCTTAATGATTTGTTTTGGCCTATTGATGTGCAACGTATTCTGAACATTCCTTTGGCCCTGGGAATGATGAGTGATTTTGTCTCTTGGCACTTCAATAAGAATGGTATTTTCTCTGTAAGGTCAGCTTATTATGAAAAATGGGAACACCAGCATGGACGAAAGTTGAGAATGACAAACTCGGTTCAATCCTCAAGTACTAGTCTTATTTGGAGAACAATTTGGAAATTATGTGTGCCGGCCAAGATAAAAATTCATGTGTGGAGAGCTTTACTTGGAGCTATCCCTTGCATAGGGGTTCTAGCTAACAGACATATGATTACTAGCTCGTGGTGTCCTCTCTGTACTGCTGATTGTGAAAGTATTAAACATGCCGTCTTCTCATGCCCTAGGGTTCAGGAAGTGTGGCGCATCCTGGGGCTGGGACATATGGTAATTGAAGTATGTGCGGATGCAGATTGTGAAGGAGGCACTATAGAAAAAGGGCCATCTGTCCCGGTTCGTAAGGGCCTTCTGTCCCGGTTTTGGAACCGGGACTAAAAGGTCGTTACTAATGCCCTTGGCCTTTAGTCCCGGTTCTTACACGAATCGGGACAGATGGGCCTCCACGTGGCCGCTGCGGCCAGCCCAGGCAGGGGGGCCTTTGGTCCCGGTTGGTGGCACAAACCGGGACCAATAGGCGTCCACGCGTCAGCAGCTGGCTGAAGCTGAGGTTTTTTTTAAAGGGGCTGGTTTAGGGGTTTTGGGGTTAATTTAGGTTGTTATTAGCTAGCTAATAGAGAGAAGTGTCCTCTCTTATATCTCTGTGCTTGGTTTACCAACGCTACTGCTATGCCTAAACATGGCTTAGATTGAAGTGAAGGCAACATGTGGTGCATGTCGAAAGTAATACTAATCCTAACTTTGATCAAGTTTGGATTGTACTACTTTTGACATATAGCACATGCATGTTGCCTTCACTTCAATCCAATCCATGTTCATTTCACCCGCTGATATATAATAACTCTTCATGTTTGCATCATGCATCATCATATATAATAACAAGTCCTACTAATCATCATCATACAACTTCTACTCGTTATTAATAACAAGTCATACGATCATCGTCCTCATAGTCATCGAACCAACCCTACTTAATTGTTCTTAGCACATGATCATCAGTATTAGGTAGGACCTGAATACCCTCTTTAAGGTAAAATAGCATAAAACAATATAGACCCTGACTCTCCATTATGGAGAATGGAGATCATCATGTCTCCAATTCTTGCGCTTTGCTTCCTTTTGCTTCCAAGAACCTCCTTATGACTGTCCATACATTTTTTTCCATTTTTTGATTAGCATGTCTCCACTTCTTTGAGAAATCCGGTATGGACAATTGAGATCCGTAGGATGACCTGGATATATGTTCAAAACACGAAGGCTGTCATTCTGATACATCAAATGAGGCACACAATCCTTTGGGATTCTCTATTGAAAAACATAGTAATAACTTCATAGTTAGCAATGATGTACTAGTTTCAGAAGTATGCAAAAGATGCACGGATGTCGTAATAGTAAAAAATCTTACCAGGGTATCTCCATGGTAGTTACCGTAGTTCAACGCGTGCACTAGTGGCCGTATTGACCATAATGTTGAGGAGTTTGATTGTAGATATTGTAATTCTCAATATCAATACAAAATCTGACCAGATGATTTTTCTCCTGATAAGTTAATTCGGAGCCATCGGTGTAGTGGGTTTTGTCTACCATGTTCCGCACATAATTTGAACAATCAAAATAAGTTGTCAATGGAAATAAGTTGTCAACTATTTTGAAATAAACAATACAAATTAGCTAATAACTATGTTTGAGAAACTCACATAGCGGTAGAATTGGAGGCGTATCAACAAGGACCCAAATGTCCATATTGTCTTGCTCGATTTCGGGATCACCAAGATCCATGGTGACAAGCATACCATCATTAAAACCATACATCTTGCAAAGTGCTTCCCATTTTTTGCAACCAAAATGGGTTACGCTCTCAGAATGGTACAACTTTACTTCAAAATCCACACCATGATGGGTCCTTAGGTGAATTTTATTTGTTTTGAAACTTTCATGGTCTTCAAAAACCATCCTCTCCAAGACATAGCGTCTTGCATGGCATGGGATAAGCTAGTCGAATTATAAAAGATGAAAAGTACACATTAAAATATTTGAAGTCGTGCTTAATTACGAAAAAATAACACTTGCCGTCGTTGTGTACCGTTTCAACATCGAAGGTCTCCTCCAGCTTAATGCTGATGTGCCGATCTTCGTCCAGGTGAGGTCTGTCGCACAGACCTCGGTCGTCGTGGCACCAGTCGCACTCCCTCGGGAGACTTTCGTCGTCCGAGTACGACATTTCCTATGTTCATAATTCAAATATTAAACATCTACAATTAAATATATGTACTAAAAAACCTAAGTTAGATCATTATTATTCATCACGGGTTGACTATCGGTCTGTCGAGTCTTTTCTTGAAAACTCTCAGCTCACTTGGTGTATACATTCGACCGTTGGTGATGGTCGCTCCTCCTTTCATCCCCGAGTGCATTACACCAAAATGTCTAGCACACGGGAATGAAGGAGAAGCGACCCCCACGACAACAGTCAGGATTCTTCGTCCTCTCATATATATATGGTGGAACTCTCCCTCACTGATTCCTCTCTGACATTTGCGACCGTCGGTGATGGTAGCTCCTCCTTTCGTTCCTGAGTGCATTACACCAAATTGTCTAGCACACGGGAACGAAGGAGAAGCTACCCCCACGACAACAGTCGGGATTCTTCGTCCTCTCATATATGGTGGAGACTCAACAGACTTAAAGTCAACCCAAAATATCATTTAATTATCTTTCTAAAACCGGTTCATGGCTGGTCTCACCTTGAGGTCGGAGGGGGTCGGTGACGGGGACGACGGCGGGGATGATGGAGGGGGGCTCCTAGATTTCTGCGAAAACAAAAACCCTATAAGCTATCAACTAATCATATGCATACGCCTTGCATAGTGCTCTCCAACTTGAGCATTCAAAGTAGGAGTAGTTTTCCAATTTGAGCATTCAATAAGCAAAATCAAATCACAAAATAAAGTAGTATTCAAATTAGGATGCATTCAATTATAAGCAAAACTACATCATCTCCATGCGTCCGTACATCGTCGAATATTATCACTAATACACCTCGAATACATATAGTACAGAAAGAACCGTAGCGCCCGACGGGTATCGGCGCGGGCGGTGGACACCCAAAGAGAAGGAACCATCACAGGATCATAGCTCCAGTGAGATCCCTGAAGAACCTGCCAGGTATTGTCGAACCTGCCCTCCAACGCAACCATGTAGCGACGGACGTGCTCGTCCTCCTCGCTTACACGATGATGTACCACCTCCGCGGTGTCCGGAAGCCTCGGCACCATCACTGGCCCACGCGACCGCCACCAAACAAGGATCGGGTCAATGACGGGCTGGCTCCTCACCAACCTACGCCCCCCGGAAGGTAGCACCTCCCAAAACTAGCCCGACGGAGCCCAGTCCCGGACATGGCCCCTCTGATCAAGCCGGCCTCCTCCGCCGAGTCGACGACGAGGATGCGGGATTGGCATCGTCGACGCTGATGCAAGAATAATTTCTTTAACTAAAAAAATAAACTAGTTCTATTAATTTTCTTGCTAAAAATAAACTACTTTTATAGTAAAATAAACTAGTTTTATTAAATCAACTAGTTCAACTACTAAGCACTTACTATAAATAGAATAAAATAGTACTTACTAAAAATAAACTAGTTTAACTAGTTCTATTGTTTTTCTAACTAATTCTATTAAACACTTTCTCTTCTTATTCTATGAACAAAATTACAATAGAAATATTCATATTCTATGAACAAAATAAAAATTATATGAATAAAATTACAACAAAAAAATCATAAAAATTATATGAAAAAATTGACATATTCTTTGCATATATATGAACACACAATCATTTCATTATTCAACAATAATATCACCAAAAAAATCTACGAACAGAAAAAAATTCTAACTTTTGCATATTCATTTATGAACAAATTACAACAACTCAACTAACTACACATCTAAACCACATCTAAATTCACTACACATCCAAAATTAGGAAAATTCATATGAGCTCATACTGCGCATGGGGGCGGCGATCAACGAGGAGGCAGGGCACGGGGGCGACGGTGAGGGGCGCGGCGACGGCGACGGTGAGGGGCGCGGCGACGGGCGACGAGGAGGCAGGGGGCCGCGATGGCGACAGTGAGGGCGCGGGCGACGGCGTGGAGGCAGGGGCGTGGGGCGGCGACGGCATCTGGGCGGCGCGGGATGGCGTCGGAGGCAGGGGCACCGACGGTGACGGTGAGGCGCTGAGGGGCAGCCTGGCGGCGTCGTCGGGGCGGGGAAAGACGAACTGAATGAAAATTTTCACAAGTGCTAGTTATATAGACGAAGCATTGGTCCCGGTTCGTGACAGCAACCGGGACGAATGTGACCTTTAGTCCCGGGTGGTGGCACCAACCGGGACTAAAGGGGGGGCATTCGTCCCGGTTGGTGCCACGAACCGACCAATGCCCCCCTTTACACTACTAGGGAAAAGCCTAGCAGCAGCATCGTTTTAGGCCTATCAAGAGCGCTGGGCGATGCGCCATCGATAAGGCGCCATAGCTAACGTGATAGCGTGCCTCTGCCCACGGTACTGCTAAATCGACTTAGTAGTAGCGACTTCCCGGAGGAGCGCTACTGGTAATTAGTAGTAGCGCTTCTCCCTGCCCGCGCTGCTACTATTATTTCGTATTTTATTTCTTTTTTATTTCATGTTGTATTCGTACACCTTTACACAAGTTTTCATACAACAGGAATTTAGAAATTGTTTTTACATCATAATGAGTTATTACATCACGGGGTGAAAGAACCGTGGACTAGTTTCAAGTGGATGGACATCCACTTGAAACTAATCTTTGGTTCTTTCACCCAATGATATAATAAATATCATCATCATCATATCATTAACAACTTATCATCATAATACATCATTGTCATATAACACCTCCTCAAGATCATCGTTTTCATCAATGAGACATCACATAGCAAATTGGTCACTAGTCGTAATCACAAGTACTCCTCATCATCAACTGTAACACATTGTATCACATAATAAACATATTGTACCTCATAGGACCTACTACATTCTCTTAGGAACTACTATATTATCTAAGGTAAAATAGCAAAAAACAAGATAGCCCCTGACTCTCCATTATGCAGAATGGAGATTATCCTGTCTCAAATTCTTGCCTTTCGCTTAATGTTACTTCCAAGAACCTCCTTGCGAATGTCCAAACATTTTTTCCATTCTTTGATTAGCATGTGCTCATCGGTTTTAGAAATCCGATATGCACAGGTGAGCTCCTTAGATTGACCTGGCTGTATGTTCAGAACTGCAAGGCGACCATTCTGATACATCAGATGAGGCACACAATCCATCGGGATTTTCTGTTAAAAAACATAGGAATAACTTCGTAGTTAGCAATGATGTACTAGTTTTAGAAGTATGCAAAAGATGCACGGATGTCGTAATAGTAAAAAATCTTACCATGGTATCTCCATAGAAGTTACCGTGGTTCAACATGTGCACTAGTGGCACGTATTCACCATAATTTGGAGGAGTTCGATAATAGGTATTGTAATTCTCAAGATAAGTACAATAAGCAATCAGATGACTTTTCTCCTTATAAGTTAATTCGGAGCCATCAGTGTAGTGGGTTTTGTCTACCATCTTCTGCACATTCTTTGAAGATTCAAAATAAGCTGTCAATGGAAATAAGCTGTCAACTATTTTGAAATAAAAAATGTAAATTAGTTAATAACTATGTTTGAGAAACTCACATTACGGTAGAATCGAAAGCATATCAACAAGGACCCAAATGTCCATATTGTCTTGCTCGATGTCAGGATCACCAAGATCCATGGTGAGAATCATACCCTCATAAAAACCATACATTTTGCAAAGTGCTTCCCAATTTTGGCAACCAAAATGGGTTACGCTCTGAGAATTGTACAGATTTACTTCAAAATCGATATCATGATGGGTCCTTAGGTGTATTTTCTTTGTTTGAAAATTTTCATGGTCTTCAAAACCCATCCTCTCCAAGACATAGCGTCTTGCATGGCATGGGATAAGCTAGTCGAATTGTAAAAGATGAAAATTAGACGTTGAAATAGTTGAAGTCATGCTTAATTACGAAAAAAAACACTTGTCGTTGTTGCGTACCATTTCAACATTGAAGGTCTCCTCGAGCTTAATGCTGAAGCGCCGATCTTCGTCCAGCTCAACGAACCTGTCGCACATACCTCGATCGTCGTGGCACCAGCTGCACTCCCCCGGGAGACTGTCGTCGTCCGAGTACGACATTTCCTACGTTCATAATTCAAAGATTAAACTTGTACAATTAAATATATGTACTAAAAAACCTAAATTAGATCATTATTTTTCGAGAAAATCCAGGCCACTCGATATTTCCTACATATTCTAGCACAAGTCATGCCAGAATTCACGGAAAAATCCGGCATAACCTTTGCTAAAAAAGGACATATCGAGCGCCTGAAATTTGTCGGAACGGAAATTAATCAACACTCCGGCAAAACATAGGCCACTCGGAGGTGTAAACTGAACATGAACGGCCACTTGGGCAACCACATATCCTATTTGAGCAACACAAGATATACATGGATATTTGGCTGGTCTCACCTCGATGTCGGAGGGGGTCCGTGACGGGGACGACGGCGGGGATGATGGAGGGGTTCCTCGATTTCTGCAAAAGCAAAAACCGTATAAGTTATCACTAACACATCCTGAATAATTGCTTAAACTAAAAAATAACAACAAATATGACATGTTCAACTAGTTTTATTAATTCAACTAGTTCTTACTAAATATAAACTTACTATAAATAGAAAAAAACTAGTTCTTTCTAAAAATAAAGTAGTTCAACTAGTTATATTAATTATCTTACTAAAAATACATTAGTTTTATTAATTCAACTAGTTTATTAATTTACTTACTAAACTAGTTCAACTAGTTTATTAATTTACTTACTAATTATTTTAAACACTTACTAAAAACAATAAAAATAAACTACATTATACAATAGTTAACTAGTACCATCACTACTACTAATTAACATCTACTACTGCTAAAAATCATTATCTATGAACCCTAAATTAACATCTACTACTACTAAAAATATCTAGTGTTAACTAAGCAGAGAGACCGAGGGTGGGGGAGGGGTGGGGGCTTACAGCGAGGAGAGACGGTGGCGGGAGGTGCTCGGCGACCGAGAGGTAGGGGCGGCGAGGCGGGCTCGGGATCGGGAGGCGGGCGGCGACGGTGAGGTCGAGAGCGGTGAGGTCGAGAGCGGAGGGTGGGGAGGCGGCGGCGTGAGGTCGAGAGCGGCGGCGGCGGCGGTGAGGTTGACGGCGGCCTCGGGCGGCGGCGGTGAGGGTAGGCTCGGGCTCGGACGGCGGCGACAGAGGAGTAGGGGAACAGTGGGGGTAAGGAGGACTTAGCGAAATTTTGAGCGGGCGGGTGGTAAGTCGAACTAGCAGTAGCGCACTTCAGGAAACGCGCTATAGCTAAAGTAGCTATAGCGCGTTTTCAGGAAAAACGCTACTGCTAAGTCTAAGCACGCATCAAAAATATACGTTGGTCATCATTATTCTTTTTGTGTAGAATATAAATAGTCAACATATTTAAGGTGGTAAACACCTTGTTCGCTTAGCAGTATGGGATTAAACTTAACTAGGTGCAACACTTAGCAGCAGCGAGTTTTGTAGAAACACGCTGCTACTAAGTACTTTAGCAGCAGCGCGTCCAGGGAAGGGCGCTACTACTATATCTAGCCTGGGGGCAAATCCGTGGCAATTATAGTAGTAGCGCTTGTTTCACCTAGAGCGCTACTGCTATCTAGTTATTAGTAGCGCGGTTCCTTTAAGCTCGCTACTGCTAGTTAGCAGTAGCGCCTGTTTTTAAACCGCGCTGCTGCCAAGATTCTGTGTATAACGTTTTCCCTAGTAGTGTTAGTCCCGGTTGGTGCCACCAACTGGGACCAAAGGCCTTGTGCTGTTGCGCCCGCGTCGAAAGTTTAGTCCCACCTCGCTAGTTGAGAGGGGCGCGCAGTGGTTTATAAGCCCCACTGCCGCGCCCCTCTCGAGCTCCTCTCCATTGCAGGCTTACGGGCCTAATTGTCACTGCTATGCCTGATGGGCCTACTGGGCTCTCTGCGGGCCTGAAACCTGGCCCAGTATGGGTTTGTAGTCGTATTCAGGCTGTGGTGGCCCAGAAGGTGGCATATTTTTTTATTTTTTGCCTGTTTTTGTTTTATTTTTTGCTTTATTTATTTTGTTTTGTTTCTACTTATAACAAAAAACTTATTTATTTTATTTTGTTTCTAATTACTAATTTATTTTACTTTATGATAATTCTTTTTGCAATTAAAGTTTCTAACAAAAAAGTTCTTTATGAAAATTCTTTTTGCTTTTAATGATTTTGAACAGAATATACTTTGATAATTTTAGTTGCATCAATTTTATATAATTTTAGTTTCAATAATACTAGAGGTTGCTTATAATGTTTTGAAGAGAAAATACTTTGATAATTTTAGTTTCATAAATTTTATTTATGTTATTCAAGTTTATTTTATTTTGTTTCTACTTATATATTTTATTAAATTTTATATAATTTTGTTTCTAATTACTTATTTATTTTATTTGTTATTTTTCATGCATCATTTTTCATGCATTTACTGATTACTTTGAGATATAAGACCCTAAAATTGAAAAGCATTTCAAATGAACTCTGAAAAGGTTGAAAGTTGGCATGGTATCATCATTTCATCCACATAGCATGTGCAAGAAAGTGAGAGGGTTACGGCAAAAACTGGATGCACTTCGTGTACAAAACGCACAATCTCTTTCGAAGTATCAGGATTTCATACGGAAACTAAATGCATTACAAAGGGATTTCATTTTTTAAAACTTATTTGAACTTATGACTTTTTATGTGTTCAAAATGCACCATTCAAAGCCACATCATCAATTTCAACCCTTTCTAACTTCATTTGTTATTTTTCATGCATGTACTGATTATTTTGAGCTATAAGACCCTAAAATTGAAAAGCATTTCAAATGAACTCTGAAAAGGTTGAAAGTTGGCATGGTATCATCATTTCATCCACATAGCATGTGCAAGAAAGTTGAGAGGGTTACGGCAAAAACTGGATGCACTTCGTGTACAAAACGGACAATCTCTTTCAAGTATCGCATTTCATACGGAAACTAAATCTGTTACAAAGGGATTTCATTTTTAAAACTTATTTGAACTCCTGACTTTGTGTGTGTTCAAAATGCACCATTCAAAGCCACATCATCAATTTTCAACCCTTTCTGACTTCATTTGTTATTTTTCATGCGTTTACTGATTATTTTGAGCTATAAGACCCTAAAATTGCAAAGCATTTCAAATGAAATCTGAAAAGGTTGAAAGTTGGCATGGTATCATGATTTCATCCACATAGCATGTGCAAGAAAGTTGAGAGGGTTACGGCAAAAACTGGATGCACTTCGTGTACAAAACGGACAATCTCTTTCGAAGTATCAGGATTTTATACGGAAACTCATCTGTTACAAAGGGATTTTATTTTTTTAAACTTATTTGAACTCCTGACTTTTTGTGTGTTCAAAATTCACCATTCAAAGCCACATCATTAATTTTCAACCCTTTCCGACTTCATTTGTTTTTTTCATGCATTTACTGATTATTTTGAGCTATAAGACCCTAAAATTGAAAAGCATTTCAAATGAACTCTGAAAAGGTTGAAAGTTGGCATGGTATCATCATTTTATCCACATAGCATGTCCAAGAAAGTTGAGAGGGTTACGGCAAAAACTGGATGCACTTCGTGTACAAAACGGACAATCTCTTTCGAAGTATCCGAATTTCATACGGAAACTCATCTGTTACAAAGGGATTTCAAATGAACTACGAAAAGGTTGAAAGTTGGCATGGTATCATCATAATAATTGTGGAGAGAAAGTCTTCAGTTTTTCTTCGCTTGTGTCCTTTCCTTATTGCGCCGTAACCATGGATAATCTTCATCATTTATCAGGATGCTTGGGTCAGCCTTGACTTTGAAGGGAGGAATTTGATGAAACTTTTCATAATCTTCGGACATGTCTGACTTGCCCTCCACTCCCATGATGTCCCTTTTTCCTGAAAGAACTATGTGGCGCTTTGGCTCATCGTATGATGTATTCGCTTCCTTATCTTTTCCTTTTCTCGGTTTGGTAGACATGTCCTTCACATAGATAACCTGTGCCACATCATTGGCTAGGACGAATGGTTCGTCAGTGTACCCAAGATTGTTCAGATCCACTGTTATCATTCATTACTGTGGGTCTACCTGTACCCCGCCTCCTGACAGATTGACCCATTTGCACTTAAACAAAGGGACCTTAAAATCATGTCCGTAGTCAAGTTCCCATATGTCCACTATGTAACCATAATATGTGTCCTTTCCCCTCTCGGTTGCTGCATCAAAGCGGACACTGTTGTTTTGGTTGGTGCTCTTTTGATCTTGGACGATCGTGTAAAATGTATTCCCATTTATCTCGTATCCTTTGTAAGTCAATACAGACGAAGATGGTCCCCTAGACAACGAGTATAGCTCATCACAAACAGTGTTGTCACCTCTGAGACGTGTTTCCAACCAACTGCTGAAAGTCCGGATGTGTTCACATGTAATCCAGTCGTCACACTGCTCCAGGTGTTTGGAGCGCAGACTATTCTTGTGTTCATCGACATACTGAGGTCACCAAGGTAGAGTTCTCAGAGAACTGTGTAGTGTGCTTGAGACCAAGAATATCCGTCCCTGCATATTATTGAGTCCCCTCCAAGCCTGCCTTTTCCAGTCAGTCTCCCCTCACACCGCGATTTAGGGAGACCTGTCTTCTTAAGGCCAGGAATGAAGTCAACACAAAACCCAATGACATCCTCTGTTTGATGGCCCATGGAGATGCTTCCTTCTGGCCTAGCGCAGTTATGGACATATTTCTTTAGGACTCTCATGAACCTCTCAAAGGGGTACATATAGTTTAGAAATACGGGGCCCAAAATGACAATCTCGTCCACTAGATGAACTAGGACGTGCGTCATGATATTGAAGAAGGATGGTGGGAACACCAGCTAAAGCCCGACAAGACATTGCACCACATCACTCCTTAGCCTTGGTATGATTTCTGCATCGATCACCTTCTGAGAGATTGCATTGAGGAATGCACATAACTTCACAATGGCTAATCGGACGTTTTCTGGTAGAAGCCCCCTCAATGCAACCGGAAGCAATTGCGTCATAATCATGTGGCAGTCATGAGACTTTAGGTTCTAGAACTTTTTCTCTAGCATATTTATTATTCTCTTTATATTCGACGAGAAGCCAGTCGGGACCTTCATACTAAGCAGGCATTCAAAGAAGATTTCCTTCTCTTCTTTGGTAAGAGCGTAGCTGGCAGGACCTTCATATTGCTTTGGAGGCATGCCGTCATTTTCTGCAAACGTTGCAGGTCCTCCCGTGCCTCAGCTGTATGTTTTGTCTTCCCATACACGCCCAAGAAGCCTAGCAGTTTCACGCAAAGGTTCTTCGCCACGTCCATCACGTCGATCGAAGAGCGGACCTCTAGGTCTTTCTAGTAGGGTAGGTCCCAAAATATAGATTTCTTCTTCCACATGGGTGCGCATCCCTCAGCGTCATTCGGAATAGCTAGTCCGCCGAGACCCTTTCCAAAGATTATGTGTAAATCATTGACCATAGCAAGTACGTGATCACCGGTACGCATGGCGGGCTTCTTCCGATGATCTGCCTCGCCTTTGAAATGCTTGCCTTTCTTTCGACATTGATGGTTGGTCGGAAGAAATCGACGATGGCCCAGGTACACATTCTTCCTGCATTTGTCTAGGTATATACTTTCGGTGTCAGCTAAACAGTGCATGCATGCGTGGTATCCCTTGTTTGTCTGTCCTGAAAGGTTACTAAGAGCGGGCCAATCGTTGATGGTTACAAACAGCAACGTGTGCAGGTTAAATTCCTCATGTTTGTGTTCATCCCAGTACGTACACCGTTTCCATTCCACAGTTGTAAAAGTTCTTCGACTAATGGCCTTAGGTACACTTCAATGTCGTTGCCGGGTTGCTTAGGGCCTTGGATGAGAACTGGCATCATAATGAACTTCCGCTCCATGCACATCCAAGGAGGAAGGTTATACATACATAGAGTCACGGGCCAGGTGATGTGATTGCTGCTCTGCTCCATGAAAGGATTAATGCAATCCGCGCTTAAACCAAACCATACGCTCCTTGGGTCACGTGCAAACTCAGCCCAGTACTCTCTCTCGATTTTTCTCCACTGCGACCCGTCAGCGGGTGCTCTCAACTTCCTGTCTTTCTTACGGTCCTCACTGTGCCATCGCATCAACTTGGCATGCTCTTTGTTTCTGGACAGTCGTTTCAACCATGGTATTATAGGAGCATACCACATCACCTTCGCAGGAACCCTCTTCCTGCGGGGCTCGCCATCAACATCACCAGGGTCATCTCGTCTGATCTTATACCGCAATGCACCGCATACCGGGCATGCGTTCAAATCATCATACGCACCATGGTAGAGGATGCAGTCATTAGGGCATGCATGTATCTTCTGCACCTCCAATCCTAGAGGGCATACGACCTTCTTTGTTGTGTATGTATTGTCGGGCAATTCGTTATTCTTCGGAAGCTTCTTCTTCAATATTTTCAGTAGCTTCTCAAATCCTTTGTCAGGCACATCATTCTCTACCTTCCACTGCAGCATTTCCAGTATGGTATCGAGCTTTGTGTTGCCATCTTCGCAATTGGGGTACAACCCTTTTTTGTGATTGAGGGAGTCCTGGATTAGGGGGTGTTCGGATGGCCGGACTATACCTTTGCCAGACTCCTGGACTATGAAGATACAAGATTAAAGACTTCGTCCCGTGTCCGGATGGGACTTTCCTTGGCGTGGAAGGCAAGCTTGGCGATGCGGATATTCAAGATCTCCTACCATTGTAACCGACTCTGTGTAACCCTAACCCTATCCAGTGTCTATATAAACCGGAGGGTTGTAGTCCGTACACAATCAACTCCATACACAACAATCATACCATAGGCTAGCTTCTAGGGTTTAGCCTCCTTGATCTCGTGGTAGATCTACTCTTGTACTACCCATATCATCAATATTAATCAAGCAGGAGTAGGGTATTACCTCCATCGAGAGGGCCCGAACCTGGGTAAAAACATCGTGTCCCTTGTCTCCTGTTACCATCCGGCCTTGACGCACAGTTCGGGACCCCCTACCCGAGATCCGCCGGTTTTGACACCGATATTGGTGCTTTCATTGAGAGTTCCTCTGTGTCGTCGCCTTTAGGTCCGATGGCTCCTCTGATCATCAGTAACGATGAGGTCCAGGGTGAGACTTTTCTCCCCGGACAAATCTTCGTCTTCGGCGGCTTCGCCCTGCGGGCCAATTCGTTTGGCCACCTGGAGCAGACCGAAAGCCACGCCCCTGGCCGTCAGGTCAGGTTCGGATGCCTAAACTACACGGCAGACATCCATGGAGATTTGATCTTCGATGGATTCAAGCCACAGCCAAGCGCGCCGCACTGTTTCGACGGGCATGATCTAGCTCTGCAGCCGAACCGTGCCTTGGAGGCCGCACACGCACCGGCTCCGACCCTTAACTCGGAGCCCACTGCGCCAAGCGAGGATGAACGGTTGGACGTCACCTCTGGGGCTGCGATCTCAAGGGCGATCGAGCCGAACGCCAGCCCCGCACTCCGCGTGATTCATGACTCCGAGGATCCGGACTCCTCTCTGGACTCCGAACCCCCCGCGCCCCTACCGATCGAATCCGATTGGGCGCGATAATGGAGTTCACCGCCGCGGACATCTTTCAGCACTCGCCTTTTGGCGGTATCCTGAATTCTCTCAAGTCTCTCTCTTTATCAGGAGAGCCCTGGCCGGATTACGGTCAGCGAGGATGGGATACGGACGATGAAGAAGTTCAAAGCCCACTCACCACCCACTTTGTAGCCACTGTCGACAATTTAAACGACGTGCTTAACTTCGACTCCACAGACATCGACAGCATGGATGACGATGCAGGAGATAACGATGAACCAACGCCCATAGGGCATTGGACAGCCACCTCATCTCATGATGTGTACATGGTGGATACCCCTAGAGGAAGCGACAATGAGGAAAAAGGGGATGGAACGGGAGATCGACCCCCCGAAAAACAATCAAAGCATCAGCGTAAACGCCGACCCAAGCCCCGCCTCAATAAAGACCCAGCCATAGAGCAGGATGAGCCGGTAGACGACGAGCAGGCCTTAGAGCAACCGTCCGAACAGGGCAACGCGGATAAAGAAACCGAACATCCCTCCCCCGGCGAAAACGGCATTCCGGACGACCTTACGCCGGATAAACCCACCAAGAAGAAGAACCTCCACAAGAGGCTCATTGCAACAGCACGAAGCCTGAAAAAGCAGAAGCGGAAGCTAAAAACAGCGGAAGACGCACTCCGGATTAGATGGAGCAAAGTAATCAATACCGCAGATAAATACGGCGACGGTCGCCGCACTAAAAGCTATCCGAAAAGAAGGCTGCTACCTGAATTCGACGAAGAGGCCCTAGAGCCCTCGCATTCAAAAAATAAGAAAGCCACACGGTCGGATAGACGACCCCATAAAGCGGCAAGCGGCGCCAGACTTAAAACGGCATGCGATCTACCTAAGGATTCGCATCACGGCCCAGTGAGGTCCATTTATGGGCCAAGAAAGCAAGCTCTCGTAAGCAATGCAATAAAGCCATCATCAGAATCCAGCACCCCAGATATCTGGGCCAAGACACCCCTATGTTTCACCGATGAGGTTCTGGACTATGAATTTCCAGAGGGATTCAAACCCGTCAACATAGAGGCATACGATGGAACAACAGACCCTGGAGTCTGGATCGAGGACTATATCCTCCACATACATATGGCCAGAGGAGATGATCTCCACGCCATCAAATATTTACCCCATAAGCTTAAAGGGCCAGCCCGGCACTGGCTTAAAAGCCTTCCTGAAAACACAATTGGAAGTTGGGAAGAGCTCGAGGATGCTTTCCGAGCAAATTTTCAAGGGACCTATGTCCGCCCTCCGGATGCAGACGATCTTAGTCACATAACTCAACAGCCCGAAGAATCAGCTCGGCAGTTCTGGAATAGATTCCTTACTAAAAAGAATCAGATAGTCGACTGTCTGGACGCCGAAGCTTTAGCAGCTTTCAGGCATAACGTCCGAGACGAATGGCTCGCCAGACACCTCGGCCAAGAAAAGCCAAGAACAATGGCCGCACTAACAAGCCTCATGACCCGCTTTTGTGCAGGAGAGGACAGCTGGTTGGCGAGGTGCAGCCCCAGCGACCCAAGTACATCCGAAACTAGGGATGGAAACGGAAAACCACGACGCAACAAGGACCATCGCCGGATTAAGGAAAAAAGTCCGAAGAGCACGGCAGTTAATGCCGGATTCAAGGGCTCACGCCCAAATCAGACAAAACCACCCCTCCAGGATAACAGGGATGATCCATCCAACTTAAATAAAATCCTGGACAGGATATGTCAGATACACAGTACTCCCGGGAAGCCTGCTAACCATACCCACAGAGATTGTTGGGTTTTCAAACAGTCCGGCAGACTCAATGCCGAACACAAGGGGCTCGACACACTAAGCGAGGACAAGGACGAACCCCAAAAGCATAGCACCAGGAAACAAAGGAGCTTCCCACAAAAAGTACAAACAGTGAACTTACTTCACATAACAAAACATGCAGCGCCCATAAAGGTACGCACCACACAACCTATCCCCAAGGGATCCCGCCACTGGTTGTCAAAACCAATCATCTTTGATCAACTGGATTATTCGAGAGGTATCAGGAACGCAGGCTGGACTGCCCTGATACTCGATCCAATAATCGGCGGAATCCAATTTTCAAATGTCCTTATGGACGGCGGCAGCGGACTAAACCTGATGTATCAGGACACAATCCGTCACATGGGGATAGACCCAGCGAGAATCCTCCATAGCAAAACCTCCTTTCAAGGGGTAATACCTGGTCCAGACACCCATTGCATGGGTTCTCTCCCACTCAAAGTTATATTCGGATCTACTGATAACTTCTGCCGCGAAAAGCTGACCTTCCATGTCGTCCCGTTCTCAAGTCGCTATCAAGCACTGCTGGGACGCGAAGCTTTCACCCGCTTTAACGCAATACCGCATTATGCATCTCTCACGCTTAAGATGCCCGGTCCACGGGGCATCATCTCCTTGAAGGGGAAGCACTGAAATGCGCCTCCCCCAAGCGGAGGACTGTGCGGCTGCTTTAACAGCCCCACAGTAAAATGGCCTCAATGGCCAAAAACTTTGAAATAGGTCATTAAAAACCACGAACACGGATAGACGAGTTCGGCGCAAAAATCACCATTGATGCAAGCCTATTGGCCATATACCCCCGCACTAGGGGCTACATGCAGAGACAATAAAGGTCAATTTTATATATTTTACTTTATACATTGTTTATTTCAAACCTTTGTCCGACACGACCCATTTTCAAATAAGTTCCTCTTTTTTACAGATGAACGTCGTGCGGCGCCCGTCCAGGATACGGCACAACGGAGACACAGGCGCAGATGTGCAGTAGGGACCCGTCTTAAGGATTCTCTTTAGATTAAGACCCTGCGTAAACCTTTTTTACTTTCTCTCGTTGTTACATCTCCCCTGGTTTTCTTTAACATAACCACGGAGGAGGCTGGCGTCTTGGCATGTGGCCACGTCAGAATTCTTGCGCGTACCTGGACACTAGGGGCTTTTTTACTAAAAGAGTGTTGTTTCACCCGCACTCATAAAGACCGAACACCCTAGGGAGTGTTCGGCGTCGCGAGTTTTGGCACTATATGCATCAGCTCTGAATCATGTCTTTGGTCAAATGTTGGGTGGCCCGGCTCCTGAGTTCGGCTACCTTACGTTCCGCTCTATCGGCTAAGGTAGCACCAGGAGAACTACTGCGATTGTGCACCGGTTCGGCCGGGCGAGCACCTCAGTAGAGAAAGCCAAAAACTGACTGTCATGATGCAGCGTGAGACTGGTCAGCCACTCGATGACCTATGGGAATCTATCGGATTCCTCCGCTTTAACGAAGGGCCGTTTCCCGGCCAGGCACATACGCGCCCCGAACTCGGGCGAGCGCAGTCGCCGCCAAAGGGCTACCTAAAGAGTCCCACTGTCAAGCTCCTATGGCTAAGTGAAAGTGTTAAAGCATTATAGTCCGGTTGCCTGGCCCGCTGCGCTATCACCTCCTTGGTAGGACCAAGACGTTGGGTTAAGTGTGAAAACGCGTCTTCTGCGAGCACCCCCGCACTATGTGCGTGGGGGCTGAAGCCAACGACTGCCATCTTTCAGATTATATACATATATTAAAAAACGGCCGCACAAGAGGTGTTTCAAATACTTGAAGGCACAAGTATAAAAGGCCACTACAATATTGCTTTATAATTACATATGCTATCATAAAATAGCATCCTTCGAGCACTGCGTCTCTATTATACGAGCGCCCTCAAGGACGTCCTGAAAATAGTGCTCGGAAGGTACTCGGCTTTTGTCCGAATCTCGGGACGCGACAACGGTGGTCTCCATTTCTGCCCGGTATGTTTTGACACGGGCAAGAGCCATCCGTGCTCCCTCTATGCAGGCTGACCTCTGCATTTCATCGATACGTGGTACCGCATCAAGGAATTGCTGCACCAAGCTGAAGTAACTCTTTGGCTCCGATCTCCCCGGCCAAAGATGACCCATGACGTACTTCATGGCGAGTCCGGACAACCTATTCAGTTCGGCCCACTGAGCCAAACGATCGTCCACTGAAAGTGGATGCTCTGGATTGTGAAACTGCGACCAGAAAAGCTTTTCCACTTCGTGATCTTTTTTATCTCGAAAGTGTTTGGTCGCATCAGCAGCACTCGCTGCCAAATCCAGATAGGTGTCCTTCACACTCCACATCTGGTCCAACGGAGCAAACCTCGGATCGCAAAACTTCCTCCGCAGCATAAACGGCCTTCCAGCCGCAATCAGTCCGGCTTGGCGCAGCTCCTCCTTCACAGCTCTCATCGCAGAGCGAGCGTCTTTGGCGTCAGTAACGGCTTTTTCTAAGTCCGTCCGCCTCGCCAGGCCTTCTTCTTCAAGAAGCTTGCAACGGTCAGCAGCACCCTTTAACTTCACGGCCATCTTGGCCATCTCCTCCTTGCTTCGGCAGTGAGCAGCCTGTTTGGCTTTCAGCTCTTCACGAGCTTTCTCGGCAGCCGCATCGCTCCTTCTGGCTAGTTCCTTAGCTCGGGCAAGTTCTGCCCTAAGACTCTCCACGGCGGCCGCACCATCTGCGTCAAGCACACGCATTGTAAGATACTGGCATAAAACCCTTCTTACCTAATGCCATCCGAGGAATTACATACCTTGAGCTTCATCATGCCGCTCGTTGACAAGCACGATGTCGGCATCTGCCACATCCAGTTGCCGCTTTAGTTCGGCCAAATCATCAGTCTGTCTGGATTCCAGACACCCTGCCGCCTACATTCAAAGGCGACATCTTAGACCTGGGATTATGATCCTCCGCGTGCCGTCCTTTCTTGACGACGCGCAGAGTCTCAGGGGCTACTATCTACACAGGGCGCATATTACTTATGCGCAACTGACAAAAGTGTACATTATCCAACGTACCTCAAAACCCGTTAGTAAACTTTTGACGGCATCATGCAATCCGCTTTGTGCGGATGAAATCCTTTCAATCACCGTGCCCATCAATGCACGATGATCCTCTAAGATTGAAGCTCGCCCTAGCAGAATCTTTAGCTCCTCCGACCGAGCACCAGACAGTGCCGGACTCGTCCCATGACCTCTTTCGAAGGCCGGACACGGAGAACCCCGGGGGGC
Organism: Aegilops bicornis; assembly: GCA_021605145.1. Classification (NCBI taxonomy): domain Eukaryota; kingdom Viridiplantae; phylum Streptophyta; class Magnoliopsida; order Poales; family Poaceae; genus Aegilops; species Aegilops bicornis. The sequence goes on from CM038674.1 coordinate 655,526,709, forward strand.
CACATGACCATCTTCCGCCCCTGCCGGATTCGGAGAAACTCTCCGCGACGACACCTCAGGATCGCCCGCCTCGCTAGGCGGCACGGCAGGGCGAGGCGTCCCGCTCTCCATCATCTCCGGAAGGAGGTCCCCCGAAGATGAGCTCTGCTGAGAAGGGCTGAGGCCCGAACTACAAGGTAAAAACTCGGTTAATCTTCTTAGATATAAATTAAGGATTTCTCTCATCCCTCAAAAGAAAAATCTTCCTCTACTTACGGCTCGCTGGAGGGCTGATCCCCTTGAGGGCGTAGTCCGGCCGAGGAACTCCCCGGCGTAGGACCCTCTGACGAGGGTTTTTTTCCCCCGCTTTGAGGCCATGGTCTCCGGGTCGTCAGAGGCAGCTCTCTTCTTCCCCTTAGGAGAGGGATTGTCGGTTCCTCCCTTCGGATTAGCCTCCTTCGAGGAGGCCATAGTTTCCTTGTCCTCCCCTTTGCTCCCCTCCAAAGGCATTATCTTCAGCATCCTGACTAGCACAGGATCCAGCCTGGTTTCGGGAAGGGGAGCCGGACACCTGATCAGCTTTGCCTTCGCTATCCACTCCTGCTTAAAAGGACAGCTCTTTTAGGGGCAAATTATGACAATTATACGGATAGAAGGTCTGGGCACAAGGTTACTTACTTGAGTATCCGGGCGATTGCAGCTTAGGCCTGCGTCCTCGGTTAAATCCGGACACATCTTTTGTGATCTGAAGAACAGTTTATACATCTCCGCGGGCGTTGCGCCCATGAAATTCCGGAGAGCTCGAGGTCCCTCTAGATTAAACTCCCACAGGCGAAGGGAGCGACGTTTGCCGGGCAGTATTCGGCGAATCAGCATGACCTGTGTCACCTTGACCAGGCTGAGGTCTCCTTCCAAGAGATCCTTAATGCGGCCCTGCAGCAGGGGCATGTCTTTGGGTAACCCCCAATCTAACCCTCTGTTGACCCACGACGTTAGTTGTGGCGGGGGACCCGAGCGAAAGGCAGGAGGCGCCACCCACTTGGTGCCCCGGGGAGCGGTGATATAAAACCACTCTCGTTGCCACAAGCCAAGCTCCTCTTGAAAAGAGCCCTCGGGCCATGGAGCATCGGCATTCTTGCTTATGACAGCACCTCCGCACTCTGCGTGCCGTCCCTCGATTATCTTCGGCTCCACCTTAAAGGTCTTGAGCCATAATCCGAAGTGAGGGGTAACATGGAGGAACGCTTCGCACATAATGATAAATGAGGAGATATGGAGGATGGACTCCGGAGCTAAGTCATGGAATTCCAGCCCGTAATAAAACAGCAGCCCCCTAACAAAGGGATCCATCAGGAAGCCTAACCCCCGGAGGAAGTGAGATATGAACACCACGCTCTCACCAGGCTGGGGGCTGGGAACGGCCTGCCCTTGAGCAGGCAACCTGTGCGGAATTTCGCCGGTCAGGAACTTAGCCTCTCTTAACTTTAGCATGTCCTCCTCCGTGACGGAGGAGGGCGTCCATCGGCCTTGAAGGTCAGAACCGGACATTGTCGAAGGTCCGAAGCGCCTGGAATCTGGAACCTAGGGTGTTGGAACTCGAGGCGACGGGCGAACTCGCTTGAGATTGAAAAAAAGGAGTAGGGCCTTGGTCTCTTTATAAGAGGTTGAATACCAAGAGCCCTCCCCGTAACGGTTTGGGACTTGCCTTTAATCGAGGAAACATACTAACGGGCACGATTGGGTTACCCACGTCCGTATTGATGAGAATCCCGTAAAGGGGGGAACACGATCTCTGCTTTGACAAGACGTGCTAAGGAAACCGCCTCGTAAACTGTGCTGAGGTGGAAAAGTAAAGACGATTTGAGTAAAGGACATGGCCGTAGTGTGGTGATGCACTGCGGAATACGTCAGCAGATTTGATTTGTGTTAATATTATTCTCTCTATGGCAATATGTGGAAACTTATTTTGCAGAGCCGGACACTATTCTTGGTGTTTACATTCTTCTATGAAGGACTTGGAGGAGGAACCCGCCTTGCAATGCCTAAGACAATCTGCGCGTCGGACTCGTCATTGAAGCCTGGTTCAGGGGCTACTGAGGGAGTCCTGGATTAGGGGGTGTTCGGATGGCCGGACTATACCTTCGCCGGACTCCTGGACTATGAAGATACAAGATTGAAGACTTCGTCCCGTGTCCGGATGGGACTTTCCTTGGCGTGGAAGGCAAGCATGGTGATGCGGATATTCAAGATCTCCTACCATTGTAACCGACTCTGTGTAACCCTAACCCTATCGGTGTCTATATAAACCGGAGGGTTGTAGTCCGTAGACAATCAACTCCATACACAACAATCATACCATAGGCTAGCTTCTAGGGTTTAGCCTCCTTGATCTCGTGGTAGATCTACTCTTGTACTACCCATATCATCAATATTAATCAAGCAGGAGTAGGGTATTACCTCCATCGAGAGGGCCCGAACCTGGGTAAAAACATCGTGTCCCTTGTCTCCTGTTACCATCCGCCTAGACGCACAGTTCGGGACCCCCTACCCGAGATCCGCCGGTTTTGACACCGACAGTGATCCTCTAACATGCGATCGAACTTCAGCTTCTCCTTTTGACTTTTGCATTGCGTCCTTGCATCGACAATGACCCAGCGGAGATCATCATCATCGGGCACATCTTCTGGTTCCTCTTGATCTTCAGCAGCATCATCGGGCACATCGTCTGGTTCCTCTTGATCTTCACCAGCTCCCCCCGTTGCAGCATCACCGTATTCAGGGGGCACATAGTTTTCATCGTCCTCTCCTTCTTCACCGTCTTCCATCATAACCCCTATTTCTCCATGCCTCGTCCAAACATTATAGTGTGGCATGAAATCCTTGTAAATCAGGTGGGTGTGAAGGATTTTCCGGTCAGAGTAAGACACCGTATTCCCACATTTAGGGCATGGACAACACATAAAACCATTCTGCTTGTTTGCCTCAGCCGCTTCGAGAAACTCATGCACGCCCTTAATGTACTCGGAGGTGTGTCTGTCACCGTACATCCATTGTCGGTTCATCTGCGTGCATTATATATAACTAGCAAAAGGGCCCGTGCGTTGCAACGGGAGAAACAAAATTTCACGGTTGCACCCTATCCATGTTACCACTTCTCTTCTTTGTCACCGTTGTTGATGATGGTCACATTGTCCACCACACGACCAACATCCCACGTAACCCCTGTAATAATGAAGAATTGCATGGCCTAGATGCACATCTTGGGGAAAGTCTCATTAATTAGTACCCCATTTCATACGTCCCCTTTTGGCTACTTTTTACATTTCATTGATCAGGGCATCTCCTGTTAAAGTATGCAGCATGCATGTCTCAGGAATGCCCCTTTTAAAATTATTATTGAGGATATCTCATGAATCTGTTTTTTAAGGAAAATCTCATTAATCTGTTTTTTAATTATGGAGGATATCCTATTTTCTAATTATGGAGGATATCCACATATATAGAAGTTATATAATCAGCCTCTCTTTCCTTGCCTATTTATCGCTCCCTTATTTTCTTTGGAATCCTCTAAGTCAATCAATCTTATATTAGCCACTCTTTCCTTTATTAGTCTTGCTTCCCTTTCATGTGTCTCTGTCATCATCCCTCGGATGGCTTCCGATGCCGGGGAAACTTAAAGGTGTATATAAATTGAGTAGATTGTATGTAAGAGGGCGATCTGATACTATTTAATAAAAATAGCGACCATATTTTTATGCACAATGTGAGCTAGATGAGTTGGTTGGGACTTCTTTTCTGATTCGGAGGTTGTGGGTTCAAATCTTGTTACTCACCAATTGTGGGATGAATTTCTTTTTATTGGTGGATGGACAAACGGGCAGAGGCCCAATGGCCCAGAACATGTAGGAAAGGGCTTTTTTCTACTTAATGGGATGTATCAATTAGTACCACCTCGCGTATCAAAAAAATCATCTACGGCGCGTCGAAAAAAATCTAAACGGGACGAAACCAAGAATATCACCTTGCTTTATTAGTAGGTATAGATATAGATATAGATTATGTGTGTCAAAAGTAAGAAAATTAGACAAGTATCTATCTAAAGTAAGAAAATCAGACAAGTATCTATCTAAAGTAAGAACAAGAGGCTCACCACGGTGGTGCCGGCGACGAGATCGGCGCGGGCGATCGACGGTGGTGAAAATGAGGACGGGGCGTGACGGACCGCTAAACCTAGACAAATCTTAGGAAAAATGGAGCTCCGAGGTCGAGCTTCGAGAGAAGAAAGCTTAACTAGTGTGGCTCGGGCATTTCATCGAACACCTCATGTGCATAGGAGGTGAGCTAGAGCACCCAATGCCCTCCCCCTCGCCGGCCAGCAAAAAACAGAGCACTATGGAGTGCTCTACTGCGGTGATGGGGTATATATAGGCAACTTATTTGTCCCGTTTCATGGCAGGAACTGGAACTAAACCCCCCCTTCTGTACCGGTTCTAGGCACGAACCGGTACCAATGGCTGTGGGCCAGGAGCGCGGCCCATTGGTCCCGGTTCATGCCTAGAACCGGAACAAATAGATCCAGACGAACCGGGACCAATGCCCACGAGGCCCCGGCCGGCCCCCTGGGCTCACGAACCGGGTCTAGTTACCCCCATGGGTCCCGGTTCGTGAAGAACCGGGACTAATGGGCTGGCCAGGCCCGAACCAAAGCCATGTTTTCTACTAGTGAGGCTCAGCGCTAGCTGATTTACTTTTGTCCAGGAGCAATTTGCAGCCTTCGATGTCAGGGGTCCAACGTAATGAACTAGTGGCCCCTACTGTGTGGTACGTGTGGTGGGAACGACGTTGCTACATTCATGAGGATCTCCTACAGGACCCAGCCAGATCAGCACAGGCCATTGCTGCATTAGCAAAGAATTTCACGAGAGCAAGAGAAAAGAAGGCGAGGATTAGGAGACATGGCTGGGAGAAGCCACTTGAAGGCACTGTGAAACTTAATATAGATGCTGGTTACGATCTGGATAGTGGCTCTAGGAGTACAGGAGCAATATTACGTGATGACATGGGAATTTTCATGGCTTCTTGATGCGGTGATATTCCCTTTGTGGAGGACGCGGCTGATACGTCTCCAACGTATCTATAATTTTTGATTGCTCCATGCTATATTATCTACTGTTTTGGACTATATTGGGCTTTATTTTCCACTTTTATATTATTTTTGGGACTAACCTATTAACCGGAGGCCCAGCCCATAATTGATGTTTTTTGCCTATTTCAGTGTTTCGAAGAAACGAAATATCAAACGGAGTCCAAACGGAACGAAACCTTCGGGAACGTGATTTTCTCACCGAACATGATCCAGGAGACTTGGACCCTACGCCAAGGCATTAGAGAGGCGGTCACGAGGGTGGGGGGCGCCCTCCCCCCCTTAGGGCGCCCCCCTGCCTCGTGGGCCCCTCGGAGCTCCACCGACGTACTTCTTCCTCCTATATATACCTACGTACCCCCAAACGAACAGATACGGAGCCAAAAACCTAATTCCACCGCCGCAACTTTCTGTATCCACGAGATCCCATCTTAGGGCCTGTTCCGGAGCTCCGCCGGAGAGGGCCGTCATCACGGAGGGCTTCTACATCATCATAGCCTCTCCGATGAAGTGTGAGTAGTTTACCTCAGACCTTCGGGTCCATAGTTATTAGCTAGATGGGTTCTTCTCTCTTTTTGGATCTCAATACAAAGTTCTACCCCTCTCTCGTGGAGATCTATTCGATGTAATCTTCTTTTTGCGGTGTGTTTGTTGAGACCGATGAATTGTGGGTTTATGATCAAGTCTATCTATGAATAATATTTGAATCTTCTCTGAATTCTTTTATGTATGATTGGTTATCTTTGCAAGTCTCTTCGAATTATCCGTTTGGTTTGGCCAACTAGATTGGTAGTTCTTGCCATGGGAGAAGTGCTTAGCTTTGGGTTCGGTCTTGCGGTGTCCTTTCCCAAAGGATGTGAAGGGCAGCAAGGCACGTATTGCATCGTTGCCATCGAGGATAACAAGATGGGGTTTATTTCATATTGCATGAATTTATCTCTCTACATCATGTCATCTTGCTTAAAGCGTCTGTTTTTAACTTAATACTCTAGATGCATGCTGGAAAGCGGTCGATGGGTGGAGTAATAGTAGTAGATGCAGAATCGTTTCGGTCTACTTGTCACGGACGTGATGCCTACATACATGATCATGCCTAGATATTCTCATAACTATGCTCAATTCTGTCAATTGCTCAGCAGTAATTTGTTCACCCACCGTAGAATACTTATGCTCTTGAGAGAAGCCACTAGTGAAACCTATGGCCCCCGGGTCTATTCTCATCATATCAATCTCCATCACTTTAATCTTGCTTTGCTTTTTACTTTGCCTTTTACTTTTCACTTTGCATCTCTATATCAAAAATACCAAAAATATTATCTATCAGTTCTCACTCTCGTAAGTGACCATGAAGGGATCGACAACCCCTAATCGTGTTGGTTGCGAGTAGCTATCGTTTTGTGCAGGTATGAGGGACTTGAGCGTGGCCTCCTACTGGATTGATACCTTGGTTCTCAAAAACTGAGGGAAATACTTACGCTACTCTGCTGCATCATCCTCTCCTCTTCGGGGAAAACCAACGCAAGCTCAAGAGGTAGCAAGAAGAATTTTTGGTGCCGTTGCCGGGGAGGCTTTCGCAAAGTCAAGATTTGGACTCCCGACAACGAGCAATTTCTGGCGCCGTTGCCGGGGAGTCTGCGCAAAAGTCAACATACCAAGTACCCATCACAATCCCTATCTCTCGCATTACATTAGTTGCCATTTGCCTCTCGTTTTCCTCTCCCCCACTTCATCCTTGTTGTTTTATTCGCCCTCTCCTTCTCCTTCTCCTTCTCCGCCTCTCTTTTCCGTTTGCCTTCCCGTTGCCATGGCCGAATCAAAAAGAATAAAGGGTCCTTTCCAGGGTCTTAGTACCTTGGATGACCCCTCTATCCTCTCTAAGCTAAAAATAATGATGCTATTGAAAGACCCACCGGGGTTACCAATGAGAGTTTAAATGATCTTGATGAAGATGACTCTCTGGAATTTGTCGTTATTTAATTGATGAGTCTTTAAAAGATGATTGGGATAGGTTATTGAGGATTAGGGCTAGCTACATACCACAATATCAAATTGAGGTTTACTTAAAAGGTTTCTATGTTGGATTACCTGCTTCTTTCAAACAAGTGCTAGATTCTATTTTTGAAGAGGGTTTTCTTGAACGGGGTGCTATAGGTACCTATGAAAGGATGAAAAGTATATTTGGGCACCCCATGAATGATAAAGTTGAATCTACCACCCTCTTATGCTTCTATCAAAATGAAATTATCAAAGAGATGAAATCTAGTATAGATGCAAATTTCTGTAACGTGCTTAATCTTACTTCATCCATTAATGGCCATGTGCTTTCCCAAAATAGGAGAATAAATGCCATAGAAAGGAAATTTGCTCTTTTCTTTCCTACTGCCAAAGATGACAATGCCTAGATCTATCCTCGCTTTTATGCCTAGCTAGGGGCGTTAAACGATAGCGCTTGTTGGGAGGCAACCCAATTTTATTTTTAGTTTTTTGTGTTTTTCTTCTGCTTAGGAATAAATAACCCATATACCTTCTGTTTGGATGTGGTTTTGTGTTTAATTTAGTGTTTGTGCCAAGTTAGACCTGTTGGATCTTCTTGGATGATAGTTATTTGATCTTGCTGTAATTTCCAGAAACTTTGCGTCCAGTGGCCGAATTATTAAAAATCACCAGAACGTGATAAAATACTGATTCCAATTGCTGATTATCAATAAACAAATTTTCTAGGTCGTCCAATTTTGGTAGATTTTTTGGAGTTCCAGAAGTTTGCGTTAGTTACAGATTACTACAGACTGTTCTGTTTTTGACAGATTCTGTTCTGCGTGTGTTGTTTGCTTATTTTGATGAATCTATGGCTAGTAAAATAGTTTATAATCCATAGAGAAGTTGGAATACAGTAGGTTTAACACCAATATAAATAAAGAATGAGTTCATTACAGTACCTTGAAGTGGTCTTTTGTTTTCTTTCTCTAACGGAGCTCACGAGATTTCTATTGAGTTTTGTGTTGCGAAGTTTTCAAGTTTTGGGTGAATTCTTTTGATGGATTATGGAACAAGGAGTGGCAAGAGCCTAAGCTTGGGGATGCCCATGGCACCCCAGAGATAATCCAAGGACACCAAAAAGTCAAAGCTTGGGGATGCCCCGGAAGGCATCCCCTCTTTCGTCTACTTCCATCGGTAATTTACTTGGAGCTATATTTTTATTCACCAACATGATATGTGTTTTTCTTGGAGCATCTTGTATTATTTGTGTCCTTGTTTGTTAGTGTGCCACAATCATCCTTGCTGTACACACCTTTTGAGAGAGCCATACATGAATTGGAATTTGATAGAATACTCTATGTGCTTCACTTATATCTTTTGAGCTATGTAGTTTTGCTCTATGTGCTTCACTTATATCTTTTGAGCGTTATAATTTTGCTCTATGTGCTTCACTTAGATCTTTTAGAGCACGGTGGTGGATTTGTTTTAAAGAAACTATTGATCTCTCATGCTTCACTTAAATTATTTTGAGAGTCTTAATAGCATGGTAAATTGCTTAATAATAATATACTTGGTATTCAAGATTTGTGAAACTTTCTTTTGAGTGCGTTGAATACTAAGAAAAGATTGAAGCATGATGATTGTTTTGAGATATGGAGGTGATAATATTAGAGTCATGCTAGTTGAGTAGTTGTGAATTTAAAGAATACTTGTGTTAAAGTTTGTGATTCCCGTAGCATGCACGTATGGTGAACCGTTATGTGATGAAGTCGGAGCATGATTTATTTATTGATTGTCTTCCTTATGAGTGGCGGTCGGGAATGACGATGGTCTTTTCCTACCAATCTATCCCCTAGGAGCATGCGTAATGCTTTGCTTTGATAACTTCTAGATTTTTGCAATAAGTATATGAGTTCTTTATGACTAATGTTGAGTCCATGGATTATACGCACTTTTTCCCATCCTTACACCATTGCTAGCCTCTCTAATACCGCGCACCTTTCGCCGGTATCATACACCCACCATATACCTTCCTCAAAACAGCCACCATACCTACCTATCATGGCATTTCCATAGTCATTCCGAGATATATTGCCATGCAACTTTCCACCGTTTCGTTTATTATGAAACGCTCCATCATTGTCATATTGCTAGCATGATCATGTAGTTGACATCGTATTGTGGCAAAGCCACCGTTCATAATTCTTTCATACATGTCACTCTTGATTCATTGCATATCCCGGTACACCACCGGAGGCATTCATATAGAGTCATATTTTGTTCTAAGTATCGAGTTGTAATTGTTGAGTTGTAAGAAAAATAAAAGTGTGATGATCATCATTTTAGAGCATTGTCCCAAGTGAGGAAAGAATGATGGAGACTATGATTCCCCCATAAGTCGGAATGAGACTCCGTACGAAAAAAAAGAGGCTATAAAAAAAGAGAAAAGGCCCAAATAAAAAAATGAGAAAAAAGAGAGAAGGGACAATGTTACTATCCTTTTACCACACTTGTGCTTCAAAGTAGCACCATGATCTTCATGATAGAGAGTCTCTCGTTATGTCACTTTCTTATACTAGTGGGAATTTTTCATTATAGAACTTGGCTTGTATATTCCAATGATGGGCTTCCTCAAAATGCCCTAGGTCTTCGTGAGCAAGCGAGTTGGATGCACACCCACTTAGTTTCTTTTGTTGAGCTTTCATATGCTTACAGCTCTAGTGCATCCGTTGCATGGCAATCCCTACTCACTCACATTGATATCTATTGATGGGCATCTCCATAGCCCGTTGATACGCCCAGTTGATGTGAGACTATCTTCCCTCTTTTTGTCTTCTCCACAACCACCATTCTATTTCACATATAGTGCTATATCCATGGCTCACGCTCATGTATTGCACGAAGATTGAAAAAGTTTTGAAAAAGTTAGAGTATGAAACAATTGCTTGGCTTGTCATCGGGGTTGTGCATGATTTAAATACTTTGTGTGGTGAAGATAGAGCATACCCAGACTATATGATTTTGTAGGGATAACTTTCTTTGGCCATGTTATTTTGAAAACACATAATTGCTTTGTTAGTATGCTTGAAGTATTATTATTTTTATGTCAATATGAACTTTTGTATTGAATCTTTCGAATCTGAATATTCATACCACAATTAAGAAGATTTGCATTGAAATTATGCCAAGTAGCACTCCGCATCAAAAATTCTCTTTTTATCATTTACCTACTCGAGGACGAGCAGGAATTAAGCTTGGGGATGTCTGATACGTCTCCAACGTATCTATAATTTTTGATTGCTCCATGCTATATTATCTACTGTTTTGGACTATATTGGGCTTTATTTTCCACTTTTATATTATTTTTGGGACTAACCTATTAACCGGAGGCCCAGCCCAGTATTGCTGTTTTTTCCTATTTCGTGTCTCAAGAAACGGAATATCAAACGGAGTCCAAACGGAAGGAAACCTTCGGGAACGTGATTTTCTCACCGAACGTGATCCAGGAGACTTGGACCCTACGCCAAGGCATCAGAGAGGCGTTCACGAGGGTGGGGGGCGCGCCCCCCCCTTAGGGCGCACCCCCTGCCTTGTGGGCCCCTCGGAGCTCCACCGACGTACTTCTTCCTCCTATATATACCTACGTACCCCCAAACGAACTGATACGGAGCCAAAAACCTAATTCCATCGCCGCAACTTTCTGTATCCATGAGATCCCATCTTGGGGCCTGTTCCGGAGCTCCGCCGGAGAGGGCCGTCATCACGGAGGGCTTCTACATCATCATAGCCTCTCCGATGAAGTGTGAGTAGTTTACCTCTGACCTTCGGGTCCATAGTTATTAGCTAGATGGCTTCTTCTCTCTTTTGGATCTTAATACAAAGTTCTCCCCCCGTCTCGTGGAGATCTATTCGATGTAATCTTCTTTTTGCGGTGTGTTTGTTGAGACCGATGAATTGTGGGTTTATGATCAAGTCTATCTATGAATAATATTTGAATCTTCTCTGAATTCTTTTATATATGATTGGTTATCTTTGCAAGTCTCTTCGAATTATCCGTTTGGTTTGGCCAACTAGATTGGTAGTTCTTGCCATGAGAGAAGTGCTTAGCTTTGGGTTCGATCTTGCGGTGTCCTTTCCCAGTGACAGAAGGGGCAGCAAGGCACGTATTGCATCGGTGCCATCGAGGATAACAAGATGGGGTTTATTTCATATTGCATGAATTTATCTCTCTACATCATGTCATCTTGCTTAAAGCGTTACTCTGTTTTTAACTTAATACTCTAGATGCATCTTTGGATAGCGGTCGATGAGTGGAGTAATAGTAGTAGATGCAGAATCGTTTTGGTCTACTTGTCACGGACGTGATGCCTATATACATGATCATGCCTAGATATTCTCATAACTATGCTCAATTCTGTCAATTGCTCAACAGTAATTTGTTCACCCACCATAGAATATTTATGCTCTTGAGAGAAGCCACTAGTGAAACCTATGGCCCCCGGGTCTATTCTCATCATATCAATCTCCATCACTTTAATCTTGCTTTGTTTTTTACTTTGCCTTTTACTTTTCACTTTGCATCTCTATATCAAAAATACCAAAAATATTATCTATCAGTTCTCACTCTCGTAAGTGACCGTGAAGGGATTGACAACCCCTAATCGCGTTGGTTGTGAGTAGCTATCGTTTTGTGCAGGTACGAGGGACTTGAGTGTGGCCTCCTACTGGATTGATACCTTGGTTCTCAAAAACTGAGGGAAATACTTACGCTACTCTGCTGCATCATCCTCTCCTCTTCGGGGAAAACCAACGCAAGCTCAAGAGGTAGCAGCGGCAACGGCGGAAGCAAGGGCCCTGTGAGATGGCCTGTTGCTAGCAAATGGTTTGGGATGCAACAAACTATAAGTCGAAGCAGATTGCATGGTGGTGATTTGTTGGGGAATGTAGTAATTTCAAAAATTTCCTACGCACACGCAAGATCATGGTGAGGCATAGCAACGAGGGGAGATTATGATCTACGTACCCTTGTAGATCGCAACGGAAGCATTGACACAACGTAGAGGAAGTAGTCGTACGTCTTCTTCCCGATCCAACCGATCCAAGCACCGTTACTCCGGCACCTCCGAGTTCTTAGCACACGTACAGCTCGATGACGATCCCCGGGCTCCGATCCAGAAAAGCGTCGAGGAAGAGTTCCGTCAGCACGACGGCCTGGTGACGATCTTGATGTTCTACCGACGCAGGGCTTCGCCTAAGCACTACAACGATATGCTCGAGGTGGAATATGGTGGCAGGGGGCACCGCACACGGCTAAGGAACGATCTCAATGATCAACTTGTGTGTCTAGAGGTGCCCCCTGCCTCCGTATATAAAGGAGCCAAGGGGGAGGGGTGCGGCCAGCCCTATGGAGGCGCAGGAGGAGTCCTACTCCTACCGGGAGTAGGACTCCCCCCCCCCCCAATCCTATTCCAAATAGGACTCCCAAGGGGGAAAGAGAGAGAGAGGTGGCCGGCCACCTCTCCTAGTCCTAATAGGACTAGGGGAGGGGGGGAGGCGCGCAGCCCACTATGGGCAGCCCCTTTCACCTTTCCACTAAAGCCCAATAAGGCCCATATGACTCCCGGGGGGTTCCGGTAACCTCCCGGTAATCCGGTAAAATCCTGATTTCACCCGGAACACTTCCGATGTCCAAACATAGGCTTCCAATATATCAATATTTATGTCTCGACCATTTCGAGACTCCTCGTCATGTCCGTGATCACACCCGGGACTCCGAACAACCTTCGGTACATCAAAATGCATAAACTCAAAATAACTGTCATCGTAACGTTAAGCGTACGGACCCTACGGTTCGAGAACAATGTAGACATGACTGAGACACATCTCTGGTCAATAACCAATAGCGGGACCTGGATGCCCATATTGGTTCCTACATATTCTACGAAGATCTTTTATCGGTCAGACCGCATAACAACATACGTTGTTCCCTTTGTCATCGGTATGTTACTTGCCCGAGATTTGATCATCGGTATCCAATACCTAGTTCAATCTCGTTACCGGCAAGTCTCTTTACTCGTTCTGTAATACATCATCCCGCAACTAACTCATTAGTTGCAATGCTTGCAAGGCTTATGTGATGTGCATTACCAAGAGGGCCCAGAGATACCTCTCCGACAATCGGAGTGACAAATCCTAATCTCGAAATACGCCAACCCAACATCTACCTTTGGAGACACCTGTAGTACTCCTTTATAATCACCCGATTCGTTGTGACGTTTGGTAGCACCCAAAGTGTTCCTCCGGCAAACGGAATTGCATAATCTCATAGTCATAGGAACATGTATAAGTCATGAAGAAAGCAATAGCAACATACTAAACGATCGGGTGCTAAGCTAATGGAATGGGTCATGTCAATCAGATCATTCAACTAATGATGTGACCTCGTTAATCAAATAACAACTCTTTGTTCATGGTTAGGAAACATAACCATCTTTGATTAACGAGCTAGTCTAGTAGAGGCATACTAGTGACACTCTGTTTGTCTATGTATTCACACATGTATTATGTTTCCGGTTAATACAATTCTAGCATGAATAATAAACATTTATCATGATATAAGGAAATAAATAATAACTTTATTATTGCCTCTATGGCATATTTCCTTCAGTCTCCCACTTGCACTAGAGTCAATAATCTAGTTCACATCGCCATGTGATTTAACAGCAATAGTTCACATCACCATGTGATCAACACCCATAGTTCACATCGATATGTGATCAACACCCAAAAGGGTTTACTAGAGTCAGTAATCTAGTTCACATCGCTATGTGATTAACACCCAAAGAGTACTAAGGTGTGATCATGTTTTGCTTGTGAGATTATTTTAGTCAACGGGTCTGCCACATTCAGATCCGTAAGTATTTCGCGAATTTCTATGTCAACAATGCTCTGCACGGAGCTACTCTAGCTTATTGCTCCCACTTTCAATATGTATCTAGATCGAGACTTAGAGTCATCCAGATCTGTGTCAAAGCTTGCATCGACATAACCTTTTACGACGAACGTTTTTGTCACCTTCATAATTGAGAAATATTTCCTTATTCCACTAAGGATAATTTTGACCGCTGTCCAGTGATCTACTCCTAGATCACTATTGTACTCCCTTGCCAAATCAGTGCAGGGTATACAATAGATCTGGTATACAGCATGACATACTTTATAGAACCTATGGCCAAGGCATAGGGAATGACTTTCATTCTCTTTCTATATTCTGCCGTGGTCGGGCTTTGAGTCTTACTCAACTTCACACCTTGTAACACAGGCAAGAAACTTTTTCTTTGACTGTTCCATTTTGAACTACTTCAAAATCTTGTCAAGGTATTGTTGGGGAACGTAGTAATTTCAAAAAAAAATTCCTACGCACACGCAAGATCATGGTGATGCATAGCAACGAGGGGAGAGTATGATCTACGTACCCTTGTAGATCGCAACGGAAGCGTTGACACAACGTAGAGGAAGTAGTCGTACGTCTTCTTCCCGATCCGACCGATCCAAGCACCGTTACTCCGGCACCTCCGAGTTCTTAGCACACGTATAGCTCGATGACGATCCCCGGGCTCCGATCCAGCAAAGCTTCGGGGACGAGTTCCGTCAGCACGATGGTGTGGTGACGATCTTGATGTATTACCGACGCAGGGCTTCACCTAAGCACTACAACAATATGATCGAGGTGGAATATGGTGGCAGGGGGCACCGCACACGGCTAAGGAACAATCTCAATGATCAACTTGTGTGTCTAGAGGTGCCCCCTGCCTCCGTATATAAAGGAGCCAAGGGGGAGGGGTGCGGCCAGCCCTATGGAGGCGCAGGAGGAGTCCTACTCCTACAGGAGTAGGACTCCCCCCAACCCTATTCCAAATAGGACTCCCAAGGGGGAAAGAGAGAGAGAGGTGGCCGGCCACCTCTCCTAGTCCTAATAGGACTAGGGGAGGGGGGGGAGGCGCGCAGCCCACTATGGGTAGCCCCTTTCACCTTTCCACTAAAGCCCAATAAGGCCCATATGACTCCCGGGGGGTTCCGGTAACCTCCCAGTACTCCGGTAAAATCCCGATTTCACCCAGAACACTTCCGATGTCCAAACATAGGCTTCCAATATATCAATCTTTATGTCTCGACCATTTCGAGACTCGTCGTCATGTCTCCGATCTCATCCGGGACTCCGAACTCCTTCGGTACATCAAAACTCATAAACTCATAATAACTGTCATCGAAACCTTAAGCGTGCGGACCCTACGGTTCGAGAACAATGTAGACATGACCGAGACACGTCTCCGGTCTATAACCATTAGCGGGACATGGATTCCAATATTTGCTCCTACATTTTCTTCGTAGATCTTTTTCGGTCAGACCGAATTACATCATACGTTGTTCCCTTTGTCATCGGTATGTTACTTGCCCGAGATTCGATCGTCGATATCCAATACCTAGTTCAATCTCGTTACTGGCAAGTCTCTTTACTCGTTCCGTAATACATCATCTCACAACTAACATATTAGTTGCAGTGCTTGCAAGGCTTATGTGATGTGCATTACCGAGAGGGCCCAGAGATACCTCTCCGACAATCGGAGTGACAAATCCTAATCTCGAAATACGCCAACCCAACATCTACCTTTGGAGACACCTGTAATGCTCCTTTATAATCACCCAGTTACGTTGTGACGTTTGGTAGCACCCAAAGTGTTCCTTCGGCAAACGGGAGTTGCATAATCTCATAGTCATAGGAACATGTATAAGTCATGAAGAAAGCAATATCAACATACTAAACGATCGGGTGCTAAGCTAATGGAATGGGTCATGTCAATCAGATCATTCAACTAATGATGTGACCTCGTTAATAAAATAACAACTCTTTTGTCTATGGTTTAGGAAACATAACCATCTTTGATTAACGAGCTAGTCAAGTAGAGGCATACTAGTGACACTCTGTTTGTCTATGTATTCACACATGTATTATGTTTCCGGTTAATACAATTCTAGCATGAATAATAAACATTTATCATGAAATAAGGAAATAAATAATAACTTTATTATTGCCTCTAGGGCATATTTCCTTCAGTCTCCCACTTGCACTAGAGTCAATAATCTAGATCACATTACCATGTGATTAACATCGATAGTTCACATCATCATGTGATTAACACCCATAGTTCACATCGCCATGTGACCAACACCCAAAGGGTTTACTAGATTCAGTAATCTAGTTCACATCGCTATGTGATTAACACCCAAGGAGTACTAAGGTGTGATCATGTTTTGCTTGTGAGAGAATCTTAGTCAACGGGTCTACCACATTCAGATCCGCATGTATTTTGCAAATTTCTATGTCAACAACGCTCTGCATGGAGCTACTCTAGCTAATTGCTCCCACTTTCAATATGTATCTAGACCGAGACTTAGAGTCATCTAGATTAGTGTCAAAACTTGCATCGGCGTAACCCTTTACATTTAACCTTTTCACTTCCATAATCGAGAAACATATCCTTATTCCACTAAGGATAATTTTGACCACTGTCCAGTGATCTACTCCTAGATCACTATCGTACTCCCTTGCCAAACTCAGTGGTAGGGCATACAATAGATCTGGTATACAGCATGGCATACTTTATAGAACCTATGACTGAGGCATAGGGAATGACTTTCATTCTCTTTCTATCTTCTGCCGTGGTCGGGCTTTGAGTCTTACTCAACTTCACACCTTATGTCTGAGGAAAGAACTCTTTCTTTGACTGCTCCATTTTGAACTACTTCAAAATCTTGTCAAGGTATGTACTCATTGAAAAAAACTTATCAAGCGTCTTGATCTATCTCTATAGATCTTGAAGCTCAATATGTAAGCAGCTTTACTGAAGTCTTTCTTTGAAAAACTCCTTTCAAACACTCCTTTATGCTTTGCAGAATAATTCTACATTATTTCCGATCAACAATATGTCATACACATATACTTATCAGAAATGATGTAGTGCTCCCACTCACTTTCTTGTAAATACAGGCTTCACCGCAAGTCTGTATAAAACTATATGCTTTGATCAACTTATCAAAGTGTATATTCCAACTCCGAGATTCTTGCACCAGTCCATAGATGGATCGCTGGAGCTTGCTTATTTAGTTAACACCTTTAGGATCGACAAAACCTTCTAGTTGCATCGTATACAACTCTTCTTTAGTAAATCCATTAAGGAATGCAGTTTTGTTTATCCATTTTGCCAGATTTCATAAAATGCGGCAATTGCTAACATGATTCGGACAGACTTAAGCATAGATACGAGTGAGAAAATCTCATCGTAGTAAACACCTTGAACTTGTCGAAAACCTTTTGCGACAATTCTAACTTTGTAGATAGTAACACTACTATCAGTGTCCGTCTTCCTCTTGAAGATCCATTTATTTTCTATGGCTTGCCGATCATCGGGCAAATCCATCAAAGTCCATACTTTGTTCTCATACATGGATCATATCTCAGATTTCATGGCCTCAAACCATTTTGCGGAATCTGGGCTCATCATCGCTTCCTCATAGTTCGCAAGTTCGTCATGGTCTAGTAACATGACTTCCAGAACAGGATTACCGTACCACTCTGGTGCGGATCTCACTCTGGTTTACCTACGAGATTCGGTAGTAACTTGATCTGAAGTTACATGATCATCATCATTAGCTTCCTCACTAATTGGTGTAGGTGTCACAGAAACCGGTTTCTATGATGTACTACTTTCCAATAAGGGAGGAGGTACAGTTACCTCCTCAAGTTCTACTTTCCTCCCACTCACTTCTTTCGAGAGAAACTCCTTCTCTAGAAAAACTCCGAATTTAGCAACAAAAGTCTTACCTTCGGATTTGTGATAGAAGGTGTACCCAATAGTCTCCTTTGGGTATCCTATGAAGACATATTTCTCCGATTTGGGTTTGAGCTTACTAGGATGAAACTTTTTCATATAAGCATCACAACCCCAAACTTTAAGAAACGACAACTTTGGTTTCTTGCCAAACCACAGTTCATAAGGCGTCGTCTCAACGGATTTTGATGGTGCCCTATTTAACGTGAATGCAGCTGTCTCTAATGCATAACCCCAAAACGATAGTGGTAGATCGGTAAGATACATCATAGATTGCACTATATCCAATAAAGTACGGTTATGACGTTCGGACACACCATTATGCTGTGGTGTTTCAGGTGGCGTGAGTAGTGAAACTATTTCACATTGTTTTAACTGAAGACCAAACTCATAACTCAAATATTTTACCTCTGCGATCATATCGTAGAAACTTTTATTTTCTTGTCACGATGATTTTCCACTTCACTCTGAAATTCTTTGAACTGTTCAAATGTTTCGGACTTATGTTTCATCAAGTAGATATCCCCATATCTTCTCAAATCATCTTGTGAAGGTCAGAAAATAATGATACCTGCTGTAAGCCTCAATATTCATCGGACCACATACATCAGTATGTATGATTTCCAACAAATCTGTTGCTTGCTTCATTGTTCCGGAGAACGGCGTTTTAGTCATCTTACCCATAAGGCATGGTTCGCAAGCATCAAGTGATTCCAAAATCCCATCAGCATGGATTTTCTTCATGCGCTTTACACCAATATGACCTAATCTTAGCAACTGAACTAGTATCAAATACTCAGGGTTTGCTATAAACACTAGTAAAGTACACATCAATAACATGTATATCAAATATACTTATGTTCACTTTGCCATCCTTCTTATCCGCCAATCACTTGGGGTGGTTCCTCTTCCAGTGACCAGTCCCTTTGCAGTAGAAAACACTTCGTTGATTTCAGAATCACGAAGAGCTTGGGAATCGTTTCCGTTATCCCTTGCATATCATAGTTCATCACGAAGTTCTACTAACTTGGTGATGATGACTAGAGAATTCTGTCAATCACTATCTTATCTGGAAGATTAACTCCCACTTGATTCAAGCGATTGTAGTACTCAGACAATCTGGGCACATGCTCACTAGTTGAGAGATTCTCCTCCATCTTTTAGCTATAGAACTTGTTGGAGACTTCATATCTCTCAACTCGGGTATTTGCTTGAAATATTAACTTCAATTCCTGGAACATCTCATATGGTCCATGACGTTCAAAACGTCTTTGAAGTCCCGATTCTAAGCCGTTAAGCATGGTGCACTTACTATCAAGTAGTCATCATATTGAGCTAGCCAAACGTTCATAACGTCTGCATCTCCTCCTGCAATAGGTCCGTCACCTAGCGGTGCATCAAGGACATAATTCTTCTGTGCAGCAATGAGGATAAACCTCAGATCACAGATCCAATCCGCATCATTGCTGCTAACATCTTTCAACACAATTTTCTCTAGGAACATATCAAAATAAACATATGAAAGCAACAACGCGAGCTATTGATCTACAACATAATTTCCAAAATACTACCAGGACTAAGTTCATGATAAATTTAAGTTCAATTTAATCATATTACTTAAGAACTCCCACTTAGATAGACATCCCTCTAATCCTCTAAGTGATTACGTGATCCAAATCAACTAAACCATGTCCGATCATCACGTGAGATGGAGTAGTTTCATTGGTGAACATCACTATGTTGATCATATCTACTATATGATTCACGCTCGACCTTTCGGTCTCCGTGTTCCGAGGCCATATCTGTATATGCTTGGCTCGTCAAGTATAACCTGAGTATTCCGCGTGTGCAACTGTTTTGCACCCATTGTATTTGAATGTAGAGCCTATCACACCCGATCATCACGTGGTGTCTCAAAGACGAAGAACTTTCATAACGGTGCATACTCAGGGAGAACACTTCTTGATAATTAGTGAGAGATCATCTTAAAATGCTACCGTCAAACTAAGCAAAATAAGATGTATAAAAGATAAACATCATATGCAATCAAAATATGTGACATGATATGGCCATCATCATCTTGCTTCTTTGATCTCCATCTCCAAAGTACTGTCATGATCTATATCGTCA
Source organism: Aegilops bicornis (assembly GCA_021605145.1). Taxonomy (NCBI): domain Eukaryota; kingdom Viridiplantae; phylum Streptophyta; class Magnoliopsida; order Poales; family Poaceae; genus Aegilops; species Aegilops bicornis. Next base: position 655,546,827 of record CM038674.1, read on the forward strand.
CCGGCATGACACCATGATCTCCATCATCTTGATCTATATCAATGTGTCGTCACGTGGTCGTCTCGCCAATAATTGCTCTTGGAACTATTGCTATCGCATAGCGATAAAGTAAAGCAATTATTGGACGCTTGCATCTCATGCAATAGAGATATGACCATAAAGCGTTTGCCAGTTGCCGATAACTTCCACAAAACATGATCATCTCATACAACAACTTATATCTCATCACGTCTTGACCATATCACATCACAACATGCCCTGCAAAAACAAGTTAGACGTCCTCTACTTTGTTGTTGCAAGTTTTACGTGGCTGCTACGGGCTTAAGCAAGAACCAATCTCACCTACGCATCAAAACCACAACGATAGTTTGACAAATAGACTCCGTTTTAACCTTTGCAAGGACCAGGCGTAGTCACACTCGGTTCAACTAAAGTTGGAGAAACAGTCACCCGCAAGTCACCTTTGTGCAAAGCACGTCGGGGAAACCGGTCTCATGTAAGCGTACGCGTAATGTCGGTCCGGGCCGCTTCATCCAACAATACCGCCGAACCAAAGTATGACATGCTGGTAGGAAGTATGACTTATATCGCCCACAACTCACTTGTGTTCTACTCGTGCATATAACATCAAACCATAAAACCTAGGCTCTGATACCAATATTGGGGAACGTAGTAATTTCAAAATTTTCCTACGCACACGCAAGATCATGGTGATGCGTAGCAACGAGGGGAGAGTATGATCTGAGTACCCTTGTAGATCGCAACGGAAGCGATGACACAACGTAGAGGAAGTAGTCGTACGTCTTATTCCTGATCCAACCGATCCAAGCACCGTTACTCCGGCACCTCCGAGTTCTTAGCACACGTACAACTCGATGACGATCCCCAGGCTCCGATCCAGCAAAGTGTCGGGGATGAGTTCCGTCAGCACGACGGCGTGGTGACGATCTTGATGTTCTACCGACGCAGGGCTTCGCCTAAGCACTACAACGATATGATCGAGGTGGAATATGGTGGCAGGGGGCACCGCTGCAGCTAAGGAACGATCTCAATGATCAACTTGTGTGTATAGAGGTGCCCCCTGCCTCCGTATATAAAGGAGCCAAGGGGGAGGGGTGCGGCCAGCCCTATGGAGGCGCAGGAGGAGTCCTACTCCTACCGGGAGTAGGACTCCCCCCCCCCCCAATCCTATTCCAAATAGGACTCCCAAGGGGGAAAGAGAGAGAGAGGTGGCCGGCCACCTCTCCTAGTCCTAATAGGACTAGGGGCGGGGGGGAGGCGCGCAGCCCACGAAGGGCAGCCCCAGTCACCTTTCCACTAAAGCCCAATAAGGCCCACATGACTCAGGGGTTCGGTAACCTCCCGGTAATCCGGTAAAATCCTGATTTCACCCGGAACACTTCCGATGTCCAAACATAGGCTTCCAATATATCAATATTTATGTCTCGACCATTTCGAGACTCCTCGTCATGTCCGTGATCACACCCGGGACTCCGAACAACCTTCGGTACATCAAAATGCATAAACTCAAAATAACTGTCATCGTAACGTTAAGCGTGCGGACCCTACAGTTCGAGAACAATGTAGACATGATTGAGACACATCTCTGGTCAATAACCAATAGCGGGACCTGGATGCCCATATTGGTTCCTACATATTCTACGAAGATCTTTTATCGGTCAGACCACATAACAACATACTTTGTTCCCTTTGTCATCGGTATGTTACTTGCCCGAGATTCGATCGTCGGTATCCAATACCTAGTTCAATCTCGTTACCGGCAAGTCTCTTTACTCGTTCCGTAATACATCATCTCATAACTAACTCATTAGTTGCAATGCTTGCAAGGCTTATGTGATGTGCATTACCAAGAGGGCCCAGAGATACCTCTCCGACAATCGGAGTGACAAATCCTAATCTCGAAATACGCCAACCCAACATCTACCTTTGGAGACACCTGTAGTACTCCTTTATAATCACCCAGTTACGTTGTGACGTTTGGTAGCACCCAAAGTGTTCCTCCGGCAAACGGGAATTGCATAATCTCATAGTCATAGGAACATGTATAAGTCATGAAGAAAGCAATAGCAACATACTAAACGATCGGGTGCTAAGCTAATGGAATGGGTCATGTCAATCAGATCATTCAACTAATGATGTGACCTCGTTAATCAAATAACAACTCTTTGTTCATGGTTAGGAAACATAAACATCTTTGATTAACGAGCTAGTCTAGTAGAGGCATACTAGTGACACTCTGTTTGTCTATGTATTCACACATGTATTATGTTTTTGGTTAATACAATTCTAGCATGAATAATAAACATTTATCATGATATAAGGAAATAAATAATAACTTTATTATTGCCTCTAGGGCATATTTCCTTCATGATTGAGGTTATGCAGAGCGGTGCGAACTCCCTCGGACCGGCGGCGGCCATCTATGAAGAGTGCTTTTTCTTAGCTCGTAATTTCAGTTTTATACTCCCTCCGCCCCATAATATAAGAACGTTTTTGACACTACACTAGTGTCAAAAACACTCTTATATTATGGGACGGAGGGAGTAGTATTTAATCACTGTCCTAGGGAAGCCAATATGGCGGCAGATATACTGGCTAGGAACTCGGAGACATCTCGAACTATTGTTTGGAAGACCGAGCCTCCAGGGTTTCTAGTGGATGTTTTATCGAACAATGTATCCTTGTTTTCACATGAAATATAAACCGCCATGATGGCTTTCCCTAAAAAAAACTAGACAATACCCCACGCGATGCAGCCGGATGGTAATAGTAATGTAATAAACAATTTGAAAAGCAGGGGCACACCGTAAGAAGAAAAAGAGTAAGTCTCATCCCGCCTCGTTGTTGTCCCTATCTCGGCACAGACGTTGTTCATAGTCACAATAAAATTAGTGCCATCGTCTTCCCACACCAACGTTAGCCTCTAAACCTTTAGGTATGTACAGTCATATAGTATCCACATTGATCTGGGTCTTACGGAAGAGATCGAGCAAGGGAAGGAAAAAATCATGAATCCTCGTTAGGTGATGAAGTCGTTGCTATTTATTAGAAGAACTCATGTGAGAAGGACATGATAGAGTTGCGACTCAATGTGTGTCGCGAAAGGATCAAATCTTTTATTATAAATAAAAATTCATCAAAGTACAAAGCATCTTAATTAAGGCCCTATTTGATTAGGTTTTTGCTTATGCTTTTGTAGCTTTTCCAATTTGGCCAAAAAGCCACAAAAGCTCCTAAATAGGTGCTTTTGAAGCTTTTTTGGATTTTGATAAATCAATATAAAAATTTAGAAGATTTTATAGCTTTTTGCCCAAAGTAGAAAAGTTGTAAAAGCAGAAGCAAAACTCCAAACAAACAGGGCCTAAACATAATAAAAATTACATAAAAATTTCAAGACCACCAAACAACCACTACTACCGCCACAATGAGCCATCGACGCGCCGTTGTCGCCGCTCCTCTACGGAAGCCAGCTTGACCGTGTCGATGCCAACCGGGAAGTCTTCATGCACATGCCCATAAGGACCAGCGCCTGAGAGCCGTAGTCATTGCCATTGAACACTTGCGTAGATCTGAAGCACCTGACATTAAATCTCGCCACATGATCGAGAAGCCATAAGCTCACTATTCCAAGGTGGCAGCAGGAATCTGTTGGGGAACGTAGTAATTTCAAAAAAATTCCTACGCACACGCAAGATCATGGTGATGCGTAGCAACGAGAGGGGAGAGTATGATCTACGTACCCTTGTAGATAGCAACGGAAGCGTTGACACAACGTAGTGGAAGTAGTCGTACGTCTTCTTCCTGATCCGACCGATCCAAGTACCGTTACTCCGGCACCTCCGAGTTCTTGGCACACGTACAGCTCGATGACGCTCCCCGGGCTCCAATCCAGCAAAGCTTCGGGGATGAGTTCCGTCAGCACGACGGCGTGGTGACGATGATGATGTTCTACCGACGCAGGGCTTCGCCTAAGCACTACAACGATATGACCGAGGTGGAATATGGTGGCAGGGGCACTGACACGGCTAAGAAACGATCACGAGGATCAACGTGTGTGTCCAGGGGTGCCCCCCTGCCCCCGTATATAAAGGAGCAAGGGGAGGAGGCCGGCCGGCCCTTACAGGCGCGCCAGGAGGAGTCCTCCTCCTAGTAGGAGTAGGACTCCTACTAGGAGGGGGAAAGAGGTGGATGGGGAGAGGGAAAGGGGGGGCGCCGCCCCCCTCTCCTAGTCCAATTCGGACCAGGGGGAGGAGGCGCGCGGCCCACCTCTGGCAGCCCCTCTCTCTCTCCACTAAGGCCCATATGGCCCATTACTTCTCCCGGGGGGGTTCCGGTAACCCTCCGGCTCTCCGGTTTTCTCCGAAATCACCCGGAACATTTCTGGTGTCCGAATATAGCCGTCCAATATATCAATCTTTATGTCTCGACCATTTGGAGACTCCTCGTCATGTCCGTGATCACATCCGGGACTCCGAACAAACTTTGGTACATCAAAATGCATAAACTCATAATAACTGTCATCGTAACTTTAAGCGTGCGGACCCTACGGTTCGAGAACAATGTAGACATGACCGAGACACGTCTCCGGTCAATAACCAATAGCGGGACCTGGATGCCCATATTGGCTCCTACATATTCTCTGAAGATCTTTATTGGTCAGACCGCATAACAACATACGTTGTTCCCTTTGTCATCGGTATGTTACTTGCCCGAGATTCGATCATCGGTATCCAATACCTAGTTCAATCTCGTTACCGGCAAGTCTCTTTACTCGTTCTGTAATACATCATCTCACAACTAACATATTAGTTGTAGTGCTTGCAAGGCTTATGTGATGTGCATTACCGAGAGGGCCCAGAGATACCTCTCCGACAATCGGAGTGACAAATCCTAATCTCGAAATACGCCAACCCAACATGTACCTTTGGAGACACCTGTAATGCTCCTTTATAATCACCCGATTACGTTGTGACGTTTGGTAGCACCCAAAGTGTTCCTCCGGCAAACGGGAGTTGCATAATCTCATAGTCATAGGAACATGTATAAGTCATGAAGAAAGCAATAGCAACATACTAAATGATCGGGTGCTAAGCTAATGGAATGGGTCATGTCAATCAGATCATTCAACTAATGATGTGATCTCATTAATCAAATAACAACTCTTTGTTCATGGTTAGGAAACATAACCATCTTTGATTAACGAGCTAGTCAAGTAGAGGCATACTAGTGACACTCTGTTTGTCTATGTATTCACACATGTATTATGTTTCCAGTTAATACAATTCTAGCATGAATAATAAACATTTATCATGATATAAGGAAATAAATAATAACTTTATTATTGCCTCTAGGGCATATTTCCTTCAGTCTCCCACTTGCACTAGAGTCAATAATCTTGATCACATCACCATGTGATTAACATCGATAGTTCACATCATCATGTGATTAACACCCATAGTTCACATCACCATGTGACCAACACCCAAAGGGTTTACTAGATTCGGTAATCTAGTTCACATCGCTATGCGATTAACACCCAAAGAGTACTAAGGTGTGATCATGTTTTGCTTGTGAGAGAATCTTAGTCAATGGTCTTTCACATTCAGACCTGTTATGTATTTTGCAATTTTTTCTATGTCTACAATGCTCTGCACGGAGCTACTCTAGCTAATTGCTCCCACTTTCAATATGTATCTAGATCGAGACTTAGAGTCATCAGATCAGTGTCAAAACTTGCATCGACGTAACCCTTTACGGCGAACCTTTTTTGTCACCTCCATAATCGAGAAACATATCCTTATTCCACTAAGGATAATTTTGACCGCTGTCCAGTGATCTACTCCTAGATCACTATTGTATGCCAATCAGTGAAGGGTATACAATAGATCTGGTACACAACATGGCATACTTTATAGAACCTATGGCCAAGGCATAGGGAATGACTTTCATTCTCTTTCTATCTTCTGCCGTGGTCGGGCTTTGAGTCTTACTCAACTTCACACCTTATGTCTGAGGCAAGAACTCTTTCTTTGACTGCTCCATTTTGAACTACTTCAAAATCTTGTCAAGGTATGTACTCATTGAAAAACTTATCAAGCGTCTTGATCTATCTCTATAGACCTTGAGGCTCAATATGTAAGCAGCTTCATCGAAGTCTTTCTTTGAAAAACTCCTTTCAAACACTCCTTTATGCTTTACAGAATAATTCTACATTATTTCCGATCTACAATATGTCATTCATATACTTATCTGAAATGCTATAGTGCTCCCACTCACTTTCTCGTAAATACAGGCTTCACCGCAAGTCTGTATAAAACTATATGCTTTGGTCAACTCATCAAAGCATATATTCCAACTCCGAGATGCTTGCACCAGTCCACAGATGGATCGCTGGAGTTTGCACATTTTGTTAGCACCTTTCGGATTGACAAAACCTTCTGGTTGCATCATATACAACTCTTCTTTAATAAATCAATTAAGGAATGCAGTTTTGTTTATCCATTTGCCAGATTTCATAAAATGCGGCAATTACTAACATGATTCGGACAGACTCAAGCATAGATACAAGTGAGAAACTCTCATCGTAGTCAACACCTTGAACTTGTCGAAAACCTTTTTGCGACAATTCTAGCTTTGTAGATAGTAACACTACTATCAGCGTCCGTCTTCCTGTTGAAGATCCATTTATTTTCTATGGCTTGCCGATCATCGGGCAAATCCATCAAAGTCCATACTTTGTTCTCATACATGGATCATATCTCAGATTTTATGGCCTCAAACCATTTCGCGGAATCTGGGCTCATCATCGCTTCCTCATAGTTCGCAAGTTCGTCATGGTCTAGTAACATGACTTCTAGAACAGGATTACCGTACCACTCTGGTGCGGATCTCACTCTGGTTTACCTACGAGATTCAGTAGTAACTTGATCTGAAGTTACATGATCATCATCATTAGCTTCCTCACTAATTGGTGTAGTAGTCACAAGAACAGATTTCTGTGATGAACTACTTTCTAATAAGGGAGAAGGTACAATTACCTTATCAAGTTTTCTACTTTCCTCCCACTCACTTCTTTCGAGAGAAACTCCTTCTCCAGAAAGTTTCCGAATTTAGCAACAAAAGTCTTGCCTTCAGGTCTGTGATAGAAGGTGTATCCAATAGTTTCCTTTGGATATCCTATGAAGACATATTTCTCCGATTTGGGTTCGAGCTTATCAGGTTGAAGCTTTTTCACATAAGCATCGCAGCCCCAAACTTTCAGAAACGACAACTTTGGTTTCTTGCCAAACCACAGTTCATAAGGCGTCGTCTCAACGGATTTTGATGGTGCCCTTTTAACGTGAATGCAGCTGTCTTTAATGCATAACCCCAAAACGATAGTGGTAGATCGGTAAGAGACATCATAGATCGCACCATATCTAATAAAGTACGGTTATGACGTTCAGACACACCATTATATTGTGGTGTTCCAGGTGGCATGAGTAGTGAAACTATTTCACATTGTTTTTAACTGAAGGCCAAACTCGTAACTCAAATACTCTTCTCTACGATCATATCGTAGAAACTTTATTTTCTTGTTACGATGATTTTTCACTTCACTCTGAAATTCTTTGAACTTTTCAAATGTTTCAGACTTATGTTTCATCAAGTAGATATACTCATATCTGCTCAAATCATCTGTGAAGATCAGAAAATAATGATACCTGTCGCGAGCCTCAATATTCATCGGACCACATACATCAGTATGTATGATTTCCAACAAATCTGTTGCTCGCTCCATTGTTCCAAAGAACAGAGTTTTAGTCATCTTGCCCATGAGGCATGGTTCGCAAGCATCAACCGATTCATAATCAAGTGATTCCAAAAGCCCATCAGCATGGAGTTTCTTCATGCGCTTTACACCAATATGACCTAAACAGCAGTGCCATAAATAAGTTGCACTATCATTATTAACTTTGCATCTTTTGGTTTCAATATTATGATTATGTGTATTACTACGATCGAGATCCAACGAACTATTTTCATTGGGTGTGTAACCATATAAGGTTTTATTCATGTAAACAGAACAACAATTTATTCTCTTACTTAAATGAATAACCGTATTACAATAAACATGATCAAATCATATTCATGCTCAACGCAAACACCAAATAACACTTATTCAGGTTCAACACTAATCCCGAAAATATAGGGAGTGTGCGATGATGATCATATCAATCTTGGAACCACTTCCAACACACATCGTCACTTCACCCTTAACTAGTCTCTGTTCATTCTGCAACTCCCGTTTCGAGTTACTAATCTTAGCAACTGAACTAGTATCAAATACTGAGGGGTTGCTATAAACACAAGTAAAGTACACATCAATAACATGTATATCAAATATACTTATGTTCACTTTGCCATCCTTCTTATCCGCCAATCACTTGGGGTAATTCCGCTTCCAGTGACCAGTCCCTTTGCAGTAGAAGCACTTAGTCTCATGCTTAGGATCAGACTTGGGCTTCTTCACTTGAGCAGCAACTTTGCTTGCTGTTCTTCTTGAAGTTCCCCTTCTTCCCTCTGCCCTTTTCTTGAAACTAGTGGTCTTGTCTACCATCAACACTTGATGTTTTCCTCGATTTCTACCTTCGTCAATTTCCACATTACGAAGAGCTTGGGAATCGTTTCCGTTATCCCTTGCATATCATAGTTCATCACGAAGTTCTACTAACTTGGTGATGGTGACTAGAGAATTCTGTCAATCACTATCTTATCTGGAAGATTAACTCCCACTTGATTCAAGCGATTGTAGTACCCAGACAATCTGAGCACATGCTCACTAGTTGAGCGATTCTCCTCCATCTTTTAGCTATAGAACTTGTTGGAGACTTCATATCTCTCAATTCGGTATTTGCTTGAAATATTAACTTCAATTCCTGGAACATCTCATATGGTCCATGACGTTCAAAACGTCTTTGAAGTCCCGATTCTAAGCCGTTAAGCATGGTGCACTAAACTATCAAGTAGTCATCATATTGAGCTAGCCAAAGGTTCATAACGTCTGCATCTGCTCCTGCAATAGGTCTGTCACCTAGCGGTGCATTAAGGACATAATTCTTCTATGCAGTAATGAGGATAAACCTCAGATCACGGATCCAATCCGCATCATTGCTACTAACATCTTTCAACACAATTTTCTCTAGGAACATATCAAAATAAACATATGAAAGCAACAACACGAGCTATTGATCTACAACATAGATATGCTAATACTACGGGACTAAGTTCATGATAAATTAAAGTTCAATGAATCATATTACTTAAGAACTCCCACTTAGATAGACATCCCTCTAATCCTCTAAGTGATTACGTGATCCAAATCAACTAAACCATGTCCGATCATCACGTGAAATGGATTAGTCTTCAATGGTGAACATCATTATGTTGATCATATCTACTATATGATTCACGCTCGACCTTTCGGTCTCCATGTTCCGAGGCCATATCTGCATATGCTAGGCTCGTCAAGTATAACCCGAGTATTCTGCGTGTGCAAAAACTGGCTTGCACCCGTTGTAGATGGACGAGAGCTTATCACACCCGATCATCACGTGGTGTATGCAGGCACGACGAACTTTGGCAACGGTGCATACTCAGGAGAACACTTCTTGATAATTTAGTGAGAGATCATCTTATAATGCTACCGTCAATCAAAGCAAGATAAGATGCATAAAAGATAAACATCACATGCAATCAATATAAGTGATATGATATGGCCATCATCATCTTGTGCCTGTGATCTCCATCTCCGAAGCACCTTCATGATCACCATCTTCACCGGCGCGACACCTTGATCTCCATCGTAGCATCGTTGTCGTCTCGCCAATCTTATGCTTCCACGACTATCACTACCGCTTAGTAATAAAGTAAAGCATTACATCACGATTGCATTGCATACAATAAGCGACAACCATATGGCTCCTGCCAGTTGCCGATAACTCGGTTACAAAACATGATCATCTCATACAATAAAATTTAGCATCATGTCTTGACCATATCACATCACAACATGCCCTGCAAAAACAAGTTAGACGTATCGCCCACAACTCACTTGTGTTCTACTCGTGCAAATAACATCAAACCATAAAACCTAGGCTCGTATGCCACTGTTGGGGAACGTAGTAATTTCAAAAAAATTCCTACGCACACGCAAGATCATGGTGATGCATAGCAACAAGAGGGGAGAGTATGATCTACGTACCCTTGTAGATCGCAACGGAAGCGTTGACACAACGTAGTGGAAGTAGTCGTACGTCTTCTTCCCGATCCGACCGATCCAAGACCGTTATTCCGGCACCTCCGAGTTCTTGGCACACGTACAGCTCGATGACGCTCCCCGGGCTCCGATCCAGCAAAGCTTCGGGGATGAGTTCCGGCAGCACGACGGCGTGGTGACGATGATGATGTTCTACCGACGCAGGGCTTCGCCTAAGCACTACAACGATATGACCGAGGTGGAATATGGTGGCAGGGGGCACAGCACACGGCTAAGAAACGATCACGAGGATCAACTTGTGTGTCCAGGGGTGCCCCCCTGCCCCCGTATATAAAGGAGCAAGGGGAGGAGGCCGGCCGGCCCTTACAGGCGCGCCAGGAGGAGTCCTCCTCCTAGTAGGCGGAGGACTCCAAATAGGAGGGGGAAAGAGGTGGAGGGGAGGGAAGGGGGGCGCCCCCTCTCCTAGTCCAATTCGGACCAGGGGGGAGGAGGCGCGCGGCCCACCTCTGGCAGCCCCTCTCTCTCTCCACTAAGGCACATATGGCCCATTACTTCTCCCGGGGGGTTCCGGTAACCCTCCGGCTCTCCGGTTTTCTCCGAAATCACCCGGAACACTTCTGGTGTCCGAATATAGCCATCCAATATATCAATCTTTATGTCTCGACCATTTCGAGACTCCTCGTCATGTCCGTGATCACATCCGGGACTCCGAAAAAACTTCGGTACATCAAAATGCATAAACTCATAATAACTGTCATCGTAACTTTAAGCGTGCGGACCCTACGGTTCGAGAATAATGTAGACATGACCGAGACACGTCTCCGGTCAATAACCAATAGCGGGACCTGGATGCCCATATTGGTTCCTACATATTCTACGAAGATCTTTATCGGTCAGACCGCATAACAACATCGTTGTTCCCTTTGTCATCGGTATGTTACTTGCCCGAGATTCGATCGTCGGTATCCAATACCTAGTTCAATCTCGTTACCGGCAAGTCTCTTTACTCGTTCTGTAATACATCATCTCACAACTAACATATTAGTTGTAGTGCTTGCAAGGCTTATGTGATGTGCATTACCGAGAGGGCCCAGAGATACCTCTCCGACAAGAGGAGTGACAAATCCTAATCTCGAAATACGCCAACCCAACATGTACCTTTGGAGACACCTGTAATGCTCATTTATAATCACCCAGTTATGTTGTGACGTTTGGTAGCACCCAAAGTGTTCCTCCGGCAAATGGGAGTTGCATAATCTCATAGTCATAGGAACATGTATAAGTCATGAAGAAAGCAATAGCAACATACTAAACGATCGGGTGCTAAGCTAATGGAATGGGTCATGTCAATCAGATCATTCAACTAATGATGTGATCTCGTTAATCAAATAACAACTCTTTGTTCATGGTTAGGAAACATAACCATCTTTGATTAACGAGCTAGTCAAGTAGAGGCATACTAGTGACACTCTGTTTGTCTATGTATTCACACATGTATTATGTTTCCGGTTAATACAATTCTAGCATGAATAATAAACATTTATCATGATATAAGGAAATAAATAATAACTTTATTATTGCCTCTAGGGCATATTTCCTTCAGAATCTACACCGAAACTCCGTCGACTACAACCAGACGGACGAACTCAAGACGGACCAGAGCCCGGAAGACACTCAAAGAAGAAGCATCGCCATCTAGCTGAGCGCTGCACCTGCAAGGACTAAAAAACCGAACCTAAACTACTAACCGAAGTGAAGGCACCAGGATTCCCCTCCCCTTCATCGGCTGCCGGAGCGGCAGGTAGAGGGGAGGCGAATCCACTGGCTCGTCGGTGAAGCCTGAAGGGGAGAGTTTTCCCTAGCCACCTAGTGATAGAGGAGGAAAACGAGAGGGTCGAAAAAATATTCATGGTAGCAAAGAATAATTCTACCACATAAAACCGCGTGTTTGACCGGACGTGGAGTTTTTGCGCCTGAGCTCACATGCTCCCTCATGAACAGTAAAGTCGAAAAAATAGTAAAAAAATCAAACAATTCCAATTTTTTATAAACATTGTGGAATTTTTTCATGGCACGCAAAAAGTTGTGACGAAATGACATTTGTGGAAATGTGGGAAAAAAAACAAAATCGATGCTTCGAAAAGACTATTGTTTGAAGCATTTTGGAGCATCGGTTTTGTTTTTTATGCCCACATTTCCACGAACGTCATTTTATCACATTTTTTGCACGCAGTGAAAGCATTCATCAATGTTTATCACAAAAAAATCATACTTTTTTTTTACTATTTTTTGAGTTTACTGTTCACGAGGGAGCATGAGAGCTCGGGATCAAAAGAGCACTTTCGGTGTTTGACCCCTCAACATTACCAAGCTAAACAAATCACCATTAGCTCTGGTCAAAGTATTTAGGGGTTCTTTGATTAAGGGGATTCTAAAAAGAATTTTGGAGGATTCCTGTTCTTAGGAAAAAAATCTACGTGGGTGGTTTGATTTGTAGGATTACAAACCATAGATTTTTTTTTCCTTAGAATTCAGTTGCGCTAGATTTCATAAGAGATTTTCATCCAACCAACATCTTTGAAAGAATCTAAATTTTTCCTGTGCACAATCGATCAAACATCCTTATAATCTTGTGGTATTCAAGGTAACATTTCACTATATCCTACATTTTTTTGTATTCCCGTGTTTTGGATATCCTGCGAATTAAAGAGGTTTGTAATTCTTTTGCTGAACAACCGACATTGTACACGTCGATGTCACCTAGGCCCGTGAACCAGATGGCACGTATCATCTCTCACTCTGATCTCTACTAGCGCAGATCCACGTGCCACACACTCGCTGTAGCCCCTACACATTGGATTCCCAGCGAGGTGGTGGAGGCTGGCTAGGCTGTGCGGGAGGTCGTCGCTGAGCAGCAAATCTACTTTTTTTTTTTGCGGGGAACAGTTCGCCTTCCTACAATAAACCAACCGTGTAAATGGGTTTATTGACAGTGTTTGTCAAGACTATAGGGGGTTAAACACTCGGGCAGGGGAATGGGAGGTTGCACAAGGGTGTTTATGAAGGGATTAAGCTGGGAAGTAGATTTTTACTCCCATTTCCTTGTTTGGTGTATGATGGGGATTTGCGTGGGATAAAACTCTGCTCACGAATTAACAGGGTACCCCCTGGAATGAAATCGGTGGGAATTGGCTTCTCCAACTCTCATTCCCCTTCCCACTTAAACTCCCACTCCCTTTAATCAAACAGTGGACTTTTAATCTCCTCACCTCTCAACTCCCATTCCCCATCTCTAATTCCCCCGAACCAAACACGTTGTTAGGGTTCACGTAATCGAATCGCGAAACCTCGGCTACTTTCAGCTCGCATCCTTTTTTGCAAGCTTTGCAGATTGACTTTTCGATTGGAAAAGAAATGTCGAAATCAGGACAGCCGTTGGATCACAAGGTGAACGGACGAGATCATTCCCCTGCTCACTCCTCTTATACTAGTGGCCTCCCTCGCCAAGCTAAACCCATTGCCCTGCTCGATCTCGCGTCCCCTCCCCCACCCCCAAACCCTTCCCCGATGGCCGCCGCCGCCGCCGCGCTCCGCCGGGCCCTCGCGCCGGCACCGGCGCTCCTCCTCCGCCGCCAGGCCCTCGTGCGCCTCCTCTCCACGCAGGCCCAGTCCTCCACCGCCCCCACCATCAGCCCCGCCGAGCTCGTCCGCATCAAGAACTCCATCCGCAGCGCCGCCACGCCGCCCGACGAGCTCGCCGCCCTCTTCCTGAAAGGCATCCCGCACCCGCCCTTCCTCGGCGACCGCTCCATCTTCTCCCTCGCCGTCTCCCGCCTCACCGCCGCCGCCCGCCCCGACCTCGTCTCCTCCGTGCTCTCCGCCTCCCTCACCGCCCTCCCGGCGCCGCACCCCTCCGAGGGCTTCCTCATCCGCCTCATCGCGCTCTACGCCGCCGCCGGCATGCCCACCCACTCCCTCTCCACCTTCCGCCTCGTCGTGCCCCCCTCCGACCGCGCCCTCTCCGCCCTCCTCGCCGCCTACTACGACGCCGGCCAGCCCGCCCGCGCCATCGAGGCCTTCCGCGACCTCCCGACCGAGCTCTCCATCACGCCGGGCGTCGTGTCCCACAACGTGCTCCTCAAGTGCATGGTCGCCACGGGGGACGTCGCCGGCGCCCGCCAGGTGTTCGACGGAATGTCCGACAAGGCCGGCGTGCAGCCAGACATTGTCTCCTGCAACGAGATGCTTAAGGGGTACCTCAAGACAGGCGACCATGCCGCGTTCGACCTGCTGCTCAAGGAGGTCACTGGCGGCAAGAGGCGGCTCAAGCCCAACGTCACCACCTACAAGCTCCGAATGTCCGCCCTCTGCGCCAAGGGCAGGAGCTTCGAGGCCGAGGAGCTGCTGGACGCCATGGGCGCCAACGGTGTCCCACCTAACCGGGAGTGCTTCAACACGGTCATTGGCGGGCTCTGCAAGGAGGGGGAGGTGGGCGCTGCGGTGGCGCTGTTCAAGAGGATGCCGGAGGTGCCCAGACTCAACGGGAAAGGTGTGTCGCCCAACTTCGAGACCTATATCATGTTGATCGAGGCGCTGGTCGAAAACAACGCGTTTGTCCCTGCCCTGGAGTTGTGCAAGGAGTGCCTGGCCAACAAGTGGGCGCCGCCGTTCCAGGCTGTCAAGGGTCTGATCCAGGGGTTGGTGAAGAGCAGGAAGGTGAAGCATGCCAAGGAGCTGGGCATGGCGATGAAGAAGGCCGCCAAGGGTGATGCCAAGGAGGAGTGGGAGAAGGTTGAGGCGGACGCCTTCCAGCTCGCGCTCGCCGAGATGAAAGCGTAACTCACCGCCCGCTTGGGACAGTATGTTGTCGCCTGTAAGCGGGTGATAAGTTATTGTTTTCTTGTTTCACTTGAAATCTATTAGGCGTTTGTGTTTCTTCATGTGCTTGTGGCCGCTTGACTCTAGCAGTTCCTTTGGTTCAGGACACAAGATAGATCATCTTTTCTCATATAAGGTATTTGCATCTCAAACTACTGGGAGCTCTGCTGTCGCCTCCCCTGTAGGTGGGCATTATTAAACTTCAGTTACCAGATGCAGTTTGTACCACTTCTTCATCATCACAATTCACCTCTTGGTGTTTTAGATATTGTTCTCTGTGTTACTTTGGGAGCAGTGGGCACCTTCTCAACCTGTAGACCTCTCACGATCCAAGCACTATGGAGAGAAGTCCTATATGTTTGTTGCCTTTGTACTGCTCATTTAAAGGATTGAATCAACCGATTGTTTGATTTCATAATTCAGCATGTAGGCTGCGTGAGAATAATTTGCTGTGCTGCGCAGGAATCATTGCATCATCTGTTGTTTTCGTACCCCTGGCCCTGGCTAAGTATATTTTGCTGTGGTTAATTAGATACTGCTAAGTGGGAATAACCAGTTTCAGTTGTCTGCTTGAATCCTTTGCGAAATTTATATAGGTCAGAACTGGTTCTCGGTCTCTTTACTGGTATAATACTGATGGAAAAGTTGTGATGGCCGGGACCTGTGGCGCGCTCTGTTTTCGTCTGTCTATACGGAGAACACGAAATAGATCTTGTTTTCGACTTGTTCATCCTGTGGATCTTGGCAATATTGCTTTGTTCATGTGCTATTTCAGCAATTCCTGGGCGATGCTTTAGCAGGAATACACGCAATGAAGAAGGGAAGGCTCCCACGGAAGGGTGGTCAGGACTGAGTTGCACCGGGTGCAAAACTGCAAATTAAGGTATTTGCATTTCAAACTACTGGGAGGCCTACCGTCGGCTGTAGTGGCACTATTAAACATCAGTTACCAGATGCAATCTGTACCACTTGTTTGTCGTAATCCACCTCTTTGTACTTCATATATTGTGCTGTGCATACACAGTGGGCACCTTTATATGAACCTTTAGGTCTGAACAATCCAAGCGCTACACAGTGGGCTCCTTTATATGTTTATTGCCAATAGTTATGATTCAACTCTCACCATTGCCCTTGAACTGCTCAGTTACGGGATTTTATGGATCTTTTTTATTTCAATAGTTCGGCAAATTCGACGCGCATGAAACCTGTGGATACAAATCTTACATCTTACATTATTAAGAAGCTGGTCGGTCCAAATTCTCTCGACATGCATGCAAAGTGTCCGCCTCAATGTCCCATTAAGCAATGCATTTAGGTCTTCTCCCGCACCAAGTCATGCATTTGACTTATAGATTACGGTTATTTTTGCATTAGTCTATGCATGGAGCGCTGCTACCAAACAAGTCTAGGAGTAGCAGCCCAAGGCATCGCTTCATTCCCTGCAATGCCACTTAGTCTAGGAGTAGCGTTGCGTTGCTGAAGCTGAATGGTGGTGCCAAGGGGTAGTTCACTTGTAGATCCATTCGTCGGAGCGGTTGCCGGAGTCGACGTCGATGAAGATGCTGACGGCCTTGCCGATGCGGGGGCGGTCCTTGGTGGTCTCGAGGGAGTTGCGGACGTGGGCGACGGCGCCCCAGGAGCGGAGCGTGTTGGCCACGTCGTCCAGCCGGAGCAGGTACTCCTCCTCCGTCAGCGGGAAGGACCGCTGCTCCCGGTACTTCCACATCACGTTCATCGCCAGCAGGTTCCGCCCCATGAACTGCTTCCGGATGAGCGTCACGTCGTAGCTCCGCCCGTAGCGCTTCCGGATGAGCGTCGCCAGGTCGAGGCCGCTGAAGCCGTCGTCGGCCGGCGCCCCCACCAGCCGCTCCAGCTCCTCCCGGTTCCGCCTCGACGACGCCGACCACGTGCCCTGCAATCGACCAGTCAGTCGGCTCCCCTGTTCGTCAGCACTTGATCGACGCGCACGCACGCACTCACGCACGCAACAAGAGATTAGTGTACCTCCTCGTCGTCTTTCCTTCGCTTCTTCTCTTGGTCGTCGTTGTCGTCGCCGTTGTCGTCTTTGCCGCTGCTGGATTCCCCGCCGTCGTCGGCGACGGCCCTGACCGGGACGACGGCGCCGCGGCGGAAGGAGCCTGAGGATGGCCTCCTGGTGCGGCTAGGAGGGTACGCGGCGACAGCTGCGAGCTGGGCCGAGCTGCTCCGCCGCGGACATAATAATAAAATGTCGTGTTGATGGTGGTGATGGATTATGCGCAGGCTCTGGGGGTGGCCGCTGGAGAGCACATTCATCATGGAGCTCGCTCGATCGATCGATCACGATGACTGGACAGGGCAACCCCAAGATGGATGGATGGATGGATCGACTTGCCTGGAGGGACAAAGAATCGTTTTACTTGCCAGCAGGAAGAACAACCACAATATAGAGTATGAACAAATTGTTTGTAAAAAGTAAACTTTATGTGTGTACTGTACATAGAACAGCGGAGTCTATAGACGATGAGTACTGATCATTCTATCTTGGCGAACTGTACTGATAATGCAGATATAGGAAAGGATGAAAGATAAGACAAGAACGGGCATTTGGTCTAGTGGTATGATTCTCGCTTAGGGTGCGAGAGGTCCCGAGTTCAATTCTCGGAATGCCCCATGTTTTTTTCCCCTTTACATTCTTTTTTCTTTTACTCTTCTACCCCACATCACACCACACCACAGACCTAGTACATGTTATGTTTTCAGTACCTCAAGGAATTGTGTTTTGTTTCTCCAAACACCTGAAGTAATATCCTATGAACGAACGAATGGATGAAGATGCTCCACGCAACCGCAACCGCGACCGCACTGAGCAAATGGGAGGAATTAGGCAAACCTGAACCAGCGTGCATGCTGATGCAGATAGTCATCAATGATCTAAAGGAACTGGCAACAACAAAATAGTGCTATGTTTAAAACAGCAAACCAAGTTTACCCACTAGTCAGTAGAGCCGAGCAATTAATTAGGCAGCCCGGTAATTTATTTACACTTACCTCCTCGGAAGCCTTTTCAGATCAGATCCCCCACCGGACCACTGCTTGCAAAGAAGAAGAAGAAGAAGAAGAAGAAGAAGAAGAGGAGGAGAGAGGATGAAGAAGGCGAGAAGGAAGGAAGGTTCAGAAGTGAAGAAGAGGAAGAAATCCCCAAGCTTTGCTTTTTGGTAGGCTTGCGTGACGCCACAGCCACACCAGTGAGCAGACCAGACTCACAAGGATGGATGGTTGCGTGTGGTGGCAGACGCAGCAGGGACGCTCACCACCACATTCTCTTTTTCTTTTTCTTTTTTTCTTTCTTTCTTTCTTTCTTTTCCTTCCTCTTTCTTCTCTCAGCAAAAAGAAGGTCGCACCAACGAGGCAGTTTCTTGATTAATTCCCACAATACGTATTCACATACTTAGAGCAACTCCAACGCGCCGACTCAAACGGATGGCGCTTTTGTCCCTTTTTTCGGCCACCCGCCGGCGCCTCAATTGCTTTGAGATTTGGTCGGCTGCCTAACGCTACCGCCTTTTCAACAAATAGCATAAATTTTGCATTATTTCACAAGCTAACATATAGTGCACAACCAAATAAATAGCATAGTTTTACAAACCGAATAAAAATAAAATAGTCTCACATAGTTTCGCAAGCCGAATAAAAACCTCCCACAGTCTCTTCGTGCTTCAAGTCCTAGCAGGATACCAAACGATGCCCCATCGAGATTGCAAAACACCAAAGGCACGCTCGACGTCCTTCCTAGCACTCTCTTGCTCTTGGGCAAATTTTTCCTCTTCTCTCCGACATGGTTGGGGATTGTCTCAATAATGGTCCACTGGGGATATATACCATCATCTAGGTAGTATCCTTTGTCGTTGTTGTGGCCGTTGATGGTAACATTCACCGGTGGGCTGTTGCCTTCGGCAAGCCTAGCAAACAACGGCGAGCGCTGAAGCACGTTGATATCATTGTGTGATCCGGTCATGCCAAAGAAAGAGCGCCAGATCCAGAGATCTTGAGATGCCACGGCCTCAAGTATGACAGTGCAAGCCCTGACATGGCCTTATACTGCCCTTGCCAAGCAGAAGGGTAGTTCTTCCACTCCCAGTGCATGCAGTCTATACCGCCAAGCATCCCTAGGAAGCCCCTGCTGGCATTCATCACCAACAAGAGGGTTGTATCTTGAGGAGTCGGCTCTCTCAAGTACCCAGGGCCAAACACAGCAATCACAGCCTTGCAGAACTTGCACATGGAGTCTAGGCATGTAGACTCGCTCATACGGACGTACTCGTCAATGAGATCACCGGGCACTCCGTATGCAAGCATCCGGACAGCTGCAATGCATTTCTGATAAGAGGAGAAGCCAATCTTTCCAAGGGCATCCTTTTTGCACTCGAAATAGTCATCGTAGCCGACCACCCCCTCCCTAATACAGTTGAAAAAGATGCCTACTCATACGGAAACGACGGCGGAATTTCTAATGTTTGAACAACGGGTTCGTTGTGTCAAAGTAGTCCTTCCAAAGAAGGAAATGCACGCTCTCTCGGTTACGATTCAACGCCAGAAGGTGCCCCGGAATGGAGCCACAGAACAACGACCGCTGGCTATTGAGGTGGTGATGGACCAACACGGCAGCCAAGATCTCCTCTTCATCATTGGACGAGGAATCGTCGGAGTCGCAAAGGAAATTGTGAAAAAGAACTCGTTGGCGGAGTCCATTTTGTACCTTGGCAAACTGTTGAACAATTTGCGACGAAGGAGCCGGCCGGTGAAGGGAGTCGCGCCGCCCTCAGACCAGCTAGCTGCCTTCACGGCAGCCGACGAGCGTGCCGGTGTCCGACGAGCGTGCCGGTGTCAGGACGAAGGAGCTGGCAGGGCGGCAGGCGGCTTCTTGGTAGCGGCTACGTCAGGGAGTGGGGGTGGGAAGCTTTAAGATCCCCGGCGGCAAGACACTGGTGTCGGCGACGTGGGAGGTGGCGGCGTTGTAGGGCGGGATGTTGCGGCACCGGCAGCTGGCAAAGGCACCGGAAAAAATGGGCGGCGGCGTCTACGACGAAGGAGGCGGGCGAGGGTTTGCTGTTGGAACGGGAGAGGATGGCCAATGTGCCACCGACGAGCGGGCCAGGGGGAGGAGTAGGCGGGCACGCACGCACGTCCGTCTCCTATCCGCGCCGACGCAAATGAGGCTCAAAATTGGACCGGGAATGAGTCGGCAGGCGGACGAAAAGCGGACGCGTGTCCGTTTGGGTCGGCTCGTTGGGCCTACTTTTCTGTCCGCGCCGACCCAAACGGACTCGCGCAGACGAAATGGACCGCCGCGTTGGAGTTGCTCTTACTGATCTACTAAATGATTTCTTCTTTTTTTTTCGTCGGGTTCTTTTTACCAGGCTGGATTTTAGTATTTCTAGCAGAATATTTCCCCCTTTTTTGTATATACGCATGTACTGTACATAGAATTGTGGTACTGGTAGCTTTTTTGGGTGAGAAATACTCCCTCCCACTTTGAAATTAGTCGAAGCTCAAACGCGCGTGTCTAGCACTGAAATGCATTCAAATATATCTGTTTGAGCGTCAACTTCTGACCCTCCCTTGAATTATTCTGGATCCCTCCCCCGTCCGAAATTAGCTGAAGCTCAAACGGGCGTGTCTAGCACTGAAATGCATCCAAATACATCTGTTTGAGCGTCAAACTTCTGACCCTCCCTTGGATTATTCCGGACGAAGGAAGTACAATTGTGGTAGCTGCTAGTAGTACTGGCATGCACCGGCCAGACCCCTGAATGAGATGTTCCTCATTATCGGTGTGATATTATTGGACTTCGGATCTGAAATTAATTGTGTGTTGTAAATAGATCTGATGAATATTCAGGGAATCTTGGTTACAAGTCTGTACAAGCAACAACTCAAATGGGAGCATTTTGTAGGGCTTCTACTCCTGTCTTATTCTGTCAGTATTCTATATGGGCATGGTTCGCGTATATTTAATTCGATGCCCAGGCACATCTGCACTAGGTAAACAGTAAAATAAAAAAAAATTAGAAAAATTCGGAAAAATCTGAAAAAAGAAATTGGATGCAAGATGATTCAGTGCACGTGGTGCGTGCGCAATGTTGTGGCTAAATAAAATTCGAGGAGCTTGTGGTAAAAAAGACAAAATGAGCTCCAAACAGTGTTGCTTTCAAAAGTTTCTCACATGCTCGGAAATTTTCTTTTCTGCCGAGAGCTACTCAATTGTCCAAACTCCATGAAATTTGGCACGGACTTCATGCACATGACCAATTCACATCATAACAAAAAATCGTTTTATTATTTTTAATTTAACTAGATGGGTGCGGATGCGCTCAAGAGCGTAACCACCGCTTCCCATGGTTTTTTGTCCCCCAAGAGTCACAAGCATACTCATTTAAGTATACAACTCAACATTGCACGAGAGCATCTCTAACGGATAAAAAAAGCCACGAGCCCCTTTCGGGGGCTTTAACCCACTCTAAGCGAAATCCGAAAGGACTCTGATACTGTTTACGGAAGGCCAAAAAACGTGCAACGGCTATCTATCGCCTATTGTTGACGTTATCTTCCGTCTCGCCACAATGATTTTCATGTCGGGGTGCTACTGGCCGACTCAATATGAGTTCCTCCGGTAGCAGTTTTTAAGTGGCATTTTTCGCCTTTTCTTTTCCTATGTTTCCATGCTGGGTTTCATCGTACTTTTTGCTTTTATTAGTTTTCTGTGTTTCTTTAGCAGTTTTTCATTTTTTTGCTTTTCATTCTTTTCTTTTGTGTTTCGGGTTTCCTGGTTTCTTACTGGGTTCCTTCAGTTTTTTTTATTTCTGCTTCCTTTTTCTTTCTATTTTTTTCAACACATATCTAATTTTTTTCACACACATTGTACCCTTTTCTCATAGACCAAACATTGTTTTTATACAGATTGCTTTTTCAACACATGTCTACTTTTTTCTTCGTACACATTATACATTTTTCGTATACATTTTTTGACATGTCAACACTTTTCAGATATATGATTAACATTTTTTTTTCAAATGCATTTTTATGAAAAAAAATCAAATACATGTTAAATATTTTTCAGATAGCTATTAAAATATATTTTTTAGCTACTTGATTGTTGTTACGTTGAAGATACATATTTTAAGTGTCACGAACATATTTTGTGAAATGCGTCAACATTTTGTTAAATTTATGGTACATTGTAAGTATTGTTTTTACATTATAGTAGTAGTAGGGGGGAGGCGTTTTGGCTCCCGTGTGCATTTGCACCCGGATGAACAGTACCCCGAAAAAACAAATTAAATGTTTTCAGAAAATTCTGAAAAAATTTGTAGATGATCGTGTTGGTGTCGCAAACATGCTTGAAAAAAGTTGCGCGGAACGGAGCAACGGTGTTTCGTCGGCAAAAAAAAACAAATTTGGGGTGACATTTTGGGGTGACAATTGGTCTTTGATTTGTTTTTTTTTTGCCCAAGCCAAAATGATTGACATTTTTGTCTCAAAATTTGCAGGTTGAATTTATATGTGACAAAGATGAGCAAAATATTTTGTCTCAATTTTTTCGACATTTGAAAAAATAAAAAGTGTGCCAGTGCAAATGCACCCGGAGCCGAATTGATTTTCCGGGAGTATTAAAATTTCGTGTACATTTTTGGAATATTTCGAACTTTTTATAAATGTCACAAGTATTTTGTAATTCTATCAACATTTTAAAAAATATACCCATTTTTTTTACAAAGTGTTAACATTTTTCAAATTTGCTGTTTTTAAAATTTGAAGTAATTTAAATTTGGGCAGCGCTAGCTTCAGTCAAACATCAAGCGGGATATATCAACTCCCTAAAAGCACCCCCCAGCTCGAGCTCAAATGATCTCGGATGAACATTAAAATCAAAGAAGGTGAAAAGAAATAAACAAAATTCTGAATTTGTTCTGGTAAACTTCGACAATTGTTCTAAGTACTTGCAAATTTTCATCATGAGATCCCATTCATCGAGGGATTGAAAAAAAATCGATGCTTCGAAAATGCTATTTCTGAAAGCATTTTGGAGCACTAATTTTGTTTTTTGGTCACGCCTTTCACGAATGTGATCTCATGATGAAAATTTGCAAACACTTAGAACATTTGTCAAAGTTTACTAAAAAAATCACAATTTTTTGAATTTTTTGCAAGAAAAATAATCGATTTTACTATTCAGTGGAGCTCGGAAAGGGTACTTGGGCTCCCTCTAATAATATGTAGGAAATTCCTTTTTCGCTCCTATTCTCAATCCCAGTGCCAAAATACTACTTCTCACATGAGTGAAATTTCCTCTCCAAACCACCACTGCCATCCATTTTCACCTCCACTTTGATGCGGTTATCCAATTAGGATCTTGAACAACCCTCCCCGACGGCCATGGTCGTGAGCCTGTGACGGTGCCCACTGCTGTGGAGGCACCACCTCGCCATGCCGCATCATTATCATCCGGGAGGTATGCTGCGAGATCCATCAACACTAACTAACTCAAAGGAGTTGGCAGAGGCAGAGGCGGAGGTGCTTACGGACGACGAGGCGACTAAGACCCAAGAGCTCCAACCACACTTGCTCGACGATCTAGATTCAAGATGGAGGAGGATGGGGTTCACCTCGAGGGAGGGGGGGGGGGTTAGGGTGGAGGCATAGGAGCGCACTATCGAGGAGTCGCGATAGGACTACCGCCGTGAGCTCGATACAGCGAGCACCTCGCCCGCATGGAGAGCTTTGCAGATGGGCGGTCCACCGCCGAGGAGTCACATTGCCGAGTATCGCCTTGAGATCCGTTACCATAACCACATGGCTCCGACATGGAGCGCTTGGCGAATAAGGGGTGCACCGTCAAGGCGTCACAAGCCGAGTACTACCGCGAGTCCTGGTACCGTGACCACGTCGCTGCCTAGTGCCTACACGGTGGTATGTTTTAAATCTCTACAGTTGATTCAATTAAGGGGGCTGTATCAAGCAGATGACCTTACATACATAATCAAGGGAAATAATAATCGCCTTTCTTTAACACAGCTTTAGAAACTAAGCAATTTAGAAAATTCTTTCAAATACGTACTCAACGGTATATTTTCATGTAGCATATAACTCAAATTTCATTGATCAAATTAATGACCTAGGGTACGCTCGGCCCTTATAAGCCAAAAGAGAGTGAGTGGCACTAGTTTTTGTCTTCTTGCTCTAATTTTTTTAAAGCACCAGCCTTGAACATGTGTCGCAAGTATGGACCGAACCTTTGACAGAGGGAAACTTGTCGAAAATCAGTCCATGCATGTAAAACTAGTTGGAACATAAACATTAGACAGAAAATAGCTGGGGAATCCAAGGCTGACATAGGTTTCCAAATGCCAGATTCACCATTTGTATGGTTTCTCTTTGCAATCCTTTCTCCGCACGACAATTAGTTTATTGGTTCACCCATTAACTTAGTTGTTTATTATCAAATTGTATTTTGTTCCTAGAGTGAACAGTTTTTTTTTCTTCTTTTACATATTTCTGTGCCACAAATGAGTTATTACGTAGCGTATTTGGTTGAATCATACGCATACCCTCAGCAACAACAACAAAAGAACCATATACTCCTTCGGTTTCTAAATATAAGTCTTTATAGAGATTCTACTATGAACCACATGCGGATGTATACAGATGCATTTTAAATATAGATTCATTTATTTTGCTCCGTATGTAGTCCACTTAGTGGAATCTCTACAAAGATTTATATTTAGGAACAGAGGGAGTATTTAGAAACAAAAAATGATTGACATTTTTGTCTCAAAATTTGCAGGTTGAATTTATATGTGACAAAGATGAGCAAAATATTTTGTCTCAATTTTTTCGACATTTGAAAAATAAAAAAGTGGGCCGGTGCAAATGCACCCGGAGCCGAATTGATTTTCCGGGAGTATTAAAATTTCGTGTACATTTTTTGGAATATTTCGAACTTTTTATAAATGTCACAAGTATTTTGTAATTCTATCAACATTTTAAAAAATATACCCATTTTTTTTTACAAAGTGTTAACATTTTTCAAATTTGCTGTTTTTAAAATTTGAAGTAATTTAAATTTGGGCAGCGCTAGCTTCAGTCAAACATCAAGCGGGATATATCAACTCCCTAAAAGCACCCCCCAGCTCGAGCTCAAATGATCTCGGATGAACATTAAAATCAAAGAAGGTGAAAAGAAATAAACAAAATTCTGAATTTGTTACGGTAAACTTCGACAATTGTTCTAAGTACTTGCAAATTTTCATCATGAGATCCCATTCATCGAGGGATTGAAAAAAATCGATGCTTGAAAATGCTATTTCCGAAAGCATTTTGGAGCACTAATTTTGTTTTTTGGTCACGCCTTTCACGAATGTGATCTCATGATGAAAATTTGCAAACACTTAGAACATTTGTCAAAGTTTACTAAAAAAATCACAATTTTTTGAATTTTTTGCAAGAAAAATAATCGATTTTACTATTCAGTGGAGCTCAGAAGGGTACTTGGGCTCCCTCTAATAATATGTAGGAAATTCCTTTTCGCTCCTATTCTCAATCCCAGTGCCAAAATACTACTTCTCACATGAGTGAAATTTCCTCTCAAACCACCACTGCCATCCATTTTCACCTCCACTGCTGATGCGGTTATCCAATTAGGATCTTGAACAACCCTCCCCCGACGGCCATGGTCGTGAGCCCTGTGACGGTGCCCACTGCTGTGGAGGCACCACCTCACCATGCCGCATCATTATCATCCGGGAGGTATGCTGCGAGATCCATCAACACTAACTAACTCAAAGGAGTTGGCAGAGGCAGAGGCGGAGGTGCTTACGGACGACGAGGCGACTAAGACCCAAGAGCTCCAACCACACTTGCTCGACGATCTAGATTCAAGATGGAGGAGGATGGGTTTCACCTCGAGGAGGGGGGTTTAGGGTGGAGGCATAGGAGCGCACTATCGAGGAGTCGCGATAGGACTACCGCCGTGAACTCGATACAGCAAGCACCTCGCCCGCATGGAGAGCTTTGCAGATGGGCGGTCCACCGCTGAGGAGTCACATGCCGAGTATCGCCTTGAGATCCGTTACCATAACCACATGGCTCCGACATGGAGCGCTTGGCGAATAAGGGGTGCACCGTCAAGGCGTCACAAGCCGAGTACTACCGCGAGTCCTGGTACCGTGACCACGTCGCTGCCTAGTGCCTACACGGTGGTATGTTTTAAATCTCCATAGTTGATTCAATTAAGGGGGCTGTACCGAAGCAGATGACCTTACATACATAATCAAGGGAAATAATAATCGCCCTTTCTTTAACACAGCTTTAGAAACTAAGCAATTTAGAAAATTCTTTCAAATACGTACTCAACGGTATATTTTCATGTAGCATATAACTCAAATTTCATTGATCAAATTAATGACCTAGGGTACGCTCGGCCCTTATAAGCCAAAAGAGAGTGAGTGGCACTAGTTTTTGTCTTCTTGCTCTAATTTTTTTAAAGCACCAGCCTTGAACATGTGTCGCAAGTATGGACCGAACCTTTGACAGAGGGAAACTTGTCGAAAATCAGTCCATGCATGTAAAACTAGTTGGAACATAAACATTAGACAGAAAATAGCTGGGGAATCCAAAGGCTGACATAGGTTTCCAAATGCCAGATTCACAATTTGTATGGTTTTCTCTTTGCAATCCTTTCTCCGCACGACAATTAGTTTATTGGTTCACCCATTAACATAGTTGTTTATTATCAAATTGTATTTTGTTCCTAGAGTGAACAGTTTTTTTTTCTTCTTTTACATATTTCTGTGCCACAAATGAGTTATTACGTGGCGTATTTGTTTTAATCATACGCATACACTCAGCAAACACCACAAAAGAACCTTATACTCGTTGGTTTTATAAATATAAGTCTTTATAGAGATTATACTATGTACCACATGCGGATGTATACAGATTCATTTTAAATATAGATTCATTTATTTTGCTCCGTATGTAGTCCACTTAGTGGAATCTCTACAAAGATTTATATTTAGGAACAGAGGGAGTATTTAGAAACAAAAAATGATTGACATTTTTGTCTCAAAATTTGCAGGTTGAATTTATATGTGACAAAGATGAGCAAAATATTTTGTCTCAATTTTTTCGACATTTGAAAAAATAAAAAGTGGGCCCGGGTGCAAATGCACCCGGGAGCCGAATTGATTTTCCGGGAGTATTAAAATTTCGTGTACATTTTTTGGAATATTTCGAACTTTTTATAAATGTCACAAGTATTTTGTAATTCTATCAACATTTTAAAAAATATACCCATTTTTTTTACAAAGTGTTAACATTTTTCAAATTTGCTGTTTTTAAAATTTGAAGTAATTTAAATTTGGGCAGCGCTAGCTTCAGTCAAACATCAGGCGGGATATATCAACTCCCTAAAAGCACCCACCAGCTCGAGCTCAAATGATCTTGGATGAACATTAAAATCAAAGAAGGTGAAAAGAAATAAAAAAAATTCTAAATTTGTTCTGGTAAACTTCGACAATTGTTCTAAGTACTTGCAAGTTTTCATCATGAGATCACATTCATCAAGGGATTGGAAAAAAAATCGATGCTTCGAAAATGCTATTTTTGAAAGCATTTTGGAGCACTAATTTTGTTTTTTGGTCACGCCTTCCACGAATGTGATCTCATGATGAAAATTTGCAAACACTTGGAACATTTGTCAAAGTTTACTAAAAAAATCACAATTTTTTGAATTTTTTGCAAGAAAAATAATCGATTTTACTATTCAGTGGAGCTCAGAAGGGTACTTGGGCTCCCTCTAATAATATGTAGGAAATTCCTTTTTCGCTCCTATTCTCAATCCCAGTGCCAAAATACTACTTCTCACATGAGTGAAATTTCCTCTCCAAACCACCACTGCCATCCATTTTCACCTCCACTGCTGATGCGGTTATCCAATTAGGATCTTGAACAACCCTCCCCCGACGGCCATGGTCGTGAGCCCTGTGACGGTGCCCACTGCTGTGGAGGCACCACCTCGCCATGCCGCATCATTATCATCCGGGAGGTATGCTGCGAGATCCATCAACACTAACTAACTCAAAGGAGTTGGCAGAGGCAGAGGCGGAGGTGCTTACGGACGACGAGGCGACTAAGACCCAAGAGCTCCAACCACACTTGCTCGACGATCTAGATTCAAGATGGAGGAGGATGGGTTTCACCTCGAGGGAGGGGGGGGGGGGTTTAGGGTGGAGGCATAGGAGCGCACTATCGAGGAGTCGCGATAGGACTACCGCCGTGAACTCGATACAGCAAGCACCTCGCCCGCATGGAGAGCTTTGCAGATGGGCGGTCCACCGCTGAGGAGTCACATGCCGAGTATCGCCTTGAGATCCGTTACCATAACCACATGGCTCCGACATGGAGCGCTTGGCGAATAAGGGTGCACCATCAAGGCGTCACAAGCCGAGTACTACCATGAGTCCTGGTACCGTGACCACGTCGCTGCCTAGTGCCTACACGGTGGTATGTTTTAAATCTCCATAGTTGATTCAATTAAGGGGGCTGTACCGAAGCAGATGACCTTACATACATAATCAAGGGAAATAATAATCGCCCTTTCTTTAACACAGCTTTAGAAACTAAGCAATTTAGAAAATTCTTTCAAATACGTACTCAACGGTATATTTTCATGTAGCATATAACTCAAATTTCATTGATCAAATTAATGACCTAGGGTACGCTCGGCCCTTATAAGCCAAAAGAGAGTGAGTGGCACTAGTTTTGTCTTCTTGCTCTAATTTTTTTAAAGCACCAGCCTTGAACATGTGTCGCAAGTATGGACCGAACCTTTGACAGAGGGAAACTTGTCGAAAATCAGTCCATGCATGTAAAACTAGTTGGAACATAAACATTAGACAGAAAATAGCTGGGGAATCCAAGGCTGACATAGGTTTCCAAATGCCAGATTCACCATTTGTATGGTTTTCTCTTTGCAATCCTTTCTCCGCACGACAATTAGTTTATTGGTTCACCCATTAACATAGTTGTTTATTATCAAATTGTATTTTGTTCCTAGAGTGAACAGTTTTTTTTTTCTTCTTTTACATATTTCTGTGCCACAAATGAGTTATTACGTAGCGTATTTGGTTGAATCATACGCATACCCTCAGCAACAACAACAAAAGAACCATATACTCCTTCGGTTTCTAAATATAAGTCTTTATAGAGATTCTACTATGAACCACATGCGGATGTATACAGATGCATTTTAAATATAGATTCATTTATTTTGCTCCGTATGTAGTCCATCTAGTGAAATCTCTACAAAGACTTATATTTAGGAACAGAGGGAGTATTTAGAAACAAAAAAGCTCAAAACCAAAAGAACCATATGTGTTGGTAAGAGGTGAATGAAATCATCAGCAGAGGAACCGTGGATCATCACAGAGGTCGATCGCAATCACAGGGTAAGTGATAAGAATGGGTACTAAGTATATAAAACATATGAGTACTGTGGTAGTAGTTAATTTGTTTAATTACCAAAAAAAGTCAACGAGGAAACAAAACCATGACCGTACATACATACATACTCAAGGAAACTAATAATCAAACAACTTTAACAAGAGCTAATAGTATGCAATGAGGGTTTTGTTTTTGTTTATTTGGTCACTTTGTTGACGAGCACATCCAGGACAGCCATGGCCTTCTCGGCGTCGTTCTTCTTGGAGACGTCGTCGGGTGTCTTCTTGTCCTTCGCCGGGCGACACCTGTCGCAGTTCCACTGGGCATGCGCCCCGTCGTTCTCCTTGATGAAGCTGCGGATTTCGGGGAGCTGGGCCATGCCGATGTCGTTGGAGCCCTCTTTGCTGGTGCACAAGTTGTCGAGTTTCTCGCCGCCATTGGTGAGCTCCTTGTAGCAGGTTTCAAAGCATTCCTCGTCGGCCTTGGTCAGGTCTGGGTAGCGCTGCTTCTGAACGCCCGGGCTCGCGTCCGCGGACGCTTTAAGGAGGAGGGTGGCGGTGGTGAGCGCCGCCATCCCCGCCAGCTTCTTGTCGTCGGCGCCTTTGCACTCGTCGTAGCGCGCGATCATGTCGGCGCAGACGTCCGGGAAGGGCGTGTCGGCGCAGAACCTTTTGACGTTGGCGTCGCCGACCGCCAGTTTGGGGGCGGTCTCCACCGCCATCCCCACATCACTGAGGAGGAGGAGGAGGAGGGCGAAGGAGGAGATGATGGTGAATAGCCTCGCCATGGCAAGCTGGATTAACTGTTAGCTTCTTAGTTAGTTGTCCCATGGGGCAGTCCATATATATAAGCACATGCATGCGGTGCTATATATAGATAGATACACATGCCGACCGCAGGGTACGTCACACTGGACTGACGGATAGCCGGAGGTGGAGGAGTGTGTCTTTGAAGATAGCCAGAGATCACAAAATAGGGGTATGAGAGGCGGTGGCCGGCCATGGTTAATCTGTGGAGGTGAGGCCACCGAGCCACAGATGCATGCATGCATGTTGCGACTGGTACGACACGTGGTAGGCAGCAAACCAACGAATGGTCGAGCTCTTTGAAGAGGTAAGAGGTAAGAGGAACTTTTAATCTTAGCCCTCGAGTGATCAGGCGTATGCTTGACCATACGAGTCCTCTAGCGGACGTGGAGAGCAAATGCTCCTAGTGTGAACAGTAAAACTAAATAAATTCAAAATGTATTTTAAAAATTATAAAAAAAATTGTGACATACTTTCACAAATGTTTGTTGTGCCTGCAAAATTTCATCGTAAAATCACATTGGTGGAAGGCGTGGTAAAAAAATAAAATCGATGCTCTGAAAATGTTACTTACAAAAGCATTTTGGAGCTATGATTTGTTTTTTTTTGGCACGCCTTCCACCAATGTGATTTCACAATGAAATTTTACGTGCACAACAAAATTTTGTGAAAGTATGTCACAAAATAATTTCAGAATTTTTTGAGTAAATTTTCTATTTTTTATTTTGCTGTTCATGCCAGGAGCATTTACTCCTGGGTGTAGAAATGTACTTCCGTCCTCTAGTAGCTACTTATAGTAGGTGATTGTTGTGTCTGTTCAAAAGAAGGTCATAAAGACATTATTATCAGCCTAATGGGCGGGTTGAATTAACTAATAGAGAGATCAAATTAATTTTCAAAAGACGTACTATCAATAGATCGAGGACAGATTGCTCTAAAAACTGAATGTTGCACTATGGGCTTATAGACGTGCTAAAAAATACTATGGGAATATCACTGTGTAAGATGGTTTATGGTGGATGTGGGTGTTTGAGTGGAGGAATGAAGCTTACGAATACGCGAATATGTTAAAGAAAAATGTAAAATGTGGCATATGATAGGAGAATAGAGAAATGTGAATTTAAAATAGGTGATAAAGTTCTCTTGTAAAAGTCTCGTTTTAGATATTTGCTAGGAAAGCTTGTCTTCAAATGGGAAGGACCATCTATGATCGAGGAAGTTTATCGGTTTGGGAAATTTAAGGACAACAATGTCGAGGGGACCAAGCCGATAGTAGTGAATGGGAAAAATACTTAGGCATTATATTGTCGATTACCCTCCCGAGGCAGAAACTGATGTAATACAGGTAATTACTTTGGAAGAATTCATTGAAATAAATTCTAGAAGGCTCCAGAACCCTGAAAAATAATAAGTATATGTGATCATGTATGAAAACGATCTCCGGAAAATCCATAAAAATCGTATTTGGAAGCTTAGTCCAATAAAAAATATCAAGCAAAAGAGGCACCGAGGAGGTTCTAGTGGACCCCACGTGGGTGTCCCATGCAGCCGCCCTCCTAGATGACAACCTCGGAGCCTCGGCTGCCTTTCGCCCGATGTCTTCTCTTGCACGACTTTTTACATATATATAAATTTCATGGATTTTTCCGATCTGCGTACCACACTTTTTGTCCTGTTTTAATTTCGAGTTGTTTCTGCCACGAATTTCTAGTTTCTAGAGCATGTCTTCATTTCATGGATCAAGTAACATGATTATGTTGCACGACAAGCTTATGTCGAGGAGAAGTATGGAGAGTTATGGAGGAACTTCATCGCAGATCATTTCGGAGTACATGGTAGGATCACCGTGTCGGGTGATGAGGGTAACCTTTATCATGGAGCCGTCGGGTGGTCGACAGATGGCGATATCACCACCAACCCGAGAGAACATGTGGAAGAAGTAGAAGACGAAGAACAAGATGAAGAAGTTCCACTTCCCCAACCAAAATATTTACATGTTGAAAACTTGGGACAAGCATATCCTATACCCGTGGGCTCGATAAGCATACGACCTCCTAATTCTAACCCTGTACAGGCTACACCTACTTGTCCCTGTTAAGATATTCTCGCTTCCTTCGTCAATTATACGCATAATTATATGGGTAAAGGACCAAGCATAATCATATGGGTAAAGGCACCCTCCTAGGCTTGTTCCAAGCTTGGGGAGGTGCCACATTATCTTTTAAATCGTTCTTTATTCTCTTTTATCTTTTGATCCTTAGGTTATATCGTGATTTAGAGAAGTTATAGTACGGTACACTCGCTGCAAGATGTTCTACCCTCTTCTTCAGAGAAATTATCAATGGTGCAAGGTTATAAATTTAAGAGATGGCATTGAGACTTCCTTTTGCTTTTTCGTTATCATATATTCTAACACTGTAAGTCATGATTATATAGTCCAGATAGCTTGAAGCTTCTACCCACCCTGGAGCGTTCATAATATGTTTGGCAACCGGTTGAGGTGTCTTGATAAATATTTCCATTCACATATTCTCGCTTTGGCGGCAATCCTATGTTGGGCCATGTGGCTTTGTAGGAGTGACATTGTTTTCAACAAAAAAGCGTGTTTCAACTGATGTGCTGGGTATTCATGTATGTACACACCGGCTCCATGCTTGGTCTATCATGTGCTAATGCTTCAGCTATGAGCTTACGGCTAGGGAAATTTTCTCCAACCATGGATGGCGGAGTAGTCTTCGACTCTTCGGATAGAACCTTGTCCATCATAGTTTTTTTTTCCTGTAAGTCAATGCTTTTTATTTTTCATTTTTAAGCGTGTTAGCTATGCATCTTGTTGTGTAGAGTCCGGATATTCACTTAATGTAGGATTGAGTTAAAATGTCCTTTATGAATAAATAATATAAACATATAATTAGTTTTATTATTTCGATAGCTGACAGAAAAAAACATAACCGTATCATACACCTATATCTATACCAATATAAAAAGACCCAAAGGGGCAAATTCAATTAATCTTAACCATCAAATCACATGTCAATCCAATGACCATATTACTCCAACGCTGAGTGCTCAAGAAGTTTAGCGTGCAATTAACATTATACCAGATATCAAAGTCTATTTCTTTCAAGAAAAAGTAAACATTTTGTGCTACTCACATAATTACGACGTAATTTATATCTTACATAATATCCACGTGCAATTAATTTGCGCCCTAATAGCAGCGTGCATTGCACGTATGAATTTACTATTACATAACCAAGGAAACTAATAAGATGCCCAAAAGACAGAAAAGGAAACTAACCAAAAACGTAACAACAACAACAGCTAGTACTCAGTGAGTCATTCTTTTCTTTTATTTGGTTAGTACTTTGTTGACGAGCGCCTCCAGGACAGCCATGGCCTTCCCGGCCTCGTTGTCCTTGGAGACATCGTCGGCTATGTTCTTGGCTTCCCCTTGGCGACACCTGTCGCAGTTCCACTCCACATGCGACTCCTTGTTGAACTTGATGAAGTTGTCGATCTGGGGGAGCTGGACCTTGCTTACGCACAGCTTGTCGAGCGTCTGGGCGGCGTTGGTCAGCTCCTTGAAGCAGGTTTCGAAGCAGATCTCGTCGGCCTTGCTCAGGCCCGGGTGGCTGTCCCTCTGGACCGCCGGGCTCGCGGTGGCCGTCGCGTTGAGGAGGAGCTTGGCGGAGGTGAGGGCCGCCATCCCCACAAGGCTCTCCTCGTTTGCGCCTTTGCTCTGGCCGTAGCGCGTGATCATGGAGGCGCAGAGCTCCGGGAAGGGCGTGCCGGCGCACAACTTCTTGACCACGGGGTTGTCGTCGTCTCCGTCGTCTCCGTCGGCGTCGGCGGCGGCGGCGAGCGAGACTTCACTGAGGAGGAGGAGGAGGAGGAGGACGACGAAGCCGAAGGAGGAGACGGTGGTGAAGAGCCTCGCCATGGCCAGCCGATGCACAAACTGTCCAATCGTACGTTGGAGGCCTAGACTATTTGCTTCTTATTAATCGGTTGACCCATCTCCAGCGATCGATATATAGCCAAATGTGGGGGGTGGTGCATGCCAACCGCAGGGTACGGGACGACGAACCAACGGATCGCCGGAGGTGGAGGAGGTATATGGGTGACCTATGTTTCTCCTGAGATCGTAAGGAAAATAGGGGTAAAGAGAGGCGGTGGCCATGGTCAATCCAATGGTGAGGCCGCCGATCGAGCCACACAGATGCATGCATGCCACAAACCGTAAACCAACGGTGGTCAAATGTGGAGCTAGCTAGCACGTGGCAGGCACTAACGAGCGGTCAAACTCGAGCATAGGCCACAATCACCTAGGATGCAGTCACGTTAGGCACTAACTAAAGAATGCCTTTTTAAAACCAAGCACTAAAGAGTTGTTCCAATGACATGCAGTTGTACTTTACAGCTCACTCGTTTACAATGAAAACTAATTCGGAATGAAACAAAATTAACAATAATCTCAGGCAAGGAGACAGTGCAAACAATTATGGTGCGTTTGGCCGAGGAACAAAGTGGAATGGAATCTTGTGAAGACAATCGGCGGAATGGAATGGTTACATTTCAGTGTTTGGTTAGATCGAGAGACAGAATGGAATGGATTTGTTTTTTTCTCACCCATTTTCAAAGAATACCTTTCACATACGTACATATGCACAAAACGAATAACTGCATTTTCTTGGATATTTACGGTGAATTGAAGAGGAAAACCCCATTATTCTAATACACATCCACGAGCATGGCAAATATATGACATCAAACGTATTTAAGTTATTTCAAGAGGAAAGCCTTAATAAATGTATTTGCATGAGCCCTGAAAGGGATGATGTGTGTACGCGCATGAAGAGCCTCTACCACAAATTAGTTGACTCAAATTTATCTAGATACGGCACACTTTAGTTTTTTTTTTAGAAAAGGAGGATGACCCCCGGCCTCTGCATCTGGGAGATGCATACGGCCACTTTATTGATTATTCTCGAGAACCTTACAAAGTATTACAACAATATGTCTGAATCCGCCATCTTGGCAACATATGCCACTACTCCTATCCATATGATGAAGGGGTGCTACCTGGGCCAAATACCCGGACCACTCACCTAAGCCTATCATCAAAAGCCAGAAGCCCCAGCCGAGCCACATACCGGGTCTGGGCCATTGTGACGCCCTCGATTCAATCGTACACTAATCATGCACGCAAATGTGTACGATCAAGATCAAGGACTCACGGGAAGATATCACAACACAACTCTACAAATAAAATAAGTCATACAAGCATCATAATACAAGCCAGGGCCTCGAGGGCTCGAATACAAGTGCTCGATCATAGACGAAGTCAGCGGAAGCAACAATATCTGAGTACAGACATAAGTTAAACAAGGTGCCATAAGATGGCTAGCACGAACGGGATACAGATCGAAGAGGAGCAGGCCTCCTGCAGGATCCTCCTAGGTCACTCACAGTGCGTCGTCGCCAGGCTGCACGTAGTAGTAGGCGCCTCCGGAGTAGTAGTCGTCATAGGCGGTGGCGTCTGCTCCTGGGCTCCATCGTGCAGTTTGCAGCAATCGAGTAGAGATAGGGGAAAAGGGGAACAAGGCAACCGTGAGTACTCATCCAAAGTACTGCAAGCAAGGAGCTACACTACATATGCAACATTATCAAAGGAAGGCCGTATATGTGAACTGGGCTGCAGAAATGCCAGAATAGAGAGAAGGCCTAGTCCTATCGAAGACTAGCATCTTCCGGAAACCACCATCTTGCAGCAAACAAGAGGGAGTAGAGTAGCATAACTTAAAGTAGCAGTAGTGTTATCAACCTCGGCCAGAGATCCTTTCTCGACTCCTGCGAGAAAGAAATCCCGAAACCATACTATCCATTATCATCACAATCCATACTCATCGCAATCCATTGCTCATATCCATGTCTCATCTCAAGTATCCAGTTCTAGTTGTATCGATCGGGATACAACTCCAAGTGTCATTACCGTAGGGACAGGATATCGATAGATGTTTTCTTCCCTGCAGGGTGCACCAACTTACCCACCACGCCGCTTAACTCCGGCGGACACACTTTCTGTGGTCATGCCCGGCCTCGGCCAAACAATACGCCGCAACCCGACCTAGGCTTAATAGAGAGGCCAGCACGCCGGACTAAACCTATGCCCCCAGGGTTCATGGGCCATCTCCCCGGGAACTCCTGCACGTTGCGTACGCGGCCGGAAGCAGACCTAGCCCATCAGGCGTTCCAGTCCAATCCGGCGCGCCGCCGCCGCCGACGCGTCTATTAAGCTTGGCTGATGTATACGACGAGAACGCCCATACTATGCCCACGTGATGGTTAGTGCTATCGGGCCGAGGCCCTCGGATCAAATATCCAAATCGTAGTGGATTAGGAACGCAGCGGTAACAAGCGAGACTCACAAAAGATGTGACCCCGTTGCCCCGTCTCGAGGACTTGCGGCAAGGGCTAGGAATGCCCGGCCACGCCTCGTAATTATCTCGCGGGCACCCTCCAGGTCAACCCGTCTCCACATCACTCGCAATTAAGCACGCAGCTGGTACCCTCGTGGTCGACCCGTCTTTCCAAGTATGATGGTAAAAGTCCAAGTAACCGTGAGTCCCAAACATCAAGGGAAAACCGAGGAATCACCCCGGTGAATTCCACTCAATGTAGTCATCAAGGTGAACATAAGAGGATTCACCCTCGAGGTCCACACTTGAGGGGTTGCACGACAGAGTCGTATCGGAAGTGGTTAAGGAGGAAATCACACTCGATGACCACAACCGGATAGCTATACTATAGGGTTAATATCAGAAGTGCTGTAGAGGTTTCACCCTCGGTACTCGATAGTAACCCAGTAGTGTCGAGCAACTAAGGGGAAGTGATGTGCGGTGTCGGGGCCTGGTCTTCGATCCCGTTGATCGGGTCTTCAATGATGAAGCAGGGGCAACAAGGACAAGGCGGGGGTCATTGATGGGTCTCTAACCAACCTATACTAAGCAGTTTAGGATAAGCGGTAGGTAACAATAGCGAGGTTACAATAAGCAGGCTATGCAGCAGAATAGGAGCAAACAATAACTTGATAGCAAAATCTAATGCAAGCATGAGAGAATGGAATGGGCGATATCGGGATGATCAGCAGGGGGCTTGCCTGGTTGCTCGGGCAAGAGAGAGGGTCGTCGGTGGCGTAGTCGATCACGAGCACATCAAGATCGGGTCTCGGGGTCTACCGGAGAGAAGAGGGGAAGAAACAGTAAATACAAGGTAAGCAGATGCATATCGATGCATGACATGACAAGAAGCGATGCTAAGCGTGCCCTAACGTGGGTAAGAGGGTGCGGTTAGGGGAAAAACATCCGGAAGTTATCCGGTTCGGACGTCTGTCGAGACGGATGAACCGGAGAGGAAAGTTTGCAGGTTCGATAGGTTAGAGGCGTGTGGTGGAATGAACGGATTGCGTATCCGGATTCGTCTAAATGCCGTTACGAGCAACTTTCATGTTGAAAATATTTTAATCCGGAATACGGATTAAAAGATTTGATTTTTAAAAGATTTTATTAATTTCGGGAATTTAATTAATTATTTAATTAACTTCGAAAATGCATTTATGACATCAGCATGATGTCATCTTGACATCGGCGATCAACAGGGTTGATCGAGTCAACCCCTGACAGGTGGGTCCCGCACGTCATTCACTAATGACTAATTAACCTAATCAGATTTAATTAACATTACTTAATTAAGTTAATTAATGATTAGGGTTAATTAACTCAGAATTAATTAGTTTAATTAATTTAACTAATGATTAGGTTTAATTAATCCAGAATTAATTAGATTAATTAATTACTCAATTAATTAATTAATTAATTATTTAGTTAATTAATTTTTATTCATTTACATTTTCAATCTGTTTTTATTTAAAACGTGCTTTTGGGGGTGGGGGCCCCCACGTCAGTGGCCTATGGCCAAAACGGGCAGGTGGGCGCGGGCGACGCGGGCGATGCGAACGGGTCGATCCAGGCGGATCGGGCGACCTGTGGGGAGATCGGGGCGCCCGAGGCATTGTGGCGCGGGCCGAGGCCGACGACAGCCGGGCGGCAGCGACGCCATGAAGCCTGGGCGACGGGCGGGTGGTGGCTCGGCCGGAGCCGAGCGAGGGGCTCGATCGGGCGACGAGGGCGCCGAACGGGGGGGAACGGGGCTCGGTGGCGCCGCTAAGGGCCGGAGGGGTTCGCCGTCGGAAGGAAGGAAGGAGAGGAGCCACTGGGCGGGCCGCAGGCCACTGGCCGGATCCGCAGGGGGGGAGGAAGGAGAGGATCGGGGGGGGGGTGGCCTGTCGGCAGCCATGGCGCGCCCGAGCGGGCGACGGGCAGTGGGCTACCTGGCAGAGACGAGTGGAGGGGGAGCAGGGGGAACGGTCTGGCGGCGGTCGGTCGCCGGCAGGGGAAGAGAGGCGAGGGGAGCCTCACGGGGAGGCAGGGACTAGGCGGCGGGCTCGGTGAGGCAGCAAGACCGTTGGGGAGGGGGTCGGGGAGGCCGCCCGGGCGTGAGGCCGAGAGGCGGTGAGGCACACTGGGGCGACGGAGGAGGAGGAGGGCGCCGTGAGTCGGTGTGGTGGAGGAGGGAGGTCCGGCGGGGGGTTGGCTCGGTCGGGCCTCCTCCGCCCGATCCAGATCGGTCTTGAGGCGTGGGGCGTGGGGGCGTGGGGAAGTGGGGTGGCGGCTAGGGTTAGCCCGGGTGGGGGGTTATGGCCGGTCGGTTGGGCGGTGGGCCGCCCATGGGGGAGGAATGGGCCAAAAGGGGAGAGAGGGGCGGTGGGGAGGGGGCCATTGGTGGGCAGGAGGTTTCTCCCACCTCTTTTATTTTGCTTTATCTTTTATTATTTTTTTGAAAGATTGAACCGACGCGAGATTATTAGTGATAACCAAGGTGGCGTGTCCTCATTAACGCTGGATTCTTGTGGCGTAATCACCCAAGGCGTCACAATTCTCCTCCACTACAAGAAATCTCGTCCGAGATTTAAGAGGGAGTAAGAGGGAAAGGTCTGGTTACGAAAACCTAACGGATCTTCTCGAAGGAGCTAATCCCTTTCGTTGATGTCTTCCACCCTTTATTCCGATGCATCATGATAAACGGGTCATCATTTCTTCGGGAACTCTATCGTACTTACGAAAGGTAAGGGGCAGCTCACTGCGACATAATGCTTTTAAGGGAAACAACGGATTAAAGTATTTGATTTTTAAAAGATTTTATTAATTTCGGGAATTTAATTAATTATTTAATTAACTTCGAAAATGCATTTATGACATCAGCATGATGTCATACGACATCGGCGATCAACAGGGTTGGTCGAGTCAACCTGACAGTGGGTCCATACGTCATTCACTAATGACTAATTAACCTAATCAGATTTAATTAACATTACTTAATTAAGTTAATTAATGATTAGGGTTAATTAACTCAGAATTAATTAGTTTAATTAATTACTTAATTAATTTAACTAATGATTAGGTTTAATTAATCCAGAATTAATTAGATTAATTAATTACTTAATTAATTAATTAAATAATTATTTAGTTAATTAATTTTTATTCATTTACATTTTCAATGCATTTTTATTTAAAAGCGTGCTTTTGGGGCCCACGCCGCTGGCCTATGGCCAAGCAGGCGGTGGGCGGCGACGCGGCGATGCCGAACAGGCCCGATCGAGGCGGATCGGGCGCGACCGAGATCGGGCGCCCGATGCATCGGGTCGGCCGAGCCACGACGTTGACGCCGCCGTGGCAGCCAGCCGGCGAGTCGGCGACAGGCGGGTGGTGGTGGCTCGGGCGAGCGAGCGAGGCTCGATCGGGCGGCGAGGCGCCCGAACGTGGGAAACGGGGGCTCGGGCGCGCCGCTAAGGGCGCCGGAGGGGTTCGCCGTCGGAGGAAGGAAGGGAGAGGGAGCCACTCGGTGGCCGGGCCGTTCGAGACCCACGGCCGGATCCGGCGAGGAGGAAGGAGAGGGATCGGGGTGGCGCGTCGGTCTGCATGGCGCCGGCCGGCTCTGGGCAGGCGGGACCCTGGCGAGAAGCAGTGGAGGGAGGGGGGGGCGGCGGTCTGCGGCCGGTCGCCAGGGGGAAGAGAGGGCGAGAGGGGGCCTCACAGGGGGAGGCAGGGACTAGGCGGCGGGCTCGGTGAGGGGCGACGATGACCGTCGGGGAGGGGGTCGGGGAGGCCTTGCCCGGCGGCGGGCGAGGCCGAGCCGCATGGCGTGAGGCCGCGCTGGGGCGACGGAGGGGAGGAGGGAGCGCCATGAGTCGGTGTGGTGGAGGAGGGGAGGTCCGGGCGGCGGGGGTTGGCTCGGTCGGGGGCCTCCTCCGCCCGATCCAGATCGGGTGCGGGAGCGTGGGGGCGAGGGGGGGCGCGTGGGGGGGTGGGGAAGTGGGGTGGCGGCTAGGGTTAGCCGCCGGGTGGGGGGGGTTATGCGGCGGTCGGTTGGGCGGTGGGCGCCCATGGGGGAGGAATGGGCCAAAAGGGGGAGAGAGGGGCCAGGTGGGGAGGGGGCCGACTGGCTGGGCCAGGGGGTTTCTCCCCACCTCTTTTATTTTGCTTTATCTTTTTATTATTTTTTTTGAAAGATTCGAACCGACGCGAGATTATTAGCAGTAACCGAGGTGACGTGTCCTCATTAACGCGGGATTACTGTAGCGTAATCACCCGGGCGTCACAATTCTCCTCCACTACAAGAAATCTCGTCCCGAGATTTAAGAGGGGAGTAAGAGGGAAAGGTCTGGTTACGAAAACCTAACGGATCTTCTCGAAGGAGCTAATCCCTTTCGTTGATGTCTTCCACCCTTTATTCCGATGCATCATGATAAACGGGTCATCATTTCTTCGGGAACTCTATCGTACTTACGAAAGGTAAGGGGCAGCTCACTGCGACATAATGCTTTTAAGGGAAACAATCTGGGGTTACCCATGAATTAGTATAAAATTAACTCTCGAGTTGAACATATGAAATACCTCGAGAGTAAGGTACGAAGGTACCATAATAGGCTCCAAGCGGATAGATAGTTGCTCGAAGCCTGAACCAGAGTGAGAAAGGGGTTCAGAGTAACGAGAGTAAGTATTGCGTCTGATACCATAATAGATCACTATGACGGTGGCCCGTGAATTACATACGGGGCCACGTGCGAGGAATAACTTTGGGAATAGGGGGGTGTACGGGACAGTCAGGTTTCGATCCTGTGACCTGTGGGTTATGGGCCCACCATGTGGTTAAAAGTAGTAGGTTGTTGACATCCTGCACGATCATGTAAGCAAGGCAAGTCAGAGGAGAGTCTGAGGGTCATGTCGGCAACAACATAGGTACCAAGAGGCGAGGGACGAAGAGAATAATTTTCACCTTTCGTTGAACGAGGCGGACCAATAGGCAAGGTTCTCGTCCATCGGTGGTTACCGGAATGTCATCAACAAATAGTAATAGGGTCTTACTTACAGAGTGGTACATCGAGGTGCTTACCTAAGCAGGGGATTATCACTGCTTAGATTATATATATCC
Organism: Aegilops bicornis; assembly: GCA_021605145.1. Classification (NCBI taxonomy): domain Eukaryota; kingdom Viridiplantae; phylum Streptophyta; class Magnoliopsida; order Poales; family Poaceae; genus Aegilops; species Aegilops bicornis. Next base: position 655,588,824 of record CM038674.1, read on the forward strand.
CAAGAAGGATCAAACAGACCCAAGGAAAGGAAAATGTGTTTATTAGGTTAAAACAGAACAATGGAAAGGAAAAATGTGTTTAAACACATATTACAGGGGTATATCCTTACCAAGGATAAGCAGGGCCTGATATCCATGACAGGATATAATGTAGAAAATCCTTTAGGTAAGGGGAGAGAAATTTCATGACATTACCCATACAACGGTATTTGGATAATTGAGCAAGAAACATTTAGCATTGGGCTTCGAATGTTCTTGTTGAAAATCAGAGTACCACAGACATGTTTCGAGATAGCATTGACATGGTCTTCAGGTGAAGATCAGACTTTGGAATCACGAAGGATTCATCAGGAATAACTTGTAGAATCAGTATTACAATTCCCTCATGGATGAATGGATAATCCTGCTGAAAAGGAATCTATAATGATAGGTCCTCCAGCCGGGGGGGGGGGGGGGTGCTAGGCATGACATCATGCTACCGGGACAACAAAGGACCAATAAAATAAACCTTGGAAAGTTGTCCCAACCAACATATAGGACCGAGATTCAGAGCCGATTGGTGTCAGGATACCTCGGACTTAGGATACCTGAGAAGAAAAGGTGCAACGCAAATTGACGAGATGACATTGTAAGATTCTCGGGGAAATGAACTATGAAGTTATTTCCGTTAACAAAAATCCATCATTAACCCAAGGAGAGGACAAGGAGGTTTCTGGTGATCTCAGCAGCAATCCACCGAGATTCCCAAAAGATAGACTCCCACATTTAAGTGAACAAGGAGATAACATTTGTCGGAACAAATGATACTAGGAAATATGCTCGAGGAAAACATACTCAAGTAAACATTGGTTGAAAGGTGCGCCCGATGGGTTGGGTTGCACGACCAATGTCAGAATGGTGACTCAATAATCGATAGGCTAAGAATTTCACTTCAAAGCAAGAGGCTTGCTAGAAGGGCAGAATCCAACAGCACCGTTCACTTGTTGGTACACCGGTTGGAAGCAACACGGGGACCAAGAAAGAATGGTGATGGTGAGAAGCATCTCAATACCAAGAATTTCTTAAGAGGTGGAGCAGTCCTCACAACATCCTTGATATTAACAGATGGTAATACTCCAAGGTAGGGAAGAACGATTGCTGGGTAGCAAGGAACTCAAGGTATAACACCAAACATGAACAAGCTTGTGTTGGTGGGAAGGCAATAAAGGGATCGATGATAGTACAAATCATCGAGGGCAAGGATGGTATTCCTCATCCAGAATTCCATTTATATTCTGGATGAGCTCAGAATGTTGACGAACACGGCACCTTTGTCGCGAGAGTTCATGAAGATGTAATCGATCGACGATGACATCAAGTCAAAGTAATGATGAAGTGAAAGGTTATTAGAACCAAGGTACGACACAAACTCGAAACCAAGCTTGATGTTCAAGGCGAAATGATATGTCGATGAGGATCGACGTAAGGTCAGTTCCTCGTCGAAAATTGTGCTCCGTGAAGAAGGAACGGGTAGTACCGATAAAATCATCACGACGAACATGGTCGGAACCACGATTGAAAAAGGCCAGATCCCTGATATAAGATGAACTTATACCAAAGGACTAATTAATTTAAGAGAAGCTTTAATGATAAGATCTACATCGTGTCCATGGGCATGAACACAAGTTCAAGGTCGACTCCCACTTCTCCAATGCATAACCCTTCATTCACTTCTCGCGTTCGATGAAGTTGCAGTGTTGAACGTTTTATCTGGCGAAGCACCAGTAGAGTATGATTCGTGAAAACTTTCGAGTTCACACGGTATAGAGAAGGCATATGTTCAACCCATAGGGGCTCCTTAGAAACCTATACCACCAGTTTCAAGAGTAAAATAACACAAGCTCGGAGGTAGAGCATGGTTGGCAAAGCAGAGGATGCAATTTACCAAAGGCATCATGTATCAGGGGAAGGTCTCACAAAGTTATTGAATAAGAAGGATCTTGTGGGTAAAATCCAATAATGGACCTGATGGTCCACCAGGGGTCTGACGTGAGCATCAGTACTTAACTAGAGGAAGAAGAATGCAAGGAGGTCAGATTATAGAAACAACTGACTAACTCAATTGTCAAATGCGGAGAATTATGATTTCCAAATCAAGGGATCAGAAGCAATGCTCTGATTAGGGGTGAATAAGTTGAATAGCCTTAGGGTATAATCAAAGACAATTGGATTGGTCGAGAACCAATTCCAGTTAAAAGAATGGCAGATTAGCCAGAAAGGTAATTTATTAGGATCAATGATGATTGCGGGTGTTCGCAAACATATTGAGTCAACAGACTCAAAATGATAATGACAAGGAATGTCAATATGACTACGAGACTTATGGGATTAACCATAATGCAAGCAAGCAAGAATTTCAAGAGTCAAGGCTCCAGAGGATTCTCGGAAGATCGAATATTATTTTGAAGGCTTTTTTGAAACACATGAACAACTGGGGATGAGCGGATACTCGACAAGTGCGAGGATTTATTTGAAGGTTATTCATGTAGTAAGGAACTGCTAGGCAGTAGGCACAAAGTATTCTCGGAACAATAGAGAAAACTTCGGGGTATCTTGTAACAACGAGATCAATGGGGGATGATCGTATGAATTGCAAGTGTAAGTAGTTATCCATACGGATTTATCGGTGGCCAGGAATAGCAAAAGTGATGGGCACAAAGTATCGAGAGAACATCAGAGAGTATCTTCGGAATCTTCTGATTAGCAGACGATCATCGGAAGTGAAGGGCTCTCCGGGAGAAAGTACTTGCGAGAACCTAAAGTTAGTTTTGTTTTTAGTAAAATCGTTTAACCCGAATAGGAGAGAGCTCAGAGTCCCAGAGTAAAGATCGAGGAGTAAAAGATCCTAATACCACCCGATGGCGACGTGGGCCCGTAAGGCACACAGCCAAGTTAGTAAAAGTTTTAAAAAGTCTAGACTCGACTTCGGCCAAGGAGAGTGGAAGGGGGGTTCCTACAGGCAGTTGGCTCTGATACCAACTTGTGACGCCCTCGATTCAATCGTACACTAATCATGCACGCAAATGTGTACGATCAAGATCAGGGACTCACGGAAGATATCACAACACAACTCTACAAATAAAATAAGTCATACAAGCATCATAATACAAGCCAGGGGCCTCGAGGGCTCGAATACAAGTGCTCGATCATAGACGAGTCAGCGGAAGCAACAATATCTGAGTACAGACATAAGTTAAACAAGGTGCCATAAGATGGCTAGCACGAACTGGGATACAGATCGAAAGAGGAGCAGGCCTCCTGCCTGGGATCCTCCTAGGTCACTCCTGGTCGTCGTCAGCGGGCTGCACGTAGTAGTAGGCGCCTCCGGAGTAGTAGTCGTCATAGGCGGTGGCGTCTGGCTCCTGGGCTCCATCGATGCAGTTGCAGCAATCGAGTAGAGATAGGGGAAAAAGGGGGAACAAGGCAACCGTGAGTACTCATCCAAAGTACTCGCAAGCAAGGAGCTACACTACATATGCAACATTATCAAAGGAAGGCCGTATATGTGAACTGGGCTGCAGAAATGCCAGAATAGAGAGAAGGCCTAGTCCTATCGAAGACTAGCATCTTCCGAAAACCACCATCTTGCAGCAAACAAGAGGGAGTAGAGTAGCATAACTTAAAGTAGCAGTAGTGTTATCAACCTCGGCGAGATCCTTTCTCGACTCCTGCGAGAAAGAAATCCCGAGCCATACTATCCAGTTATCATCACAATCCAGTACTCATCGCAATCCATTGCTCATATCCATGTCTCATCTCAAGTATCCAGTTCTAGTTGTATCGATCGGGATACAACTCCAAGTGTCTGTTACCGTAGGACAGGATATCGATAGATGTTTTCTTCCCTGCAGGGTGCACCAACTTACCCACCACGCCGCTTAACTCCGGCGGACACACTTTCCGAGGTCATGCCCGGCCTCGGCCAAACAATACGCCGCAACCCGACCTAGGCATAATAGAGAGGCCAGCACGCGGACTAAACCTATGCCCCTGTGGTTCATGGGCCATCTCCGGGAACTCCTACACGTTGCGTCTGGGCGGAAGCAGAACCTAGCCCATCGAGGCGTTCCGGTCCAATCCGGTAGCGCGCTCGTCGATCGTAGCGTCTATTAAGCTTCTGATGTATACGACGCAGAACGCCCATACTATGCCCACGTGATGGTTAGTGCTATCGGGCGAGAGGCCCTCGGATCAAATATCCAAATCGTAGTGGATTAGGAACGCAGCGGTAACAAGCGAGACTCACGAAAGATGTGACCCGTTGCCCGTCTCGAGGACTTGCGGCAAGGGCTAGGAATGCCGCCACGCCTCGTAATTATCTCGCGGGCACCCTCCAGTCAACCCGTCTCCACATCACTCGCAATTAAGCACGCTGGTACCCCTCGTGGTCGACCCGTCTTTCAAATAACGATGGTAAAAGTCCAAGTAACCGTGAGTCCCAAACATCAAGGGGAAAACCCGAGGAATCACCCCCGGTGAATTCCACTCAATGTAGTCATCAAGGTGAACATAAGAGGATTCACCCTCGAGGTCCACACTTGAGGGGTTGCACGACAGTCGTGTCGGAAGTGGTTAAGGAGGAAATCACCCTCGATGACCACAACCGGATAGCTATACTCTGAGGTTAATATCGGAAGTGATGTAGAGGTTTCACCCTCGGTACTCGATAGTAACCTAGTAGTGTCGAGCAACTAAGGGAAGTGATGTGCGGTGTCGGGGCTCGGTCTTCGATCCCGTTGATCGGGTCTTCAATGATGAAGCGAGGGCAACAAGGACAAGGTGGGGGTCAGCGATGGGTCTCTAACCAACCTATACTAAGCGGTTTAGGATAAGCGGTAGGTAACAATAGCGAGGTTACAATAAACAGGCTATGCAATGTAATAGGAGCAAACAATAACGATGAGCAAAATCTAATGCAAGCATGAGAGAATGGAATGGGCGATATCGGGATGATCAGGGGGGCTTGCCTGGTTGCTCGGCAAGAGAGAGGGTCGTCGGTGGCGTAGTCGATCACGAGCACATCAAAGATCGGTCTCGGGGTCTCTAGGAGAGAAGAGGGGAAGAAACAGTAAATACAAGGTAAGCAGATGCATATCGATGCATGACATGACAAGAAGCGATGCTAGGCGTGCCCTAACGTGGTAAGAGGAGTGCTTGGTTAGGGGAAAAACATCCGGAAGTTATCCGGTTAGGACGTCTGTCGACGGATGAACCGGAGAGGAAAGTTTGCAGGTTCGATAGGTTAGAGGCGTGTGGTGGACGAGCGGAATTGCGTATCCGGATTCGTCTCGTCGTTCTGAGCAACTTTCATGTTGAAAATATTTTAATCCGGAATACGGATTAAAAGATATGATTTTTAAAAGATTTTATTAATTTCGGGAATTTAATTAATTATTTAATTAACTTCGAAAATGCATTTATGACATCAGCATGATGTCATGCTGACATCAGCAGTCAACAGGGTTGACTGAGTCAACCCTGACAGGTGGGTCCCGCACGTCATTCACTAATGACTAATTAACCTAATCAGATTTAATTAACATTACTTAATTAAGTTAATTAATGATTAGGGTTAATTAACTCAGAATTAATTAGTTTAATTAATTACTTAATTAATTTAACTAATGATTAGGTTTAATTAATCCAGAATTAATTAGATTAATTAATTACTCAATTAATTAATTAATTAATTATTTAGTTAATTAATTTTTATTCATTTACATTTTCAATCTGTTTTTATTTAAAAGCGTGCTTTTGGGGTGGGGGCCCCACGTCGCTGGCCTATGGCCAAAAGCAGGCGGAGTGGGCGGCGGCGACGCCAGACGATGCTCGAACGGCCCGATCGAGGCGGATCGAGGCGTGACCTGTGGGGAGATCGGGGCGCCCGAGGCACGGGCCGGGCTGGCCGAGGCCACGACGCTGCCGCCGACGGCGAGCGACGCCGGCGAGTCGGGCGACGGGCGGGTGGTGGCTCGGCCGAGCCGAGCGAGGCTCGATGGGGGGCGGCGAGGGCGCCGAACGGGGGGAACGGGGCTGGGCGCCGCTAAGGGCGCCGAGGGGTTCGCCGTCGGAGGAAGGAAGGGAGAGGAGCCACTCGGTGGCCGGGCTGCTGGGCCACGGCGGCCGGATCCGGCAGGGGGAGGAAGGAGAGGGATCGGGGTGGCGCGGTGCAGCAGCTGGCGCCCGAAAGAAGGCGACGGGCGGGGCCACGGGCGTGAGACGAGTGGAGGAGCAGGGGGAACGGTGCGGCGGCCGGTCGGTCACGACGGGGAGGGGGGGAGAGAGGGGAGAGAGGGGAGCCCCACAGGGGGAGGCAGGGACTAGGCGGCGGGCTGGGTGCGGGGCGACGAAGACCGTTGGGGTGGGGGTCAGAGCGCCTGGCCACGGGCGGGCGAGGCCGAGGGGCGGGAGGTCAGCTACTGGGGCGACGGAGGAGGAGGGGAGCACCGGCGAGTCGGTGTGGTGGAGGAGGGAGGTCCGGGCGGCGGGGTTGGCTCGGTCGGGGCCTCCTCCCGATCCAGATCGGTCTTGAGGCGTGGGGGCGGTAGCGTGGGGAAGTGGGGTGGCGGCTAGGGTTAGCCGCCGGGTGGGGGTTATCGGCCGGTCGGTTGGGCGGTGGGCGGCCCATGGGGGGAGGGAATGGGCCAAAGGGGAGAGAGGGGCGGTGGGGAGGGCCGACTGGCTGGGCCAGGGGTTTCTCCCCACCTCTTTTATTTTGCTTTATCTTTTTATTATTTTTTTTGAAAGATTCGAACCGACGCGAGATTATTAGCAGTAACCGAGGTGACGTGTCCTCATTAACGCGGGATTACTGTAGCGTAATCACCCGGGCGTCACAGCCATAAACTGGTCTGACGCACTCACATGTGTCGTCGCCGCTATCTTTCACAGGTCCGTCTTCAGAGCAGATATTGAGGCTTCTACCTTGTCACGCCACTCTGCCATCGATGCCACCATGACGCCAGACAACTGCCTCCATCTGCGCGAGTCCATCACCGCGCATCGGGTGCCGAGTCTCCACTGCACCACGCTGCCGAGATCCGTCGTCATCAATGTGTAGGATGAAGCACCGCTCCACCAAAAAAGGCGCCCACTGGTCCCTCGATCCTCGGCTGCTGTCACCGACCCCATACTGAGCCCGCCACCACACTGCCCTCAAGGCGATGCCTTCAAGAAGGTCACAGCGCCAAGGACGCCGCCGCCGCCCACCGGAGTTAGGTTTTCACCCGAGAAGCAAGGTGGTGGGGTGTGGAAGGGCAGACCTCGACCGACGTCTCCATGAAGAAATCGGCGCCCGCGGACGTCGTCGTCGCGGCCGGCTGGAGCCGACCAGGGGTTTCCCCCAATATGGATGCCGACCACCAGAATCACCCGCAACCCAGAGGCAAGCCAGACGTCTGCACAGCCAGGGACCATCGAGGGTGAAACGCACCGAGCAGGGGAAGATGGCGGCAGCGGATCTGACGCCGCCAGCCACGGGGCAGCCACGCGAGGTCCCAGCCCACGAAGATCCATGGCCACCCGACCAGATCGCTGCACTGCGCCCACCCCACTGTTCACCGGGTGACAAGGAACCTCGCTGGGCCGCCGCCCAGATCCAAGACCCTCCGATGTGAACCAGAGCAGCGCATGCCCCGCCGCCGCAGTCCCCGACTGCGCCATGGGCCTTGCCCGGCGGCAGCCTCGTGCGGCGGCGAGGGGGAGAGGGGAGGGAGAGGGGCTACACCGGCGAGGGGGGAGTTGCCCCCGAGACGCCCACTAGGGGCGGCGCGGGGGAGGGGAGTGGAGGGGAGGGTAGGCAAGACTTCTGTCACGGCACACTTTAGTGTTCAACGCATCTATATCTAGACGAATCTAAGTCAACTAATTTATGACGGAGGGAGTACAAGTGATCGGTAGTAGTACATGACTGTCGAACCTTCAAATTGATGGAGTCGATCAAGGAAGGCTCTCGCTTGTACAACAAACACATGGCAACCATTAAAAAAGTCTAATTAGGATATTCGCACAATTTGGACTTGCACCATGCTAGCTCGCTAATCAAGCACTATGAGCTTTTGCCTTCTATTTAATTCATTTTACTTAATGATCAGCTGTAAACATGTATGGAACAAAACTCCAACAAAAACAATGAGAACTGGCTGCAAGCTATATAGCGTGCATCCGTGCATGTATCATCATTACTTCGAGATTTGTGCCAGGTTTTCTTGTTTTGGCAAAGTTTGCCTTGTTCCAAAGAACTTCTTAATGTTTTTTGGATGTTTTTTTGTCCTGTGTGTATCAATTTAACATCAGATACAAACAGCAATCTAAAATTTAACCTCATTGTTATTACTAAAAATGACAATCTAAATTTGCACTTCATAAATAAATTTAGCATGAGATAAGAAACTGCCTCGAGCGCACGATCTAAACTTTAGTTACTAATCCATGGTCATGTACATTACCGACAAAGCCTTCTCGCCCCGCTTTATAAATAAGCAACAACCATGGTACAACTAGATCCGAGAACGGAAGATCCAGAATAAAAACCAGAGTACTAAAAGAGAAAAACTATAGTCCACATATACTGGGGGCATCAGCTCAACAAGCCCGCAAAAAATAACAACACGCATGGTTACGTACATACAACACACATAACTGTAGATATGTTATTCTTTTTGGGAATGTTTTAATTATGCGTGCAAAAATTAAAGCTGAACAATTATAGTTCAATTACACGTGACATTTTATTTTATCATAATATTCTCAATGGCTATAGAATCACATTTTTACTGACCGTGTAATATGAATATTATTAAATTGTAAGTTGATTTCCATACACCTTTAACACATTTAAACGATGCCCTTGGATTTGCAAGGCCACGTGGCTAGTTGGTTGGAAACTAAAAAAATAACTAGTTGAAAAAGTTGTAGTGTGTCATTGACATCGCATAAAACTCCTAGGAACATGGGGTGCGATAAATGAAAATTAACAAATCATTGACTGACGAGCTACGTAACAACAGTGAGCAAGCCATGTGCCTTCACCTCTAAATTGAAATGATATGTCCGTGAAGGGGAGATATCCCGCAAGTGTGGCGGAAGTAATGTACTGGTCAACAATGGAATAACTGAAACCAAATGAAGGAGATGTGCAGCACCCACTTTTTGCACCATACGAGCCAGATAGAATGATCGGAAAAGGGTCTTGGAAAATTAGTGGAATGTTCAACACATTTCTGCCTCAAATCCACGTACTCAAAGATCTGAACCATGCGTTCAGAAGATTTGCAACACATTGCAAATAACCTGCCAGATTCATTTACTGACTATAAAGGTGTCATACAATCCTACAATCCTGAAAAATATGCCGGAAAGAGTGGAGGTACCAACTAAAACCACTCAACTCCCCGTTCAAAGCAACAGGGGGAGAAGTACGGCAATAGTACATCAGGATTCAGCTTCTCGCAAGCAAGGATATCAAGGCCTATGAATCAGTAAATGCAAGTCAACTTCACGTTGACAGACACCTAATGGGTAGTATACACCCAGTGGACGGGAAACCTCCGCCAACCCAGGTCATAGTGCACACAATGACCGGGACATCGGAATACCCGACTCAATCACATTGGAAAATCGCGAGCAATCACCATGGGTAACGATATTTCCATCAACTATATATTGATATATAGATTCTCGAGAAACATATAACCGGAAGTCTACAATTGTCGACATACATTTCTCAACTAGATTGAAAAAACCTTTCAAGTGATTCAGATCCAAAGATCATGGCCATGGCAAAGTATGAACAACACTCGGACTGAACTCAAGGAAAGGGTATAATCTAGGTAGAAATGATCTTGGTTAATAATGGGAAGGTATTCATAAGCAATACCTACACCAGTTTTCTTCTGGAAACGGAATTGAGAACAACGAGGTGGTGAAACAAAGAGCAAGTATTGTAGCACAAGGGTTCATGCAGATACCCAACTATTCTCCAGAGGTGGAATCTCTTTCCGATAACTTATATCATTGGCAGTACAAAATCATCTATCTCTGCAGTTGATAGATGTAGTGATCGCATATCCATGTGGCTCACTAGATTCAGACATATATGATTGATTTCCAATGAAATCTCAATTCTGAACCGAAATACAAAATGCAACATACATTGTGTAAAAATCTGCAAGTCACCATATGACTTATTGTTGTCGGTACATTTGGTACAACCGACTCAGTGAGTTCCTTTACACAAGGATTACTCCTACAATGATGGTTATCCATGTTTGTCTGTCATACACAGTGATTACTCCTGCAATGACGATACATGTAATCATCTAAATGATGGAGTTTAAATGAAGGATTTGGGTAAAACCAAGATACCGCTCGTTACTACAACTTGAGCACCTTCACTCATACATTTTGGTACACTATGTATTGGAGAAATTCATTGTGGACAAGTCTTATACGTCCATAGCTCTCATGGTGGTTCATTCTCTAGACGTAGAGAAAGATCTATTTAGACCAAAAGATGATGGAAATGAGATATTGGGACTCTGTGTTCCATAATGCCATTGGATCCACCAAACACAATTGGTTGGGACTCAAGAATATCTATCGATATCTCCAAAGGCATCAAACATCTTGTCCTGGTTTTTCAAAGTTTCAGAGAAATCTGAACACCAATACCATTGGATACATTGATCAGATCCCCACTATGTCAGATCATAGACAAGCTTAGTGTTCCTGTTAGGTGTGGTAGCCATCCCATGAGTCTTCGAAACAGACCTCGTGGCTACATCCACCAACCATTATCTCTAAGATAATGTTGCTTGTGTTGCCCAGATGCAAACAGGTTACGTAATAAGCAATATCGCTATATTGCATATCTTGCAAGTCAAATCATGTGAATGATTTGTTCACCAAGTCTCTACCAGTTTCTACATTCCAGAAATAAGTTCATGGAATTGGTATGTGATGGCTTCGGAATTTGCAAGAATCAGGGGGAGTATCTTCCTGAATTGTTCCTGTTCAAAGCATCATATTATACTCTTTTTCCCTTCATGAGTTTACTTTAAAGGTTCTCATAAAGGTTTATAATGAGGTAATATCAACATAAGATCATATGCCATACTTTCAGTTTTCCCCACCGGGGTTTTTAGGAAAGTATATAAGACATATTTATTGTTCTCCAAACTCTACGGTTCTCATATATTGAGTTAAAGGAGACGATAACTATTGTATGTTGCACCATTTTCTCCTTATTTTTTTCCCACCGGGTTTGAAGGAGTTTTAACAACATATCAAACACCTTGCTCCTCACATTTTTCCCACAGAGTTTTTGGAGGAGTCTTTAAGAAGATGATGATGCTCACAAAGTACAAGTTGTGATTAGGGGGGAGTGTTAGGATTAGTTAATATGTGTTAATTAATGGGTTAATCCCTGCTTTATAGGAACCGGCGGCAGTCGTCGTTTGGCAACAGTCGTGATGGTTGCTCGCATCCTCCTGTATGGGCGCCTATTGAGAAGCGTCCCTTGGCTTTGTATAAATAGCAGCACTCTCATCAATAAAGACATCTATTTCTCATTACTGCTTCGCATCTATCAAGTCACTCTTGTTTTTATCTTCGAACAGAATCATCATCATACTGCCTTGCATAGTTTATTCATTGTGTATCCAGTTGTTTTAATGTAATTTAAAATATGATATCCACAGGTATAAACAAAAGGAAATGTTAACGCCCACACGTGTGGGCGTTCACCATCCAGACCACACGCAAGCATCTCCGTTGGCAACTTTGTGCACGAATCTTGGAACAAACCGGCCGGTTTTCTGCGCCACGTAGGACGAGGCGCGTGTGCGGTGTCTTGGTCGAATCGCCCGCACGTTGGTTGCCATCCCGCAGTCAGCGGTTGCCACCCGGAGGCGTGCGGTGGAACCGTTATGCGCCCGCACGCCACGCTCCGACTGCGGTTGACATCAAACACGTCGCACACCTCTACCCCCTCTCCATCACGGTTCCATTTACTCAGCCGCACCGCAGTTACTGGCACAACCCACTCGCATTTCAAACCACTGGAGGAGAAGGCGAGGGGAGAAGGCGACGGCGGAGGCGGAAGAATCGATGGTGTTCGCGGCCATCGGTGGTGCTCGCCGGAGCAGGCGGCTGCGCCGGGCGCTGCGGGTTGAAGGTAATGCTCGCTACAACTCGCAACCCCTTCCTGCATTTTCCCCTTCCCTCCTGTTTGATTCCTCGATCGAGATTCGTAGAGATTCAGGCGATTCTGCGATGCGTCGGCGTTCCGCTTGGCGCCAAGTCGTCTGCTAGACGTTTTGGTGGCCTTGGGCAGTTTAAATGCCCGCCGTGGCGGCATCGCCGTCGGTGTGATTATGCTTGTTCGGAGGCACGCACTAGTCTTGCCTCTGGATTGGGAAGGTGTCTCCCGGGTTGTTTGATGCGCATTGGTTCGAATTTGTGTTTGCAGTCGATTCGGGGTGAACTTTGAGGTGAATTTGAGGTCATGATGGTTGCCATTGAACCCTAGATCTAGTTAGTTGGGTTTTGAAACTGTAGTATGAGGCGAACTTGGTAGTTTTGATTAACTATCATGATTGTGTGGCAACTAACTCCCTGAACAAATGTGATAGTTGCCACAAGCGTGTTTTCCTTTTGGCAACAAATTACCGAAATGACTGTGATAGTTGCCACATATAAGCTTTCGCATGGGGCAACTTTTTTATTGAATGACCGTGATAGTTGCCACATATAAGCTGAAATGACCGTGATAGTTGCCACATATAAGCTGCGCATGGGGCAACTTTTTTATTGAATGACTGTGATAGTTGCCACATATAACTGAAATGAGTGTGATAGTTGCCACATATAAGCTTTCGCATGGGGCAACCTTTTTTATTGAATGATTGTGATAGTTGACACACACACGCTCTTCCATGTGGCAACTGAATTTGCTGAATTCTTTGTGATAGTAGCCACTAACATGCTTTTTCATTGTGGCATCAAATTTTTCTGAATGATTTGTGGTAGTTACCACATTGTGATAGTCGCCACAATCTGTAGTCAATGCAGTTTCAAAGCCAACTGCACCGGGCTGACAACTAATGTGCACTTCAAGTGTGCTGTTGCCACTTGGATAGTATATTCATGTGGCAAATAGAATGTGAACACTGCATGCATTTGCCATTCTACAGAATCTGACGGTGTGGCAAATTGGCTGCATAATGTGGCAACCAAATTTGCATATCAGTTCTGTCGGATGTCATACATATGTTATTTTTACGCATTCACTAGTTGACATTTTCTGTAAGGTGGCAACTGCTTACCTCTTGCATTTACATTTCCACCATGACAATTTGGTTTGTCCCTATCTCAGCAGAATGGCTCGTGGTGATCATCAAAACGATGATGATGATTTCATGGATCCACCATAGCGTAATCGGGCAACTGGACGGATAAAAGAGGGTGATGAGGTAAATGTTCACACATCCCCCCCTCAATCCTGCTTTATGTTACTGGTTGACACCTCGAGCTTGCAGTCGTCTGACACGGACTAAAATTTTATGCCATTGCAAATCATGGCAACAACTGATCACTTATTGTCTGTTTTTTGCAGAAGAAGAAACGTATTCGCAACAGAGCCTCCCAAGAACGTCTGACTGCGTTGACTAACAAATTCATCGACGATCAGAAGGGGGCTGCTGCTGAGATGGGTATGCAGTCTATGATGGCTGTCCGGTGCACGAACCTTGTCAACCCTGTATGCGACTGGCTTGCTGAGATCTACGAGCCCGCCTCCAGGGAGTTCGTGATTCCGGGACGTGGAAGACTTCCGTTGAATGAGGAATCCGTGTTCTGCACTCTGGGCGTGCCTCGTGGACATATCAAAGTCCCGTACGAGGTCAACAATGAGATCGAGGAAGCGCTGTTCCCCCGTTTGTTTCCTGGGTTGGAATCCATGCCGAACACGTCTGCAGTGGCAGATTCGGCTGCGAGCCATGACGACGCATGGAGATGTTTTCAAGATGAAGCTACTCATGTACCTCATCTCAGCTGTTTTCGCCGACCACCTCTCTTCGCCCAAGCAACAAATGCTTCCCCATCCCGGTGAATGATCCATCTTTACTACTTTATTTTCCTTCAATCTTCGGCTCCGATGTCATGTGTAAAGTGAGTGCCTGCCAGTGTTTTCGATTATTTTCCATTTGATTGCCGATGCGGCAATTTTATTGCCCTGAAATTTTGTGTGGTGCAAAGCGGATCTGAAAATGTGAAAAACATGAATTGGTGCAAGTTTATTGCCGACTTCCTCCACGATGCATTCTCAAGCAAGATGTACCAAAAGGGTTGTCATTGCATTTAATGGTAATTTTTACCAGTTCTTTCTGTGAACACTGTTTTATAACACACTTTTATTCATGCATGTCAACTTTGATCATAACAAGATGGCAAGCGCCATAATGACAATATGGCAACCGTCATAATGATAATGATAATATGGCAACTGCCATCATATTAGTATGGCAATCGTTATCGGACTATGATGGCAACTGCCATCTTAGCAATAATAGCAATTGCCATCACACCATGATGGCAAGTAGGACATCTGTAAGGCAACTTCTTTCTTTATTCCATTCTTTTCCATGCACATCAACTTGATCATCATGGGAACATACATTATCTTGTTTTTTTAACTACAAAGTACCCATGATGGCAACTGATATTTCTTTCTTTTTAAAATTGTTTTGCATCAGCTCATGTACGTCGACTGTCTTGATCTGTCCACCGTGGATTTCACTGGGACTGGAGGCCCGCCACTTCGCGACAAGTTTGTTGTTTCTACGTGGACTATCAACGCTGTCAAGGCTGTGCTTGCCCTTGAACAAAGACTGACACCACATATGGAAAACTGCAGGTTAGTTCTGGTTTCTTTGTCCACACGGCATGCTTATAATTTGGCATGTGGCAACCGTCTGTGGTTCATAAGAGATGACTACCTTTGTTATCCATGCTGTCTGAGTACTGTATCCATGTTTCACTCCACATGGCAACTCTTTTTCAATCGTGCCGAGACTTACATTCTCTCTCTTACGTCCTAGCTTTTTTTTTGTTCTTTCCAGCTGATGGCCAAGCATGCTATAGACTACAACGTGTTTGGGGGGCCTCAAAACTTTGGAAAGTGGATGGACGTGTACTCAGCTCCGTCTTGCCCTGCCGAGGTAATCAAAAGATCTACATCTATGGTTTGTCATGGAGTATTTTTTGATGTCGTGCAAGTGATTGCAATACGGGTGGTTGTTGATGCTTCTTTGTTTCGGTACGTGCGAGGGCACTGTTGAGCATCTAATTGGGCAGTTTGCATCCGGAATGACCGGCTTGCTCGGGAAGTTGGTTGAGGGTGGGCGTCTCGCTGGCTCGACAAAGGACGCAGCGATTGCGAGGCAGTTCACTTCATTTGTCCTAGAACGTACACATCGGCCAACCGGTTGCCGTGGCCGGTATGACTACAACAGCTCACAAGAGCCCGGTGACACACAAGATGATCCAGATGGAGACGCTGGCCTCAGCAAGGATGACGATGATGACATGGAGAACGTGCAACAGGACACCGATGATGATGAACATGCTGAAGTTCGCGCAGGTAGTAACAAGGACAAGGATGCAACAGATGTCCCCCACGGAGAAAGTCAAAGAACAAACGGCTGCGAGAGGTTATGGGGTGTAGCCATCAAGGAGGGGGAGGGCTCCAGGAGATGTTGGGCAGGGTTCTCGTGGCAAGAGGTCTAGGACCGATCCCGTAGCTGCCAGGAGGAGGTTCGACTTTAATTTTAGTTTTTTGCTATGTCTATTTTCTTGGAACAATCTCATCCATTTCTTGCACTTGTTTTTTGTCAAGCGCGGTAATGAGTTTGTTGTCTGACAATTGCCACCTTACGAAGAAACAGGCGCCAACGCCAACCCGTGTTTCTGCTCGGTTGAACAAAGGTGCCCCCATTGCCAGTGACACCCCTTCCACCAGGTCTTCTCCTCGTACGACGACGACCAACACCGGGGATCCTGTCGTGTTGCCAGACCTGAGAAAGCCAGTCAAGAAGTAGGTTTTTTCCATGCGCTTTCATTGACATAGCGCTATATTTTCTTGATTTTCCAATGCATCCGTTTAGCTTGTCACATGGTCTTCTGTCATCGTCCCCCACGCGGCAACTGCTGTTTTTCCAAAAGATTTCTTCCTTCATTTTAAAGTGTATGGCAACTCATATTGGTTTTTACATGGCAACTGGCATCTAAGCCAAATGGCAACTCTTATTGTACCTAATGGCAACTGCCATCGTTTACCGTTGGCTTGTGAGCTCATCCCACACCTAGGTTTGAAATTGCATTCATGGCAAATCAGACATTCTTATCATTCTTCAAGGTGGCTAACATCCCAACTGCTGCTGGATGGCAACTGCTAATTATGACACATGGCCACTCACGTCCCCCTTACATGGCAACTACCAGCTTTTCCACTTGTTTTTCATTTTTAAAGATTTCTACCATGGCAAACATATTTTTGTTCATTTTCAATACCTTTTTCATGTGCTTTTTGCAGGATGAAGAAGACTACCATCTGTGAGGCCAAGCATACCAAGAAGGACCCGCTCGAACGCCTACATTCAAAGTTGTCAACAGGGGGCAACTCAGATGTACATGAGGCACCAGGAGACAATACTGCTGTTGCACCGTTGATCGCTCCCACCAACTCTGATGCAAGTGGCCGACCATCTCCGCCGGTTGCAGATGTGCAGGCTAGAACAACAGGCATCCGTACATCGGGGAGTGACGAGTCGGTATCTGCCAGGACAGCTGAAATATTGCCAACTCTACTGGCAATGAAGGATGCTTTGCTATGAGCCATGCCACCCCATCGCCAAGCGTTGAAGTGGGCGCCCCGAGACGAACCTAAGCAAGGAAGATTCCCGCTCATCCGACACCGATTCCAAGCGTGTGCGTGGTGGCACTCCTGTGTCCACGACGAAGCGGCTGAGGCGGCAGTTCACAAGGATATGCCATCTACAGGTGAGAGCCCTGGCACAACAGCTCCAGCTCCTGTCGGCGCAGATACTGCTAAGGCGACTGTTTCGCATGCTGGTCTTCCACCTAGGCGTCGTAGCCTCCGCAAACAACCAACAGACATACCCAACGCATCAGCTGTAGCTAGGAGCAGGAGAGACGAGTCTGGTTATGTTCCTGCGTCCACACTGTTCCCGCCACCTGCCAAAAGCAATGTGATGGAGAAACCGGAAGACCGGAGCACAACTGATGCGGTGTCAAGCGGGACGAGTGGCGCATGTGAACGCCCGAGCAGATGCGCCTTTACCCGATGGAAATCCTCAAAGATAAATCTGCGACTTCCGGGCTCCCGGTCAATGTCGGTGTCCCCTACAGCCCAAACAAGAAGATTGTCAAGAAAGCTGCGTGATACCGCCGACAACACGCCTACCGCAAATAAGCCCGATCATTCTGTAGCGGCCGATTCAGATATGTTTGTCAATCTTTCACCCTTGGATTCTGCCCCGCAAATTGTTCGTGGTCCGGCCAGTAGGAATGAGAGGCACCCAATGGCCTTTACCCCACCGAGCTTCAGCCTTGGCATCAGTCAAGATCAACCGGTGGTGCAAGATCCTATGCCAGTTGCCTTTGCTTTCCCAGGAGGCATGCCCGCAATGATGGCGTAGCCAATGGTCGAGGGCGAAGGAAGGTACATCAAGTTCGCAGAGCCGATTGTGCAAGGTACACTTGTCATGTCCTTATGATTTTCTTGCATACATCTTTGTAGTTTGACTTTTGTCCCAATCATATTTTTTGGGGGTTCTCACTTGTGATGGCAATCGACATGTGATGACATGGCAACCGGATTTGATGCACCATGTCACATACATTTTTTTTGCTGCCATGCTGCATTTAACATTTGGGCAACCACGTGGCAACTGAAGTTGATTCAACATGGCAACTGTAGTTGCTGTCACATGGCAAATACAGTGCATGACACATGGCAACTGGATTTGCCACACCATGTGAACTGCATTTTTTGTTTCCATGCTGCATTTTTTCATACGGCAATCACATGGCAAGTGCAGCTGACACAACATGGCAACTGTAGTTGCTGTGATATGGCAACTACAGTCCAACTAGATGGTAACTACACTGCAACTACATGGCAACTGTAGTTGCTATGACATGGTCACTGTAGTTGGACCACGCATGGCAACTGCCCCACTTTTTCTGCCCACAATCTCACATCATGCACCTTATCTCCTCACAATCCATCTGTTTTTGATTTTCTAGGTATCCGAACACACTTTTTATTTTTTTTATCATTGCAGCCACCCCTGAGGAGATTTCACCGTCACTTGACGAAGCTTACCACATGATCGAGGAGGCAGCATTGCATAGGAGGTCCTCACGAGGGCAAGGGCAATCAAGTTCCAACGTGCCTGCAGAATCTGATGTCTGAGGATACCATTAGGAGTGCCACTCCTGGTTACGTGGAGGCAGCAGAGGGTAGTTCACCCACCTCCAGCGGAAGACTACGAGCCCGAATTCAGGGCCACTAAGGAACAGACCCAGGTATGCGATATCGTCAAGCGGTTTGGAAATGCGAGGGCCTGACAAGCACATGAAGGAGCTGAAAGCGTAAATGACCACACCCGATAATCTCTCATTTTGCTTTGCTTCTTTTTTACCATTCATCTTCTTCGTACTTCCTATACACGATCCGCTTACGTTTTAGTTCTTTCATATATTTTTTACTTAGTAGGCATGATCCTTCCATGTTATATCGTTTTCATACAGCTCATGTTTGGACAGAACCAAAGTCATTCAATGCGGAGCGACGTACGTCGACCTGGGTGATCTTGCCGAGTCCGTGAGGCCAAACGGTAAAATGTCGATTTAATGTAGTTGCATGCGGGATCGACTACATCAACAATCATATGGATGTGTGTGCCGACAAGATAATCATGCATTATAGTGTGACCTGCAAAATATGGGATGGTGACTTCCACCACAAAATCCTGAGGAAGAATTTTGCTCAACACGGTGAATTCAAGCTCACACTGAAGAAATATGTGAGTACTCCTCCCCTTTCTGCACTGTTTTTTTCACATGGTGTGGTTTTTTGCCATCATCTGCACTTGTGTTTATGTGGCAGATGTTTTCATGTGGCAACAGCTGCCGTGCACACTGTCATCTTGATTTTTGCATCCCGTGCAAACCATGTGGCAACTTGATAGTAAAATACACGGCACATTTTGTTCGTACATGGATGGCAACTTTCTTTCAACTACCCCCACCCATAACCAAACATTCTACGTGATTCTAATTTTTTTGTCCCTCTGTTGTTCTTTATGTGAACTCTGCTTCTCATTTCTTCACTTTTAAATGCAGGTCATGTTCCCCATGTTCCAGGAGCTTGCACCACATGACCAACAAGACAAGTGTGGTCACCACTATGCCATCTATCTTGACCTGAAGAACCAACGTTTTGAGGTGCTTGATTCAATCCGTTCGGAAGCTGATGCAGACCTTACTACGCATGCCAAATTCTTCATCAACAACCTCAAAGAGACATGGAACCGTCACTACAAACATTCAAAGGTCCAGATCAGGCATTTCCCGACTGAGTATGTGGCGACTGCGAAGCAAGGGAACACGTAATTTGTTAACCCCCTCCTTCATGTGCCATTTACATCAATCCAACCCCTCTTTTGTTGCCACATCTGAATTGAAGTCTATCTTTTGCTACGTCTGTCCTTTTTGCGTGTTCACCTTACTCTTTTTCTCGTGCAGGACGGAATTTTGTGGCTTTCCTGTGCTGGAATACTTTGCAAAGTGGGAAGGCAGAATTGTCCCCGCTATCACAGCTGCAGCGGTCGTTGAGCTCGGAAAATCCACACATGGAACTGGTTGTGAATGAAGATTTCAACAAGCGGTCCGGAGCATGCGAGTTTGTGGAGGAAGCTGTCAAGAAAGTCATCAAGAGGTACAAGTGATCACGCGGGCGATACACACGGACGCATACCTTACATTACATTGCCGAGGAATGTAAGGTACTATCTCTTTGTTCTTGTCAAAAACTATGTTCGTGTGCTATGTTACGACTGCAACCCCGCATAGGCTACTATGTAGTGGTGGTGTGTGAGCGACATTTGAATAGTTTCTGTAATATACGTGTGGATGTGAACCTACTTAGGCGTGACAGCAGATATGTTTTTTATGTTTATCATTATTACTATGGTTTCATCGTTTGTATCACCCGTTTGTTGTTTCGAATGCGTCACGATGTTTTAAAACATGGCAAATGTAGTTCATCAGACATGGTTAGCGACGTCATTGTCGTTGTTCATTTGGACGTCTTGCTTCTTCTATTTCATCACTAACTTCACCGGCTAGCATGGTAGGTTTGATCATGTAGCCACAACCTTTGCTGAGGTTTATGCACGTTACGCCTTTTCCAACTTGTTTCCTATACATTGCACACAATACACTATGTGTCTCTAAACCGTGTCGTATTGTCATGGAAGTATATGCCATGCAGAGTCATTACAAATACCATGGCATATTTTCAGTACAGCTAACATGGCAGATACAGTACAAACAACATGGCAGATCCAGCATAATTAACATGGCAGATACAGTACAACTAACATGGCAGATCCAGTACAACTGAAATGGCAGATGCAGTACAACTAGCATGGCATATTTAGTATAAAATAGCATGGCATATTTAGTATAAAATGGTGTGGCATATTTAGTATAAAATAGCATGGCAGAGTAACTACACATAACATGGCAGATTAACTATACATAACATGGCAGATTAAGTACCCATAACATGGCAACTGCATTTATCCACTCAATGAATTTTCCTTCCACTTCCGATGCCCCTCAAGAGTCATTCTCGCAATCTTAAAAAAAATTCTCATCATCTAAGGTACAAAACAAAATGTCCACACGGACCATGTCACGTCGCCCCAATTTTTGCTCATGGATTGCCCGCCCCTTTCTTTGTTTTCTTGTGTTTTGCTTGAATCTCTAATCCCGACTTGTACCTTATCTCTCTTGGACGACCCTTTGTGATGGAACGGGGTGGGTTCCTGACCTGGGTCTGCGTGCTTGCTGTTCCAGATCCTATCTCCGAGTTTTCAGATGATGGCCCGTGGATGAAGGCACACTTGATGTGCGGGGAACCGGTGTAAGGCTTCCTCGGCTTTCCTCTTCTTGATCTCATCAAGCTCTCTTTTCGATGCCTTCTGTGTTTTTCCGCGACTCTCGCTATCTCATCACACTTGCACGCTTCATCAATAAGCTCGGCATAGTACTAAGATAGCACAACGTGACTCACGGCTTCCATGGTAGACTCAGGTCTCACGTCATGCACAGCCCAGGCTGCGTGTATTATGCGTAAGCGCCAACGTCGTCGGCGTCCCAAGTCCATCGCCGCCTTATGAAATGGCGGGGCATCCGTGTCCTGGCGTTCATGTACATTACTTTTAGTATGTGACAACACACAATGTCGTCCCGTTCGAACTTGCAAAAGATTGGCGTAGAGTACTCGCCTTCGCCTATCGAGGCTTTGACGAAGTAGTTCCTTCCTTTGTCTAGGTCTTCAGGTTCTAAATCTGACATGCCCAAAATAGAACACACATTGAACGTATGTTCGTCCACCTGGAAAGCCGTGAACATGCTGGCACGCTTTATTTCTTCCTGGAATCTGCAAGTTTTGTGTGTTTTCTGTTAAACTATCGTGCTTTTTTCTTGTACCACCTTATGTTGTCATGTAAATAGAAATACATTTTTGATTGAACATGGCAAACATAGTTCATTGAACATGGCAAATATAGTACGTTGAACATGGCAAATGCAGTACATTAGACATGGCAAATGCAGTACACTAGACATGGCAAATGCGGTACACTAGACATGGCAAATGCAGTACACTAGACATGGGAACTGGAGCACACTGGACATGGCAATTGTAGTGCATTTTCAACTGGACATCGTCATTTTTCACACCAACATTCCCCAATGGAAGCACATTGCATAAAATATGGCAACTGCCCTTTTATTTAAACATGGCATCTACAGTTGGCTAAACATGGCAGTTGCATTTCAACAAACATGGCAGATTCACTTTATTAAACATGGCAACTGCACTTCAGCATATTTGTCGCCAATATAACATTTTTCCAGTTGACATTGGCACTTGCATGCCAACATGCCCCAATGGAAGCACAGTGCATTAAACATGGCAACTGCACTTCATTCAACAAGGAAAATGCACCCGAGCAAGCATGGCAAAACAGAATTTTCATTGAACATGGCAACTGCAGCTGAGTAAGCATGGCAAACAGTATTTCATTTAACATGGCAACTGCATATCATGGCAACTGCATTGCACTCTATAAGGCACCTACTGCCTATGTGCTTTTTCTGCAAATAAGACTGTAACGCAACTGATTTACTTGTTAAAGATCTTGTTGGTGTATATCTTGCTCATTTGCCTCTCCATCGGTAAATACGTTAGCAATTTTGGTTGCTTTAGTGCTGTTGTCGCTTCTTGCTGTAGCTCAGATCCCAGAATTTTTTGTTGCAAAGCTGTGTGTAAGGGCATATTTATTCCCTAGTGGTTTTGGTGATTGATGACAATGCTTTTGCGGACTAATCGTGTGCGTTAAGTTCTTTCAGAAGATCATCCATTGGCACGAGACGATTTCCTCCCCTCGGTGTTTTTATTCAAGACGGTGTAGCTCCTGCGGTTCGTTGTTGGTGGACTAGTTTCGTAGGAGTCACCGTACTATTAAGAGGGGATCCGCTTTGGTAAGGCTAGGGTGGAATCAACACGTACACATCCTTATCACACCCGTCGTCTTCCCTTCGCATCTTTGGAGCTGCCCCTCTCTCTTTCGTTCCGGTTTCGCCCTGTGCCAGCGGTAGTACCGCGACCTACAGCGGTAGTACCGCGACCTACAGCGGTAGTACCGCCGAAGCCCACAAGCGGTAGTACCGCTCACCAGAGCGGTAGTACCGCACCCAATAATGCCGCTCGCTGAGCGGTAGTACCGCTTCATGGGCTTCGGCTATACTACCTCGATAGTACGCGCCTACTACCGCCTCGATTCGAGACGGTGTTTTCTCGTGTCGGGTTTTGCGGCACTAGTTGCGGCGATGGGCGGTAGTACCGCTCGAGCGGTAGTACCGCTCTGCTCCCCTGATAGTACCGCTCTGTGGCGATGGCCTGCCTCCCTCTTTAAGCGCGGTAGTACCGCTAGGTAGGAGCGGTAGTACCGCCCTCAGTGGTAGTACCGCCCTTCCTTAATGTAGTACCACTCTGTGCGGGGCTGGTTAGTGGGGTAACGGTTGGATGTGTTCTCCCACTATATAAAGGGGTCATCTTCTTCCTTATTGACCTACCTCTTTTCCCCCAAGCTCCATTGTTGCTCAAAGCTCCATTTTCGCCCGATCTCTCTCCCTAGCCAATCAAACTTGTTGATTTGCTCGGGATTGGTTGAGAAGGCCCAGATCTACACTTCCACCAAGAGAAATTTGATTCCCCCCACTTATCCCTTGCGGATCTTGTTACTCTTGGGTGTTGAGCACCCTAGACGGTTGAGGTCACCTTGAAGCCATACTCCATTGTGGTGAAGCTTCGTGGGGTTGTTGTTGTTGTTGGGAGCCTCCGGTTGTTGTGGAGTTTGCCCCAACCTTGCTTGTAAAGGTTCGGTCACGCCTTCAAGGACACCAATAGTGGAATCACGGCATCTCGCATTGTGTGAGGGCGTGAGGAGAATACGGTGGCCCTAGTGGCTTCTTGGGGAGCATTGTGCCTCCACACCGCTCTAACGGAGACGTACTTCCCCTCAAAAGGAAGGAACTTTGGTAACACATCCTCGTCTCCACCGGCTCCACTCTTGGTTATCTCATCCCTTTACTTTTGCTAGCTTATTTATGTTCTTATCCTTGCTAGCTCGTGTGCTTGTGTTGTTGCATCATATAGGTTGTCCACCTAGTTACACATCTAGACAACCTTTATTATTGCAAAGCTTAACTTGGTAAATAAAAGCTTAAAATTGTTAGTTGCCTATACACCCCCCCCCCCTCTCGTCAACCATATCGATCCTTTCAATGGGTATCAGAGCGTCATCTCTTTTTAAGGACTTTACCGTCCGAAGAGTATGGTTGACGTCGTAGATGATGTGGGGAAGCACTCCGGTGCGAATCCGACATCATCTACAGGAGATGGGAGTACCTCGATCTCTCGTGAGGAATTCAATGTGGCGTTGGACACATTGAAAACCTCCATGACGAGCGAGGTCAAGGACATGTTTAAGGATTTCCTAGAAGGGCTTAAACTTTCCACCGCACCCGTGAAAATGGGTGATCCCGCCAACACGGGAGCGGATGCTAACTCCGATAAGGGGGAAGCTACGAGTGAGAAAGCCCCCTCGTCTAGTGGTAAGAATGGCACCGACATCTTTGCCCATGTGCAACCTCCCATTTATGGTGGGCCGATTCCTTCCACTCATTTGAATCATGCCGGTCCACCACCTAAGGTTGATAAAAAGGAGGATTTTGATTCTTGGGTTTATCGTTTTAAGCGTCATTTAAATCATGTGAACACTAACCTTTGGAGAATCATTGAAGAAGGTTTCTATCCGCATGATCCGAGCAACTTTTCTCCAAGAGAGGTCGTGGACCATCAATTCAATGAGAATGCTCTCTTCATCATCCAAGAAGCAATCCTTCGAAGACCTCCCTCATCTCGGCCTTACATCCGTGCCAAAGATGCTTGGCTTAAGGTGGTTTCCATGTATCGAGGAAGCGCAAGCATTCAACGTTCCAATTATGAAGTGGTCCAAGACGAAGCCGATGAGTTTGCAATGAAGGAAGAAGAAGAACCTCGTGAGCTCTATCGGAGAGTAACCAAGCTTGCCGTCTCCCTCGGGATCATGGAAGTAAGGACACCGATGACAACTGGATCAAGCGCCAAATTTCTCAAGGCAATGATGCCATACCACAAAGCAATGTCCTCTGTCATCCGTCAACGACGGACTTCCACACCTTTGTCCTCAAGTGATGTGTTGGACGAGTTTGTGGCTATGAGCATATTGGACAAGACCGCCGACAATGCGGTGCTTCGCTCTCAAAGAGCAAAGAAGCCCAACCTCGCCTTTGAAGGACAAGATTTGTGTCGAAGAAGATGGAGAGGAGGAAGAAGAAGAGAGCAACCTCGAAGATACTAAGTATGATTATCATGAACACATGGCCCTTGCTTCAAGACAATTTTGGAGCAAGAAGAACTCAAGACCCAACTTCAACAAGAGCAATTCAAGTGGCTCTAAGGGCAAGCAACGATGTGAGGACGTGTTTCAATTGTGGCAATGTGAGTCACTTTGTTGCGGAATGCCCATATGAGAAGAGGGAAGACAATGGTGGCAAGCTCATCCGTAAGGACAAGGTCAAGTCTTTCCCCAACAAGAGCAACTTTCCAAAGAAGACTCCTCACAAAGCCTTGGTGGTTCAAGAAGAGTACAATGAGGATGATGATGATGAGGAGGATGGTGAACCGGTTTCCATGGCCTCCGTGGCCATTGCAATGACTCCTCGGGTGTCTCTCTTCGGTTCACCTAATGAAAACATCACCGCCAAGTGCCTCATGGCTAAAGCCACCAACAAGGTAACCCCCAACATCAAAACTACCATCATCCATCATTCCTCTTTAACGGATTGCATTGATGAACATGAGGGGACTAATGTAGAGGAAAATGAATTTGAGATCTTTATGAGTAAACTCAAGGGCAAATCCAAGATGCACTTCGTTGCTCTCTTGGAACAACTTGGTGAAGCCAATGTCATGATCGAGACTCATGAAGAAACCATCTCTAAGATGGAAGGGCATAGTCGTGACTATGCCGATGAGATTTCGGATCTTTCCAATGCTCTTGAGGAAGAGCGTGGCCTTCGTTTGGCTCTTGAGGAGTCACACAGCGATGATCACGCTTAAATTAAAGAAAGACCTTGATCATACTCTTGTTGTGTCTCGTGTGCTTAGTTCCGAGAAGGCAAAGCTCGGAGTTGATCTTGCTAGACTCAACGAGGACTTTGACACTCTCGACAAGGCTCACAAAGTCTTGAAGGGTGCTCATGCTAGTCTCAAAGAGTCTCATGATCAACTCCAAGTGAAGCTAACCAAGGAGAAAGCCACCTTTCCTCATATGATATTGATTGATAATGCAAATGCTACTAACCCTTGTTGTGAGCATGTGCATCTTGTTGAGGAGAATGCTAAGTTGAAGGAGCAACTTGAAAAGGGCCTTGTCTCATGCATTCAAGGTGAGAAGAACCTTAACGATCTTTTGAGTAATCAAAAGGAAGTTGTGGCCAAGGAGGGATTGGGTTCGCGCCCAAGCCCAAGAGCAAGAAGAAGAATGACAAGACCAAGCAACCCCCCCTCTCAAGCAAACTTTTGTGAAGGAGGAGAGGGTGCTTCAAGAAGAAGAAGAACCGTGCAAAGGGTGACAACGCCAAGAAGGACAACGTCATCCCCATGAACATAGCCGTGACTTTAACCCCTCTTATGTGTTGTGCCGTGCTAGTGATGGGCATGTTTATGCTAAATTTGTTGGTTCTTCTTATGAGTACATTGAATGGTCTATTTGGGTTCCTAAGACCCTCGTTACTAACATCAAAGGACCCATTACCCAATGGGTACCTAAAACCAAGCATTGATCTCTTGTAGGGGTTTGCTTCCGGTGGGGATCATGGTTGCTTGATAGTGGAGCAACGAATCATATGACCGGGAGCAAGGACATGGTGGTGGACGTGCAAGAGATTCCATCTATGCCCACCGACGTCGAGTGGGGTGATGCATCACATTCTAAGGTATTGGGTCTCGGCAAGGTTGTCATTTCTCATGATCTTACGATCGAGAAAGTCATGCTTGTTGAGTCCCTTGCATACAATTTGCTTTCCGTTCGTCAACTTGCAGTCATGGGTTTTGCTACTTTCTTTGACATTGATTCCGTGGCCCTCTTGTGGAGCAAGACTCTTAAAGTAGCCTTTGTTGGGCATGTCGAAAACGGTCTCTATGTGATTAACTTTTCGGAGCGACCCACTAAGACCGCGACATGCCTAATGGCTAAAGTTGACGTGGGATGGCTTTGGCATCGCCGTTTAGCCCATGTCAATATGAGATCTTTGCAAAGCCTTCTCAAGGGGGACCATGTCCGTGGACTAACAAATGTTAGTTTTGCCAAAGACCCGTGCTTGCGATTGCTTGTATTGAAGGAAAGCTTCATGAGAAGGCTCACCCTCCCACAACTATCATATACTCAAAGAGACCCTTGGAGCTCCTTCACATGGATCTCTTTGGGCCACCATCATTTGATAGTCTTGGAGGAAGAAAGTATTGCTTGGTGATCGTGGATGACTATTCAAGATACACTTGGGTATATTTCTTCAAGAGGAAGAGTGAGACCCAACAAACCGTCATCGACTTTGCAAATGAAGCTCAACGTCAACATAATGCAAAGATCTTGACTATAAGAAGTGACAACGGCACCGAGTTCAAGAACTACACCTTGGATGAGTTTCTTAGTGATGAGGGAATCAAGCATCAATATTCTGCACCATATACCCCTCAACAAAATGGTGTGGCGGAGAGAAAGAACCGGACGTTGATGGATGCGGCGAGGACCATGATGGCGGAGTTCAAGTCTCCATACAACTTTTGGGCCGAAGCCATCAACACCGCTTGTCATGCATCCAATCGGCTCTATCTCCGCAAAGGCTTGAACAAGACTCCTTATGAGATACTCACCGCAACAAGCCCAACCTTAAGTACTTCCGGTGTTCGGGTGTAAGTGTTTCATTCTCAAGAAAGGTGTTCGTTTGTCTAAATTTGAAGCTAGAGCTCATGAGGGCATATTTGTTGGTTATGCTACAAAATCTCATGCTTACCGATTACTCAATAAATAAACGGGACTTATTGAGGAGACGTGTAACGTGGAGTTTGATGAGAATAACGGCTCCCAAGTGGAGCAAAGTGGCACTTGTGATGTAGGTGATGAAATTCCTCCTCAAGCCATAAGAAGAATGGGAGTTGGCTTCATCCTACCCATTGAGGAACCCCTTGTGGCGAAGGAGAAGGACAATGCTCCACTCAAGTGGAGCCATCACCAACCCAAGGCCCACACGCTTCCGAAGAACAAAGTGAAGGCCCTCAACCTCAAGAACAAGACCAATGGCAAGATCGTGCTCAAGACGATGATATCACCTCAAATGATGCCCAAGGTCAAGTTCTCTCCCCCGAGCATGCTCAAGATGAAGTTCATGCTCAAGACGGCGCTCAAGATGATCAAGTGACCCCTCCTCATCTCACCTCCGAGGAGGAATTAGAGCGTCGTGCCGCCAAGATTGCTTCCAAACTCACAACCAAAGGCCATCTCATGGAGAATGTGGTTGGAAGCCTAAGAAAAGGGGTAAGCACTCGTAGACAATTGGCAAACTATTGTGAACATCACGCGTTTGTCTCTTGTGTTGAACCACAAAAGGTCTATGAGGCGCTTGAAGACTCGGATTGGCTCAATGCTATGCATGAAGAACTCAACAACTTTGAGTACAACAAGGTGTGGAGATTGGTGCCAAGGCCATCGGAGAACCACAACGTCATTGGGACCAGGTGGATTTTCAAGAACAAGCAAGATGCTCATGGGAACATCATTCGCAACAAGGCAAGATTGGTAGCACAAGGCTACTCCCAAGTCGAGGGTATCGACTACGGTGAAACCTTTGCTACCGTTGCTCTTATTGAATCCATTCGTTTGTTGATTGCTTATGCTTCCGATCACAACTTTAAGTTGCAACAAATGGTTGTGAAAAGTGCTTTTCTTAATGGTCCCATTAATGAGTTGGTCTATGTCAAGCAACCCCCCCGGTTCGAGGACCCCTACTTTCCGGATCATGTGTATCAACTCGATAAGGCACTCTATGGCCTTAAACAAGCCCCACGTGCGTGGTATGACCACCTTACCGAGTTGCTACAAGATCGTGGCTTTGAAGTGGGGCAAATCGATCCCACTCTTTTTACTAAGAAGATCAATGGGGAGTTGTTTGTATGCCAACTATATGTTGATGATATTAACTTTGGTTCTCCTAACAAAGCTTTCAATGAGGAATTTGCCGCTCTCATGACCTCCAAGTTCAAGATGTCTTCGATGGGAGAGTTGAAGTTCTTCCTTGGTTTCGACATCAAACAAAGAAGAGAAGGAACCTTCATCAACCAAGCCAAATACACTCAAGACATGCTCAAAAGATTCAAGCTAAGTGATGTCAAGCCGGCTACTACACCAATGCCTACTAAGTGCCAACTTGATATTGATCCCAATGGTAAAGCGGTGGATCAAAAGGTATATCGCTCCATGATTGGATCTCTGCTTTACCTTTGTGCATCTAGACCGGATATCATGTTGAGTGTGGGTATGTGTGCACGGTTTCAAGCCGCACCAAGGAAAGTCACTATGTGGCAGTCAAGCGAATCTTTGATATTTGGCTCATACCCCAAACTTTGGCTTATGGTACCCAAGAGGAGCAAACTTCAAGCTTGAAGGATTTACGGATTCCGATTGGGCGGGAGACAAAGTGGATAGGAAGTCCACTTCCGGAGGGTGCCAATTTCTTGGTTGCTCTTTGGTAAGTTTGTCTTCCAAAAAGCAAAGTTGTGTGTCTCTCTCGTCCACCAAGGCGGAGTATGTGGTGGCGGGTAGTTGTTGTGCTCAACTCCTATGGATGAGGCAAACTTTAAAGGAGTACGGTGTCAATTGTGACAAAGTGCCTCTTTGGTGTGATAATGAAAGTGCCATCAAGATTTCTCTCAACCCGGTGCAACACTTCAAGACGAAGCACATTGAGATTCGGTATCACTTCATCAGGGATCACATTAGGCGAGGGGAGATCGAGCTCAAGTATGTCAACACTCATGATAACCTTGCAGATATCTTCACGAAGCCCCTGGATGAAGCAAGATTTCGCGAGTTAAGGCATGAGCTAAATATCATTGATTTGAGCAATGTGACTTGAACCCGTGCAACTCCCACCACACTCAATGTAATGTCTAGTTTAGGTGTAGGCATGGACATAGGGGGAGTGTTGTTCTATTAATGAACTCTCCCTCCCCCCTTTATGCATAAAATGATCAACTCTTTCACTTTAGCCATTGTTGATGGCGTCTGTGCTTCAAAGAGGAGTTTTGGTCATGGACCCAAGGATAATTCTTCGCGGTGCCATACCAATTGACTCAAACATAGGTGGCTCCGGCCACCGCCCTCTCTCGAGAGAGGCCTGAGCTTGCTCCCTTTTGTGTTGTTTGCTTTGAAGGAGTGGGTTCCGGTTCATGTTTCGTGTGTTTTGTTTTGATGGTCTCTATCTTGTCATCGACTTTCTGTTCCTTTCGGTGTATTTTTCCTCATTTTGTTTGCCTAGGAGGCCTCTCATTTGGTTGCTGGCGGTACTACCGCTGCTGGTAAGCGGTACTACCGCTCCAAGCGGTACTACCGCTCTCCAGCGCGGTACTACCGCTGGGAGGCGTATGGGGTTATTTTGGGCAGGGGAGTTTCTTCTCCCCATACCCATTCGCCGCCTCTCGCTGTCTCTCTCCAAAGAACCGGCGCCATGGTGGGCTCCGGCGGATCTCCTCTCTCGGGCCGTCTCTCTCCATTCCCTTGATTGGAGTCGATCCCCACCTCGTCCTCTTGCCATGGATGCCGGTATTGCCCCCGTTCTCTTGTTCTTTTGTCTAGGTTTTCAATCTAGCTTCTTAGGGGCATTAGCGGTTTGCATCCTTAGATTTTTGGCCAAATCTAGGCTTGAGTAGGATGGAGAAGGCTTCTAGGCTGTTTGGATTAGTGTTTGGTTGGAGTATTTTTGAATTTGGTCGGACGGAAGTACCGGATCTGACCACGGTAGTAGGAAACGGCTGTTTCTCGCCTCGAAGCGGTACTACCGCTCTCGAGCGGTATCTTGCTTGGAGCAAGATTACTACCGCTCTCGAGCGGTACTACCGCTTGAGCGGTACTACCGCTTCAGGTCACGGTACTACCGCCTCTACCAAAATCCATCTTACTCCTACCTCTTTGTGATCCTCTTTGTTCGTTCTTGTGGCTTATCCTCGTTTAAATGCAGTTGTTTGCGTGTTTTGTGTGTGTGGTTCCAGGTGATGAGGTTCCTGAGCCTCAAGCTCGTCGTGTCAACCCCGGTCGTGCTACGTCCAAGCGCTACCGCACCACTGAGCCTGCCGGAGGATCTTCTAGTGCTCCACCTCCTCCCCAAATGCAGAAGAAGACTGCGGTCAGGTCAAAGCCGGGGAAAACTGTGCCAGAAATGCCACCCGAGGAGTTCTGGGCAAGGCGCCGTCGCAACCCGTATGAGGTTGACCAAGATCCTGTTGGGGAACGTAGTAATTTCAAAAAATTTCCTACGCACACGCAAGATCATGGTGATGCATAGCAACGAGAGGGGAGAGTGTTGTCTACGCACTTCGTGAGATCAAGCGGAAGCGATCACAACGTAGAGGAAGTAGTCGACGTTCTCCTGACGATCCAACCGATCCCAGCGCCGTTACTCCGGCGCCTCGAAGTTCTTGACACACGTACAGCTCGGTGACGCTCCTCAGCTCGATCCAGCAAAGCTCCGGGAGAGAGAGTTCCGTCGGCCGCGACGGCGTGGTGGCGATCTTGATGTTCTATCGACGCAGGCTTCGCCTAAGCACCGCCACGATATGACCGAGGTGGAATATGGTGGAGGGGGCACCGCAGCTAAGGAGCGATCTCAAGGATCAACTTGTGTGTTCTAGGGTGCCCCCTGCCCCGTATATAAAGGAGCAAGGGGAGGGCCGGGCCGGCCCTAGGAGGCGCCAAGGGAGGGGGAGTCCTCCTCCTAGTGGGAGTAGGACTCCCTTTCCTAGTCCAACTAGGAAGGAGGAAGGGGAAGGAAAGAGAGGGAGAGGAGAGGGAAGGGGCGCGCCCCCTCCTTGTCCTATTCGGACTCCCCCATGGGGGGCGCGCCACCTCCTGGTGCGGCCCTCTCTCTCCCCCTTTGGCCCAATAAGGCCCACTACTTCCCCGGGGGTTCCGGTAACCCCTCCGGCACTCCGGTTTTCTCCGGAAACTTCCGGAACCTTTCCGGTGTCCGAATATAGCCGTCCAATATATCAATCTTTATGTCTCGACCATTTCGAGACTCCTCATCATGTCCGTGATCACATCCGGGACTCCGAACTCCTTCGGTACATCAAAATACACAAACTCATAATATAATCGTCATCGAAACCTTAAGCGTGCGGACCCTACGGTTCGAGAACAATGTAGACATGACCGAGACACGTCTCCGGTCAATAACCAATAGCGGGACCTGGATGCCCATATTGGCTCCTACATATTCTCTGAAGATCTTTATCGGTCAGACCGCATAACAACATCGTTGTTCCCTTTGTCATCGGTATGTTACTTGCCCGAGATTCGATCGTCGGTATCCAATACCTAGTTCAATCTCGTTACTGGCAAGTCTCTTTACTCGTTCCATAATACATCATCTCACAGCTAACTCATTAGTTGTAATGCTTGCAAGGCTTAGTGATGGGCATTACCGAGAGGGCCCAGAGATACCCCTCCGACAATCGGAGTGACAAATCCTAATCTCGAAATACGCCAACCCAATATCTGCCTTTGGAGACACCTGTAGTACTCCTTTATAATCACCCAGTTACGTTGTGACGTTTGGTAGTACCCGAAGTGTTCCTCCGGTAAACGGGAGTTGCATAATCTCATAGTTATAGGAACATGTATAAGTCATGGATAAAAGCAATAGCAACATACTAAACGATCGGGTGCTAAGCTAATGGAATGGGTCATGTCAATCAGATCATTCAACCAATGATGTGACCTTGTTAATCAAATGACAACTCCTTTGTCTATGGTTAGGAAACTTAACCATCTTTGATTAACAAGCTAGTCTAGTAGAGGCATACTAGTGACACTCTATTTGTCTATGTATTCACACATGTATTATGTTTCCGGTTAATACAATTCTAGCATGAACAATAAACATTTATCATGAAATAAGGAAATAAATAATAACTTTATTATTGCCTCTAGGGCATATTTCCTTGATCTCCCACTTGCACTAGAGTCAATAATCTAGATTACATAGTAATGATTCTAACACCCATGGAGTCTTGGTGCTGATCATGTTTTGCTCGTGGAAGAGGCTTAGTCAACGGGTTACGCTACATTCAGATCCGTATGTATCTTGCAAATCTCTATGTCTCCCACCGGACTAAGTCCCGGATGGAATTGAAGCGTCTCTTGATGTGTTTGGTTCTCTTGTGAAATCTGGATTCCTTTGCTAAAGCAATTGCTCCAGTATTGTCACAAAAGATTTTCATTGGACCCGATGCACTAGGTATGACACCTAGATCGGATATGAACTCCTTCATCCAGACTCCTTCATTAGCTGCTTCCGAAGCTGCTATGTATTCCGCTTCACATGTAGATCCCTTCTGACGCTTTGTTTAGAACTGCACCAATGACAGCTCCTCCGTTTAGTGTAAATCATTATCCGGTTTGCGATTTAGAATCGTCCGGATCAGTGTCAAAGCTTGCATCAACGTAACCGTTTATGATGAGCTCTTTGTCACCTCCATATCTGAGAAACATATCCTTAGTCCTTTTCGGTATTTCAGGATGTTCTTGACACATTTGTCGATGATCCACTCTGGATTACTTTGGTACCTCCTGCTAAGCTTATAGCAAGGCACACATCAGGTCTGGTACACAGCATTGCATACATGATAGAGCCTATGGCTGAGGCATAGGGAACATCTTTCATTTTCTCTCTATCTTCTGCGGTGGTGGGGCATTGAGTCTTACTCAACTTCACACCTTGTAACACAGGCAAGAACCCTTTCTTTGCTTGATCCATTTTGAACTTCTTCAAAATTTTGTCAAGGTATGTGCTTTGTGAAAGTCCAATTAAGCGTCTTGATCTATCTCTATAGATTTTGATGCCCAATATGTAAGCAGCTTCACCGAGGTCCTTCATCGAAAAAATCTTATTCAAGTATCCCTTTATGCTATCCAGAAATTCTATATCATTTCCGATTAGTAATATGTCATCTACATATAATATCAGAAATGCTACAGAGCTCCCACTCACTTTCTTGTAAATACAGGCTTCTCCAAAAGTCTGTATAAACACAAATGCTTTGATCACACTATCAAAGAGTTTAATCCAACTCCGAGATGATTGCACCAGTCCAAAAATGGATCATTGGAGCATGCACACTTTGTTAGCTCCCTTTGGATCGACAAAACCTTCCGGCTGCATCATATACAACTCTTCTTCCAGAAATCCATTCAGGAATGCAGTTTTTACATCCATTTGCCAAATTTCATAATCGTAAAATGTGGCAATTGCTAACATGATTCGGACAGACTTAAGCATCGCCACGGGTGAGAAAGTCTCATCGTAGTCAATCCCTTGAACTTGTCGAAAACCCTTTGCGACAAGTCAAGCTTTGTAGAAACGATAATATTACCGTCCGTCGGTCTTCTTCTTGAAGATCCACTTGTTTTCTATTGCTTGCCGACCCTCGGGCAAGTCAACCAAAGTCCACACTTTGTTTTCATACATGGATCCCATCTCAGATTTCATGGCCTCAAGCCATTTTGCGGAATCTGGGCTCACCATCGCTTCTTCATAGTTCGTAGGTTCATCATGATCTAGTAGCATGACTTCCGAAACAGGATTACTGTACCACTCTGGTGCGGATCTTACTCTGGTTGATCTACGAGGTTCTCAGAGTAACTTGATCTGAAGTTTCATGATCAACATCATCAACTTCCTCACTATTTGGTGTAGATGTCGCAGATAGCTGTTTCTGTGATTAACTTCTTTCAAATATGGGAGTAGGTACAGTTACCTCATCAAGTTCTACTTTCCTCCCACTCACTTCTTTCGAGAGAAACTCCTTCTCTTGAAAGGATCCATTTTAGCAACAAATGTCTTGCCTTCGGATCTGTGATAGAAGGTGTACCCAACTGTCTCCTTTGGGTATCCTATGAAGACACATTTCTCCGATTTAGGTTCGAGCTTATCAGGTTGAAGCTTTTTCACATAAGCATCGCATCCCCAAACTTTAAGAAAGCGACAACTTTGGTTTCTTGCTAAACCACAGTTCATAAGGTGTCGTCTCAACGGATTTTGACGGTGTTCTATTCAGTGTGAATGCGGCCGTCTCAAGAGCATAACCCCAAAGCGATAGCGGTAAATCTGTAAGAGACATCATAGATCGCACCATATCTAGTAAAGTGCGATTCTGACGTTCGGACACACCATTGCGCTGTGGTGTTCCGGTGGCGTGAGTTGCGAAACTATTCCGCATTGTTTCAAATGTAGACCAAAATCGTAACTCAAATATTCGCCTCCCCGATCAGATCGTAGAAACTTTATTTTCTTATTACGATGATTTTCAACTTCACTCTGAAATTCTTTGAACTTTTCAAATGTTTCAGACTTATGTTTCATTAAGTAGATATACCCATATCTCGCTTAAATCATCTGTGAAGGTGAGAAAATAACGATATCCGCCACGAGCCTCAACATTCATCGGACCACATACATCTGTATGTATGATTTCCAACAAATCTGTTGCTCTCTCCATAGTATCGGAGAACGGGCTTTTAGTCATCTTGCCCATGAGGCACGGTTCGCAAGTGCCAAGTGATTCATAATCAAGTGACTCCAAAAGTCCATCAGTATGGAGTTTCTTCATCCGCTTTATACCGATATGACCTAAACGGCAGTGCCACAAATAAGTTGCACTATCATTATCAACTCTGCATTTTTTGGTTTCAACATTATGAATATGTGTATCACTACTATCGAGATTCAAAAAAATAGACCACTCTTCAAGGGTGCATGACCATAAAAGATATTATTCATATAAATAGAACAACCATTATTCTCTGATTTAAATGAATAACCGTCTCACATCAAACAAGATCCAGATATAATGTTCATGCTCAACGCCGCACCAAATAACAATTATTTAGGTCTAAAACTAATCCCGAAGGTAGATGTAGAGGTAGCGTGCCGACCGCGATTACATCGACTTTGGAACCATTTCCCACGCGCATCGTCACCTCGTCCTTTGCGGTTGTTCGCAATCCGTAGTCCCTGTTTCGAGTTGTAAATATTAGCAATGAACCGATTATCAAATACCAGTGCTCTGCGAGCTCTAGTAAGGTACACATCAATAACATGTATATCACATATACCTTTGTTCACCTTGCCATCCTTCTTATCCGCCAAATACTTGGGGCAGTTCCGCTTCAAAGGACTAGTCTGCTTGCGGTAGAAGCACTCGATTTCAGGTTTAGGTCCAGATTTGGGTTTCTTCTCTGAGCGACAACTTGTTTGCTGTTCTTCTTGAAGTTCCCTTCTTCTTCCCTTTGCCTTTCTTCTTGAAACTAGTGGTCTTATTGACCATCAACACTTGATGCTCCTTCTTGATTTCTACCTCCGCAGCCTTTAGCATTGCGAAGAGCTCGAGCATAGTCTTTACTAACCCTTGCATATTATAGTTCATCACGAAGCCTTTGTAGCTTGGTGGCGGTGATTGAAGAATTACTCAATGACACAATCATCGGAAGATTAACTCCGGTTGAGTCAAGTGATTGTAATACCCGGACATTACGAGTATGTGCTCAGCAGCAGACTCATTCTCTTCCATCTTGCAGCTATAGAACTTATTGGAGACTTCATATCTCTCAATCCGGGCATTACATTTGAAATATCAACTTCAACTCCTGGAACATCTCATATGCTCCATGACGTTCAAAAGCGTCGTTGAAGACCCGGTTCTAAGCCGTAAAGCATGGCACACCGAACTATAGAGTAGTCATCAGCTTTGCTGCCGCGAGACGTTCTTAACGTCGTCGGTTGCATCGACAGGGCCTGGCACCTAGCGGTGCATCCGGGGCGTAACTCTTACATGCAGCAATGAGGATAATGCTCAGTTTACTGTCCCAGTCCGTTTAATTGCTACCATAATCTTTCAACTTTTCTTTATATATGAACGCATTAAAATTCAACGGAACAAGATCAATAGACATCTATCTATAAACTAACATATACAAGCAAGATACTATCGGTACTAAGTTCATGATAAATTTAAGTTCAATTAATCATATTACTTAAGAACTCCCACTTAGACAGACATCTCTCTAGTCATCTAAGTGATCACGTGATCCAAATCAACTAAACCATAACCGATCATCACGAGAGATGGAGTAGTTTTCAATGGTGAACATCTTATGTTGATCATATCTACTATATGATTCACGCTC